>JAJTUV010000103.1:85000-685000 GCA_021653895.1 Mastomys natalensis
TGCTCAGGTTCAGTAAGAGACTTGATCTCAAGAAACAGATGAGGGTTGGAGCTGCTGGTGAGTTAGCCTAGTGGGCAAAGGTGTTTGCTGCTGAGCCTGCTGACCTGACTTTGGTCCCCAGGATCCACCTGATGAAGAGACCTGATACACGTATGACACACACGTATAACACACATAGGCTTGAGCACGCTTCACATGCAGATGCACACAAATATAAATCATACCAAATAGCAGAAACTAGAAGGAAGTGCAGTTTCACATGGACATGTTTCCTGTAGTGTTGATGACAAGTTTTCCAATTAGCAGGAAAAGCATATCAAAATCTAACATGTATTCTGTATTTCACTGGAGTGGGAGGGGCTGGCAGGTCTCTGAGTAGACAGGAAAAAGCTGAACTGAATTCTGGGCACAGGCATACGTGTTTAACCTCAGCACTCAGAGGCAGAGAATCTGTGAGTCTGAGGTCAGCCTGGTCTACAGAGTGAGTTTTAGTAGAACCGGAGCTAAGCAACCAGGCATACACATTATCAGCTGTGGAAGTTGAAAGCAGTATAAATGATGAATGTCTTTTCCCAAGGTATTCCTCTGAGATGCTTGGTTAGACAGTGAAATATCCTAGCCAGAGACCCTGACATCAGGACTATCATTGCACAAGTCTCTGTACAATGCTGTAAGCCAAATCCCATCACTTATTTATCAATTCTCACATCCCCTAAGAAGCAGTAGCTGGTCAGGTGCATCCTGTCATTTAAGCCTTGAGCAAATGTATTTTATATCTGGGTACCTGGGATGAAAGCAACCCTTCTTGTTTTTCTTTGACTCAAGACAATAAAACAAATTCCATGGTACATTAGTTCACCTTGATTAATAAATCAGACTTGGAGTATGTTAGAAGAGGAGGCAGACAGACTAAGGCAGAAGACAGATACCCAGGGGGGAAATCTGGCTGTCAGCAGTGAGCTTCAAGTGATGTTCTTTAACTTTTGTACTTTCTGTGTGCAGGTGTGTGTGTGTGTGTGTGTGCGCGCGCATGCTTACATATGTACACCTATACATTATAGCCAGAGAGCCACTCCAACTGTTTCGATTAACTTCAAAAGGATAGATTGTATTGTCTCTAAATTATACATTAATAACTAAGTAGTCACTTAATCATTCTCTTATTCTTTGTGCAGGTAGTTTGTTGTTTGTTTGTTTTGTTGTTGTTTGTTTGTTTGTTGTTTTGTTTTGAGACAGGGTCTGTCTGTGTATCCCTTTCTGTCCTGGAACCCTATGTAGACCAGGTTGGCCTCAAACTCACCAAGATCCACCTGCCTCTGCCTTCCAAGGGCTGAGATTAAAGGCATGTGCCACCACCCCCAGCATCACTTCTTTAAACAGTCTGTTCTACTTAGTGTTTTAGACATATAAACCACTAATAACAAAGTATCTAAGTATATACTCACGCATAATTTAAAAATATGAACTTGCCTGTCACCATTGTATCTCAGAGGCCTTGCTAATCTCTGTATCTGTATGGTTCTGATTTTAGTATTTGTGCTGGAGAAGAGAACATCACACTGTTTCTCTTGAGACAGGGTCTCACTGGCCTGGAGTTTACCAAGTAGACTAGGTTAGCTGACCAGCAAGCCCCAAGGATCTACTTGTCTCTACTCTACCGCACTGGGATTGCAATCTAGTGCTGCCATGCCTTGCTTGATTGCACGAGTGTGTGTGTATGTGTGTGTGTATGGTGTGTATGTATGTGTGCATGTGTATGTATGTGCAAGTGCAAGTGTGTCTGCCTGTGTATGTAAGTGTGTGAGCGTGCCTGTGTATTCTCAGGAGTTCCTGGGTATTGAACTCAGGTCCCCATGCCTGCCAGGCAAATGCTTTCCTAGCTGACCTATTACCACAGCCCCCTCTTTGCATTTTCTGCATTCCAGCCTCACCCTTCACCACTGTTTTATTTCGAATTCTGGTGTTGAGTGTTGCTTGTTCCTCTCAGATTTTCGCTTGAAGTTCCTTGCATCCCTTTATAGTAATTATTTAGGCACAGTGTAGTATTTTGCAAAGCAAATCAAAACCCACCCTTCATCTCTTCTCTGGCCATGAAACGCAAAATGGCTGAACACAGAGATGCCATTTAACTTTTTGCTTTTATGAGATGTATCAGCATGTCCTCAATGGGAAGTCCAACTTGCTTATAAGTCTTTGGCTGTCCAGTGAGACTTTTCAGTTACCTGAATCAGAATGTCGTGCAGACTGAAATGTTGGACCCTGTTTGTGAGCTTTCTCATTGGAACAAAGATTGCCTTTGAAGATCCTCTGTGAGACTAAGACATAGTTTTTAGCTATGTCTTTTAGCTATGTGCCTTTCATGTCATTTAGCTTTTCTGAATTCAGGCTTTCCTCCTATGGGGTAGATGACAGTGGTCCTTATTGCTGGCTGTTGTGAGGATTGATCAATATGCATGCCTGGTGCCTCTCAAGTCCTGGGGGGAACAGAAACCCTCATGCGTCTTTGTGCTGGCGTTGTGATGCTCTTGTAGGAAGCTGGATTGGGACGCAGGCATGAATGAGGCTGCTAAAAGGAAAGGATGCTTGTAGCTTCTTAGCTGGTGAAGGGTTAGTGTGAGCAGAGTGCTGAGATGGTAATTAGTGATGGCTGGTGACGAGAGCAAACCTCATCCAGCACCCACGGCAGTGCTGACCCAACTTCTAAGAAAGCATCGATGAACTCAGATAGAACTTAGAGACCTGCGTATGACAGTGGGGATAGACGATGGATGAATGCTTAATGCTCATGTTAGCCTGGGTTTTTGTTTCTTTGTTCTGGCATATATAAAAAGAAAAAGACCCAGGAATAGGCAGAGCATGACAGATAGATAGATAGATAGATAGATAGATAGATAGATATGATAGATGAATACATACATGATAGATAGATTGATACATAAATACATACATTGATAGATACATATATACATACATGATAGATAGATAGATACATACATACATACATGATAGATACATAGATAGATAGATAGATAGATAGATAGATACATAAATACATACATGACAGATAGATAGATAGATAGATAGATAGATAGATTAGAGGCAGACAGACAGACAAAGACAAGACATAAAGAGATACACAGAGAGAAAGAAACAGAGACAGAGAGTAAGAGCTAAGGAAAGAGTGAGGGGGGAAAGAGAGAGGGAGGGAAGGAGAGAGAGAGAGATAGAGAGAGAGAGAGAGAGAGAGAGAGAGAGAGAGAGAGATGAGGGAGAGAGGAGGTTGTAGAAGGTATCTTCTCAGCCTTAGTTAGCATTCTTTAGAAGAGTTGCCCCTCCTGCCCCTTCTCTCTTTACTTTTTCTCCCTCCCTTCTCTCTATTTCCCTCTATTCCCTCTCCCATCTCTTTTTCTGTTTGAAGAAGGAAATGTTATATTTTCATAGTTATTTTTGGCCATGGTATTTTTATATACTTATAGAGAGAATATTATTAAAGTAGATCTTGTGGCATTGTGGGATGGAGTTTAACAGGCATTGGTTTGGAGTTCTGTGGGGTATCCTCTGCTTCCTATTCAAGTCTTCTTATTTTATTGGCCTTTTGGGTAAGATCGAGTATATTATCAGATGCTTTTGTTTGGAAACAGCACATGCTTGTGCCATGTAATTATTTAAAAACCCATCTGTTAATCACTAGAACTTTCTAAACACTTGGAGAAGACTCATCTTGGGCAGAAGTTTGTGGACAAGCTGGGGCAAGAATGAGCGATTGGACCATTTTCTAATTAGGGAAAGGGGGGACTTTGAGAAATTAGCTGGCCTATTTGTCTTTATTTGTAAATATCTCTTTTCATAATTAGATTCTCACCTAGTGACCCCTGTAGCAGTTCTCTGTGTAGGTAACACGTGGGGGAAATGTCTAGTGAAATCTCAGGCTGGTCTCTGGAGGGCCATTCAGCAGTGTTTGTCCCTTGCTCAAATTCAAGCCAGTCATGTAAATTGCTAAGGATTCTGCCTTAGGTGTCTGTGTGCAGAATCAGAGGTTATCACATCCTCTTTATGGATGGATGGCAAGAGCTTCAGACTCTGCCCACGCTTCCTAAGTTGGTGGTTCATTCAGTCTCCAGAAACAGGGCAATGTGGCTTAGCTGCACCTATAGCAGAGAAGAAAAGAGGGAAGGAGGGAGGGAAGGAGGGAGGGAGGGAGAAGGGAAAAAAAGGAAGGGATTCAAGGATGGAGGGAGGAGAAGGAGGATGGAAAGAGGAAGGAAGAAGAAGCAGAGAGAAAGGAGAAGGTACTGGGATGGAAAGTGAGGAAGAAGGGGAAAGGGAAATAAATGGAAGTGAAAAGAAGAAAATGCAGCGGGGGTGTGAGAGTGGGCTCAGCGTGATCCTGCTTAGACTGGTATGAGGAAGGTGATGCGTTAAGATATTTTGGACAGCATGCTCATGCTGAAATAGAAGTCTTACAGAGCAGAGAGGATGACTGCTCAAAGATAGCACACCCCTCCTGTGCTCTAACTTTGGCTCCAGTTTGGAATATTTTTACAATGTATATGAGCCAGTTTCAGTTTAAAACAGAAATGAAAGGAAACAAACAGCATCCCCCTCTCCCCCACTTAACGCCACTTTTGACAAGCTGAGGTTGCAGAGTGCAACGTTTGGGTTTTTTTTTTTTTTTTTTCCGTGCCAACTTCCATGCCTAGCATTTACGCCTGTGTTTTTTTTTAACCCAAAGGACAATCAAGATGGATCCTCCAGTGAAGGAATCTTTGTATCCAAAATAGTTGACAGCGGGCCGGCAGCCAAGGAAGGAGGCCTGCAAATTCATGACAGGATTATTGAGGTATGTGAACATTGGCTGGTGTCTGAATAGGCTGCCTGCCATCCACCTTTGCCTGGCTTTCGGGGGGGGGGGGGGATGCTTAGGGGCTGGGGTTAGGGGCGCCTCTTGTGGGGATGGGTGGGCAGCAGTGTACTTTGAGGGTGGTATGTAACCTGATGGGGTGTTGATTGCCTTGGTGTGAAGTTGTTGTTCAGCAACGAGAGACTGGATTGGGGAGGGGGGAAATGGCATGTTCACAGTTTGGCTCATCCCATGGAGACTTACATCTGTTTGCTATGCCTCGTTTCTAACTCTGTGCAAAACAACCATCTGAGGGTTTGTACATTAGTTAGAAACAGACGATCAGCCCCCTGTTGGGCAAATTGGGACTCAAATTGGGCATGAGTGTGTCAGTCTCAGAAAGAGTCACTGTCCTTTCCTTAATGCTCACAGCACAGCAAAGCAAAGCAGGCATTGTTTGTGCTTTTACATGCTAGCCTCCTGGCTGTTTGCCTGAGGTCCATGTACAATTTGATTGCCTGGAGATATGGAGGTCAAAGTTGACGGTAGGATCCTCTCACATCAGCACCCATGGATTCCTTTTTCAGTTACTGTGTAGCAGGTTTGTAGATTGACACTTATGGATCCCCTCAACTGCACCAAACAGTGCTTCAGCATTCAAGTGACAGATGAGGTACAGTTCTAGGATGCAGAAAGGAAGCTGATGGCTTCTCACCTCCTTGTATGGGTTCTTGTTGCAAAGTTTGAGAGACTTCTGGTTGCTGTTTTGGACCATTCAGATTTCCCATTTTTAATGAATATTTCTGGGAACTAAACTGTTTCATCCCCTTCTAGAGAAAAAGTAATTATGAGTTTCCAAGGTGACCTGCTAGATGCCAGAGAAGCTCGTTCATGGTCATGGCCATGGCCATAGTCTGAACAGAAAGCCAGAAAAACATCACTAATCCCTGAGCAGTCTGCTCTCCCAGACATCTTGGTTTAGCATATGTATCTCCTGGGCATTTTTATGTTAAGCCATAAGTGAAGTTTATGTTACTCATGGGCATCTTCTTAAGAGCATGAAGTGTCAAGAAGATAGAGAACCGAATTTCCAGTGTTTCAGTTTTATGTGAACCAATTGAATAGTGTATAGTATAGTTTTTCTCAGGGTAATTGTATGTCCTCTGAGGAATACAGAGTTAAATCTTCCTGAGTAAACAAAGTGCCCGAGTTAAGGCTGAGAATAAGAGCCTGTGGTCACCTAAGTGTTCAAAGATACTTGATTTTTGACTTAAGGATGCTATTAATATTGTTACACTGTCTTTGACCTTCAAATGAGATCTGGACTTAGAGTTAAACCTTATGCGTTGGACTTCCCAGCCTAGATTAATAGATTTTCTCTAACAGCCACTTGCTTGGGCAGCAGCCTCTTTCCTGAGAGCTCAGATGCATTACCATAGTTTTTGAAAGCGAATACATTTTCTGGGACTATTGTTCAAAAAGATAAGTACAGCCTGTGTTGCCAAGGCATCGGTGGGACAGCCAGTTTCTCCAAGTCACGGAATTTCATCGCTCATAAGTTTTGCAAATGAGAACTCTCCAGCTGGGCAGGATTTTCTCTTGGCAGACGATGATCTGTGTTTGAAATGTTCAGTACGGTTTCTGGTAAGTCACACTCCCCCTTTGGACAGTATGTAAAATATTAATCACGCCCCACTGTTGAGACAGAAAGGGAGATCCCGAAAGAGAGCCGCCACATGCATAATCACAACCGACAAAGCGCGCCCTTCTCCATTGGGTTCTAATCTCTTCTGACATGATACAGTGATTCTCATGACTTCATATAGGCTCTCTGCTTCACCTCATCTGTGTTGGGGTTTATTAACAGGGGGCAAGGATCTGATGACTCTGTGTGTGTGTGTGTGTGTGTGTGTGTGTGTGTGTACACATGGGAAGAATTAGGCTTCCTGTTTTCTTACCCCAAATCTCCCCATTTTCAAGGCAGTGAGGAAGCTTAGCAGAGCCCCAGTGTGGGAACGTTAGTCCTTTCACAAGGCTGCTGATATTAAGTCCAGAGAGAGATGCAACCTCATCCATTCTGCGGGGTGAGTCTGTACCATATGAGTTGCTACATGAGCATCTGGGTACAACAGCTTTAGAAGATGTGGGGATGCTGTCCGCAGCCGTGCCTTTAAGCAGATGCAATGTGCCATGCCAACTTCTTCGGGCTGTCAGGCCATTGGTTACCACTGATATGAGCACTGCCATCTTTGAAGCAACCTTTTGTGGTGTTGAATGGGTTACAGTCCTTTGCTTGGGAATGGAGCTGTCAGCATCCCTTTCTTCCCAGACTGCCTGAGGGACAGTCCCGGATGGGATTCCCACTCTTGTGCTGCCAAGGCCTGGTGAGAAAGCAGGAGCTGGGGCTGTTGGGCACCTTGCGTTAAGTGCCCTCCCAGCATGTGTGGCAGGAGCATTGGCTATGTGCTAGCTAGCGCTGTGTGTCCTCCGATGGCCGGGGTATGTATGTGTAGATTGCCATCCTCCCCCACATCTGCCTCAGAGACACAGCAAGCGCCCCATGTTCAGTGTTGGCTCCTGATCCTCATTTTGTCCTTCCTACCCCTCTACCTCCAACCCTGCTGGGCCTTCTTCTGCTCTTGACTCTTCCTTGAATTCTAGCAGTTTGAGAACATGAGAAGAATCTTCATAGTGCCCAGAGTTAACCGATGGTAGCAGCATCTCTGCAAACAGAATGCATCTCTGTGATCTGGAGTTTAGACCTAATCAGATCCTACCCAAGTCTGACGTAATGACATAAGAAGAACAAAAGTTGAAAAAGCACATAAAAACAATATTAGCCTTAAAAATCTTCAGGGGTGTGCCAGGCAGGGAACACGCCATCTTTCTGTAGTGCAGCCAGCACTGAGCCACCTCTCTGTTGCTCCGGTTTCTTATCATGCCGTGTGTTTGGCAAGCTCTCTGAACACCTCCTCTGGCTGAATGTCCATTGAGAAAAAAAATCATAAGAAAGCCTAGGAACAGAGAGCCTGGCAAGCACACTTTGCCGCCTGCTCTGTGCACTTCCCCCACCCTCTTTTGCTCTCCCTCTTTTGCATATGTGTGTATCTATTTCTCTTGTATATAGATACCTCTATCTATATATGTATATGGATAAATAGATACATAGATAGATAATGAGTTCTACCTTGAAGCTTTATGAATTGGAGGACTGAGCTCAGTCTTCTGTTGGCTAGGGCTTACATCAGGTGATGATGAAAGCTTATAGCACTTACGTGGTTGAAATAGCTTTTTGTCCAAGCCAGTAAATGGGATTCTGTGGGTGTAGAGAAAGAGCCACCATGTCCTCTGTTCCCAGAATTCATAAACACACACTTGTCTTAAAAGCTCTCTGACTCAGAGACCTGAGAGCAGTCAGGATCTCTGTGGAGCCCCAGAAGGTTTGGTGTGAGCCACTCCTCCTGTGCCTCTGTCTGTTTGGCTATACTGTCCTTGCTAGTCAGGTTCCCTAGAAAGCCAAGCAGGGTCTTCCTTCTACCCCCGACCCCAGCCAGTGCTTAGTTTGCAGCACGAGGGTCACCAGTGTGTGTTTTTATAGGGAAGATAATGTTCTGAGACCAATGGAAGTGGCAGGATGGCCTATGAATCAACATGATAGAGTGTGCTTTTTCTTTTTTCTTGTCTTTAAAGACTGGAGGACTCTCTTGGTTTTGGATTCTTTTCCTTTTATTTTAATGTAACTTCAGGCTCACAGGAACAGATGTCTGTGCATTCTTTGCACATTTACTTCAGCCTTTGCTGGCTCCATTTGTTTATCTTTGCTAATGAGGGTACAGTGTGCCCCCTTCATGCAGTAGAGAGAACGCCAGTCTCATAAGTGTGTCAGTATTTTTTATATTCATTTGTGTGTCTATGAATCCGTTCAGCATGCATTCATATGTGTGGATGTAAGAGAACAACTTGCAAGAGGGAGTTCTCTCCTTCTACCATGCAGGGTTTCTCGGGGATTGAACTCACGTTGCTAGGCTTGGCAGCAAGCACCTTTCCCTGCTGAGCCCTCTTGTGGCCCCCTTCCCTGCCTTTTTTTTTTTTTTCTAATGAGAATTAAAATAAATTCTTACATAAATTCAAAATGATTATCTAAACCAGGAAGTTAACAGTGACACAGCACTGTCACCTGAAGAATTGATTCACATTTGTTACTACTTCCTATAATATTCTTTTATGGCGAAAGAAAATCCCGTGGTATGAATTACTTTTTTACTGTGACAAAATATAGGACAAAAGAAGTGGAGAGGGGTCTGTTTTGGCGTAGTGTGTGAGGGTACAGTCGATCACAGTGAGGAAGACATGGTGGCAGGAGACTGAGGCCGCTGGTCACACTGCATGCACAGACAGGAAGCAGAGAGGTGGGTGCTGTAGTCACTTTCTTCCTTTAATTCAATCAGGACCCCAGACAATGGAACTGGACCACCCACGTGTGGGGTGGGCCTTCCTACCTTAGGTAATTTTCTCTGGAAATATCGAATTGACAGAGTAAACCATCACACCTGCCATGGCTTTCATTCAACTTTCATATGTCTTTGCTTTCCTTGACCTTAATTCTTGTCTTCCATACCAAAATACCTTTTTGCATATTATCTTCTTTTGGGGGAGATGAAAATGCTTCAAGCCAACCCTTTCAGATTAAATTTTGTTTTGTTTTAAAATATATTCTGATTATGGGTTTTCCTCCCCCAAGTCCTCCTAGTCTCTGTACATCCACCGACATCTGGATCCTTTCTTGCTCTCTGTCATTAGAAAACAAACAGACATCTAAAGGAAAGAAAGGAAGAAAATAGAAAGAAAAAAGACAAACAGGAAGCAAAAAGAGAGAGGAAAAAGTAATAAAATAAGATAAAAGCAAACAAACTTGAATAAAACAAAACAAAACAAAGATGAATATTGAAAAAGAGCCAAAGAAAAAGCACAAGAAACACACACACACACACACACACACCCCAATTCACTTCCTACATTATGTCTTTTTGTTTTGTCTTGGGACCCACTGTGTTTAACCAGGGCTGCCTGTGTGACCATGACTTGGAAACTATCTGTTGGGTCTTGACTCCTCAGTCTATCATGAAGCTTTTCCCAGTGCCCTCTTTTTATTTTATTTCATGATAGGGTATAATTGAGATGCTGGGGCTGGTCTTGAACTTGCAGTCTTACTGCCTTAGCCTCCCAGATAGCTAGGATTTTAAGAATATACCACCAGGTTCAGCTGATGGGAGTTTTCGTTGCTTTCAGGCATCCTTAGTTGACAGTCTCTGAAAAAATGTTTCTGTGTATGTGTAAACACACACACACACACACACACACACACACACACACACACACAGCCGCTATTCACTCGGTTCTGCTTCAGCATTCATCCATATGCATGTCTTGAAAACCATGCTGACGTCAGTAAGTCTAATCTTAGCCCAAGTCCATGTGTTTGGCTTTATTCATCCTCTGTATGGATTTCCAGTTCTGGAGTAAGAACGTTTGGAAATGGTGAGCACTTTTTCCTTTGAATTAAATTGCTCACATTTGTTTAGATATTACCAGTGATCAAAACTTACTAATGAAAAAAAAAAAGTCTTTAAAATGTTTCCATTTAGGGTTTGGTTTGATTTTAAGAGAAAACCTATTTCTGTGAGCTAAATAACACTTGGTTATGTTATTCGTTTCAGAAGTGAGAAAACTGTATATTCCTTATGCAAGAACAGATAGCAAGCATCATGGCTAAACAGACACAAACATAGCTGATCTGTTTTGTATAATGTCAGAAATAAAGCCATGGATTCACACTGTGCTGCTCACAGTCACTGATCCCCACTGAGTACATCCAACAAGAGAGTACGGAAAACTCAGTCATTTTAGTAAGAAAGACTTGGAGCAGGAGAGATATCTCCTTGTAAAGTATTCACTGTGCTGTGCTAACATGAGGACCCATGTCCATTCCCTAGAAACCCCCCAAAAAGCTGGACATAGTGATAGACACATACAATTACAGTACTCAGGAGTGGAGGCAGGAGGATTCTTGGAGCTCACTGGGCAGGCAGTCTTGTCTAATCTAAAAATAGCAAGCTAATGAGAGTTCCTGCTTGAAAACACAAAGTAGACAACTCTGAGAAAGAACAATACTTGAGGTCATCCTCTGGCCTCCACGCGTACGCATGTATGTTCTCTCCACACCAACGTTTACCTGCATACCCATAAGCACAAACATACAGCCCAACACTATCTGAGTGTGGTGGCCCCTGCTGGAAATCCCAGAATTCAGGAGGCTAAAGCAGTCAGACTCTGAGTTGAAGGACAACTTGGGGTATGGAGCAAGATAGATAATTTCCTGAGGACAACAAAACAGTACAACAAACCCTTGGTGATAATACAGATAAAATACTTTTAATATTTAGTCACCTTCTTTATATAAGATAGCTATGTATTTACCTTAAAGTATGGGGGCTTTAAGAACAGTAAACCCCATGTGCTCATTAGAAAGTTACACCTTCAAATGTGTTACTGCCTTTTAAATATATCTGTGTATTTTTGTGTGCATATGAAATTCACAGTGTGTATGAAGGTCAGAGGAGAACTTTGAATGGTCATTTCTCTCCTGCCATGGTGGGTCCCAGGAATTGAAATATTGGGATCATCGGGCTCAGTAGGAAGTGTTTTTGCCCGCTGACTTAAGTTTTAGTGTATTTTTGTATATGGTGCTGTGAAGGAAAAGGAGCTACAGACATTGATTGGTATTAGATTTGCAGGACACATATAGAACGATCAGATTTTAAAATGTAAAGAGAGTGCTGGGGGAGCCCCTTCAAAGCAGTAGATGGACATAGTTTTGAAAGCTGAAGCTAAGCAGAGTGCGGATAGGGCAGGATTGTCCAGTGGGTAGCAAGGAGGTGATGACCATCAGAACTGTCCGTGGGAATTACAATAAGGAAGACTTAGAACAGAATAGACGCTACCAACACCGAGCTGAAGTTATGCCACCTTTCCTGGGCACACTGAGCACCCACCCCAGGGTGGCAGCAAACAGCAGCAAGGTTCCTCTAATGAAAATGAGTCCCGTGAGCTGTAGAGAGATAGGCTGATGGGACAGGCAGTCCGCCATGCTGAGTGCCACCCTGCTCAATGAAGACCTCTGACTTTGACCCTTCTTTGGCTATTTTGATAGTGACTAAACTCTGTGAGGGCTAGTTCACCCTTTTCTCCTGTTTTATTTTGTTTTCTATTTCTTGTTTAAAATCAGTGACCCCTTTTAATCTGGATTGTGTAAGAGGTGTCACTTCCTCGGGCCATATAAAATGACGATAACTGATCAATCAGAAGTAATCCTTAATTTACTTTTTAGTGTGGTCATACTCCATGCTGCTTTTCTGGCTTTTTCAGTTCTCTTAATTTCTATCTGCCTTACTTCCTTTCTCTTGCCTTTATTAGGGGATCCTTTGACAGCTCCAAGGAATTGGGAGAAGCAAGAGTTTGAGGAACTTGGATTTCAATCTCACCCTTTCTCCAATTGAAAGAAAAATCCCAACCTTAGGGAAATAATTCTAAGCATATCCTCTAATTTACTGTTAGAAGAACTTGAGTGAGACAAAATTTATGTGCACTTCACTAATCAGAAAAGGGGCTTTGGTTTTTATTCTAGAACAGTTTCTGCTTGGAAGTGTATGTCCACAAACATGTTGATTTCTGAATTCATTAGCCCAATCTGTCCAACCTGCATTCTCTCAAAATGTTATAAAAGCATAGAGAGATGCACTATTCATTGTTTTCTCTGGTTGGAACTCATGAAACCGCCATGACTTAGGAGTTGTTGGGATATGAGAAGAAACTAGTTCTTTCCTTTGTGGGGTTAGTGTGGAGGTCCACCCAGTGGGAGGTATGCCTGAATGCATAAAGTCTCAGCTTTGGGATGTTTCCTGTCGAGTCCATTCAGATTTCAATTCACATGCATAGAGGACAGGTGTCCTCAGAGTCGCTTGAAGGTTGTTTAGAAGATCATGAGGAAGAACCATAGACTCAGGAGTAGATGAGTTTCAGAGTAGAATTCTACTATTTGCTGTCTTTACAGACTCTATTAGCTTCTGTGATCATTTGTGAACTGCGCCGTCTTAAAAATATGAACAACGTTACTTATCCCTATGACTGCTTTAATAAAGAAAATACTACATGTGTCTAAAGACTGTAATTTGGGGCCCAGAATAAATGCTAGCCAGGTTTTTTTCCTGTAGGTTTTTGAGACTGGCTGGAGAGGCCTTCCGGCAAGCCAATGCTTTGATGGTGGCTTCATGGCACCATGTCATAAACCTGAAATTACAGTCGTGGATAGACTGTTTTAATTTGTTTTACATTTCTTGTTTGAAATCAGTGACCCCTCTGAATCTGGATTGCATAAGAGCTGTCACTTCCTCGGGCCATATAAATGACGATAATTGATCAATCAGAAGTAATTCTTAATTTACTTTTTAGTGTGAACAACACAGTAATTCATCACATATGTGCTGACTTAAGTGTTCTAAAAATAAAGGAAAACAGTTGAGTGTTCAATATCAGCTATTTTTAAAGTGCCAGAGCAGAACAGGCCCTCCCTTTATATATGACTCATAAGCTAGACTAGGCTGTATTGGTAAATTCAAGTTCATCTGTGAGACCCTGCTTCAATGAATAAGTTAGAGAGTGATGAGAAAGACTTCTGATGCCAACCTCAAGCCTCCACTTGCATGCACACATCTGTACAAGAGCATGCACATATGGGAACATGCATACCCCCTTGCATACTCCCTTGGCAGTAATACAATTCGCCAATGTAGAAAATTCGAAAAATACGAGGAAAATGGAAACAGGAGTACTCACTGATATGAAGACTTATTTTGACAAAAAAGCTTTGGGAATGATTGTTTCAAATTGGGTACAGTATTTTACAGGAGGACTCCGAGGGGGTGTGAGAAATGGCACATGGAACCTGCCTTTCCCCTGTTTGAAACTCTAGCTGAAATGGGAGATAATGGGATTAAGTCAGAGTTTGTGGGGACATTCCTATTAAGTTCCTGACTCTTCCTGCTTTCCTCTGAAATCTGGGAGCACTCGGTGCACACATAAGGAGGTTTCATGAGATACTTCTACCATGCTGGCATTTGCAAAGTGAAGAAGACAAAGAGCTGAGTAGAAGAGAGTCTGTTGTATTTGTGTGGAAATCTTGAAACCTGTGAGTGCTCTCAGTCTCCTCACTATTGAAACAGGTTTTCTGAGAAGTGGATAACAGGTGTTGTGCCTTCTCTCACTCATTCTACAGCAGTAACAGAGCTATTGAAGCCACTGAGGTTGACACTGTCTCTAGTCCACTGCCCTCATAGGCCCCCTGGTATCAGCAGAGGTAAGCGTTCATTTTTCTATGAAGCTACAACAGAGAAACAAGATCCACAGAGGAGAGATAAACAAGCAAGCAAACAAACAAACCCCGTGTAGAATCTGCCAGAGTCACAGAGAAATGTCAACCAGATCTTTTGTCACATTCCAAATCTTACCTCAGTAGTTATTTGCCAATTTGTAAATATGCTGTGTTTGAACAAATATGATTTTTCTTGATTGCTTATAATTTGAAAGTTTATAAAAAAAAAAAAAAAAAAAGTAGAAATGTCAGGCTGGTACTGTAGCTCAGGGGTAGAGCTCTTACCTAGCATACATAAGGCCCTAGGTTCAATCCCTAGTGCTGGGGGGGGGAGGAGTGTGACTTTATATGAATATGTTTGTGAATCTGTTTTGACTTTTACATGAGCAGCTTGTGAGACTCATCCTGTATGACCGCCCCTTGGAGAGCCGAGAGGAACTGGGTAGCATTGAGATGCTGAATGTTGTATATGCTTAGTAAGCTCTGTTCAAACTATGTCCCTTTGGGACAGACAGGATTGTGTAAAGTGGTGGTAAGGAAAATTTTGTCTTGACAAGAGGTCTTGGTTGCATGTGGTCTATTTCAGGGAAGGGGAAGCTGAGCTTAATCTTTCTGACACATGAGTAAGTCGGAAGTGAAAAACAAAGGGCCTCAGATTTACCAGCTTTGATTGCATATATTAGGGATTATACTGATTCAGCTAGCGGCTAATACAGAAGGAAGTTGCTGTTTTTATTGTAATAGTATCTTCCTGTTCTCCTTTCCTTTGTGTGAAATTTAAATTTAAGTGTTTGCTGTGTTTTGTTTTTGTTTTTATTCTTGTTGTTGCTGCTGTTTTTGGTTATTTTTGTTTTGTTTTGTTTTTTTGCCACAGTTTAAATATTAAAGGCATTCAGAAACAGGAATATGGTGTTGGTTTTAATGCACCCTGATTGTAAGTAATCCTTTAGAATGTAACTGAGATTTAAGAAGAGAGAGATGTAGCCAGGCACCTTGGCTCACACTGGACATTTAGAAGGCAGAGGGAAAAAGAGTGCCAGCCTGGACTATAGGGTGAAATCTAGACAGTGTAGGGGTGTGGGGGATGAAAGGAGGGGAGAGAAGGGGGAAGGGGAGAGGAGAAAGGGAAGGAGAGGGAGAGATAAAGGGAGGCGAGGGGAGTGGGGAAGGAAGGAGAAGAGGAGGAAGGAGAGAAAGAAGGAGGGAGAGGACAGGGGACAGATCAAGCCTTCTTCAGTGACAGGCATCCATTTCATCCTGAGTGAGCTGTTTTTAAGTCTGTTAGCATGGTGTATGTGGGAAGCATATGCCAGAAAGGTATAAAAGTAGCAACGCAGTATCACCCAAGAGAGCTGACCATTGCACTATGGAGCTATTGCAAAAGAAAAGCCTGCTTCCCTCTGCACTTCATCTGTATACTGGGGTGAGAGTGGGGATCCACCTCAGCCCAAGGAAGATGACAGAGGGTGAGGGGTGAGGGGTGAGGGGCGAGGGGTGAGGGGTGAGGGTGAGGGGTGAGGGGTGAGGGGTGAGGGGTGAGGGGTGAGGTATATCACCTTTACTTGCTCTTTTCACCAGCCAGCAAACTGGAGCAGGTCATCCCTCCACTTTAGGCAGTCATATACCGACTGCTCATTTCTGGCTATATGTATCATGTGTTTTGCTAACGAATTAACATTTTTTTAAAAGAATTATTCCTTTTGCCTAAATTCATTCTAAAAGAAAATCAAGGAAGCGACTAAGTAGAAGGTCTGTTTTCATGTCCTATTAATAAAAGACAGTGGTCAAAATAAGACCAGAAAAGCAGGTTTCAGAAAGATGCTTTGCCTGCTGAGGACTGTGATCCTCCTGTCTTGATTTGTTTCCATTGAAGAGTAAATCAGTTTTATGGGCATTACAAGTAAGGGTGGTAGTGGAGATCAGACCCCCACAAAGGGGCTTTTGGAGTGAGGACCTCCTTCCATTCATCTTTTAGGTCACAGTTTGAGGTGCCAGAGCTGCACAGATGTATCAAGAGATGAACTTGTGGTCTGCTCACTATCTAAAATGTACCACCATCCAAAGTTCATCTTTACAAATGACACCATGAATATGGAGTCTCACGTCTGGTTTGTCCTCTCAGTATACAGCTAGGTCAGTTGAAGGTGGGCAGAATAACGACTTGGTCATTGGGTCAGTCAAACTCCTTAATAGTGTATCCCACAGATACCAAAGCAATGTGGAGCTGTATGAATGCCCTGTGCTCCCCGCCTCTCATAGGGTTGCCACCCTGCAGCAGTCCTAGCTGAATGTCCTAGTTGTGCAGCAACTGATTTCTCTGGTCAAGGATGAAACTTTTCAAGATTAGAATCCACTACAGACAAGAAGAATCTCACGACTATTGAAGAGTTCCAGAGGCAGTTGCTGGAGAGGTAGTTCAGTGTTCAAGAGCACTTGCAGCTCTTGCAAAGGACCTGGGTTCAGTGCCCAACACCCATATTGGGCAGCTTGCAACCACTCGCAACAGTTTCAGAAGGATCTGATCCCATCTCCTGGACTCCATAGACATATTATACATACACACACAGGCAGAAAGATGTCAAAAACCAGAAATCAAAAGATCTTCTTTGGTCAAGTTTTATTGTTTTTAAAATAAAGTTTCATATTCATTAAATTGAGTTTCATATTCATTGTTTTAAGACTTGATATACAGTATGAGAGTAAATGTATGTAGTGTGTACTTTTTTGTTTTGTGTGTTGTGTGTATGTGTGTGTGTATGTGTGTGTGTGTGTGTTTACAGGTATGCATATCTCTGCATACATGTTGGGACTCCTACTCTCACTTTCCATCTTATCCCCTGAACCTGTAGCTAGATTGGCAGTCACTCAATCCCAGAGATCCTCTTGTTTACAACTCTTCAGTGCTGGGGTTTCAGGTACACATGGCGATGGTGGCTTTTGATAAAGGTTCTAGAACTTTGAGCTCAGGTGTTCATGCTTACTCGGCAGAAGTTCTGACTGCTGGGTCATCTCCCCAGGACAGTAATGTTTTTATAGACTTTTAAAAAGCTATGCTCTCTTTAAGCATCCCAGTTACATTTACTGACCATATGGGCATTTTCAACTGATATAAGTACAGATAGGAATACAACCAAACCGCTCCCATGCCAGACTGCTCTTCCAAAGAGCTTTGCTATGCTAACTTGTCTCGTTCTGACTATGCAAGACATGTTTTATATGTGGCCCAGTGCAATACTTCTGGATGCTGAGTTATATGTGTTTAAAGTGGAAATAAGTTTCATGAGAGATATCTATCCAAACTCAGTTTGGTCTCGTATTTCTATTGTGTTCATTTTTCTTTGAATGCTGTATGCTGCCCACTTAGTTGATTTCATGGCTCACTGAGGGGCAGCGGCCTACAGGTTGAAAACATTTTGCTTTGAAAGACGGACTTGTACATCCTAGGTGGCCAGATTTCTTTTGCTGATATTATACCCTGAGTCTGCCAGATCTGCTGCTGGCAACTGTGAGTCCTAGACCATTGCCGGAAGAAGAGCCAGATTTGACATTAGAATATACTGAGGATATTTTCAAAATGAACTTCTCTGCCTTTTGGCTATTCTGCTTATGATCTCTTCCTGAACACACTGCCAGGAGATGGATGGAAGTAGCCAGAGATCCATGCACCATAATGGACCTACCGCCAAGAAGCTGAGTCTAGCTTTGGAAACCTAAATTGCCTTTGAGAATGGTGCTTTGATATGCAAAGTAATGTCTTTCCTCAAAGGTTATAGACACTGTGATTGACTTCTAGAAGCTGTTGGAAGTTCATAAGTTATACCCATGCATGCTTCCAATTTCACCATCTGTTGTTACCTTATGATGAGGTAGCCTCAGGGCATTACAGAATGTTAGCGAAGGACAAGGAGACCTTCATTGAATGTGTAAGCTCCTGAGTGACGGTTACATTGACTCAGTTGTGTGTATCCACTGTTCCCAGTACCTAGCCCCACTTCTGATGAAGAATGAAAAGTGTCAGGTCAGTCAATGTCTGCTGCCTGACTCAGGAATAGATGGAGTCAGCTGATCAACTTCTGAGGGTATCCTGGTGGGCCATCTCACGTTAGAAGCATTCATGGTGGGTGACAGTATGTCATGAGGCCTGGAAGGCATTTGATACTTTGACAACACATCCTTAAGACAGGTGGAATCTGCCAGCTGTCCACACAAGAATAGCAACAACTTAAAATAGCAACTTAAAACTGTCTCAAAGCCAGTGGGGGTCCTGGAACAGGGTTCTTTTATTTGAATCGAGAATTGGAGATAATAGACTTTCCAAAGAGGAAATAATGAGGATGCCCTCACTTTTTTTTTTTTTTTTAAATAATGAATACAGTGGCATCATAAGAAAATCAAAAGATCGATTTCTGATATGCAGCCTTTGGTTTATGAACTGTAAATAACGAAGTCTGCTGCATTCATGGATTTCCATTTTACCATCATCATCATGATTTATTGTGTAGTGTATGCAAGTATGTGTGCACATGTGTGTATATAGCTATGGTGCCCTGACTTGTGCATGTGCTACTGTAGAAGCCAGAACCCAGGCATCCCCTTCCATCACTCTTTACCTTGTTTTCTGAGCTAGGAGCTCTCACTGAACCTAGAGCTTGCCATGTTGACTAGACTGGCTGGATAGTAAGCCTCAGGACCTGCTGGACCTCGCCCTGCCCCCAGCACTGGGATTACAGGTGTACATTGCCGCGTTTGGCTTCTCTATGGGTTCTAGTGATCCACATGTAGATCCTCATGCTTCTACCGTAATACTGTCCACAGCTGCTCCCACTCCATTTTATCTTGTGAGTAAACATCTTCTTAGCTGTCTTTCGTGCCAGTTGCAGGAAATGGTATTTCTCTGGATAGGCTGCTTTCTGTGAGGCGGTCTGAGATTTCTCCAGTGTTTGGGCCTTTTGGTCATGAGACTGTGGAACGTGCCACCATCTTTGGAGAGAGTATTAGGCATTATTATCAACTTCCTCTTCCTCCTCATTAATGGACTGAGGTCTCACCTCTGTTTCCAAGCCAGGCTTAAGAATGTGAGGCTGGCGTCAAAGCTGAGTTGTCGAGGGAGCCTTTTGCTCCTTTCTCTTTTGCATGATGCATTTTCTTCAACGCAGGCTCAGCTGCCACTGTCACTGCAGAACTTTCATACACATTCCGGTAAACAACACCATTGCCAGTGCCTCTTAATTAAACAGGGTTCTCAGTGAAGTGATGGATCAACAGTGGAAAGTGAGTTCAGGCGCCAGGGATGCAATTGAGAGCATTAAGCAAGAAGTCTGAGAAAGCTCTCCATGGCTTTCCGGCTACCATACCCAACCCAAGGATGGATTCGATGACCCAGTGATGTTAAAAGAGAGCTGCTTTTGCCTTCTTCCTTCTGTCTACTACAATGTTTGAGGTTTCCATTCTGTGGGATAAAAAGGAATCACATCATAGACTGTTAATTAGAATGTGAGGTTCATTGAAAGATGAAGCAGAAACCACCTCGCAGACGTTTTCAGACGTGTTTCCTAGCAGCATTTGTTAACAGAAGCTTTGCAATCTGAATTCCTATGCTTTCGAATAATAAGCCTAATGGAGAACTATGGTATAATCTAATCGTTGTATTGTACACGTCAGCCCAAGAAAGAAAAGTAAAATTGTTTCAACTTAGGGCACCCATCTGCTTGCCTGTTTTTGTGTCAACCAACGGAAAACTGAAATACTCTGTTTTGGAGGTGAAGGAATCCCAGACTCACTTTAAAATAGATTATTGGTGAGGGTGGGGTAGAATAAAGCTGTCTTTCTGTTGTTAAAATTCTTAGAGAAGATAAAATTATTGCATATCTTTCTCTCTTGGTTCTGCAAGAGACTTTCAGATAAACTTTTGTTCGTTTACGGTGAGACCTCAGTGACAGAAATTGAAAAGATGCCAGTACCCCTCTACCTAATATGCCGCACTTGCCATCATCCATGCTGAAGGCAAGTCTGCCGAATGTAGCCTTTCACCCAGCTTGCTGCACTTGCCTGAATGGACATATTAATGACAGAATGCGATGTAGGCTCTGTATTTATATTAGAGGCCCTGCTTTGGAGTGCTATTGATTCAGGACATCCCACTAGTAACATTAGAATCTAAACCAGAATAACTGTTCTTGTAAAAAGTGTAATAAACACTTTTTTTTAAAAATGAAGGGGCTTTATTAGTAATTGTGTTTTCTTTTCTTTTTCATAAAGCAGTCTTCAGTTATTTTCTCCCCACCCCACCCCACTCCCTCTCAACACTGTTAAGAGCACCCAATTAGGAAATACTTATTTGTAGTGGAAGCATAGCCATTTTCCTAATTGGGGACAAAGTGGTTTTTAGAACTGAAGTTCAACTCTAAAGTGAAAGGGGCCTGTGTGTCTGTCTTTCATTATCCTCTTCCTGGGGTAGAATTTTTTTTTCTCCAGGACTCTTCTTTTTCTCCTTCCTAACTTCACCTCTATGACATGTCAAGTTCAGGAGTGGTCCTGATTCTGCTATATATAATAAGGTTTCAAGATTCCTCCCTTGAAGGACAGCAGAAGAAACCTACACATTTGAAACGAACATCTTGTTTCTCTTCTCTTTTCTCCCATCATTTACTAAGGCATATGGGGAAGATGTCCTAGCCCTGTCAGAGAGAGGGAGGAGGGAGAGAGAGAGAGGGAGAAGGAAGAGAAGGAAGAGGAGGAGGAAGAGGAGAGGGTGGAGGAGGAATCATGGTGGCACTGGAAGCAAAAGCCGAAAGCTAATTGGTGGTGGTTTAACGTTTCAGACCACCTCAGAGACAGAGCAAGAACTAAAGGATTTTATACTTTTAAGAAAACTGAAATACCACTTTGATTCAATTTAAGGGAGTACTGAAAGGAGTGGTACACGTTACCAAATGTTTCTGGAGACTGGATGTAAGACGCTGTTTTGTGTCAGTAAGGAAGCCCTTATTTTTAATAAGCTGGTTGTAGGATTTTCATGATAGACTGGACACAGGGGTAGGGTGGTCCCTAACATGGAACCATTTATTCCAATAAAGTAAATAGGACAGTCGTTGTCATAAGCTAGTGCCTAGGAGGCATTTTTCCCTAAAGACTAATTAAAAATTTCTGGGCTCAGATAGAAATAGCCTGGAAGGGTGGCCTTTGCTATTTAACTTGGAGAGTTTTGCTGTTGCCTCTTGTTAAAATTTTGCTTGGTGGATATTGGGGTGCATATGCAAGAAAGAAAACTCCCTGGCTACCGTGTGTCCTTTAGAGTGTAGCTTGATGGATGTATAGGGGATCCTGAGAGAGGTATACTGAGGAGAACAGGTAGACTGGTTTGAGGTGTCGAGGTGAAGGTAACATGTATGTCACCCGTGAAAAGATGGGCACCAGTGCTGAAATCTTGAGTCCCAGCCTGAGGCTTCTTTAGCCATAATGAGTAATCTGTGGTTACACGGTCCACAGAAGTGCTTATGCGGGAAGAACTTCTTCCATTAACTCTGTCCACAGCCAGAGGGGTGAAGAACAGTGCCACCCCGCTTAGTGAGTTGCCTGCATGCATTTGACCTTTTAACCAGTTCTCCCTCCTGCTCCTTCACAGCATGGTCCCTCCTATGCCCCTCTCATGCCCCCTCCTTCTCCTCTTGTTTCTTGCCTGGGAGTCCTAAAAGTCCCACCTCTGTCTTTCTGCTCAACCATTGGCTGCTGACTCTTTATTGATCAATCAAAAACCAATTGGAGACAGGGACACTTGGCATCTGGACACGTAGATTCCCATGTGATTATGGGAGCTGAATTAAGACAAGGCATTATTAGAACCAATCTTCAACAGAAGAGGGAGTCCCCACTTTGTAAGTCAGATGTGCTGATCACAGTGAAGATATGACAAGAACCTAAACTAGATAATGACTGGGAACATCATTATTGATAATTTTCTTTCTTTGCTGGACACTTTATTCTGTGCACAGATGTCTACACATGCAGGAAATGCAGACAGTGAGTTTAACTGTCTCAGTATGTCTCATCATGTCATGGTCCCTACTGCCCTGAAACAGCTGGTAGTCCTGTATTCATTTAATGAGAATACAGTGGTTTGGGGTAACTTCTGGTGTGTTCTGTAACAGTTGTTGACTGGAGACTGTGCAGGCAACCATACTGTATTTGGCTGTTAGTTTTAAGTATGTTTTATTGTTAGAAAGCAAAATCTAATTCAAGCTGCACTCTGGACAAATAACAGCAATAACAAAGCATAGTCATTTCTGGGAAATTTACCGATCACAGGTGCTCAGAGAGGTAGAAGGAGAGGTTGTGTGCAACTTTGTAGTCAGGCTCAGGTCAAGATTAAATAAAAGCCCTATTTTGAACTTAAGGCTATATGTCAAGAAATTGTCTCATGGGCAAAATAGCCACAAGCCACAGAAGAGACCCTGTTATTACCTGCATAGTTAGACCACTTGGAAAAAGTCCAACCCAGCCATCCTTGTATCCAGTCCTGACCCTCCCCACCCCATATAAGGAATGGTCTGTGGTGATATCACAGGGTTACTTGAGTCATTGGTGAGTGGAGCTTTTAAGGCCTGTTAGGAGGAAAGAAAAAGAATGCTGACATGGCTGCCTCTACCTTGACTCAGCATAACCTATCAGCACACAGAAAATTCCAGAAGTGAACTGTAGTATCTCACATGAGGGATTCTTTGTCGATTCCACTAAGTTCGATCTCCACTAAGATATAGTGAGCATTCTGGTTCTTCTTGTCAAGTATTTTGGCTTTTCATTTTCTTCCCTTCACATCACAGCACAATTTAAGGGAATTTCTTGATTCCTTGGAGTCCATCCACAAAGCTTCTGCAAGGAATTCTTCAGGTCTTTTAAGGGTCCTAGACTAACCTCAGAAACCTGGCATTATCTCTCACTCAAGATCTACTGGACCTTAACCTGGCTTCTCAATTCTCCAGTGACTGTATTATCAGCCCCCACTCCTACCCCTCAAGAAATCTAAAGAAAAGGGTGTAAGATATCATATAACATAGAAAAGGACAAGTGGTGACTTTGGAACACATTAGGGTCCACCCTTTTATGGGAGAGGCTTATAAGGAATCATTGCCTCTTCAGTAGACTTTGAGTGTATTGTGTTTTCTGTTCATGTCTGAAGAAGATTGATGCAAATCATATATAAATACATCCAGACAAATATATCCTCTGTATCTAATAGGTCTTAGCAACTGAGCAAGCAGTGAGCTGTGCAGATAGAATGGGTACGATACTATACTGATAGCTTTGATCTGTGTGAGCATCAAGAGAAATGTTGAGGCATTCCTGAAGAAATGCCTTACTGCAGACAGATGATGAAGGAAGACATTTTCCTCCTGCATCAGTGAGGACTACTCTATTGATAAGCACCTAAACTGATCAAACCTTGCTATTCACCACATCCATCATAGTAGTTATGATTTATACTGGTAGCCATCTTAACTGGGGAGAGATGGAATATTAATGCAGCTTTGATTTGGATTTTCCTGATGGCTTAGCATGTTGGGCATGTTTTCATGTTTACTGGCCATCTGTACCACTTCTTTTGATAAATGTCTATTTTGAGTACTTTGCATATTTTTATTGGAGTACTGTGTGTGCGCACATGGGTGCATCCACATGCATGTGTGTGAAGTTGTGAGTTTCTTATATATTCTAGATATTAATCTTCTGCCAGATGATGCATAGGAAAAGATTCTTTGGCGATCTTGCTGGTTGTTTCCTTTGCTCTCCAGCTTTTCAGTTATATGCTGTCCCATTTGTCTTTTCTTACAAGTGTTTCCTGAGCTATTGGAGTCCTTTCCAAGAAGTCCTACATATGTCTTTGAAGTGTTTCCCTGTTTATATTAAGGTCTTCAGCCCATTTCCCCCCCTCTCACTCTCTCCTCCCTCCTCTCCCTCCCTCCCTCCCTCCCTCCTCTCTCTCACTTCCTCTCTCCCTCCGTGTGTGTGTGTGTGTGTGTGTGTGTGTGTGTGTGTGTATGGCATGCACATCCCATGGCACATATAGAGTTCAGAGTACAACTTTTCAGGAATCTGTTATCACCTTCCTCCTTGTTGAAGCAGAGTCTTTCATTTCTGCTGCTTCACTATGTGCTTCAGGCTAGATGCCCTGTTTTTTCTTCCTGCCTTCCATACCGTAGTTTGGGCACTGGGATTACAGATGTGTGCCACCACATCCAGCATTTGATGTGGGTCCAGGGCATCAAAACTTTGGTTGTCATGTTTCCATGACAACCGCTTTTACCTACTAGGTCATTTCCCTAGCCTCGCACTTTTATCTTTGGCACAAATATGATAGCTTCCTGTCCTTGCTACAAGCATTTCCCAGTGTATTTTTAAATTTTCTATTCTTTGACTGATGTTTTAGTTATTTGAAACTCAGTTTCTGACAAAGAAAGAAGAGATTTGAATTCTAGGAGCACCATTTCCCATGTAGCACTACATGGAGCTGACTGTAGATGTTTATAAAGAAGTCTTGAATAGGAAAGGTTCAGACATCCCCTCTGAAGCTTTAGTAACTACAGTGATTTCCTCAGACTGTCAGTAGACAGATTAACAGAATAAAAACTCTTAACAATTTTGCTAAAATGCTTAATATGTGCACCATACAAAATAAGCAAACACAGAGGAGAACAAGATGCCCAAGACTCCATTCCCTTCTTCACAGGCAAGAGGGAAGTGGAACGAATAAGTAATTATACAGGAATAGCATATGATTCTGGGCAAAATGGATAGTCTCAGGAAAACAGACAGTGGCCTGGATGATATTTTGTTTTCAGTCTCTTCCTGGGTGATATGGACTTCATGTTTCTTGGTGTGACATTTTAGAAAGAAGACTAAAGACCCCTGTGGTAGACTCAAGCTTTACGTAGACAGGGAAACTGGGAAAAGCCTGTCACTGGTTTGGAAGATGGTGAAACAGATTTTAAGGTTGCCATGGTTGAGCACATAAAAGCAGTCTCTCTTTCAGAAAGACAGTGTCTCTTTCTGAGTCTCAATGCTTATCCCCATGTGTCATAGAGGTGGGAGTATGACAAGAGCTGGATATGAGAAATGATGGTGGCATTTTCAGGTTCTGGATCCCTTGTGATAGTTGAACTATAAGCACACTGTGCTTGCCCCAGAGTCCTCTGGACAATTGGAAGAATCATCTCTGTAATTATAAAGCCTCATTCTTGCTTTTCAGTATAAGTAATGCCACTTGTGCTTGATGTTGGGCCATGTTGCAGTAATACCTGTATTTGTTTGGCTGCACTCCTTCATTTCAGTGGTTTTAAGCTATGTCTGAGATGTCTAAGAAGCCTGTATCAGTTCCTTCTACCTGTTAGTTAGCACAGTCAAATACCCAGGTTACTTTTCTAACATTATTCAGCTATAGCCAGAAAAGTTTCTCTATCCCAGAGGGTTAATCTAGTGGGGAAGAGATTAGCTCTTCAAGAGGCTCCCAGAGAGGGGGTTAGAGTGTACTTAGAACAGGACGGCCTTTCACCCCAGAGGTAATTAATAGCTGACATTTTGCTGGTTTTTTTTTTTTTTTTTTTTCTGTTTACTGCCTGAGTGTCAAATATCAAGCAGGACTGTTTGTTAATCCTGACAACTGCCAGTTCTCTTGGATGTCAGAATAAAGGCGGTTTCCCCTTTGCATTTCAGGGGCTTCTTGCCTCCTGTAAACCACTTGTGTTCAGAGGATTTGCTAAGAGGGAAGCATCATGCTCCTCTGACAGCCACACGTTGGCATTGGTGGGAAGGCAGGTGCCATCCACTCATCTTGAGTAGGGTCAATGCAGTTCCCCCTATTAGCTGTGACATTTTAAAAACAGTGGTACAATGTCATTTCCTAATCAGAGCTTAATGTGGTAACTCCTGTGTGTGAGGTAAGCTCAGTTTATACATCTGATGTATCTCCATAGAGCAGGGATTGGAAAGCCTCTTCTTAAAGGTGGTCAGTGTCTCTAGCTTTCAGAACAGCGGCACTGGTGTAGCAACCTGACTCTGCTGCTGAGGAAACACCGATATGCTTCAACAATATTGAAGCAGATGAGCACAGTGTGTTGTAATAAAACTTTATTTTAAAAAAAGAAGTAGCAGTAGTCAAAACTGGCCTGTAGGTTCTGTTTTCCTAGGTACTACTAGAAAGTTCTTCTGAAGCATAGCACCAGCTCAGTGGCTAGGCTCTGATTTAGAAGACAGTTTTGCTTTCAGGCACCTTCTGGCATGCATGCATTCCATGCTGTCACCGTCTCTGCCTTCTGATAAATGTAATTGCTCTTGGAGGGCTTATGATGTTCTCTACCTGACAATTGGAGGCTCTGGAGCCTAGCCTGCTATTTTGGTCTGGGGTCCTTGCCTTGCTTAGTTGCTATTGTTGGTCTGGGGGTCCTGTCCTGACAGAAAGGGAAACTGAAGGACCTCAAGGAACTCTTTTGGGTGGCTAAGGTGGATCGATATTTCTGTAAGCCATCACTGGTTTCCAGTCAACTATCAGTAACTACATGCCTTGCTCAGAGCTCAGCGATAAGCCAACCCCCACTGCACCCCAGTCCCACACTGTGTACACAAAGCTGAGCTGGAAGCCCTCTGAGGCTGGCGACTTGTGTTCCATGCAGGTCTCCAGCCAGAAGTAGGAATCATCTTGGTCTTCCCAGGTATCCCATCAAAACATTAAATCTAGGTCCTGCGGGTGGGTAGACTTCCTGAGTATGGGGATGGTGCTCCATTTTATTGAAAGGAGGAGATATACTCTTCCAGTGAAAGCTGCTTCCCTGCCCAGCCTTGTGTGGTTTGATTGCCTGCCTGCCTTCTAACCTTCCTTCCTTCTTTCCTTATTTCAGTGGTTTTTAATTTTGGGGACATGTTCTTTGGTAGCCAAGGTTGACCTTGAGCTTCTATCCTGCTGCTTTCACCTTTCTGTAGTACCCAAGTTAGACATGCTTCACTATACCCAGTTCTAGAAATTTCTGGGGATGCAGTACATGTTTGCAAGCACTTTACCAACCAAGCTATCTGCCATCCCTCCGTGATCATTTCTGTTGGTATCCAACGTGTTGTCACATGGTGACAGTTCTTTTGGGTACCGCTGTCCCATTCTTTGCAGTGACTCGTATATGCTAGGAAACAAGACACATCTGACTGTGGCTGAGTGACATACACTTTGACAGCAGGAATGTACGCTGTGATTTATGGGGATGGTTCATACAGAGAGCAGAGATAGCTTTCTTTGCTGGTCCCCATGTAAGCTTCTGAGGCCTATAAAGGAGTGAAGTGCTATCAGAAACCACTGATAGGTCTTTGTATTGCAATGAATTGAACCAAAGCTTCTCCTTTCCTTTCTGTGAACCTTCTGGGGAAGGACTTGAATCTAGCATGGAACTGGTTTCCACATGACTGAGTCACCAGCTAGCAATTTAACCATGGGAACTTTGTAAGAGCTTATTGGAGACAATGAGCTTATTAGTTCTGAAAGAGCTCTGGGTAGATACATCTGATTTTTTTTTTTTTTAACTATTGGGTTTGAGAAGAGAATAACTTTGAATACCCAAACACTAGCTGTTCATTCAGGCTTGCTTATCTGATGCAAAAGGCAGATGCTGAATGATTCCCAAGAACCTTCCTGTGACTCTCGGAGTTGTATAGCCTCAAATCTCATTCACTTTCTGGAAACTATCAATCATGCTGTCCTTTGTTTAGGTGAAGTACAAATTTACCTGGGGGCATGTTTGCTAAATCTAACCCCAATTTTCTAGTCTTCACCCTGCCCTGTCCCAGTTTGGGATCATCAAAGGAGGAGTGAGAGAAACACACCCACCTGTCTTCACAGAGTGGGAGTCAGGGCAGTGGGATGCTAAACTCCGGAGACACTTTTCTCTTTGGTCTGAGAAGTCACTGAAGGGCTCACTCCTGGAGCAGAGTGTGCAGCCTGCAAGGGGCAGATGAAGGCTAAAGGAGATGTCAGGAGGCTTTCCCTCTTTCTGCAGGCCCCTCACAGGGTAACTGCCCCTTTGATTGAAAAGGTATGTGACCCTCCAGAGCTGACTTCAACCAAATGGCATGGGCCTTTGAAAAAAATGTACTTTAGCACAGCCTCTGTAGAACGTGTTGACTTAAGGATTTCGCTCTCACTTAGAAGTGAGAATGTGACTCTGGGGGGCTGCCCCTCACTAGAGATGTTTGCTCCAAAAGTGTCCTCTGCTAATATGTTCAGGGATTTATAACAAAAACAGGGGCATTCTTAAATAAAAGGACATTGACATAAAAAGCAGTAAGGGCCGATGCTATCTGTTTATGAAGATAAGAGTGTGTCACAAAGGCAAGATTTATGGTGGGAGTGCAGCATAAAGGGCTGGCAGCTGGTGATAAATCACCCTTCTCTGGCAACTGAGGAAAAGGAGGTTCAAAGACCACTTAAAAACAGGAAAAATCGGGGGCCTTCCAGAGTGTATCGTGTATGGGCATCAGTATGGTACATTTGTAATTGAACTAAAGGTTATGTAAACTCGCTCTCAAACTTTTTCAGCCATTCCCCCTACCCCTGCCTTGTTGTTGTTCTTGTTGTTGTGGAATGCGTCGTCTTAACATCATTTTGAAGGGATCAGAAAGCTAGCTCTTATCCCCTCCACAGGTTCTTTCTTACAGAAGTTCCATTCCTTTCCAGTGGACCCTATTGAAGCCCAGTTTCTTCAGCAAATACTTATGAGTGTAGGACCTGAGCAACTACCTGGTTACCTAATGTGAAGTTAAAAATAATTGTTTTTCAAGAACAGTACAGCCCATACATCAAGACACATGATGGGCTGTGAGAGTAGGGCAGGAGTGACGTATTTGATGATTGTCTTGACAGTTTTCGATCCTAACATTCACCAACTCCTGTCCTGATGGTGAGCTCTGTGAGTTGGCCAGTTTTGCTTATTTGTTTGGTTGTTTTATATCTTATTCATGAATTTGCCCCCTCATTTATTCATTTCTGTATTCAAGAGGTACTAGAAGCCTTCTGGGCAGCAGCCATTGTCTTGGACGCCAACACACAGAGAGGAGAACAAGAGGTCTGACCTCATTCATACCATTTACATTAGGTAGGGGAGATCAGGCATTGAGCCAAACCACACGTGTGTCCTCAGAGCGAGTCATTAGAAAGAAAGCAGGGTGAGGGGGCTGAAGGGAAGGAAGACTGCCGTGGCAACATCTTCTCAGCCACTGTCAAGAGTCTGTCAAGAATCTTTGACCTCTGCCTTTCTCTGCCTCTTGCCTTTGATCCTGCAAATAGCTCCAGGGTAGGGTGGGTTAAGATGGGACAGGGTGGACAAGACTGTCATCCCCATTTACAGATGTGAAAATCAAGGCAGAGTCTTTAAGAGATAGCCAAGCTGACACCACAGGTGAATGTCTAGTTACTCAGAGCCCCTTCCTTGAGCCCCTGGAAACGTTTGTGTTTTTGCTACTGTCGTTCCAGCTCAGCAGCCCCCAGCCCTGGGCCAGGCAAAGTCTTGTGAATATCTGCTGGGCTGTAGGGCTCTAAGGCACTCTGCTAATTCAGCACCAGGGAGGCAGAGAAACCTAAGTTCACATTCTGCCTGAAGACTCCAGACTGCTAAGGATGGTACCCAGAGTCACCTGGCTACAGGGCTCAGCAGTCCAGCATCCCTGAAGTATCTTGGTGGGCATTGCTCTCTGTCCCAGTTTGTGGGAATGGAGAATTTTCTTCTTGGCTGGTTATTTGTGTATAAAAGTGTAGCAAACATCACGCATCAGGAGCCTGTGCTATAAAAAGAGTACGGTACTAACAAGGTTTGGTGGCCAGCCAGAAAATTCCAAACTGTCTTGCTGTCTCCTGCTATGGTATCAAATGAGTCTCCCTGGTGTCCTCAGCTTGCTGCTGACTGGCCTCCCTTGAGGATCCGGTCACAAGGTCATTGTGGAGAGTGATTCTGCTTCACTTTGCAGTAGCAGTATACATTCTCACAGTTCGGAGTGTGCCGTTCTGCATAGGTATGGAAGCATAGCCCACTGAAGCTCCATAGATCTCAAAGATTATGCAAATCTTCACACGAAACTAGCTGCAATGTTTCTCATTCTGAGTGAAACAGCATGAAACACAAGACAGCAGTGAGTGTCTATTTTTGGAGCAACTAAGTCTTCCTAACAGGAAAACTAATGATCAAGGCACTTGCTGTTCATAGAGTTGAAAGAGAAAGGGCTTTTCCTGTCTGTCATCGTCATGACCAGATTCATGGAGGTGGACATGTTACCAGCCTGATCCTGCATCTTGTCCCAGATATCGACTCTATGGTAACTGATATCTTTGGTTCCAGGACCAGTCTTTCTTTCCTGTGGTTCGTTCTGGAACCTCCTCATCTTAAAGTCTCTGTAACGTGAATGTCAGCTGGCAGGTGCCCCACCTCGTTCTATGTAGAAAGTTAAATCTTCAGCCCCTCACTTTTCTTCTGTTGACATGTTTCACATATTATTTTTATACTTTTATTTGGGTTTTCAATTGTTGAGTCCTATTTAATTGTATTCATTTGGTCTGCGTGCCCCCTTGGGACATTTTTTTGGTTCTTTTTGTTGCTGGTGACACTCCAGGGTGATAAGAAGATTTATAGTCACACAAACTGAAGTTTGAGGGGCCTCATGTCTTGATGTCCTCCTTCTTAGCAGAGTCCCTGAGGTAACACGGGGCATCACAGGAGACAGGATGTGCTTGTGTATACATGCTTGCAAATTTTATGGTCTCTCTTTTTCTCTCTCTTCCCTTCCCTTCCCTTCCCTTCCCTTCCTTCCCTTCCCTTCCCTTCCCTTCCCTTCCCTTCCCTTCCCTTCCCTTCCCTTCCCTTCCCTTCCCTTCCCTTCTTCCCTCCCTCCTCCTTCCTCCTTCCTCCTCCTCTCCTCCTCCTCCTCCTCCCCTCCTTCCTCCTCCTCCTTCCTCCTCCTCCTCCTCCTCCTTCCTCCTCCTCCTTCCTCTCCTCCTTCCTCCCTCCTCCTTCCTCCCTTCCTCCTCCTCCTTCTTCCTCTCTCTCTCTCTCTCTCTCTCTCTTCTCTCTCTCTCTCTGTCCTTTGCCACTCAAAGATGGAGGCAGGTTCCATGCTGATGGTGCTATTGGGTCCTAATCAACTCTCAAAGGTGATTGTCTAATTGTTACATCACCCTTTAGACACAATAGTTGAGTAAGGCTTACCTCCCTTCAGGAGTTTACCATGGGATACCATGGGTGATATTCTGGCTACAGCCAGACAAGAGCAGAGAAGAGCAGAGCAGAGCATGAACAAGTATGTTCCCTGAAGCCAAGAATGCTTTCTCTGCCTGGACCTCAGCTCCTGCCTTACCACAAGTGGAGACATGGATCACACCATGGGCCAGGCTTAATTCTTATGGAAACTAGAGCAGCTGAAGTTCTAGAAGTCAAGCTACCCACTGAATCCATGCGTTCAAAGGCAGACAGCACAGACAGGGAAGGCTTTGAGCTGTGACAGTTGTACCCAAACACATTGTCATACCCAAGCCAGGTTTATACCTCACTATGTGCAGACTTCTGTGAATAATGTTTAGCAGATGCCTTAGACTCGCTCTGGGGACTTTTCCATCCCTGGTGGACTTTGAATTAGAAGCAGTCCCAATGCCTGTCCTCCTTGAGTAGAATCAATAAAATCTGTTAATCATCAGTTTTGCTGTAAACCTTGAGAAACTTTTAAACTTTGGGAAGACAGGCCTTGGATTTGAACTTTCTAATAATTAGACCTGGCATTTATATACAGATTTTTTTTAGTTGCTAATTTTTAAATCTTTATTGTATCCATATGCAGTTTGAGAGTCCTGTCTGTAAATCCCATTCCGTCAGACTGCAGTCTGACACCTGTGGGGAAGTATCCAGGTGCTGTGCAAAGTTCCTTTCTGGGTGACAGATGTCCAGATTCTTCAAAGCTCCACATTCTTAACCTTGTTCCTTTACCACACTGCCAAGTGAGTTAACCAGAAAAATCCAGTTCTAGATGACCTTAGTGCAAGGCATGTCTAATAAGCAATTGGAGGGGTTTTGTTTTTAATTTTATTTTCCCACTGCTTCAATTATATTAGTTATTTTAGGCTACAAGTACTAGAAGATTTAGATCCAGACAGCTTATTCATGCTATCTTGGGCACAAGGACCAAGTCATTCCCAAGACAGTGAATTGAATGAGTCAGTGCCCTCACCAAGGATCTGTGTTCTCTGTCATCATAGTCTGTGAGAGTGTCTCACAGCCATAGTGCATCTGCCAGAGGTTCCGGCATTTCACCTAGACACAGCAAAAGGATCCTTTCTGTGATCTCCAACAGAGCATTTTCTTAGCTGTATAAATATAAAGAAAACATTTTCTTTTAAAAGAAACCCTAGGTGTTTTGTGGGCCAGAACATGTCATAACTGTGACCAGGAATTATGGTGATTAGGTTTAGGCAATTGGGGTTTATTCCCTGACTCTAAGAGTGAATAAGATATGGTTTGGAATGGAGAAATGGATCAGCAGTAGTAATGCTATTCCAGATTCTCCTGGTTTGGTACTGAGATCCCATGTCAACAGCTATCTGAAATTCCATTTTAAGGAATCCAGTGCCTACTTCTGGCTTCCTCAAGCACCAGACAGACATGTGGTGAACAGACATATATGCAGGCAAACACTCATACACAAAAATTAATTTAAAATATAAAACATTTAAATAACATATTTGAACTAATACATAAATAATAAAACAGGTTAATATAGCTATTTAATTTATTTATATGTGGTTTGTAACATCAAAGATAAGAAAGAGAGAAACAAAGAACGATTGGCCATTGTTCCTGGATTTCATCCCTCTGGAATCCCCCATCATGTAGGTGACATTTTTCCTATAGATAACAAGTCTTTTCTAAAATTATGATACCTTGATGGTTCTTTTGAGGGAGTGTGCCCACCATAAATACAGATCCCACCCCTACCTCTATCCCCAGGACTTATACGGACAAAGCCACTGTTTCAATATTTTCTCTGTAATGGGAGGGATGTTGGTGTAGAAGGCATGAGAACATTTTGATAGGGCTATGAAATTTCATTTTAATCCAACAATTATCTGCACACATGTCTATTGATAAGTTGAGAGTATCTGCATCCTTGTTACTGGAAATGTCATTGTACAAACCAGGAAAATGAATTGGTTTGAATAATTCTAGCTATTAAGGTGCAAAACCAAACCACCCCTCTGAGTCTCTTACAACTAAAATCTGGCATATAGCCTAAAATCATCAAACCATCAGGCACCCTGTCTGGAGACAGCTGTTCTGACTCATATCCCTTTCTCTTTTCCCTTAATCACCTTAAGATCTAATTATTGATTGTTTTCAATGTTGGGCTTTTCTGATGTTGAGGAAAAGCACAGACTGTATTTGTCCTTTTTCTGCACACAGGAATCCTTTTCTCAAAGGATTAGCCTCAGAAAGTGACTGGAGGGGTGAAGAGAGCCCCAGCCTTTCTGAGAACAGGAAGGTTTCCTTGGAAGTGTAGCTTCAGCAGAGTTGCCTTGGAAACTGGTGGGGTTTCTCCTTCCTGCCCAGGTGTGGGGAAGGTTCTCATTGGTCTGTTGGCCCATTGACCTTATTCTTTGAGACAGAGTATGAAAATATTAACCTTAGGTTTAGCCAACTTCCTCCCTTCTCACATTGGAAGTTTAGACCTTGAAGGGTTCCAGAACGTGTTAATTTTTGTATCTACCAAAAATCCATGGAAGACTGAGCATGTTCATACAGTGTAGACTGCCAATGATGATTCCACAGGACAAAGAACCGCCTGAGTGGCTTCAAGTCCTGAGCCTAGTCTCTGCATCTGAGTTACCTGGACTGCTCACTCTCTACCTTCCCATCTACTCCAATCGGATTGCATTTCTTCTCTGGCCCCAGTGCCCACTTCTGTAAAAAGTGAGCTAATAAGTCGAGCTCATAGGATGTCGTATGAGTCTAGTTAAAACCCCCATAGAAGCCATTTCAGTAAAGAACCTGATGGTGAACAATGTTACCACAATGGCTATGCATAGGCAGAACATTTAGGCATTGGCAAAATCTAGTATCTGGCACTGGGAACTTGACATAGTAGGTACACATTGTTTGTCGTGTATGGCAGTTGTGTGAAATGGGAGTTATGTTAAATGTAAGTAGTTAGGTATAGGAAGTTGGCAGCTCCTTTAAAATAAATAGAAGATTTTTAATTTGGATGATGATGGTGATGATGATGACAATGACAACTATGACAGCGATGATGATGATGGGCACATTCTGTTTTTGAAAATCTCTTAGCTTTTTCTGATTTATCTAGTTCATTCAGGCTTTTTTTTTTTTTGTAGAAATAGAATATGGCAGGTTCTGTCTGTGAGTTAAGTAAGTTCTTCCATTCAACCTGAAAGCATGTTATCAATTTATAGAGAAGAGGCCAAGGTGACTTAGATGCTGCCAGTACCACTCAAGTTAGACCAATGCTTCTTAAGAGAGCAGAGACTTGACAGACTTGGCAAATGCGTGTTGATGACTTTTGAGTGAGCATTTCTGAGTTAAGCAAGGATCACAGAATACACCACAGGGCAGGGCTGGCGGTCTTTGAGTTTTAAAGACTTTCTTTCCTGTCTTTGTAGGAATGAGGGTGAGCATGGGGAGCCCTGAGAAGCCCAGCAGAGTTTTGCTTCCTTATTCCATTGGCTTCATCTTTCTTCTCTTCTGTTTCTTCACTGCTAAACAGGCAATGTCAGCAGTACTGAATGAGTCTTCTGGTGGCCATTGAATGTGGAGGATCAGGGCTAGTACAGGACTTGAAAGAAAAGGACCAGCAAGATGACTCACTGAGTAAAGGAGCCTGCCAAACAAGCCCAATGACCCGAGTTCAATCCCGAGGAATCATGTAAAGTTGGAAAGAGAGAACTAGCTCCTGAAAGCTTTCCTTTGACCACACGTGTGCCTTCAAACCCCCAAACTCCCCCCCCCGACATACATAATAATAAACTTAAAAGAAACTGTACAAAATGTTCTCCTGTTGAGGTTTAAAGGGATGGAGTCTGATGAAAATTTTAGCCTTCTTAACACCAATAGATTACTGTTTACCTTGACATTACTAGTGCAGGCCTTGGTGAGACATCCCTTGTAGAGATTGTAGAGCTATACCTTTGAGCATTACCCATGTTACAGACAAGTGGGCACTGCATGGCTCTTACTACCAGGACAGAAGATATAGCATGTGACTTGGTAAGTTACTTTGTAGTTCTTTAGGCTTGAGAGAGAGAGAGAGAGAGAGAGAGAAATGAGAATGTGTGTGTCTACTTATGCATATGAGGCATATGTATGAGTAGTGTTTGTGTGAGTGTATATATTTGCATGAGCAGGCTACAGGTTATTCAACATGTACCTATTTCATTATCTTTCCACCATATTTTTTGATAACGGAGTCTCACTGAGCCTGGAGCTCACCAATTGGTTAGAGTGGCTAGCCAGAGAACTCTAGGGGTCCTTCTGTCTCCAACTCTCTGGCATTGGGGCTACAGGCACTTACCCTGACACCGAGCTCTTTGTTTGGGTGTTGGAGATCTGAACTCAGGTCCTTATGCTTTCATAGCATGCAGTTGACCAACTGAGCCAACCCTCCCTGGCTTTGGCCTTTAATTGCATGCATGTTAAACTTGTATCCAGTGCTGGTCAGACTCAGCGCATCAGATATCGCCATTAGTTCTTACGTCCACTTTGCAACTTGTTATTCCTGATGTAAATGCACATTTAAAACACACAGAAGCATTTGGCATGCAACAGCCTCTTCCCTGTGTAAATGGGAAATGAATCTCATATGTAACATTAATGGTGTCAGCAGAGGGCTCTACCTTCCTGAAACCCTTGTGAAAGGGAGATTAGCAAGCATGTACCAAAGGGTGGAAGATGCTTGCTCATTAAATTGAGCATTTTTCCCCGAGAACACCTTAGATAACTTGTGAGAGGGAGCTATGGTTTCTTATATTAACATATTTAAGAGATCAGACATCATCTGATATCAGAGCATCTTACCCTCTGTGTAACATAGTACTGGAAATATAAGAAAGTGTTATTGTGTCATTCATTTACACACACACACACACACACACAGAGAGAGAGAGAGAGAGAGAGAGAGAGAGAGAGAGAGAGAGAGAGAGAGAGAGAGAGAGAGACTGACTCTTCAGGTTGGGAAGGCCATTGTTAGTTAAGCATCTTGTCCATTCTAAAGCTACTGAGATGGAAACCAGAGAAAGAGCCAAAGCTCCTGGCTCCTGGTTGTGGCTGCCTAGGACGTCTAAGGTGTGGTGTTCATGCCTAGGCTCACTAAGAACAGGACCCCTGTTTCAATACTTAATGTAGCATTTCTCCAGAGTTCTTAGCTTTGGGATATGTGGTCACATCTGTCAGCTCTTCTTGGGAAAACTTGAAGCATATGATAGTTTCCTTGATCCTCAATCAGATAGATTTCTGTTCTCTCCTTAGACTGTCAAACGATACAGAGCCCAGATTCCTGGTTTTGTGGGATAGGGTTGTCAGTGACGAGCCTCACAGGCTTATGAGTTGACTGTTTTGAGTGTTTATTGTAAGGTTTATGCAGCCTACTTAACTAACTATAGTTTTGGTTTTTGTTAGGTTTGTTTTCATTGTTCCCCCTACACACACTTCCTCCCAATTATATTTGTAAGCGGTTTGGGGGGTCCAGCTGTGTCTGCCCTTGAAGCCTCTAAAACCTCACTGATTCCTTCACATCTGACCTTCTTTGTGAACTGGGGCTCACCTCTGACTAGTGCTCAAACAGTCAAAACTAGTCTAGCCAGGAAGAGAGGGCAGAGAGTGTGCATTCACACTCCCATGTCTGCATGTCTGTGCTTCTGTCTGCGCGAGGCCAAGGGTGAATGAGTCCCTCAGTTTGCCCAGTCCTGCATTTATTTCTGCTGTATATATTTCAGTGTTTGCTACTATTTATGTGTAGAAGTATATGGCACACTAAATTTAGAAAATATACTTTTCAAAATTCACACTTTGAATCCTGCAGTGACACTTCATGGCAGCAGGGGCTGTTTGCATGATGTTACAAATATTAAGACCTTTAAATTGATATTTAGTGCTTTTAAAAAAAAAATACATGTTATGTTGTTACTTTGTTTCTGGGACAAAATATCTCTCAGAAGCAGCTTAAGGCGAGAAGGGGTTGATTTAGCTTATCGTTTTATGGAAGGGAGGCACAGCAGCCTGGCTCTAGGGGTGCTGGCAGGAGCTTGAAGCCTGACACCTTACACCTTGGTGGGTCTTGAAGAAGAGGGTTCAGGCTGGAACTGAGCTTTGCTAGACCCCTCTAGCTCCACCCCTATGTTTGCTAGCTAGGCCCAGTGTCCAAAAGTTGGCACAACTTCTCAGAACAGCACCACCAGCTGGGGGCCAAGGGTTCAAGCACATGAGTCTGTGGGGGACATTTTAAACTCAAACCACAACACATTCCTTCTGACTTTGCAGATATGCTTCGGAAGATTATTTTCCTTTCACATACCCAAGCAGTTTTCTCCCGTAACGCAGAGCCCCGGGAAAGATTTTATGTTCGTTATATAAACGTAACTGGCTATACTACAGAGGCCTATTTTGGGAAACAGGGTTTCTATATTTGATCTCTTCATCCCTAAAGGGAAAACAGCCATTAAAGACATAAACGCTTCTTTCCAATCATAAAATGAATATATTTCCATTTTCCAAAACAAAGGAAGACTGTGTAACAAAATGAGAACAGGCCTTCTAGAAAGGATCACTTCGTGTTTGGGTGACTTCTCCTATTTTTATGCTTAGAGAAATGAGCTCATGAGATCACACCACGTTTTTTATCCCACTTTTTTTATATTTATGCTTCTTTCCCTTGCTCTGTTTGTAAGACACAAGTTGGACTAACTGATGTTTAGTTGTAGCGCTTACTGTTTATACAATTTAATTGCATTATTTAAAAGAAAACTTTTTAAAGTATATTGTTTGAATCATTCTAACAGCGCAGCTTCCCATGTGACTTAAATATTCATCAGAAACCAAATGTCAACCATTAGACATAAGGTAGGAAATTTAACTGTTAAGTGGAAGGAAGGACCTGGTTACGAACATCCAAACACATTTCAGATTTGTGGTTACTTTTATTTTTTTTTATAATTATTCGTTCAGTTGCACAGTTTGTGATATGACCCCTTGTATTATTATTTACCTAAATTGGGAGTGAAGACTAACCTCGAAAGTTTATTGCTGCTGCAAAAAGAAAGAATTCAAATCATCAGCAAAGTAGTCACAGACTCCAGCTCTCCAGCTTCAAACTACTGATCAAGTTCCAAGCACAGATAATTCAGATTTTATTAACCTAGAGCAGCTGTTGTCCCTGCTGTGGTACTTTGTCTACCCCCGGAAATGGAAAAGGTCTTAGAAAATAAAGCATGCTTGTGTCTTTTTGCAAGCAGCTGGCCTCCCAGGAGCAAGCTGCTTGTGAGTGCAGGAGCACTGTCCATGCCCTGTCTATGAGAGGCAAGGAGGGGTCTGGGTGCCTTTGTAAAGAACTTGGAGGAAAGGAGAAGAAGGACTGCACTTGCCCAGCTTCTAGACAGGGTCTGGCTCCAGTGGTGAGAGTCACATCTTCCCTTCTGAGTGGACCCCAAACACTGGAGTCACACAGTTACACAGCAGTGGGCAATCCCAGGAGGGAGGAATGGAAGGGCTGCCCAGGCAGAATCTAGGATGCAGCTGAATGATCCACCCACACATGCTGAAAAGATTGCCGGGGATGGGTTTGAGTCCCTGGCCCCACCACACACTACTTGATTTGCCTTCTTTCTGAGAACTGTTCAGATTCCATTTCTTTGGCCTTTGATTTCTAGCGAGGTTGTCTCTAAGCACTCGCTAGTCACCTGACCATGATTTCTAATTTTCTTTTAACACAGTATTCCTCCCTAAACTATTTAAAGTTTCACTTTTCGCTGAGTTACCTGTGGTCAGCAAAAGTCTAAAACCATTAAGAGAAAAAAAAAATCTTATATTAGAAATCATGTTCCATTAGGAATCAAGTGTTGAAACTATGAACCTTCCAGCTCTGTTCCACCTCAGATGTGAATCGTCTCTTTGTCAGGCATATCCACACAGTAGATGCTGCCTGTTGGTTAGTCACTTAGGAGCTGTCTTGGTTGTCATGGTGGTAGTGCCAGTGTAAATCAGTGTGGTGGTTCACAGTGCTTATGTTCACATCCCCCCATAAGTAGTAACCTAATATGACATCAGAATGCTATGCCCTCACTTCATCTCATGATGATACTTCAGGTCGTCATCATGCGGAGAAGGTTCATAAAGTACAGTAAGGTTTTCCGAGAGCAAGAGACCACATCCACATGGTTTTTGTTATAGTGTATTAGTATAACTCTATTTTATTCCTACCATTCATCTCTTCCTATACCTAATTGCAGTATAATTAAGCTTTACCATAGGTGTTTTCATAGCAGAGAAGTTAGGTAAGGATGTCTGTTACTTACAGTATACAGTTTCAAGCATCTATTTTGGTGTTACAATAATGTGCTACTTTGTATAAGGGTTCAATCATTAGATCCTAAAACCATTTCTTTAGCATATTGTTTTTTTATCCTCAGATTTTCATAACTAATAACATGCCGTAGATTTTTTTGTTGTTGTTGATGTTGTTATATTGAAATTTTTCTTGGTGTTTAAGCCACTCTCCAAATATCAAAGAGGACAGGATTTCTGACTGTACTCATTGTAAAGATAAGGCTGTTGGGAGTAAAGAGATATGTTCTGTAAGGAATGTTTCCAGGAATCTCCTCTTAGGGATCCCTCAACATCTCCTTCTTAATGCTTTTCCTGAGTCTCCCTCTTTAGGGATTGGTCCTGTAGGTATAAAATACTAGACAAGCCTCTGAATTTACCAATGTGTTAGTTACAGGTGAAGGAAGACATAAATCCAGCTACTGACAGTCTTGCGTTTAAGCCTTTATGTGGACAAATGTACATGAATGTGGCTGCATGTACATATACATGTGCCTCTGGAGACTAGAGGACTACTTTGACTGTCTTTTCTGAGGAGCTATGCACTTTGCTTTTGGAGACAGAGTCTTTCATTGACGAAGAACTCACCAAGTCAGCACAACTGGCCAGCCAGCTAGCTTCAGAGATTCCCATATCCCCAGCCCCCTAGGCTGGGATTACAAGCATGGTCCACCACGCCTAGCTTTCCCTATGTAGTATTTGGTGGAATCAAACTCAGCCCCTCCTGCTTACAGTGTAAGCACTTCAGCAGCTGAGCCATTGCCCCAGCCTAATTTGTGTGTGTGTGCACAAGAGAGAGCATCTTAAATGACAGCTGCTTTATAAACATTAACACTGACCCTCACTTTTGTCTCTTCAGAGTTCAGAGAGCCTGAATCTTCTGGAGGTTTTGCTTTTATCATGTAAACTTGCTATGCATATCCATATTTCCCATGAGAAGACTTAGCAGTGCTCTTGACTCTAGCCTAAGCACTGTGGAACTGTTGTGTGGTGGGTTGTTTTTTTTTTCTTTTTCTGTTTTTTTGTTGTTTTGTTTTTTTCATAAGGAAGGAGTGCATGAAGAACATTCCTTTTAAGAATGTCATGGTAAAGTTCTAATTACTTTAGAGAGTTGAGCTCTTTCTAAACATCCTGGACCTGCAGGTCTCTCAGCAAATGAGAGATCCCCTGTGGATTCGTGCATTCCAAGTTGGACCCAGAGTGTTGATATACACTGCAGCTGTTTGTTTGGTCCCTCTACTCTGAGAACAAAGGTGTCCTTCTGAGAGCCTCCCCCAGAGCCTTTTACTCAACATTCCCTTGATATCCTGGATGATACAGCTAAGTTTTAGTGTGTTCTGAGGGAATTAAGTGGGACTTCCAAAGACGTTCCTTTAACAAATGTCAGCGGTTATGACATAATCATCTTCTCTAAAGATATAAGTAATCTCTGGCTCTGACTTTAAAAAATAAAACAAAACAAGCTCCAGCTATAAATTCCTAATTGCCCCTGAAAACAGAGACAGGCATGTTTAAATTTTCCCTGCAACTCATCTCCTTAAGTGATTAACACAAGCGACAGCCAGGTAAGCTCTCTGGAATCTAGTCTTTCACTTGCTACAGAGGCCTTTGTTTCAGGGTTTACTGATCCTAAAACAGCAATCTAGAATATTACCATCCCTGCTATATAGGGCCTGCAAAGACCCCACTGGGATGTTACATAATGTCATTTTATTCTCACAGTTAGTGGGGACAGATGGAAATTGTCTTTTTAATTTCTCTGTGTATCTGTGAATGTGTTGTTGTTGTTGTCGTTGTTGTTCCCCAGCTTTCTGCTGCTATGATGAAATTTCTGAGGCTAGGTACTTTATAAAGGAAGGAGGCTTGCTTAGCCCACAGTTTGAGAGACAGAACACTTAAATAGCATGGTGCTCATATGGCAAGGGGTCAACATGGCTGTATCATACCCAGGCAGATGGCATACCGGTGAACATGCATGCAGGAAGTACTTACAGAGAGATAGGAGGGCAGGGCACAGGGAAAGACAGGTTTGTATTTTGTAACAGCCTGGTCTTACCAGAAGAAACTGAGGAGCTTATAAGAACCTTTTAGGTTTGTTGTTGTTGTTGTTGTTGTTGTTTTTAGTGAAGTCCCAATAACCCAATTACTTCCCATTAGGCCTGATATCCTAAGAGCTTCACCACCTCTGTAGAACTGAACTAGAGACAAAGCTTTCAACACATGGACCTCACAGAGGTACACTCTCACCACATCCAGGCCATGAAAGATATCTAAAACTAACCCAGTTTTTAAATTGCTATATGATATTCTATGGTATAAATATTTAGTTAGCCATTCCATTGCAATGTGTACTGTGGGTTTGCTATAATTTTTTTCACTATTGCGTATAATCCTATAGACCATGCTTCTGTAAATTGTGAGGATGATGCAATAGACAGACACTTACAAAGCACTGACTGCTTTGTTCACCATAGTTCTCTCCCTCTCTCCTCCCTCACCTCTGTCTCTCTCTCTCTACCTCTTACCCCCTCTCTCTGTATGTATGCATGTGTGTGTGTATGTGTGTCCACAGTAATCCTCAGATGCAGCTTGGTCTTTAAGTAACATGAACCACAGAGAAGTTCCGTGACCCAGGCAGTGTAACAGCTATTGAGTTGCACAGTTGAGATTTGAGCCCATATAGAACTGTATAAGTACAGATGAGATAGTTGAACCCATGTTACTTTTTCCCAGTTCTTTCTCCTGCCCTGAGTGAGTGGCAGCCACTCTCCTGCCCATCCTTGGCACTGAAGCTGCTATACTGTTCAGTCAACAGCTCTGTGCTTATGGTGGCCACATTTCCAGGCTCCATTGGCTTCTGGTTGGCATCTCCAGTTGTCAGTGAGATGTGTGAATGCAGCTGAAGGCTGCTCACTTTCTACCCCGACTCCTCCTCGAGCTTGTAGTGTTGTGTGGGTCTGCTTAGAATGGTGAACTCTTGATTATGCATACATATCTTGAGGTATTATATTTGCATACACATGGATATATGTATACATATTTGAGCACTGCCCATCACCTGGTAGCCCCTCCTTACCTACCCTCCCCAGCCCCAGTCCTTAGAACTCCAGATGACCTCTCTGTCCCCCTTGGGACATCTACTCTGGCATGTATATGTGGGTATTTCTCCCGTGTGCTCTGGGATCACACAGGAAATGCTGAAGACCAGGAAGTGTCATCAGGAGGCCTAGCTTGAGATGCTAGGTCTGGGTTTCATTTCAGGGACATTGACTTCCCTCCGCTGTGGGCTAGGGATACGAGTTCTCTTTCAGAGTCATGGGTAAGCCATGACAGTTAACCTCTGAATTGCTGTTTTGTTTGCCTTAGCCTGTCCTTAGTCAGTTTTACATGAGAGCTTCTCAGGTAGTAGAGCAAGATCAGGAGGGAACGAGGCCACAGCCATAGTCACCCGATGTTCTGTGCAGGACAGACCCAGACCACAGTGACATACACTTAAGAGGGCTTGTTTATCTTTCCGTGATTATGGTGGGTCTTGATAGTTTCAGAATTCCTGAGTCATGCTGGAGGCTCCCTAGGACTGAGCTGTTTACCCTGAAAGGAATGCTGACCTTTTCTAGGAAGCTCTGTTTCCTAAGCTTCTTCAAGTTCTAAACAGTTTATTTATCATGCTTTTCCATGCAAAGGTACCTATTTGCCTTGGGCAAATTATCTGTAAACAGACCTTTGGACAATTCTCAGTTAGAATCCACTAACACAAACACTGGTGTCTAATCATTCCTGGTTTCTCCTGCTTCCTTAGGAATTGAGTTAACATGATGTAGAAACACCTTTGAAAGCTGTTAGGGATGTCCGTGAGCACAAATCTCATGGACAGCACGTGGATCTGCTATTTTCATTTTATATTTTTCCCAGGGAAGAAAATATCCTTGTTTTATCAGTTCATGAGCAATAAAATGAAATAACCTTGTGAATATGTTCCCTAGATCAAGATTAGTTTCCCCATCCTGGTGGCTCACAGCAGAAAGGCTGAGACTTCAGGGCCAGCTTGGGCTACATTGTATCTATCTCAGAATATGAGAAAGCCCCAGTGCTTCAGAGACTAGTTGGTGGATCCCTGTGAGTTGGAGGCTAGTCTGCTCTACATATTCTATCAAGGGTTGTATGGTGAGATCCTGTCTCAAAAATAAATAAATAAATAAATAAATAAATAAATAAATAAATAAATTAAGGGGAAAGTCGAGTGGTAAGAAGATAAGGTAGAAGATGCACAATAGTGATTGTTTATATAGTACCCACTGTGAATAGGACCACTGTAAGGTGCATAGAGCTAGTGCATCCCCTACACACGCACACACACAAACACTCCTCTCAGGTGAGATTCTGAGAAGATGAGTCACGGGAACAGAAGAAGCTAGTTTAAGGAGATGAAAGAGTAAAGGCACTCTAGGTAAAGAATACACTTCCCTTTGTAGAACTGACATTCAGTTTAGAGCAGAGAGGACTCTGCACAGCCCTGAGAAGCACTGTCACAGGATCTAAGTCAGTGGGACATAGATGGGTTGATATTTCTGATCAAGGATTGATCCTAGCAGTGTGGCTTCTTTCCTGCAACTCAGGTCCTTTGGGGATCAATAAGAAAATTAAAATAGTCTTTGTGTCATTGTGGGAAAAAAAAAAAGTCACATATAACCAGAGGCTTACTGCTTCCAGGTGGTAGCCCTCAACAAACATCCATCCATTTACTGTCTCCAGGACTTTCCAGTGGGATCATGTCACAGAGATGGGAAAACAATTATGTAAGCTTCCACCAGTGTAGCCAAAAAGCATTGGCTCTGGAGCAGTCCTCACAGACACTAAGGGCGTTTCTGCCACTCTGCCTTCCTTTTCCCCGATTCCTCTTTCTGTATCCAAGGACTTAGGAGCACAAGGAAAGTGGCTGCTTTAATCCTCCACTGGCAATTGTCAGGAGTGACCCTCTGGGAAGTGACTTAACATGCAATGGCTCCGTGCTCCTTCTCAAGGATGTGCATCAGCTTTCCCCTTGTGCTGCTCTTAGTCTCCCTGTGTCCCTTTTATTTTTCTTAGAACATTTACAACGTATCAGAGTTCAATACATAGTAACCAAGATAGAGGCGGTGGATTCTACAATGTGCTGGCAGGGCTCTGCAAGGCCTGTTTTCTTGTTTGTTTGTTTGTTTTGTTTTTGTTTTTCCCCTAAGGCACTAAATCCTGTAGGGACAGACACCTTACCTTTTCTGGCTTCATCTGATCCCTTTGCCTCACTTCTTCCAGAGGTATAGACTGCTCTGGAGTTGAGGTTTGGCCTTTTCATCTTGGTGCTTTTTAAATGGCTTTTGGAATCAAGGCAAATTTTCATACTGTATACAAGACATAATATTCTTTCATTCCCCTAGAATAACCCCAGAGTAGGTTGTTATCACTGTCCCATTTAACAGGTGCAAAAACTGAGGCTTTAAAAAGTCAAATAGCCTTCTTCAGGTACAGAGATAATAAGGGAACAGATGAAATTAAGGCCCTGTGGCTCTGACTTCAGCCTGGCTTCTGTCAAGTGTCATATTGCTTCTCTTCCTTGTGAACTATGAATCTAAAATGAAGATAAGCCACGCGTTTCACTAGAAGAAGTTAATATGATCAGAGTGAGCTTCACAGTAGACAACTTTGCTGGGAGCAGCAGGGCTTGCAGATCTATACACAGGAACTGAGGAGCAAAGGACCTGGTGGTGGGGCTTTTCAGGCTCTGGGGAGCTGAGGTTAACATTGTGGACACTTTAGTTCAAAACAAACACAGCCTTTGACCTGAAGGAACTTAAAATCTGATAGAGTTGGGGGCCATGGTGAGGAAGGCAGAGAATGTATTTGTTGAATTGGAATAGTTGATTCAGAGCTGAGGGCAGTGGTGAAGAGTGTCATTAAGAAATAAAGACAGAATTTAAAAGAAAATAAACAATTAGTTATATGATGCTACATGCATTTCTTTCTTTTTTTTTTTTTTTTTTGTTCTGTCACTTTATTAGGTTAGCAAACACAGTATTACATACTAAAATAAAGCAGTTGTTTTATTCAAAAAACAAAAAAAAGAAGAAGGAAGGAAGGAAGGAAGGAAGGAAGGAAGGAAGGAAGGAAGGAAGGGGAAAAGAACCTGTTAGGATTTGCATTTGATTTAGCTTATGTGTTTGAATATTTGATTCTCAGCTGATAGTGGGTCACCTTGGGGGGTTGGGGACTGAATTTGAAGGTCGTAGCCTGGATCAGTTCCAGTAAAGTTCTCTGGGTCTTGTTCAATGGCGATGTGAGGAACAGTAGTGGCCCCATGCTTCTGCCTCGAGAGAAAGAAGCCACTCAACCGCCATGCCTTTGCTTGCACTATCCTGAAACCATGAATCAAAACTCTCCTGTCTCATGACGATCTTTTGGTCATAGCAACAAGATTTCGCTAATAAACAGCTTTTGTGCAGAGACACATACCCGAGCCTCTTAGAAGACCTGACTTTTGGTGAGCCAAAAGTGAGTCTTGCATGCAGAACAGAAGAGGGCAGCGCCTTCTTCTGTGTAACTGCTTTCCTCACATTTCAGCTCAGACTGCTGGGAGTGGTGCTCGCCATGTGGATGGTGGGCAGGAAGGTGGGATGATCACCTGTTCATTCTCAGATGCCAGAGCCAACCAAGCAGTAGCCACCTGGAGCCCTGACCATACCAGGATGTCTGCCTGGTTACCGCTATGTACCCTGTGGTATGGTTGCACTTGAGTTTTAGCATGGGACATTACAGTTCTTTGTCCTTCATTAGTTTTGATTTTTTTTTTTTTTTTTTACATATACTGAAGGCTCCTTTCTGTACTGTTCAGCTTAAATTCATTTTCCTTCTGATAAACTGATTATAAACATCTGTAATGCAGCAATACCTCAGAACAGTCATCCACTGACCCTCTTCCCAGGGAGCTCAGAGATTTCTGAGGCTGATCCAAAGCTGGAAGCGAATGTTCCTGACCCCCTCCAGTCCTATTCTTCTCCCTTCCCTCCCTAGCTCTCTCCTCTCCTCTTTCTCTCCCTCCACACTCCCCTACCCACCCCTTTCCAACTCTCCAGTACCTCATCCCTCTCCCCTTTCTGCTCTTCTTCAACCGTTGCCCCTGTGTCTGGTTATTATTGACAGTTGACTTTCTTTATAATCCACAAACCTAACCAGAGCTCCCTTGAGCAGAAGTCACAGTACACAGGTAATTCACTCATTTCGAGGCTCCTGCTTGGAGGTACTATAAATATCTACATCTTGGAGACTTCACAAGTGTCTCTTTAAAGCAAGCCTACCTACCCACAACAGTGGATTTCAGTAAAATCAGCTGAGGAACTTTTAAAGACAGAAGCCTGGTTCCCACAGTCAGAAGCCGATCACTTAATTGACTCACAGTGGGACCAAAACTAGTTGGTTTCAGAGCATTACATGTGTCTGTACCGTGCAGGTTGGTTGGAGAGCAATGATCTAGTGCCGACATCCTCAAACTTGAGTTCTATCACAATCCCTTAACATAGCAAGGGGCTGTACCTGTTGGATACACACATGCATAGCCTGCACAGCTAGGAGCCTGTGTTCCTACCAGATCCCCCAAGAGATGCTGCTGCAGCTGGATATGGGAACCTACTTTGAGACACACTAGTCTGTAAAGAACTTTCTAGGAGTTGTGCATGATTTTATAACAAGAAAAAGAAAAGAAGGCAGTGCCAACACACATACATACCCATGATTCTTTGGGTAAAATAACTGCCCAATGGGTCTGGAAAGGTTGCTTGGTGGCTGAAGCACTGGTTGTTCTTCCAGAGGACCCAGGTTTGACTTCCAGCACCCACCCACATGGTATTCACAACCACCTTTTACTGCAATCCCAGAGGAAACCTACGCCCTCTTCTGGTCATTGTAGGCACGTGGTACCCAGGAGACATACAGACAAAATGCTCATTAACGTAAAATAAATAGGTAGATAGCCAACAAATCAGTTTTAAAAAGCTGCCTTAAGTATAATTATTGAAATTTCTTGCTTCTGTGTTCACACCTGAGTTGGACAGCTTCCTTTTTTCTTCCACTCACGCATGAGTATCCTCATTAACTAGCAGACAGCTGAGGCCTACGTCTGAAAAGAACTGGGGAGAGGTAGGTAGCACTTGGTTATTGTTTACTCCTCCCTCATCTTAGCCAAAGGCCCAGAAAGATTATTCTTCAGCAGTCTATGTTTTTAGTCAATAGAATTGTTACAATGACCAAGAAGTTTCTTTGGGGCTGTACAGCTTTGCTGAGAGGTGGAGCCTGGGCAGAAATTGATGACACTGTATCCAAAGCTCCCAAGAATGTTCAGCGTGCATGGCCCAGAAATCACAACGAGTACAGCCCAGCACAAACTCATAAACTTATTTAAAACATTATAATTGCTTTTTGTGTAACTGAGTTCTCAAGTGCAAACTTTGTGGGCAATAATATTGTGCCCAAAGATTGGACACCCCTGAGTTTGCTTGCAGTATGGTCAGAAGTGAAAGTACTCAGGCTTAGTACCTGACCCCTGTAATCAATCGGGCATTTGATCTGCAGAATGTACAGACTATATTAGGTGTACCTGTCTTGCATTTAAATAGCTCTCCTACACTTCCCTGCATCTGCTCCTTAATCCTTGACTAACTATTTCCTTTTCAAAAGCTTTCCTTGAACTTTAAGTGAACAGCGCACAGCGCAGCATCTAGAGTTCAAGGACTCCATCTTTGCTGGGTTCCAGGTATAAGACTGTTGCACAACTGTTTTTCTGCTTCCCTGACTGATAGGCATAGAAAAGTATTTATGCGGCTGTTCTGCATGCAGAGACCTTGCAGGGCTGGCCTTTGAACCCACGCCCACACAGACAGTGCAGCTTGACCTCCTTGCTCTTCCCTTCCTTCCTGCTATGGCACTTCTCTCGGTCAAGTGCCCTTTGCTCATCAATGGAGAAGAAAAGACCCCATTCTGCACATTCAACAGACCCCTAATTAGTGGTAATCATGAAAACTGACGTCTGCGCTGCTTCTCCATTCTCCATTGTTGTATTAGCAAGTCCTGGGCTTGGGAACAGAGCTCGCCTTATTCTGCAACAATGCAAAAGCTCACGCTGTGCCTTCAGCTCTGAGGAAGGCAGTGTTGGAGTGCAACTTGTGTGTGATTACGCCTAGCCTTATCAACAGAAAGCGATTGTGGCTGCATTCCAAGGCGTGTAGAGACATGCCACCAGCCATTTGGGTTATCAAAAAGAACAAGTTTGTTGTGATGTGTGATGTTCAGTGACAGCCAGCTCTCTGCTTCACATGGGGTGGGTACCACTTCCCACACCATTTTCTCTCTCCGCAGCTCTTGTGGAGTTTGTTCTGATGCATTCCCTGGACTGTTTGCCTCTGTATGTGTACTCACCTTCCATTTTTTCTTATCTCTTCCTTTTTCATATCTGTTTCACTATTTTATAAAAAGTATACACAGTTTTATCTTTCTTCTCTAGGGAAGAGTCTCTTGACTTGGACACACTGGCTTTCTGACATGTAAAATTAAAACACTCTAGTTAACTTTATTTTTAACCAATGGGTGTTGAATGATTGACCCTGTGATGTGGGCTCTCTCCAGAACCCTCACCCGGTTCCCAAGCTTCTTTATTGCCCCCCTAAAATTCACTGACTTAATAAAATGCTTGTGAGAGGAAGTAGAGGTCATGGTCATGGTGTGTCTGTGTGTCCCAGTTGCTTCCCGTTCACATTCTAGTCATGCTACACTTCAGTGGGACATCAAGGCTCCAGGATAGACTACTCTTTGAACCTCAGATCCATAGGTGCTCCAAAGCTCCTCCACTCTGGCCCACTTTCTTGCTGTACCCCTCTCAAGAAAATACCGCCTCTATCCTTTTACTGGGATCTTGCCGACACTGAGTTTTTAAGTGTCCTGCTTCATGACTCCTGGCACCCAGAAATCATCTGTTTTTCGAGGAGCAGCTATAAAAGGCTATCAGATCCCCACACCAGAGAAAGTTGCCTCTTCAAGTGCCCTGTCAGTTTGGGAATGCCATGCTTTTGTGATCTTCTAGCACCCTGGGTTGGCTGGTGCCTGTGGAGGGACGACAATGGGGGTGCCATTACAGCCTTCATTTGAGTCTTGAACCCTCCTTTGTTAACATTTGCACAGGAATGTGGATTCATCACGGTGAGCATGCCCCCACCTCTCTCTTCCCTCTGAAAGTCTGGCGTGTTATGAAGGAAATGAGAGCCATGTGTTTCTGATTCATTTACATGGAGCTCATCAAAATGTAGTTTTGTAAGAGCTCTTTGGTGTCCAAGAAGCCTTTGGAGCCCTTTTATGGGACTGTTAACCACCCTCCCCCTTTCCTCTTAGAACCAGGAAGTTGGGAGTTGCCAAGAGAAAATAGAATCAAGCCTCCACTGACTCTGGCACCGAGGCAGCCCACCTCTGCTGAGAGACTATGGCACACTCACAGCATCAGCAAAGGCCTGTGCACAAAACGGGCAGGGATGGGGGCTGGGACTTATGGTCAGTTTAGAAAGTGTTTTCAATGCAAGCAAAAGGAGCTGAGTTCAACCCTCACCTCCCCAAAGAAGTGTATAAAGGCCAGTTGCCTTGGCATGAGTTTGTAATCTCAGCTATTAATGGGGACACAAGAGGACCCCCAACAGCTCCCTGGCTAGCCAGCCTAGCTGAATCTTCAAGTTCTGGATTCAGTAAGGGACCCTGTTTCAGAAAGTAAAATGGTGTATTACTGAGGAAGATATCTTAGTATGTGGTATGTATGTGGACCTCTGGCTGCAACAGTCATGAACACACATACACATACACACACACACACACACACACACACACACACACACACACGAGAAGATAGTCAGATGGCAACACATGGACCAGGAGAGTTGAGCAGAGGATTTTAGAGCCATGCTGCTTTGCTCAGTCTCAGGTCTCTATGCTACATGTCTAAAACTCTTAAGTACACAGATTCTGCCCAAAAGCTTTCTTTGCACTGACACCTATCCTTTGCTTTCTCTGTGTATATATATATGGTCTACATGTTTAGAGGTGTGCCTATCAAGTGTGCATGTATCTGTGAGGTCAGAGGTCAACTTCAGGCATACTTCAGGAGCAAGCTATGTCTTTTTTTGTTTGGTTGGTTTGGTTTGGTTTTGCTTGAGACAGATAGACTCATGGTTTTTGTGTTTTTTGTTTTGTTTTTTGTTTTTTTGTTTTGTTTTGTTTTGTTTTGCCAGGAATTTACTAGTTTGGTCAGGTTTGCTGGCCAGTGAGCTCCAGGGTCCTCTCCTCCTGTCCCCTGGCTTTTTATTTGGGTTCAGGGGATTGAACTCTGGGCTTCATTCTTGTGTAGCAAGCATTTTGCTGAAAAAACTCCTCTCTCCCATCTGATGTCTGTCCTTTTACTGTGGAGTGTCAGAGGTTCCAACAACTATAGGCTAGACTCCAGGGTGGCAGTTTTTGGCACGGATGTTTACTTACTTGAAGACATTTCCATGTGTCTAGTTTCTTCACCAGAAAAGGGCTTATAAGCTTTCAGGAAAAATCTACCTGCTGCCAGTAAGACTCCAGCATTTTTCCCCTGTAAAACCACAGAAATGAAATGAGTCAGCCTGCTCCCAGCGATGGCTCCAAGGGCAGCTATGGGGTATTCTGTGCTTTGGGTTGATGAGTTGTGGAAATCCACTGAGAGGTTAGTATCCCTCACCTAGCCATTTGTCTTAAGCAGAAGGCAAGTTATTCGGTCCTGATCTTTGCATGCACTGGCTTGCTTGTTCATTCAGGATGTTGATGCACTTTCTCAGGCCAAAACCTGGATATATGGAAAGACGTAGGCATCACGGGGAGAGAAGCCAGTTTCAAAATCTTCTTCCAGCTGTTGAGCCCACGCTTTCTTCCAGAGTCGTTATTTCATACCATGAAATTAAAAAGACACCCACATATCCAGAAACATATCAACCCTCAACATGTATTCATGTTCCAGAATAGAATGCTGGGTGGAACCTTTGCACCCATGTGAAGACACTACACTTACATACATATTATCCATACATGTTCTGGATGTTTTACTTTTTTGTATATCTTTATTTACTTTATGAAAACCTTACAGTTGTATTCAGTTCTCTTTTTTTAACTGTTTTTGATTCGTTATGAGTCTCACATCATGTAACCCAACCCTACTCTTCTCCCCATCCCTTTGTATCCACCCTCTGCCCTCTTGATCTCCCTCACAAACGAAAATGAAAAATGAAAATTAAGAACAATGAATAAGACAAAGCATAGAAAACATCTCTCCATGGAAGCTGTAGCCTGTCACGGTGTATCCCACAGTCTCCCTTTCTGTCCACACATCTTTTCCTTCAGATGTTCATTGCAGTGAGTCCTTGGTCAGATGTGAGGCCTCTGGTTTCTGCTACACCATCAGGACTGGATCCTTACCGGAACTACACTCAGTTATCCTGTTGCTGCCCTGTGTCATGGAGATCCTGCAGCTTTGGATCTGCAGGACTGGCCCTTTGACTCTGTCCAGCAGTTCCTAGATGGGGTAGATGTTGGGATGCACCAACTCAGAATCCTAGATCTGGTCCTGCTGCTGCGTGGCCATGGACCCAGACATGGCCCTCAGCATTACCATGGGCTTGGTCTTCACTATGGTGTCAGGAGGCAGGAAAGGCTACTCTCACAGGCTATTTCTCTCCACCCTCGTGTCTCTCTGTCTACCTCTCATCAAACTGCTCTAACTACTCTGCTTCTTTTTCTCTCCCATCTGTTCACTGCATACTTGCACACTGTAGTGGCTCCTGCTGTAGGCAGGCCATGTGCCTGGCAGGGCTCTGGGTGTTGTTCTCGGCTCACCCCGTGTGCCACGGCTGTGGGCGGGCATTTGTGTCTCTTTTGTATATTTGTATCAGTGAGAGAACTGTTCTGTGTAGACTTTTGGAGCCCATTCACATTAACTATAAGGTGTTTTAGACTCACAGCAGCAATGGTTGCCTGTACAAAATTAATCCTTTTAAAATCCTAACATGGGTTATGAAGGGTGGGCCTCAGGAGCCTAGCTGAGGAGATATTGGCAGTTGGTAGCTACTCGGAAAGAGAAAACCACTTATCTTTTTTGAGGGGCATGGTCACCAGTAGATTGTCTATGCCCTAATAGATGTCCCACTACCCTTGCATGTACAGGCAGTATTAAATCACTAGCTTGTGTGTTGGATTATTAGAAAAAAGAAAAAGAGGCAGAAAAGAAAAGAAAAAAGAAAGAGGGCATGAAATTGGGTGGTTAGGTGGGAAACGTGTTCAAGAAGAGATTTTGGGCGTTGAGTTGGAAGGGAAGTAGGGATGAATATAATCATAATACAATGTATACATGTATGACAATTTAAAAACATTTTTAAGAAGAGATAGGAAACAGTCTGAATTACACCTTAGGAATACTTAAGCTATGAACTTAACTTGAAATTCCATAGCCAGGTGAAAACATTACAAAAAAGCACGTATGTATGTATATGGTGTTCACTGGGTTGTGAATATTTCTCAGCATGAGGAAGCAAGTGTTTTGTGTGAGATATGAGATAGTACAACAATAGAGGAGGATCTCACACCCCCACGTACTCTCAGCCTCTGCATATACACTCACAAGTGTGTGCACCTGAATACTCAGGTGTATGCACACATGCGCACTACACACAGTCACAAACACAGCATACTTTACAGGGGTTTACAGGCTATTGAAAGTGATTACCACTGCATATAGTGGTGGTCAGATTTCGTCTTTAGGTGCTGCCTGCAGTTGGTCACTACTCCCAAGTAATACCACTTTGCAGCTAATGAGATGCTGACCTCATCACTCATCCTATTCTGGGTCTCTCAGGAGACTCACGCAAGCAGAGGATCAGAACTTGCTATCGTGCAGGGAATTTTGCCCAGTGCTGTACACCATTCACATTCTCATTTATTTAGCAGATATTTGGGGCTTGTTGGTGCTGGGTCTTACGTGAACGCTGGAGGAACAGTGCTGAAGACAATTAAGGTCTGGGTCCTCCTGTAGTTTCTTCTACATCATCCCTCTCTTCTAGGCTTAAATAGATGGGAAGCAGGCTCTTCAACTTCTCATGAGTCAGCTTTGTGATGCTGTAGCAAAGTATCTGAGATCATCGACTTTGAAAAGAGAAATAGGGTTATTTTGACTTATAGATTTTAAGAAAGCCTTTGGTCCATGGCTGCTTACTCCATTGTCTTTGGGTCCATAGTAAAGGTGTGTCTGTGTGTGTGTGTGTGTGTGTGTGTGTGTGTGTGTGTATGTGTCTGCTTAGTCCTTTATCTTTGGGTCCATAGTGAATGTGTGTGTGTGTGTGTGTGTGTGTGTGTGTGTGTGTGTGTAAAAGAGGGGGAGCGAATAAGAATGCACACACTGGATTCCCAGATCCCCTCTAAGAGCAAAGCTTCATGACTTACCTTTCACTCTCTTGGCCCCACCTGCTACAGGTTCCATACACCAGGCTGGGAATCTATTCAAACCATGTTCAGCCTGGTTTGCAAGACTCATAGTTTCCACTCCAACCTCAAACACAATTTTCCTCTAAACAGTCCTTCTGTTACTGTGTAAAAGAAACTCCGCTATGCAAACCCCCATACTGAAAGCGTTCCTTTTAGAGTATTCCTCTAGTTGGGAAGCCTGGAGATTTAGGAATTTTCACCAATGCATTTCAGGTAGTTTAGATTTGACAGTGTCTCAAAGATCAGAAGTGCTGCAGTGTGCCCTGCAAAACTTCCTCTCTCTCGCTGTCTACATGAGCACTGTGGGCCATTCCTCGGAGGCAGGACGATGTATTGTCTTCTTTGTATCCAGTGTGTTTTAATAAATGTTGGTGGAACTTCTGAGTATCCCCAGAACTCAGATATTTCTGAGATATCAGAATCATCTGTCCTTTATCCATTCTTCATCTTACTTATGTTGCTGAAGATGCCAACCTTTTTATTGGGACCTGTCTCACAGGCCCTTTCAAGCAACAGCTGGGAGGATTTCTCATAGTGTAATCCTCCCCCTTCCCCAAAGAAAACAGGGTTATAGAAACCCTCTTATCCTGGACTGACCCTTTTCCATCGCTCACACTTCTCAGAGTCTTAAGGGAAGGATCCCTTAAGGTTTTGGAGACAGATCGGGTGTGTACATAGGCAGCTACCTCAGTCCTTATAGACTCTGATCATCTACCCCAGATCTGCCAGGATCAGTGGGTGTTTGACCCAGTGAGCCTCAAGAAAGGGCAGCAGGAATGCTGGGTACTGCTGTTGAGTGCTGTGAAGTGAGCGGGTGGTCTACATGGACGTTTAAAAGTTTCTTCTGCTGCTGCTGTTGTTTCTATTGATGTATGTCTATGCTTGCTTTTGGGAGTGGAGGCACATCTGTGGTGATCTTGGTATACAGGCTGTGTGTGGCTCCCTTTTCACATCTGATCTCACACATAGTGTAAAATCTGTTGTGCGCTGCTGTATAATTTCCTCTCCAAACCAAAGCATTTGACTTCCAGCAGTATGTGTGAGGTGTGTGTGTGTGTGCACACGCACACATGTGTGCTTGAATGCTTTTACAATGATGACACCTCTCCTCAACTTGATCTTTTTAGTAAAAAAAAAGAAAAGAAAAGAAAACCAAAACAACAACAACAACAAGCCAGACCAATAAAGTACAAAAACATAGCTAATGGGAAAAAAAAGATAATAAAACTGAATGTTCTGGGACTGTGAAAGAACTGTATTTACAGTAAACATCCATAAACATCAGAAAGAAAATAGCATTGCAAAGGTGGCAGATGTGCTCATTAGCGTGGCTGTGGTGGCTATCTGATACATGTCCTATGCGCTGCATCAAGTTGTACGGAGTAAGTGCAGACACTTCCCATTGGTCGGGTAAACATTTAGCATAAATCTGGAACAAGTAGCAACATTACAGACCTAGGAACACCTCCAAATATATACCAGTCCAAAAGGCATTAAAAGAGCAAGCTTAAAGACCCTTGCATCTAATGTATCTGTGGGTAGGTAAGTGAAGGCTAGTAGTTGGCAGAAGTATCTGGAAGTGCAGTATCAGCAGGACAGAGAGAAGTTCAACCCAGGAAACTTTGATTGCTATATATGTTTTGTTCTTTAATATTTTTTTCCTTTTTTTATTGGTTATTTTATTTATTTACATTTCAAATGTTATCCCCCTTCACATTTTCCCCTCCACAAACCGCCTATCCCCTCCTCCTGCCTCTATGAGGGTGGTCCCCCACCCACCCACTCCTGCCTCATTACCCTAGTGTTCCCCTACCCTGTGTCATCGAGCCTCCACAGGACCAAGGGGCTCCCCTCCCAGTGATGCCTGATAAGGCTATCCTCTGCTACATATCCATCTGGAGCCATGGGTTCTCCCTGTGTACTCCTTGGTTATTTGATATTTTTAACAATTGTGAGCTTATTTTGATAGTAACAGATGAAAGTTGCAGAATTACGTGAGGTATGTAAACACTCACTCACTTTGGTATACTTACTCATCTTTGGTCCATTCCAGTTATCTGCCATAGAACCAGACATCCTGTGCTGTGACCACTGCCCACCCCCTACCCCGGTTGAGTTTTCTGAGCCCACTCTCTTAGTGTACTTCATTTCTGAGTCAAGCAGCTGGTCTAGTTTTATGAGGCATGTCTCTGGCACCTGTCAGTGCCAGCTGTGTGGCAAGATTTTCTTAGAAATGGAGTGTAGGACAGACAAAAATCCTAAAAGGAATAGAGATCCATTTATCTGTTAGAACTGCCAGTTAAGATTTCAGCTGGTGGATGTGGGGATCACACCTGTAACCTTCCAACATATGGAAAGCTGAAACTTAGGACCCAGCTTTGCAAAGAGTCTTCAAAAGTGAATTACTGTGATACTGTCTTTCAGCTTATCACGTGCCCAGATATTTCTAGCATTGTCTAAAACCAAAGTGGTATCAGGAAGTGGCAGGTGAAAGTCAGGTGAAGTTCCCGTGTGCTCAGGGCACAATGACCCTCATTGCATACTGAGTTAGGTCACAGCAGAGTGCCTGGAATGGCTATGTTACCACACTGAAGAAATTAGTGAGGATTAGAAGATAGATAAGGCCGGGCGGTGGTGGCGCACGCCTTTAATCCCAGCACTTGGGAGGCAGAGGCAGGTGGATTTCTGAGTTCAAGGCCAGCCTGGTCTACCAAGCGAGTTCCAGGACAGCCCGGACTACACAGAGAAACCCTGTCTCGAAAAAAACCAAAAGAAAAAAACCAAAAAAAAAAAAAAGGAAATATATATGTAAAAAAAAAAAAAAAAAAAAAAAAAAGAAGATAGATAAGAAGACTTTGACAAAGGTGAGTGTGCTATAAGTGTATTGAGTTCTCAAAAAAGAAAGAACACAATGTGGTACATCGTTCACCTGGCTTGCATGAGGGCCTAAGTTGAAGTCCCAGCAACAAAAGTAATAAATAAATAAATAAATAAAGTCACATGAACATGCCTGAAAGGAAGCCAGAGTGCCAGAATGCCAGTAATGGCTCAGACCTTGAGCTTGCCCGTCCTAGGCCAGAAAGTTCAACCCATTCTCTTTGTGACTGACAGGTGATGTAACCAAGGTAAGCTAAGTTTCCTCATTTGTCAATGAGGTAACCATGGTGTGTAACTCACGGGCTTAGGGAGATGAAATGGATTAATACACATGAAGACTGTAGGCCGCTGATTTACATTGTATGCTTAATGAGTGTGACTTACGCTGAACGTATCTGAAAGGTAAGATTAAGGGAGATTATATTGTCTTCAGTCTTGAACCTTTGGTATGTTCTGCAATGGACATGTGTCATTTCGATAGAAGAAGGTTTTTCAAGTTAGATCTTTCATTAAGGACTTGGAAATTTTATATATATATATCTCAAAAGGGAGTCTTCCTCGGATGACTGGAAAGCCATCCAGAACATACTTTCATCAAGTGAAGCACCATTTATTTTTGCCAACATTCAACACAAATTCCTTGCTAACCTCTGTAAATGGAATTAAAAAGTCTCAGCAAATTCCCCAAACATCTTTGCTTCTCAAAAAGTTTGACAATACGTTAGACTGTTTGATCCCTTGATTACTTCAAACAATAAGATGTATTTTAAGAACTGGATAAATAGACAATGCTGGAGACGTGATTTAATTAGCTAAAATGGTTTCTGGAAAATACATATAAGTTCTTCTACCTCCACAGAGAAACTTCATGCCAGCTACAGCTCTCAATCCTTCTTATGCGACGATGCTTTCTTGTTTTATAGAATCCTAGTGTTCTGGTCTCTTGGGTAATCCCGTCATGCCTCACAGGAGAAGATTCACACATTGTGGGGCCTTAGTATTTTTTTTTTTTTTTAGAAAGGACTAACCTGAGTATGTCAGCTTTTACAGCTCCTGTCAAGAGGGTCAAATGACAACTCACAAATTGCTCTCAACACTCTCCAAGCTTAAGCTTTCAGACAGATCCTATGCAGAACAGGCTCAGGTAGAAATGCTGCCTTTGAAAAGCTGTATTTCATGACCAGTTTTATGAAAACTCCCCATGCATGTTTTAACATGAGGGCCTTCATCATCTCCAGACAGCTTCCTTTCTCCGGCCAATAGGTTTTTCAAAGCCTGCTGGGGTCACTTCTGCTCAAGTGGTGAGTGGTACAGGGCTTCTGAAATGGAATGCATTGCAGAATTTTCTCTGCAGCTGTAAATCCTCACCCACATAGCATCCTGATGTCCTTCTCCTGCTCGTCCTGTGAGTGCATTTTTTTTCCTGATAACTACTCATTGGGTTGCTTTTAAAAGTAATCCTTTGAGACTTGTTTGCAGTGGCATCTGACACTTGGAATTGTGTAGAAATTCCCATTGGACATAATTCTGTTTTGGTCTTTGGTTTTCTCCTACTTCATTTCAGCTATCCAGTTTGCTGTGTAACAAACCAGCCCCCAAATCTGTTACTTAAAAACACACACCAAGGGCAGGGGAAGTGATAGCTGTGTCCCATAAGTCCCTGGATTGAGGTCCCATATAAAAGCCAAGCCACAAGCACCACCCACCTATAATCCCATTACTGGGTATGCAGAAGCAGGTGAATCCCCAAGAGCTCACCAGCTAGCTGGTCTAGCCAGTCTGCAAGCTCCAGATTCAGTGTGAGTCCTGATCTCAAAAAACGAAGTGGAGAATGATAGAGAAAGTCTCCTGATGGCCACTTTTGATCTCTGTGTAGTAGACAAATGTATATGCACCCACACAGATGTGTACATATGCACTCACACAGATGTGTACATATGCACCCACACAGATGTGTACATATGCCACACACAGAAGTAACAACTGATTTTGTGAATGTGGAAATCAGCTATGCTATCTTTTTTCTGTTTGGTTGACCTGTTCACGTTACAGATGGTATAGACACTTTGACCCAGATGGCCTCGCCCCATGTCCAGCAACTGATGCTGTATCAGGTCAGTCTGGCTCTGTGGTCCTTTCTGCTCCAAGGGATTCACACAAACTTCTTGATGGGACAGATGGCAGAACAATGCAGAAGCTACTTGGAACGTCACTAGAGGGTGACAGGCTTCTTTACAAATCCCCAGGGTTCTGATGGTCTCTGTTCGTTATGAGGCTAACCCAGACTTCAATGAGGAAACTGACTCCTCCTCTGTCTGAGAGGCACAGCAAAACCATGTGTGGCCATTTTTAACCCACTGTGACCTCATTTCCACAGATTATGGCTAGTGGTTTCTCTAAGTGCCTAAAACTTCCCTTGAGTAGGAATGCTTTAAAAGTGGTCACGACTTCCTCTGGGATAGTTAGTAGTTCAAAACCAGGTCAGTTGAGAGTGACTTATGCCATGAAACCTGTTTTAAGGATGCCAGTGATCAAACCCTTATCATCTGAGAAATTGTTACACTGCATGATAGTTTAATAAAGGGGGGGGGGTATTAGTGAGGCTAACCCATGGAGAAGTACAAGTCTGTTGTCCATCTTGAAGAGTGGGAACAGGTTTTATGCCGTCTCCCCACATGGGAAATAGTGCTGTCTACGTTTGTCAGAGCCTCTGGGATGGTTTTATAAAATTCACATTTCTTTAAGGATGTACTTTGATACAACAAAGTATTTTGGTTACTATTCCTCTTTTGTAAGTAACCAGACTAAGACGCAAGAGACACCTTCGAAAACCCAGCCACATTCTGAGGCAGGGAGCCAACCTTTCATTGTAATTAGCAGACATCTCGTGTGCATCAGTGGAGGCTGCCATGAGGGCGTAATTACCAGGCCCAGAGTCTGCCTTTACCTACATCGTCGTGTGAAATGAAAACCAGATGAAAAATCAAATGTTCTATGCAGGAGGGGAAAAAAAAATTGGATGCAAAACGAAGCCTGCAAAACTCTGAAGTGTTCTGTACTGCTGAAGGTTAGCTCATTGCTTTACAGAAGGAAAGGCCAAGAAATGCTCTGAGTGAAGAGTTGCTTCAAGAAACCACAGATGAAATAGCTTGACATCATAAATACATTTTTTAAATGCATAGTGCGCAGCATAAAAGGCGGCCTGCAATTTGTGAATTATGTGTACTATAAAAGCACATAGGTAAATACTTGTAATTGGAGTCCCCGGTGCTCTGGTTAAGCTCAGTTTTCCAATCTAAAAAAAAAAAAAAAAAGAAAAAAAGAAGAAGAAGAACCACTACATTGCTTTTTTAAGAGTATTAGTTTGATTTGAAAAGCTCCCCTTTGCCAATACAGAGGGCAGGGGAGTATAGTATTTACAGAAAATGAGATGGCCATGTTATATTTGAGTATGTGGAGAGTGTGTGAGAGTGTGTTGTGCAAGAGGATTTGAAGTCTCTGCTTTCCATTGAGAAGCAATTAGAGAAGGCCTTTTTGTGGCTGCTGGAACACACATGCAAGACTCCTCCAAGTCTCCAGTATAAAATGAAGGTGGAAAATTAAATGCGAATGCATCTTGGGGTGTCTAAGACCATCGGAGATGTGGTCCAGGCCTGGGGCAAGTGGACAGGACTGTTTGCCATGGTAAATGCTCTCTGGGAATTCAAGCCCAGGCGAAGTTGAGACAGGATGGAGCCCTGAGGAATTATTCTGGTCCAGAAACTCCCTTTGGAGCAGTAAACTAGGTACTGATGGTGGCTCTCACTGTTCAGTTCTGTAGAAGCCAATGGCTGGATCTTGGTGATTATTCCATCACCTAGGATTAGCTCCTATTTTAAGATACATAAGGTCATGAATAATTGAGGTCATTGCCTGGAATTTCTTGATGCCAAGTATCAACACATTTCCAAATATGTACTAGCTAACCATCTCCAATGGAAACCATCACAAACTCAGCCTAAACCTTCAGTGGCTCAATACTGCAGATGCTCATGATTTGTTCAAGTTGGGAGCCAAGTGCGGTGCAGTAGGAGGTGAGGAATCTGTTCCTTACAGTGGGGAAGGGGAGATTCAGGCTTGGAAGCAATGGATATCACTTCTACAAACTTGCATAGCTGTATCACTTTAGCTACCTGCAATAGAGGTTCAAAGTTAGTAGAGCTTAGAGCAAAACAGACCACAGTAGCTGTCTACTCCTCCACTGCTCTGATGAAGACTGAGTAGAGGGTCATGTGAGCTAGGAGTTTGAGTCTTGGTTGTCAGTTTGAGCACCAGCAAGAGGAGACACCTCGATAGCATGCAGTGAATACAGCTCTAGCCATGTAGGAGAGACTGTTAGCAAGCAGTCTTCAAGAGCATCCTTCATCCACCCTACCTCTGCCACCCCAACCTCCCCCATTGAAGTTGGGTCATTTGACTATACCTCTCTTGGAGTCCATTGCTTCTTGTCTCATATCTGAGACTGTAGGTCTTGAGTATAGAAAAACTTAGTCCCCTTGTGTAGGGACCTGTCACCATGGGTGATTTAAGGATGGGGACAGCTGAGAAACATGTGTGGCATTCTAGACACAGAGCCCTCCTTCCAGTCTGTAAATTATGGATATTGGTTTAAAGAAGCCTTTGTCTCTTAAAATAAGTTCTCCATGTTCAGGATTAGAAGCAGCTGGAAGTCTCTGGGCTGGGTAGAGTTCTCAGATGTGCCTTTGTGTATGTGTGCAGTAGGCATGGCAAATACCCTGAAATGACTCTCATACCTGTCTTGCCAGCAAAGCCACATTCTCAGGTGTCCATCCTGAAAGAAAGGATGCCAGGGTCTCAGGTCAGACCCTGAACTTCCACAAGGTTCCCCATTGGGGAGCCCACTGTGTACCCATCCCCACATTTTTAGCCCACCTCCCCCTGTGTAGGCAGGCTGCAAGGACTAGAAACATTCAGGATGAGTTCTGACACTGGAGTGTGTGTTCTTGGTACTTTGTTAACTGGTTCAGTTTAATGAAGGCTGAATGCCTCTGGGATACACAGTTGTCGTCTGGCAGTCACCAGATGCTGCTCTCTGCTACAGATGGCTCACTGTGGAGTGTGGTAGCATAGACTTCGGTGATTATTACCAGGAGCAAAAGTTATGCCTTTCCCCCAAAGTATATTAATTATACTCTTTAGGACCTTCGTTGTTGTTTTATCTCAATCACGTGTGTATGTGTGTGTGTGTGTGTGTGTGTGTGTGTGTGTTTAAGGGGACTTGTCTAGATTATATCATAGTTTTCTGTTACATCAGAGTTTCAAATATATAATTAAGGAGTAACCCTCGATTCGTATCCTTGTAAACTCTCCCTCAACCTGCAGTTAAATGCCAGGTTGGCTGTCTCCAGGGCATAGCTGGAGTCAGTTTGGCTTATGTGAACACCGTCTTCCCCATGTGGGTGCAAGGTAAATACTCTGCTGAGATTGCCTTCTAGGTGTCCATTACATCCCAGGTCTGCAGTCTATGAAAGGACAGAGTGCAGGAGAGTGACAGGCGATTATGCTAATTATGGGCCTAAGTGGAACTTGTTTTCACTATGTGCTCTCTCCATGTGAATTATCAAGTGAAACTTTCACAAGATAGTCTCTCCAAGGACGGCAGCTGTGTAGATGAGTGTCTGCTTTTGTTCTTCCTGGGCCTTGGCTTTCGGTTGAAATGTTTGAGCTTTGGGAATGGAGGGTATGACTGGTGAGTTACTTGGGTGAAATGCTTTGGCCTTCCCTTTGCTGGGCACTTGAATGGTTGATGGTCCATTTTGTCTCCCCTTCAGGTGTAGAGAGAGAATATGTCTCTTCAGGCTGGGCCAAGGCCTGTTTTACATATCCTGATAACAGACTGGAATGTGAAGGAATGATCACTACAAGACCAATAACAGTGTATCAGTCTGCTTACCCCACGTTCGTTCTTCTGTGGTGGTGTGCAAAGGTGGTGTCTTTCTTGCTCGTGTTCTGTTTCTGTCTGGTAGGTCTGGTCTGTATCATCAGCCTCCTGGTCCAGGCCAAAGAAGCTGAGTCAGCTCTGTCTCAAAGGGAAGGAAAGGAGCCCTGGAGAAAGCAGGTGCTGGTCCTTAACCTTCCGCTCAGTGCTCGGGGCGCAGCTTCCTTCCCCCAGGTGCATTTTATCAGAGAGCTCAGATCCAGCCTGACATCAGCAGGCTAGGGAGGTGCTGTGCTCTTGGAAAGAAGGAGAAACAGATGTTCTCTGAGTACATGGCTAAGCAGGACCGATTTTCTCTGGGTTTAGCTTGGTAAACCGGAAGTTGTTTCTGTTGGTCATCGGAGCCTGTGCTTTTCTCTGATGCTCACTGCTACACAGGTGACCAAGAACCCTTGTCTTTAGCAGGAGCTTATGGAGGAAGCTGGTTGTCTCCCATGTTCCTTATTTCCATAGATACATTTATCAGAATTTAAAATAATAAAATCAACATATAAAAGATCTACTTAGCTCCAGAATTTGCCTACCCCAAAGCTCAGGGGTGTCCTGTCCCCATCAAAACCTGTGATGTAACTTCTATTGCAATCTTCAGATATATATTGTCAATTAATAATTGTTCATATTACAGGCTATAGTGGGATTCTTTCTGACATATGCATATAATGTGGGATGATTAAATCCAGTTAGTTATTTTATGCATATGAAGACACTGTAGCTGTCTTCAGACACACCAGAAGAGGAGGTCAGATGCTGTTACAGATGGTTGTGAGCCACCATGTGGAAACTGAACTCAGGACCTCTGGAAGAGCAGTCAGTGCTTTTAACGGCTGAGCCATCTCTCCAGTCCCTGAACAAATTCTTTTATTATTTTAACTATTCCTCTCTCTGACTGAACTTTGTTTGACCAACAGCCTTCTTCCCCCACTTTCTACCCACCCCCTTAGCCCCTGATAATCATGACCTACTTTCACGAGTACTACTTTATTAGATTCCAGGTTCATGTGAAATACAGTGTATTTTGTTTATTCAAGTGTTTGTAAATGACACACTCTCCTGTCCCCTCCCCCTTTAAAGCTGACTAGTATTCCACTGGGTCTGTTTCTTCACTGGAAACTTGATTAAGCATGGGTGAATAATGTATTCTTGCCAGTGTAATGAAAGAGTTTCAGAATAAACTAAAGAATGGTCTTTATTTGCCCACTGATTGGTCACTTATCACTACATGCCAGTCATTACAAGGGAGCTTCAGGAGAGACAGTGAATAGCAGCCCTGCATTTGAAGCAGCTGTATTGTAGTACACACAGGAGGTCATTGACAAGCTGTCATTCACTCCCTTGTATATTAGTTTATTCCACAAATATGAGCCACCTGGGATACTCTCATAATCCTAGCACTCACTCAGGAGGCAGAAGCAAGAAGATCAACACAAGTTCTGGCCTACATAACGAGTTATAAGCCGACAAGAATTACCTAGGAAGACCTGTCTCTTAAAAGCTAACAGAAAAGAAAAAAAAAATCTTCTTTAAGTTTACATAAGGATGCCTTAGAAATGAGCAAAAGATATAAAGGTACTATGCTAGTAGGATTGTCATTTCACTGGGTATAGATGAGAAACCAAGAAGTCAATGCATGTGATGTCCATGGTACTTAGCTGACTGTATGACAGAAGAAAAGGTGAGCTGGCTGAGGAGTGTGGAGCTGTGTGCTGAATGGAATAGGGATCAGGTAAGCTTTGATGAAAAGGTGGCCTACTTATGATAGACAGGAGAAGGTAAGGAGATTTTTTTGCCCCAAAGACTGTTCATGGAACAGAAGACAGAGACCGAGACACCAGATGGTAGCTCACATAGTTGTGTCTTTGCCTTTCTCCCTGGTGGTTTATCTTATGTGTTACACACTTATAGCCATGGCCATGAAAGCAGCCCCATGACAATTTTCAGATGTATATTATTCCTTGCACAGAAGTTTCCTCATTGTTCGTGCTACCTTTGGACCTGGAAACAAGGAGCGACTTGATGGATGATTGAAAACTTGAAAATTCTGCAAGTCCTGTGAATAACAGGAGCTTGTTTTTGAACCACTCAGAGCAGGGGTGGAGGTAGGAGCTTGGGTGGAAGTCTTGCCCTTTGCCCTTCACAGTGGCTGTGTTTTCCAGTGAAATGGAGGCAAGTTATAATTACAGCCTATGCACTCTTTCTGGATCCCGCTTGCTTTTGCTTTCATTTTTGAGAAAAAAAAAAAATCAAGGAATATGGAAACTAGATTAAGCTAATTTAATTAAGGAAAGCCTGCTGGATGAAATTGTTAGACCTCTTTTGTAAAGTACTTGGTTTCTGACCCGTTTGCTGTTGACCCCAGTTTTCTCTTTGATGTTGAAATAATCAGATTAGAATCAAGTTGGTTATGTGGGAAATCTATAGACATAAAGATCAGGGAGTTAAAAGCTGCTCAAACGAGTGGCAGTTTTGGTTTCTCAAATTCTTACTTTTAAGAGCAATTTTACTCACCAATGAACTTAGCAGCTTGATGTTGAGATTGCTTGGGCCAACAGCCCACCAGCCAGCACTCAACCCACCAAAGGTCATACATGTGAAGTGTGACTGAACATGCATAGCCTCCTACATTGGCCCACTGACCGCCCCCAACAGCAGGTAGCATAGTACACACCCCACCAGATAATCCAAAGGTATATCATACTGTTTAAGTCAGCTCATTTAGTTAATTTTGTCTTTTCTATGGTAAAATACCAGAGAAAGACACGTTTTTAAAATGAGGTTTATTTTGGCTCAGCGTTTAAGAAAGGATATACTCTATCCCAGAAGAGAAGCTGTGGCTGCTGAAGGCTGAGGTGACTTGTCAAACTGTGTTTGCTGACAGCAAGTAGGAGACAGACAAGAAGTAAGGCTGCCCTGAAAAAAAACTCAAGACTCACCCACCCGCCTCCACCCAGTGACGCATTCTCTCAGTGAGAATTTACCTCCTACGTGTTCCTTCTTAACCTTCCAAACTGAGGCCATTCGCTGGGGACCAAGTGTTTCAAACATGTGAGCCTGTGGGGGACATTTCACACTCAAACCATAGGCCCCTTCTTTGAGGTTTACTTAAATTGTTGTTGGTGGGGGGGCATTAGGGTGGGGTGGGGGGAGCAGTGACAAGATGCAAGCCATGTGCTTTAGTGGGAAAATGGGGTAGAGTTTAAAGTGAGGCTTCCCGAGATCGGAATCTACCTGGGAAAACTTAGACAAGGTTGTGTCTGAATATCTTCTTCAGAGGTTTAATGGGGACAGCTGTATCCCTGTCAGAATATGTAACCGGGATCAAAGCAAGATAATGTGTGCAAAGCAGTGAGCATGCATTGGCCTGCCACCATCATCATAGGTCCTTTGCAAGTCCGGTTGCAGGAGCAGTTGTTCTTTGTATTTCCTGACCTCTAGGGTTCCACCTCCACAACTGGCAGCCTGTAGGCTAGATGTGGCCAAGAGAAGTGTTTGGGCAAACCAACACCATGTTTCAAAACTGTCCAGAATTTGTTGCCAGAATTTAAGAATCAGATTTTTACAGGAAAGTCTGGGTTTCTGGCTTTATTTGAAAATTGAGAGTCTGGCAACCCACTGCCTCCCCCTCCTTTCCCACAGAGCCAGCAGTCAGCAGGAGCTGCCAGCTTCCCCTACATAGGGAAGAGTATACTAGGCTCTTTTTCCTACTGATGTACCTGCCCTCGAGTGCCTGAAGTATTGACACTACTCAGTATAGATATTAGGCTGAACTTGGAGCAGATTTTCTGTGTGTGGGATTGGTACTCTGGAAGTCTACTTACAAGTTTCAAGATGTATGTGTGTGGCTCTAGTCTAATAAGGCAGGTATCTCTGGTCATCTCTGAACACTAAGCAATTGCATGCCTGATGGGAGGTTCTCTCTCTGGTTGAGACTGCTGCTGTAGCAGGCTGGAAGAAGCTGAGGAGGAGGGTGACCCTGTAGGAGAATCAGCAGTCTCACTTAACCTGGACCCCTGAGATCTCTCAAACACTGGACCACCAACCAGGCAACATACACCAACTAATATGAGGCCCCCAACACATATACAGCAGAGGACTGCTGGGTCTTGGTTCAATCAGAGAAGATGCACCTAGCCCTAGGGGCCCCAGGGAGTTGTCTTGTTGGGTAGAGGGGACATCCTTGTGGAGACAGGGGGTGGGGAGGAGGTATGGGATATGGAACAATTGGAGGGTGGACGGGGGAGGGATAAAATCTGGAGTGTAAAAATAAATAAATAAATAAATAAATAATAATAAATAAATGACAAAAAAAGAAGAAAACAAACAAAAAAAGAAGTTGGATGGTTAAAGTGGTGTTTCTTTTGTGCACGTTTTGCCTGATCTTTATCAAAACCTATTAAATGTGTCACAACTAAGTAATCTATCAGAGGTTACGCTAGTTCAGTGAACCGCTTCCTTAAAATTGAAGACTCAGGATGCGTTTTTGAGGTACATATTCAGAGACTACAAGCCAAAGATCTCCTTGAGTTTTCTTCCTAAGAGACAAATTTCATGTCCTTGTGTCCTCTGGATAAAATTTACTTAAAGGGGGAAAAAAACCCACATTTGATCTGTATTGGTTCACACTGCAATTTAAGAGACTGCATTTAGCTATGAGTGACATTTACAATTTTACAAGCTGTTTGGTTCTTATATTTAACCCAGATTAGTTTAACCAGGTACATCAGGACTTTTTTTTAACAAGGCCTCTTTAATGGTTACTTTGATTTTTTTTTGATTTTGAAGCTATCAAACTTTGCTTGGCTTTAATAAATACATGAATATGCTCTCCTGGATGTTGAGGCTGGATGTGTTCATGCCAGTTCACAGCCAATGTCCATCCCTCTGAGTGAACAAGTACATAATTATGGTTCTGTCATTTGATAGCGGTCTTATGTAACCACTTCATTTTTATTGCCAGAGTGTCAAGTCATAAAAAGTGTCTATACTGTGCTCAGTAAAAGAGCCAGACCTCTCCTAGACATCTTTGTGGTCATTGTTCCAGTATGCCAGCGTTCACTTGGGGCGGAGAGAAACTTCTGCTCAGCAGAACCCATGAGGCAAGCCTCCCTGCAGAGTGCAAAGGAGAACTAGTTGTCCTGTGGTTCTGCCTTGGGCTGTTGGCAAGGTCACCGCAGCTTAAGGAATTGTGTCAGAGAGAACTGAAAAGATGTTAAGCCACACTAGTCGTCACAGGGACCATGAGGTGACAGCTACAGTTATATGCTATTTCTAGGTTCTAGGCTTTATGCTGAGGGCCTGCTGTGCATTAATGCTTGCACATTGCTTAGCAATGCTAAGAGGGAGATGCTGACTCTCCTATACTTATGAACAAGGAATTGGAGGTCCAGAGGCAGTAAATGACTTGCTCACTATGGTACATTTGTACAACATTTGGGATACTGGCAAAGCGGTTGAATTTGCTCTCACCCCACTCTGATGGACACATTTCATTCCCATGTCTTTCTTCTGTCAAGGGCAGGTGGAGAAAAATATCACAGAAAAAAGTCACTGATGGTTCTTGAGTTGGGTTAGTAACTCCAGTCTTGACTGATAGTAGAGAGTCATTGTAACTTCTTCCTGTGGTGCACTAAATTTTTAATAATTTTATTCAATTCATCATAAAATATGGTATACTTCCCTGTTATCTTAAAGAATATGTACTGGGTGTAATTTAAATATCTGTGCATCATAGTGACTCTCCAGGAAGCACAGAGGCTGCCCTTCTCTGCCAAAGGAGTTCTTAAGTCAATTGCACTTCAGAGTTCACAGATCTCTAGTTTTTATGGTCTTTTGCCTCCTAATGGACTGTCTGCTACTGTGGTAGTTTCAGACAAACTTCCCCTTAATTTCTGTTTCCTCTTACAGGCAGCCCTCTGGATCCATTGTTCCTTCTCCATAGATTCAACCAATCACTGATCACATATATTCAAATACAAAATGTTATTTTAACTACAAAGCATTATGTAGTTAGACCTGCGGTGGTTGGAGGTCGTGTTTGTACTTGAACATGTGAAGACCTTTGTCTGTGTGATTGTACCTTCAACAGCACAGTGTAACAACAATCAATGCAGGCTTTCCATTGTGTTAAGTTTTGTAAGTCCTTAACAACTGATACACTGAAGGATACTGTAGGGTGTGCCCTATGCAAATTCTACTCCATATGTAAATTCTACACCTTATAAGGGGCTTGAGCATTCATAGAACTGAGTACCTGAAAATGTCTGTCCTGAGACATAATAGCAAGTAACAGTAACCTGGCTTTTGTCACTCAAAGAGTTTGTTTCCCCGAGAAGAGAAAGCTGGCTTCATGGATGTGATTTCTTTGTCTTTTTCTTTATCTTGTTCCCCTACCTACTTTTTTTCCTTTTTTTTTTTTTTCTTTTGAGAAGGAACTAATCATTAAGTCAGTTAATATGATATAGATGTATCCAGGTATTTTGAAGAAAGTTCAACCTCTTACTATACTCTTTCTGTTGACCCCTTACTGTACCTTTAAGGACAAGTACTCACTAATTCTGCATCTTCCTTTCCCCTGTTCCCAACCCTCTGTGTCCTTTGCTTGATGACTTGGCTCTGAGATGGCAGAAAGGTGTATTCCTGGATTGTCTTGGAAGGAATTATCTGGACTATATTAGGAACAGTGGGGCAGGAGGGCTCAGAGGTCCGCTGATATTGTCAGTGTATTCCTTGGTGCAGAATACATCAGAGAGGAGGAAACAAGCAAGCCTCTGGCCTTCTGTTTGCATCTCTACACACAAGGAGGCTTTTTGAGGCTGAGTTCCAAGTTGTGTCTCCTTGAATAAAATCCAAAGGTAGGTGTGCTGGTGGCAGGGTGGAGGCTTCAGACACCTACATAGCCTCTGTTTTGCAGGTAAGGAACAGAAGTAGATAAGTAGATCTCTCAGTCCAGGAAGTTGATCTTTCTTTCAGTCCAGGTTTTGTCTGGCTAAAGTAGAGAGTGAACATACTTAGCAGAAAGCCATGACAGTATAGGTAAAGGACTTGATTTTAATAGTCCAGACAGGTACCGTTCTAGAGGGTTTCTTTATTCACACGAGAATTCAAAAAAAAAAAAGTAGATATTAAGATACCAAAGCAAGAAAATTTTAACACAATTGAAAAGAATACATAGAAAGAAGCAAAGATCCTTCACATATGAAATGATATTCATCCATTGTCGTCCAGTTCCTTTAATGTAAAGTTTAAGCAGCCTGTTGTATCTGTCTTGGTATTGCCCTTTTCACAATTTTAAAAAAGTCCTGGTTAAGTGCATCTCTATCTTGTAGAATCCTTTCCTCTTTTGAAAAAGACATTCAAGTACATGCCACATCCCTTCCCCACGTCTGTTCTCACAAGAGTGCAGCTCGCACAAGCCCTTTCTGCCTCCCTCTGTGGCCTTGTTACACTGCTGGTGGCAAGGCCGCTAACTTTTACATCCCAGTCTGCACTTTACACTGTAGTTCTGAGCAGGCACGTTTGAAAATGAGCAACACATTGTCAATCTTTAATCGTCTTAGAATTTTGACCAGGCTAGATTTGACTATTAAAACATGTCCTGTTCAGTCATGCCTTATCTACTACCTTCGTGGACCAGCTAACTTGAAGATTATACAGTGAGAGTGGTTATCTTTGAATTTGGCCATATCTCAACTAGAATTAAACAATTTTGAGTGAAAATTCACTTAGTTTTTGACATTCCAGAGAAACTATTCATTTAGTTAATTTGAGTTCCTAGCCTTTTAACAAGGTTTGCTTTTCATAGTCACATGTTTGTTTGGCTTTTTCCTAAAAGGTTTTTCTTATTGTCATCTACTCCATTGAGCATTCTCAATGAAGGGCTTGTCTTGTTCCAATCGCTGATTGGAAGGCGACCTCAGAATTAAAGGAGCAGGGGTTTAAAACCTTTGTTCATGGCATTTGAGGCAGTCTAAAAATCAGGCCACATACTAGAAGAGGAGCTCTTCCTTAACCTCCTTAGTCTATGTGAGATCAGGCTGACTCAGAAGTTCTATGGCAGCACCTGACTGAAGGAGGATTTGTCCGTTTCTTGTTGTGAAGGCCATGGCTTTGACTCAGTATGCTGCACAATGGCCCTACTGAAGGAGTTCCTCTCTGGTTGTGGTGTCATTCTTGTTTGTTTGTTTCCCATTCTGAGTAAATGGGAATTTATTTTCTTTGGTTGGTTTTTAGGTCAATGGGTCTCTCTGGGTGGTCTGGGGCATGACATGTAAAGTGATGATTTAGGGTCCCTCTTGTCTTTGTAACAATAGTGAGCTCCAGTGACTGCAGTTCTGGCAAAGGCTGTCTGTCTGCTAATGAGGGTAGTACATTCTTCTCATAATTTCTTAGGCTATTCAAAGCAGCCCAGGAGGCAGCCACTTTCCCTGGTGCAGCTTTACCCATGGACTTGAGATTTCTGAGGCCAGCTCACTGCGTACAGGATTTTTCTACGTTCATGTCCTCAATTTAGAGATTGAAAGAGGTCAGGCTGATGTTCAAGGTCCTGTATGGATGCACTTTTTGAATCTTCTATTTTGCCATAAGAGAATTCAAAAAGCCTGAGGAAGAATTGCCCAATATACTCTCTGTTGCAAGCTCAAGGACCTCTGTGTTCAGGCTGCCCTGCGCTCTGCAAGCAACGTGGCCCTTTCTGAACTATGTTCTGTTACAGACTTGAGGAGATTCCGGATAGTGTTGTCTGCAGGATAAAAAAGCCACACACTGGCTTGTCTTCAGGGAGGTCAAAGGAATGAGTGGGGAGGCCTGCTTCTCTTAAATGTGTGAGCTGAGTTTTGAGACCCAGCCTTGAGGTCTCTTCTATGTGCTGTCTCCTCTTTTATTACAGTGATTCACAGCAAGTTACACTCTGCCTGGGCCCTCATTTCATGGGACAGAAAGAAGGAGGCTTTAGAGTTTGGGAGTGGGAGGCAGGACTAGAGTGGGTACAGACCATCCTCAGCGCTTTATTGCATAAACAGTGTCCTGTGATCTGCTTTTCACAGATAGTCTGTGCCTGTTTTTCACTGCCTCTACCCCTAACCAGGTTAACAAAACCAACAATCACTCACATAAGGGCAATAACCTTCCCAGTTTATGCTGGTAAGGCTGAGACTCAGGCACTGAGTTCTCCTGCCAATGAGACTTTAAGGAAGTCTTTGATAAGTTCTGTGTTTCCCTGTCCTATAGCAGTACCTGTGAAATACTCTGATATATTCAAGTTGATTTCATAAGTATTTGTTGAGCACTTGTTAACATCAGAGCTGTGCTTGGTATACAGTGGTGAGTGATAGCTGTACGTATTTGTGGCATGCTTATTGTTTGTGTCATATTGATTTTTCTTGCAGCACCACACTTAATTTTGAGCAGATAGCATAAGGTAGATATTATTTGCTCTCACAGAAGATGGAAAAACCCTCTGCCCAGAGAGGCTCAGTAACTAACTGGCTGAGGTCACATAGCCAAGGTGTGGTAAAACCAGGACTGGAATCCAGTGGTCCATCTCTAATGCCTGTGTTTTCACCCTGAGGTCATAATCTCTGCCCTCAGGAAGCTCCAAGTCCACTGAGGGCATAGACAGAAGTGAAGCAGGCATCAAACCAGTACCCAGGATGAAAAGGGACATATCAAGAGAGATAAGCTAAGAAAGTGTGGCTGCCAAATCCAGAAGAGAGGGGCTCTGTGAGGGTATGAAATCTAGAAAAGCCAGCCATGTGCCATGTACAGTGCCTCCTTCTGAAATAAGAAAATGACATGTGTAAGGTTGGAAACCAGAAAATCCCAACCCTAGGGCCTCTGAATAGCTTTCCTGTCAGCAGTGAACACGGTTACGGTTACGGGTAAAGGAACTTCTAAGCTTAAAAAGTACTCATAATCTGTTTAAAAAGGAATCCTCAGCTGCCTGGCGGATTTAGTGTGTTCTCCATTTTATTACATATGTTCAAATTTATAAACATGAAAGAGAGCCAGCCTTTTCAGTGCCCACAACAGGCCCCATTTCTCAAACCCTCTCTCCACTCCCAAATGTGGGAAAACAGAAGGAAGGAGCTTTTTTGAAGTCATGCCTCCAAATATTCCCTTAGTAGTCTTTTATGAGGCTTGCTTCTTTCAAACCTGACATACATTCATAAAACACGATGTTCTTCTGCCTTTATATACTTAAAATCAAAAGATAGAAGGGGGCTCGTAATTCTGCACAAAGAAGCCCTCAAAAGAACCCTGACGGTACAGATGCTGAGCCACACTGTTCTAGGCAGCATTAATGCATGCTAATTTATTTTGCTATTGTAACAAACCAAGACCACCAAAAAACTTTCTGATTGTTCTTAACCATAACTTTAGATTGTCGTGCAGGAGGCATTGTGTGTGTGTGTGTGTGTGTGTGTGTGTGTGTGTGTGTACATGCAAACTTACATATACAGGTTCGTATGTGACATTTGTATACATACGGAGTCTAAAGGACATCCATGGATGTCCTTCATTAGACACCCCCTTGGTTTTTATCCTGTCACTAGTCCCTAGAGCTTTCTGATTTGGCTTCACTCCTTAGCCAGAGTTGCAGGGCTTCCCGTTTCTACCTCTCCTGCCCTAGGATTACAAAGGTGGCTACCATACATTTCACTTGGTTGTTTTGTTTTTTGTTTTCCCATGGATTCAAGGAATCAGATGCAAGTTCTACATGGAAAGTACTTTATCATCAGAAGAGTCGCCCCAGCCTGAGGCAATATTTTTAAATTTTTTAGAAATAATACAACCTATATTATTAAAGAAACAACTCTTACCTGTCTGTGGTACATTTTACATCCTGAGTCGCTTGGCTGTTTTCCCAAAATGTACAGTAGGATTATGTTCCCTTTTAATTTGCATGCCTGGTTAACAATGCCACAAATCTCGGATATTCCTTTATAAATGGAAATTAATTAAGCAGGGAGCTTGCCAGTGTAAACATATCCTTCTAAATATAGATTTCTGCTCTGTAACCCTGTGAGGGGGGGGGAATCCCTTTTATTAGAAATGGCTGATCTCACATCAAAGCATCATGAGAAGGAGCCCTTCTCTTTCATTTTAATACAGAGCCTTTCTGAGCCTTGAGGATGCACCTGGCTATGGGCTCACTGAAGGCCATCCTACAGTGAGTGGCCACAGGGGTCAGAGCTGTCCCAATGCCACAGCTTTTTCTAAGCTCTATGTATTGTAAGGGGCTAATTTGTTTATCAAAGGGAACTCAAAGTCTCTTTGTGATTTCCTAGATTGCTGAAGGTCCTTTGTATTATTGCAGTTTTTAAACATCTGTTTAAAAAAAAAAAAACTTTTTTGGGAAAGGAGTTATGTATTTGCTACATAGACTATCTTTTTATTTTTTTTTTTAAGTTCTGTTAGCTAGACTTTCAGCATCTACTCTTCTTTGATACACTTATGACTTTAACTACGTTAAGAGAACGGTCACATCTATCATGTCCCCTCTTCCTTTTTGCACGATGATATAGTAAAGTAAAAGCCAAACCTTCAAATCCAAATGTTTCCCATACACTCAGAAAACAAGTGTCTGATGACAGGCGCAGTCTCAGGAAGAGCAAGCAAGCCCTCTGCATGTGCAGATGAGACTTCCTTCATGGTATTGAACTTCTCCATCACCAAATTGTAAATTTGGGAAATTGGCTCCCAGACTCCCCAACTCTTTTACAAGCGCACTCTGGGCCCTTTCCCAGGTCTCAGCCAACGCACCCCACTCTCATTCATTTCCTGCTGCTTTCCCAAAAGCTTTCTGCTTCCTTTCTGCCAGTTGAATATGTTTGCTCCTAAATGGAAACAGCTTCCTGAGAGCATGCGGCAGCAGCAGCAGCAGCAGCAGCAGCAGCGCCTGGACAGGGAGGATTCCTGCCGCCTGCTGTGCTGTTCTGGGGCTGAGGTCTGTTTGAAGTCTTCTCATCTCTATGCTAGATCACCATACTGCACTCTGAACCTTTTGCCAGCTGCTCCAGTCTCTGCACTCCTAGTTTTCAGTTATTTGAAGTGCTAGGATCCATTTTCTTCCATCACGTTCCCCATGTTCCTCGGAAAAACCATGGGCTTTTTCTCCTGGCAAAGAATCGCCACATATTTTATTTGATATCTGATGCTTTATATGAGTGGATGTGAATTATGCATATATATGAATACACACATGGATATATGAACATATATGAACAACTATTGTTATTGATAACCTTTAAAATAGCTTTATCTGTTTTTTTTTTTAATATAAAGTTCTTTGGGAGTAGCCTATCATGTTGCCTCTAAATAATAAGAATTCCTTCTCATCAACTATGTCTAATTTTATTTCATCATATCTCATTAGTTAGGACATATTGTGGTTTCTTAAGACCTAACTTTCATTTATACACTTATCACTGAGATGTGAGTAAATTCATAGTTAACACTTGGGTCCCAAAGTAGTATGCTTCAAGTTATATCATTAAATATAAAAGCTGTGATCATACAGAAGTAATTGATCTCCGATGCAAATTCCAAAAAGCATATATATCTTCCTTAGACAGGTATCAGACAATGACAAAGTTATGAGACAATAGTCAATACATTTCTACAATACAGATACTTACTCAGTGCTGGATGCCACATTAAGAGGTAAAGTTTTAGAGTAAAGCATCGGCCATTTGGTTTGAGATACTGTGTTTTGCCTCTGTGCTGGCTATGCAAGTGCAGTAGGGAATGGACATGATGTAGCTACACATTTTTGTTCCCCTAGTTATAACTAAGGAAGGGCTAGCTAGCTACCACCACCAAGGAACTCTATCCTGAGAAGGGAAAATCTGTTCACCCAGCAGCAAGACTAAATGTAAAACTGGACAAAGAACCTGACTGAATAACAGGTCTCAAAACCCAAAACAGGTCAGATTTCACTGAACTGTTTAATTCTCAAACTCTCTGAGAACTGGCCCTCCTGCAAAGTCCATTTTGTTGCTGCAGATACTGAGGCTGAGGAAGCAGAGAACCTGTTGGGCATGGTCACAGGGGAGTGATAAATCTGAACCTTTCTGGATGACCACTGCATACATAGAACATGCTGGCGTGTCGCTGTGATGAATTTAAAGGTCTCTCATTTATGTATCAGTAAATGGAGGCTGTAAAGTTAAATCTAAAATGACTCTACATAAGAGGGGGTGACTGGGTGCATACCTTATGAGTATCTTGTTTGCTAATCCTCTCTACTGGGGATCAGTAAGTGTTTTCAAAAGGTCAGAGAATGAACATTTCGGGTCAGCGAGCTATTACTCATCTATCACAGTTTCTTGGCTGTCCCAGTGAAGAAGAAAAAAAAAAAAAAAAAAAAAAAAAACCCTTTGACAAAACTAAAAACAAGTGGGTGTGGCTGTGTTCCAATCAAAACTTTATTTCTGGAAAACAGAAATTTGAATTTCATAGAGTTTCACACATCACAAAGTAGGATTATTTTGGTCATTTAAAAGCTCACAAGCCTCAATAAAAAAAATGGCTCAAAGGCCAGGTTTGACTCTTCAACCTTAGATCACTGTCCCTGCCCTCTGTGTAGAAATCTTAAACCTTGGAATGAATGCAGAGATGTGTGTTCAGCCAATTCTTCAAACTCCCTTACTGGGGAGTACATCCATTTTCCAAATCTAGGAGAGACTGACTGCTCCTGAGTGACAGGAAGGATAGTGGGGTGGGTAGAGATCATCTTTGTTCTTAGCATTTCTGATGAAGTAGCATAGGAGTAACAGGATAGACTACTAGATGGTGTCCTCACAGCATGAAAGATGTGTTAGGCTCACCAGGATCTGCGCCTCTCCCTGCTAGCGTCTTGCACAGGGCTGAGTATGTTTTGTAGAGAGTGGTTTGTTTTTAGGTCATAGGGTGGAGGTCTTGATTCCACTCTGCTGTGTTGGAGGCGACTCAGAGACCACAGAGCAGCAAGTGAGCCCAGCGTCTTTCTCATCTGGCGCCATCTGACCGCCCACCCCTCCCAAGTGCACATTTTGATCCTCTGAAGCTTGGCAAAGCTTTTGTCAGCTGATCTCTGCCTCTTAGAAATAAGAATTATTGGGCATGGGGGGTCCAAACGCTGGCTCCAACCTTGTTTCAGAAGGCAAAAGTCTCATCCATGGCTGAGCAAGGCTGAAAGGGGGGTGCTGGAGCTGCGACCACACTAGCTAAGGTGGAGTCTCCTCGGGGAGAAAATACATTGACAGTGGGTCTCCGGAGCCTTCTCCCCTTGCAATGTGAGAAGTTCTTGATTCTCTCATGCCACGATCCCTCGTTTGATTCCCACAGCGTCTCTAACTGGCTGCTGTCCCTGGGGGACACGCCTAGACTCAGGCTTTCTGGTCCAGTTTTGCCAAAGCTGGAAGTATCTCACCACTTTGTGAAAATAATCCCAAGTCTTATTATCCATGAGGGGCTATACCTGGAACACACTGAGCATACTTGTAAGGAGGAAGCAGGGCATGCTCAGGCCCCTTTTGATGTCCCCTCATCGTGGTCCCAAAAGGCAGCACTCCTCCCCATTCAGTATATATCCCTTTAAGATTCTGCTCTGCATCTCCCAGTAGGAAGTGCCCCGTTGCTGGGTTTCTCCTTCTCTTCCCCTTGAGCCCCCTCTGTAGCTTGCTGTGTTTCATTTAGTACTGTGGTTGGTTTCCTTACTGTCTGCCTGAATGCAGATGCTACTCCTGTCTGTTCTTTTTCCCTCTTCCTGCCCAGAACTCTAGTCTCCTGGCTGACCAGAAAGAACCCTGCAGAAGAGGAGAGAGAGGAAAATGAGGTTGGGATAGTTGCTCTCGGTGTTGCCCTGCTAAAATGCTTTTAGATTAACTGCAGGTAGAGAGAAAAGTTCACTTCCCATTCAAAGTGTATTCTGCAGGACACGTCAGCTTTGTTTCTGTTGTTATCAACATACAAGGTTTTATTTTATTTGGAGATACAGTCTTATCAAATTTCCCACACTGGTCCGTAACTCCATTCACCCTTCCTACTATGAGAGCTTTGGACACCATGGGCCACCATGCTTGCTGCTTGCTCTACATTGGATCAGCTTCTAGTTGCTGGTACAGTTCCCATTCTGTTCTTCACGGTAATCCCCCTGCTTCCACTCCACAAAGCAATCTGACTGTAAGTATGCCATCTGCTCACTGTGGGACCTATACTACACAGAGGCTGTGATCTGTGTGTGTTCACAAAAAACTCTAGCACTGAAAGCTGACAATGTTTTCATACTAATTAGCAAATGGGACCTCTGTGGGGTGACGGTGTTATAAGGGTGCCATCTTTATGAAGGAGGCCCGGAAAGCTGCCTTGTTAGCTTCCCTCATGTGAAAACAGCAACAGGGCTCCTTCAGAAACCTGGGAGCAGTTCTTTACAAGACACAAAAGCTGCTGGTGACTTGATCTCGGACTTGCCAGCTTCCACAATAATGAGAACTGATGATGATGATGATGATGATGATGATGAGATATACTATCCTGAATGGACTGAGGCCGTGCCATTTCCTAAGCTCCCCATAGGCATTTTTAATATCCAACTTGGGGTACATTAAAGATATTGATACTGTTGCACAGCCCTCGCCACTATCCAGTTTTGTAATATTTTGTAATCGTCTCAAGCTGAAGGTATTTCCATCAAGTGTCAGTTCCTATTTATCTCATGACCCTGCTGTGACAAATGCCATTCTACTTTTCGTTTCTGTAACTGCAACTCTCTAGTAGCAAACCTGAGCTACCTCCTTATTGGAATCGTAGTATTTGTAGCTTTTGAACTGGCTCATTTGCACTTAGCGTAACACCCTGTGTGCTCAGTCATGTTTCACTGTGTGTTAGCATTTCCTTCCTCCTGAAGGTTCAGTTGTACTCTCTCATGTGAAGGATGTATCACACTTCATCTGCTTCCATCTTTAGGCAATTTTGAATAATGAGACGCAGAATGGGGGCGTGCAAATATTTCTTCGAGACTGTACTTGCCGTTTAGGAGGGGGTACATTTCTAGAAATAGACTTGCTGGAGCACATAGTAATTCTCCTTTTATTTTTTGAGGAAACGCTGGATCTTTTATCTTGCAGTATTTGTGTTGTTTTGACCAGAAAGACTTCTGCTCATGTTCACCTTATGTGGTAATCTGCATCAAAGAGCCTTACCTTAGCCATGTGTGTGAGGTCCGCTGCTTTTGTCTTATGTCATTTTGTCTTATGTTACTATTTTGATGCTGCCATTCTTTTAAGTGAAATATATTGCGGGTGCTCTATCTCATTGTACTTGTGAAAGCTGAAGCTGTTTTCAGAGCAGATGTGTATATCACAGAGATGGACTCAGTTAAACAGTACCCTGAGCATTCCAACTGCCATGCTTAAGGCTCTACAAGTACCCTCTCACGTTAGAAGACTCTTCTCGGTATTTCACAGCCATTCAGCCTATTAAAAGCCTCTCAGTATCCTTTCAAGCTTAAAACTATGACTTTAAATTTGAGAACTTTTATTATCTAATATCTATCTGCTCATAAATAAGTTATAGGTGTTGAGAGTGTATTAGTAAATTAGCATGTTATGGCAGAGTTGTAACTTCTTTTCATGTGGGGAGACCCTGTTTAACTCATCATCAGTTAGGTAGATTATCAACTTAAGAGAGGCATTGATCTGTTTAGTATTGTATCATAACTTTCCATATTAGTCCCACATAGGACTTATCTGATGAAGTAATGACAAGTCTCATTTAAGAAGTACTCACTATAGGCCAAGCACCTAATCTAAGGAAATAGTTACTACACTTATCACTTTCATAAACTCAAAAGGTAATAGAACTGTCCTCTTCATCTGCCAGGTATAGATAATGAGAGTCAGAGATGTGAACTCAATTAGCCACAGTCACAGAGGTAGGAAATGGAAGATCCAGGTTTGACCCTGACACCTTCCCTCTATGTCACCCTTGATGTGTGGGTACATGCCCACACTCCTGCCTCCAGTTGTTTGGAGACTTCACCTCTATCCTTCCATGATCATGGGACTTGATGTGTCAGGATTAATGGAGAGTCTCCCAAACCCAGCACAGCTATAGGAACAGCCCAGCCTAGCAGCCTAAACTTGCCATTGTGTGGAGCTTTTTCTCTGGGTTGTAGGAAACCTCTGTGCCTATATTCCATAGACAAATGAACAAGCCTGCAGCAGATCAAGACCATAAATGGATTTGTAGCAGCCAGCTCTGGAAGGTTTGGGCAGGTGTCCAGAACACTCTGTCCTGTAACAAGTGTAGACCTTTTCTGGAGTGTTTGTTTTAGATGTCAGAGCTGAGTGTAATTCTGGCCAGAGTTAATTCCATACTTCTCATGGGTACCTATTTATAGGCCTGAACTTATAGCTATTTTTCATCCCACCTACATAGAGCCATAAAGGCAAAGATTGATCATTTGATTACCTAGAGGGTAAGTCTAACATATAAACCTAACATATATATACATATATATATATAATTAAAATAAACTTGCGAGGACAGAGGAAGGGTTGGTTCTGCTTTCTTAACATGTTTCTGCATGTCAAGTAAAAAAACCAAACTGCCCAGTAGGAAAGTAAGCCAAGAGTATAATCAATACACTTGTGAAAAGTATTCAGCTTCATTAATAAAGAAAGCACAGAACAAATGATGTTGCCGGAGATGCAGCTGTGTGATAATAGGCAGCACTGGTGAGTGCGTCAGCCCATGCACGCTTGTAAACCATTGGTGGGAGTTTAAATCAGAGTGGCTTTTGGCGATACCCACAGAAACTAAAAATGCACATCCTGTTTGGGTTGTAAATTCCATACTCTTCATTGTGCATATAGTCATGAAAGGTTATGCTGAGATGTGTACACACACACACACACATGCACGCACCCACGCACGCACGCACGCACGTGCTGCTCGTAATATTATATAGTGAAATACAAGCAAAATGTTAAATGAATGGCAATTTGGGGCTGGACAGATGAATCAGCAGTTGAGAGTACGTGTTGCTCTTGCTGAGGACCAGAGTTCGGTCTCCAGCACCCATGTAGTAGTTCAGAACTACAGTTCCAGGAGATCTGGCACCTTCTTCTGTCCTTTGCTGTCACTGTATGTATGTGGTACACTTACACACATGCAGGCAAGTCACATACACATAAAATAAAAAATATATCTGTAAAGTAATAATAATAAAAGCCAACATGACAATCCATCCAGGAAATGGGAAGCTCCACTCTAAAGAATGAGGTAGATCTGCAAGTGCTCCGTTGAACTGGCTCTGCAGCAAGGGTTTGTAAGTTGTCTCATCCAGCCATGTCTGGGTACTAGCATATGCCTTAATTTAGAAGAACAGTCACCCTTCCCAGTGTTGGTTAGAGAACTCTTGTTTTAGGACTGTGCATAGGCCTGGGCTGATGCTATTTAAAGAAAGTTACTTCCTTGTGCATTATGGTCATTAAGAAAGCAAACGTATTTGACGTCTCTGTGAAAGTGCTGTAACATAAGATCTGCTCTAGACAAGGCAGTTGTGCAGAGTGATGCTTCTGAGATGGAAAATAAGGGGTTGCCTATCGGTGGCTGCAAGCATCTTTCCAGTGGGAACTGTGATCTGGATAACTCCTGAGCCCTGCCTCTCAGTAGCGATTCATCAGATAGAGTCGCATTTGAAACCAGAGTGCAGCAATGTCTGAGAGATCATTTCATTTTTACCAATGTTGGGTTTCGCATCTGTGTGTACATGCTTGTGTGCTCACGTGTGTGCATGCATATGGAAGTCAGAGCACAACCTTGGGTGTTGTCCCTTCAGAATCCTCTACCTTGTGTTTGAAGTCATTGTCCCTCACTGGGATCTGAAACTCATTGACTCAGCTACTGAACCTCAGGGATCTGCCTGTCTCTGCCTCTCCGGCACTGAACTTACAAATGCAACCTATCTCATGTTATCAGTGAAGCACCACCCCAGCCCCTTTATTGCAACTTTTTGAGTACTAGGGGAAGTATCTTTCTTTATAAGAAGATTCTCTAGGTTATGGGTCAGAAGAGAGTCCCCAGGTTTGCATCCTGGTATTCCTTGGGTGGTAGACTTCTGAGATTTGGAGATTTTGGTGATGTCCTTTTAAGGGACAACACTTTAGGGACCTGTTGCCTTGCTGTCAGGTTGGCTGTAGACATGGCTTCCTCCCTGTATGATACGCTCACATTGTTTCCTTATCTGTATTCCTGGTCCTTATAATCCAGAACCTACATAAATCCACACCAACTCTTTCCCAACCCATCCTCCATGTCCAGACTTTTGTCACCAACTTTGTAAAACCCAAATCTTGAGAAGAACGATTCCTCATTACTTCACACTTATACAGATTAGACACACATCCTGCTTCCGTCTCCTATTTGGACAGTGCGGCCCTACCCTGCACCATGAGAGAGAGTAGTTGAGGCTCATCCTCCCAAACTTTCATAGCATGGGTCCCAACTTAAACTAAGCAAAACAAACAGTCCCCAGATCTCCTAATCTGGAGACCCAGCTCTTCAATCAAAAAAAAAACCCTCCCGTTTAAGTACCCTTTGTTTGTCTGGCTTATCCCACCCAAAGGTGACTGAACATCTGCAGAACTAATCACCCTTTTCAAATGCACTGTCCCGAAAACGAGATTAAGTGCCCCAAATGTCTCTTTCTCTCTAGTGTTTGCCAGTGACAGTCTGACCATTAAGCATCCTCACGACCTAGAAGGTCATGAAAGGTATATGGTTAGAAACAAATGGGATTCTTCTAAACAGTCTGTCATTCCTTATCAATATCTGTCTCATCACTATCCGTATCAATACCCTGCTCATCTGTGGTCACACTAGTTTAATGGGGGTCGATGCTGTCAGAAAGATGGACACCTCCTCCAGAACCACATAAACTTCTAGTTAAGCCTTAGCTTAGCATGGTGCAAAGCTAAGCGGAGACGCAGCAGAGGCAGTTATGGGCATGTGATCATTCACAAGTTTGCTTCCCGGGTTAAACTTCTCAACTGGCCAGAGTCCAGCATGTTAATCCTTAACCTAGGAGGAGTGGCTGCCGCCTGCCTGCTCCGGACTGGCTTATCATTACCTCTGACAACCACCTTTTATGGCCCTGAAGAGCTCCTAAGCAGTGTCTTATCACCACCAAACCTAATCGTCATTAATGGGGCACTGATACTTCTCAGGCTCTCCGGAGTTAAGCAGTTTATGGCCAATTGAAGAATTTTTAATTGGGGCTGTTGTGGGGAAGGAGAGGGCAAGAGAAGAGAGGAGACAGCTCACTGAGGGGGGCCATTGTAGGGTTGTGTTTAGAGGTTTACTCTCTTGTGGCCCTCTTTCACATTTCATTCTTGGTCACTCCGTTTTCTTCCTGCCTTTGAAAAGTAGTTAAGGTAGAAGCAAGGCACCCTACAGGGAGGCCTGGTGGGTGGACACTCTGCTGACTCCTGGGTGCCTAGATACTATCCTGGGTACTTTTTAGAGATAACTTTCTAGAGCCCTAGCTTTATTACCACCCTACCTACAAATGTTCTTTCCCTTTTCTTCCTTTATACTGAGGTGTCTGTTGTAGACGCCCTCAATGTGTAAGATATTCTCCATATCTAGTTATCACTATGTTCGTTAAAGTACATGAACACTCCCCCACATCCATAGCCAGATAGACAATTTGGAGACTACTAGGTTCAAAGGGGGCTTCTCAACATTGAAGTTTTAGCATAGAGATGGAACTCACTTTGATTTTAGGGTTTAGGACAACTTTGCAAACATTGAAAAGGGTTTGATATATTTAAATACAGACCGTGTATTTATTAGCTCTGAGGCCGTTAGTATAGGTCTACCTTTGGCCTTTAGTATGGCTCTAACTTGTAGCTGGAGTTTGATAATCAATGACAGGAAAGCTTCGCTAAGCCTCCAAGATACTGTTTCCGCCTCTTATTTACTATAATAGGAATGTTAGGACAACTTGAGTTGAATGTACATTTCAGTTCTACTTTTCCCCTGCTCAAAAACAAGCAGGGATTGATTTGAGCTTTATTTATAGATGCAGAGAGCTGTGTGTCCCTGAAGGAAAGCTACACTGAAATTCCCTTATGACACTATTAAATGCCTGCTTTTGGATTTTATGTTCCCAGGATATTGTCCACACAAATATATGCAATGTTAAAAGAATGTGGACCACTCGTAGTGTGTGTGCTGGAGCCTTCTGCACAAGGGTTTATGAAACTGGCTGCAAAGTGTTTTATTGAAGCAAGACAAATATTTATGAACAATTCCGAATCATCTGTTTTGAAATGTAAAGTGTGTTCGGAGTGGGGGTGGAGGCCCAGGTGTTTCCTGTCTGAACTTGGACTGGGTCTCTGCTTCCAGAGGCTTGTGGGACTGTGCCTTTTCCTAAGAAACCCAGAGTCCTCCAGCATCCTTGCTAATGCCTGCACAATAGAGCATGCTCCTGGGAGTATGGGGTTTAACACATAGATAGGAAGGCTTCCTGAGAGCTGGGGAAATGGCTCAGTCAATGTGCTTGCCATGCAGGCATGAGGACATGGGTTTGACCCCTAGGATATACAAGTATGGTTGGGGACAAACTTTTAATCCCATCCTTAGGAAGGCAAAAATCAGTGAATCCCTAGGGCCCCCTGGCCAGCCTGCCTAGCTAAATTGGCTGGTTCAGGGCAGTGAGAGATCTTGATCTAGGAAAACAGAACAAAACAAGGTGGATGGCTCCTGAGGAAAGAGCATTCTGAGTTGACCTCTGACCTCCACATGCGCATGCCCTCCCTGTGCCCTGCATGTGTGAACATTCACACAGCTCACAAGCTCCAAGCTTTTCTTAGCTGTGCTGTTAAATTTGTCCCTTAATTTAAAAAAAAAAAAAAAAAAGCAGAAAAACTGTGAGCAGAAGCTGAGGGTGAACTTTTGCAAGGCCGTAAGCTCTGGTGTTGAACCGAATCCCGTTAACCAGGGTTTCCACCCTGGCCTCCCTGGCTTCTGCCTTGTCGTGTCCCTGGTTCCTGTGAAATGGAAATATTATGTATTCACCCAGACGTTTGGAAGTCATCCATGTCAATATAGGCCGTTGTGATTTAACTGTAAGTCCCACAAGGCCCTGCTTCCGAAGGGCTCCTTTTAAACTGAGCACAATGAGGTATCTGTTTTAGATGTGCCCAACAAGCTTTGGTCCAAATATGTGGATTCCTTTTCCGTTAGCCAGCAAGCTAGGTTTTCTTTCTTTCTTTCTTTCTTCTTCTTCTTTCTTTCTTTCTTCTTTCTTTCTTTCTTTTTCTTTCTTTCTTTCTTTTTTTTTCTTTCTTTCTTTTTTCTTCTTTTTCTTTCTTTTCTTTCCTTTCCTTCCTTTCCTTTCCTTCCTTCCTTCCTTCCTTCCTTTCTTTCTTTCTTTCTTTCTTTCTTTCTTTTTCTTTTTCCAGCATGCTCCATTTTTGTCTGCTGGTGCTGAGGATGGAACTTCAGTGCAGTAAGAAATAGGACCTTTTTCTGTTTGCATTCCATGAGCTGCCCAGGGACCAGCTGCCCCAGGGATGAGGTTTCAGGGGCTGTGCTGCTGTGAACCAGGAACCATGGTAAATGTGTCCCAAATGCACAGGAACCAGTGTGAGTGCAACAGAATTTGCCCACCTACAGCCAAGCTTGGGCTTGCCTCTGGTCCTCTGCCTGACAAATGGGGTCCAGGGAATACCAAGCCTCATTGGTCTCAAGTATTCTTATACAGACAAGACAGGACTGTGTGGGCAGGGCAGACCCTGCTTTTCCTGCTTGAGCCTTTTTTTTTTAATTTTTGCATTGACTGAAGTTTCTCCAGCGGCTTCGTTCTCCAGAATAGGCAGAGGCTAAGGGCATACAAGGCTAAGGGATTGTTTATTTGTTCTTTTTATTGGGAGAAAAAACATGGTTTTTAATAGAGAAGAGCAAATGGAATAAAACAAGTCACAGGGACAACCTAGCATGTCTGGTAACCTTTCTGCTGCACCACCATTTAGTGCTTTGGTTTTCTCCCTCCATCTTTTGAAAGATGTCAGGCGAAAGTATGTTTATATTTTCTTCTTAGAATTGCACACTGTGTAGGACTTGAGCCATCCTTCGACATCCCCCTCATTCCCCGCACTCCAGATGCTTCCTCACCGCAGAAGTCTCTCTCCAGTGTGCCTCTGCCTGTGTTCTTTCCACCTCTTTGGGTACTCCTGTGATCTCCCAGCTCCCTCCCTGGGTTGGGCATCTCGTTGATCACAGAACATAAAATGCTAACCATTAGTTGTTGCAGGATATTGAGTTTGCCTCCACCTCTGCTTACTTTGCCAGGTGATGCTGTTCTGATAATCTCGTATATTTTTTTTCTTACAGCACTAACATATTTCTTCTCAAGTGGAAAATTATAAATGCACGTGGCTCCTGGGTAAAACTAGTGTATAGGACCCTTGTCTTACATTCTTGAGAACTACGTTCACTACAGCCATACTTGATGCCTGGCTAAGGACTTAATAAGCAGGAGAAGAGACAGGAGACACAGAGGATCCAATGGATGCTTAAGTTAAGAAGTTCACCAAACTGGTTGCAAACCAATGGGCTATTATCAAAATACTTGCCTTTGATAGGAAACATTTGTTTGAGGCCTGTTTTCCCCCAGCCCCACCCCCAATGTCCAACAAAGGAATCAGTCACAGTAAAAGAAACAAATGGCTTTTTGTTGTTGCCACTCCTTTCAAGATAATCCGTTGTTGTCAAAACATTTGCAACTATGGCTTTCAAGGAACTGGTGGAAGGGAGCCCTGGCCCTTGTGTCCCCAGGTGGAAACATTTGCCATGGTTTTCTTGTCATAGAGCACACCCCATGCCAGGAGGCAGGGCTGGAAGTTGTCCGCTTGGTATTTATTCAGGTGTCTTTTGGCAAGAATTGATTGTCCAACCAGAACCAAATGATAAGGCTTAGAATTGCTTCTATGGGGTATTGTGCCATTTGAAGGCACGAATGCCCAAAATCCCATTTAGAATGTAAGTTTTGTGCAACTCTCTTAGGAGAGAGATTTGTGCCCTTTGAACTCCCAGCAAGGCCTATCAGTGAGTTAGTATGTGTTGAGATCAGGCCTGCCTTGAGCCTTGATACTACAAGACCCAAAAGACCCCAGCCACTACCCAATTGAGTAGATGGGTAGAAGAGGAAACTGAGGCAGGCAGGCAGTATAACTTCATAAGCTTCATTCACAAACAGTGGAGACATTCAAAGGCAAACAGAGAGCAGAGGACAATTTCTTGGCCCCACCAGGGCTGTGATCATGCCTGTTTGTGGCCTGTGAAATTTCCTTTAGCACCTTCCCAGAGCCTGTCACCTACAGGATGCTTAAGGACTTGTGCTGTTCTGAGACCACACTGTGCTAGGACCAGGAAGGAAAAGTATTTCCTCCGTGAGGCTTGGAAAAATAAGAAAGGAAAAGTCAAACACGGAGAGAGAGACTGTAAACAACTGAGTAAGTCTTTGCATTTAAAAAAGTATTATTTATATACACTCTTCTTCCATAAAGGATTTGGGGCAGGCAGCTTCTGAGAGTTAAGTCCCAGAGCAAGCTCCCCATTGGGTGGTGAGGGTCCAATAGCCATCAAAAAGGCTTCCAGATAACAAGTGAGACAGGCCAGGTTGGGGGACCTATTTTTGCTGTAGAAAGTTTTAGGTCTGTTTAAAACCACAGTCATAATATGTAAATAAAACCTCAAAGAGACACAAGCTGTTCATTCAACAATAATTTATTTTCCTTTCTTGCTCCCCCTTCCACCCACGCCCAGTCCACCCCACCCCTGGGTTTGGGAGATGTGGGGGGCCTTGGTTATGACTAGAGAAATAGACAGAAAATTAAAATAAGATTTTTCAATTTCTCAGTTCTAGCTATCATGTCTTTCCATTTCACAAGGGTGTAACAGAAACCCCTTTCTGATTACATTTCCAGAGAAGTTAAAAAGACTAATTGTAATCATAATTCAAGTTAAAGGAGAGCCTGTATGGGGACTAGTACCTTTAGGTGACAGGCTTGGGAGTTAGAGGCTGCTTGCCTGGACTAAGGATGGAAAACCCGCCTGTTCTTAGGTCGCCCTCTAGTGGCTACTCAGGAGTATGCAAAGGAAATGGCAAGGCTGGTCCTAGCTGGAAGCACACCCTCCCTCATATGACTGCTAGTTGGAAGCATGAATGGAAAAACTTGGGCTAGCTTTCCTGTGCAACTTCACCTGGTCTCGTCTCTCTCTCTATTTTCTCTCTATTTCTTCTCTATTTCCTCTCTCTCTCTCTCTTCTCTCTCTCTCTCTCTCTTTCTCTCCCCTCCTTCCCTCTCCCTCCCTCCTCTCTTTCTTTCTTTCTCTTTCTCCCTCCCAATCCTGCCCCCCCCCTTAATCTGGCCATTCTCCCTCCCTCCTCCTTACCTCCCTCTGTCCCTCTGTCTTTCTCCCTCCCAATCCCTCCCCCCTTTCTCTTAATCTAGCCATTCCTGTCACCAGATTTTGGGTTGTTTTGAGACAGTGTCTCCTGTAACCTAGGCTGGTCTTGAATTCACTTTCCAGCCAAAGCTAACCCACCTCCACATTCTGACTTCTGGGATTATAATCACGTACTACCGTGCCCCATTTATTCAATGCTGAGAATAGAAGTTAGAGCTTTGTATGTGCTAGGCAAACAGACTACAACTAAGCCATATCCTGAGATTTTTGGAGACTGATGCAAGATTGGCTTAATGTGTCCAGCCCTGGATCAGTGTAAAGGATGCCTTCCCAGGAAATGACCTGGGCCAATGCCTTGTTTCTAGTTCACAGCAACATGGTGAAGGCGTTATAGGGTGGGCAGTACAGTTTAGCAGGGGTGTCCAGCCTATGTAGAAGGATATTTTATGTTGGAAGGTGTGGGGCAGGTCAGGGGACATCCTTACTTGCAGAGTCTGACTTAAGACCTCTCAAAGTAGCCTTCCTCGCCATCTGCAGTCCAGAGACTGACTTGGACTTCATATCAGCCCGCCTCTTCTTTGCCAAGTGTCCAGCTGCCAGCAGTGACGTTTCTTCTGACTGGTTCTAATTAGATCCAGGATGATAGAACTCTATTACTGACATAGTACAGTTCTCAGTGAGAAACATCTCACAAAGCAGGAGAAAAAAAGCAGCCTGATACTTCAGTGTGTGTCTTCGTGCATCTTGCAGAACAGGCCCACTTTAGTAGTATTCCGTAAGCTATGAGCCGTATCTTTCATCACAGGTGGGTTTGGACTCCAGAGTTTTTAATGTCTGCACAGTATCCATAAGACTCTACTGTAGATTTCTTACCTATTGCTATTGTAGTCAGGACTCTGAGGAAGAGAGCCTCCCTGAACATTGGGTAAGTCCTTTCTTCCATGTTACACATTTTCCTTAAGGAGAGTGTCTTAAAAATTGGTTGTCCTTATGCCATTAGTATGATACCACCCCAGAAAGCAGCCCTCCTCTCTCCCACTGATAAAATCTGGAGCTGATGTTTTTCATGTGGGTCCAGGGGCAGTTTAAATTTTAACCTCTGTCATATTGTTAAGTATTTTTTTAAAGTTTCATTATTTAACTACTGGTTGTTGACATCTTGGTGGATCCAGCCATTGTTTTCATCTGGCAGTGACCAGTTACACTTCTTCTGTGGTGGAACACATCTTACCTGTCCCGTGAAAGGGGCAACATCCAGCACGAAAGCCAGCTTTTCTAAACACATTTCAAAAATTAAGCAAGACACACTGGCCAGACATTTATTCTTCACGTATCATTTACTTTTTCTGAGGTAGAAGGAAGGAAAATCATAGATCACATGATTGGATAACTAACATTTCCTGTCCCATGTCCTGCACATTAGAGACTGGCATAATAAATTTGGCTCTATTAGCCCGAACCTAGAGGTGTCACGCACACCAACTTTGCTCCAGCTTGTATGCCTTGCCTATAAAATTCAAATGTTGCCAAGGTTGTCTTGTTAAGATGTTGGGACCTATAAGAAGTAACTGAGTCATGAGGGCTTCTCCATCATACACAGGGCTTCTCCTGGCTGTGGCCATAGCTCAGCTGGTAGAGTACTTGTCTAGCACACACAGAGCCTTAGCCCCAAACCCTAACACCTGTAAGCCGGGCATGGTAGAGTGTGCCTATAATCCCAGCATTCCAGAAATGGATGCAGGAAGGTCATAAGGTCAAGATCACCTTCAGCTACATAGGCTAGCCTGGGCTACATGAAGTCCTGTCTCAAAAAGAAAGAAAGTAGGGAGGGGAGATGGAGGGAGGGAGTTCAAGGCTAGCCTAGGATACATGAAGTCCTGTCTCAAAAAGAAAGGAAGTGGAGGGGGAGGGAGGGAGGGGCAGAAGGAAACAAGTGACTTTATAGAGCATAAGGCTGGCTGCCGTCTTCAGCCATGTGCAGACACAGAGGAAAAGTCTTCACACCCAGTTCTGATGCCTTGATCTTAGGGCTACTAGTATCTAGAGCATGCTCTTTATAAACTGTATGTTCTGCCTGTGCTGCTGTTTGGCTTTATAATTGTTCTGAAGTCACATAGAATATGTTATCCCAATGGAGACATAGGCACCTTCTCATGAATGGAGACCATGGGGATGTCATCATGTTTAGTTTCTTTTCCCTACCAGCTGGCATCTCAAGGCTGTGGTCTTTTGCCATCTCTGTTGGGGTGGTCTCGGGGTTGAATGTGTTCACACGTAAATGAATGTACTGACCATTTAAACGGTGATTCTCAACCTGTGGCTTGCAACACAGATATTCACATTATGATTCATAACAGTAGCAAAATTACAGTTATGAAGTAGTGACAATAAAACTTTGTGGTTGGGGGTCAGCACGGCATGAGGAACTGCATTAAAGGGTCGAAGCCTGAGGACGGTTGAGAACCGCCGATCTAGAAGGTATCCTATCGAATGTCTTTTGAGTGACTGGAACTAAACTTGGACTGAGGTTCATCATTAGGGAGGGATTGGACTGAGGAGTCAGCTGGGGAGGGGGAGGGGAGGGGAGGGGGAGGGGAGGGAGGAGGGAGGGGAGGGGGTAGGTCTCCTAATCCCATGCAGCTTCATTTACTGCGTCATAAGTTGGACTACAGTTCACTTTATCTTTACTGTCTTTCTGCCCAATTTTTCAAAATGATACAGAAACCACCTACAATCTTAAACACCTTGAAAACATGAGGCCCTTTGGTACCAAATACGTGTCAAAGGTTAAAAGTAACTTTTATTAAGTTATTCAGTGATATGATTTGATAAGTTTGATGATAGGGTATTTTTCAGAAGGTGGACAGGTTGATTTGGGGCCTGCTTGCTCTCCTGGTTTGTCAGATGGTTTTCTCCTAGTTTAATTCACTGGTATTCCGTAGCTTTGGGTTAAGAAAGAAGTTCTTTTGTGTTACCATTTCTAGTTTGTATATTATAGTCCAATAATCTTAAAATAGCAAGAAACTTGATCCAGTAAAGATCAAGTAATGATCAAGTAATGATCAAGTCCTGTGAGTTTTAATTCTGAACAAAGTCCTACACCCTGGACCCTGAGACAAAGGCTGTGACTCTAAGAGATCAGAATTTGTGTGGAAAGGTCTGTCGAAAGGGGCACCTCTGACATCATTATTCATGAAAACCAGCTACATAAAGTGGCATGCATGTCTAGAACGATAACTTATTTCTTAATTAAAAGAAGAAAATCTTTGCCTTCAGCTCTGCGATCCCATACTCTTAAATTCTGAGCCTCCACCCTCAGGTGTCACGCTGTCTTAGAGTACGAATGGGATTTGACTGTAAATCAAAACCTTGCTGGAATATCATTTGCAAAGAGCCAGGAGCAATTGCTGCAAAAACTACTTTCCATATCACAAGCACATTCATTTAAGAAGATGGTCGATGTGTTCCTTCAAACATATTTTGAGGGAGTTTTCCAGGAGGCCCTTTGTGGAACCAAGGCCCATATCCAAGTTGTGTTGACTAATATGATCTACATATCATTATCTACATATGCTTAAGTGACATAGTTACAAATTGTGATTTTCATGCAAAATAGAGTGCCTTGGATGGATATCAAACCTTACACAAAAAGAAGACAGTCTGAGATTGACGCTGTGTGCTGCTCATTGGTGGATGGTTGCCTCGCATGTGAGGGGCTTTTGCCTGGGTTGCATGCCCAGTGGCCATACCTCCTACCCTCTCTGCACATGTGGTAGATTTTGGAGATGCGAAAAGTGCTTAGTTCAGGGAGTTGTTGAGTCAAAGACTTACTTCACTTTAGAACAATGCATCACCCAAAAGACAGAGTCCCTGCGAACCCTGTCAGATCAATGGTTGCTGCCCAACAGTGGCTTGTCAAATGGCTGTCCAGGATTGACTGTGGAGATGTGTGACCAGCCCTAATCCAGTCTGCTGCCCTGGTGGAGATGTTGATTCCAGAAACATAACATTCACTGTTTGGAACCAGAAAGGTTGTCATGGAGATGGAAATCTTCCTGGTACCATAAAACCCCACTTGTCATCAGGCTGAAGTCCCGTATTTGCACAGGTGGTTCTGCTAGCCGAGAAGGGCCAAGTAAAAACAAATCTTTTCTTCCTGAATGGAGCCTTTAGTGTCCAAGAGAATATGATTCCTTTCCTAAGCCATTCAATTAATGATCCATTATCAACTAATTAAATCCCATGTAAATTTTATGCCAGTTCCTTTGCCACTTGTACCACACAGTTGCTGTATTCTATGCTATCAATGCCTCTTTTTATAGAGCAGTGCCGCTCAGCCTGTGGGTCGCAACCCATTTGGGGGTCAGACGACCTTTTCACAGGGGTCACCTAAAACCATTGGAAAACACAGATATTTACATTACAATTCCTAACTAGCAAAATTACAGTTAAGAAGGAGCAACAAAAATCATTTTACGGTTGGGGGGTGGTTACCACAACATGAGGAACTGCATTAAAAAGGGTGAGAACCACTGTTCCAGAGGATTGAAGCATGGTGGAGAGAAGTGTGATGCACCCAGAGACACAGGCACACATCCACAGTCAGCAGTGAGATACTCATTTCCGTGTACGAAGAAGCTAAAGGCCTGGAAGGCTGCCTATCTCACACATGCTTGAAACAAGCCTTCTGCATCCACAGCTCTGCGATGGCCAAGAAGTCACTGTGGTTGGGATTCCTATCTCACTGGGTTGTGTCTCCAAGGCAGACACCGTGTGTACGCAATACAAAATGCATCTGTGCGCCTTCCATCCCTCCCTCTTCCTGCTTTCTTGCCTAAGTGCCAGGGTGCAGAACCCGATCTTTGGATAAATTTAGGATAAAAGCCCTAATTGTAGGGTTTTCATTTCAGTCTGAGATGCTTTTCTGTCCCAAAGAAGTTCAAAGCTTTTACCAAGTTTCTCAAGACACATCTGTGGAGGCCCCAAGACAGCTGACTTCAGTCTCAATAAAGGCTGGGTTGTATTTTTGGAAATGTGCTTGTATTCTGTCATTTAAGACTTTCCAAAGTTGGGGTACAAAACATTAGGTGGTCTATAATAAAAAAAACTACCTGTGCAAAGGGAAAAAAAGAAAAAGAGAAAGCATTTTCACCGTTCACCGGCAGAGACTGCACGAAGGTCGTGTCAGTAGGAATAATATTTTGAATAAAGCATTATAGATGATAAAAGGACCGATTTAAGATGAAGAGTCATGAGTCTTTGGAAACCTGTTACTTAAAGAATGAAATCAACTTCCTTGAAGTTTTAGAAGTAAAGGAGCATATGTTCATATTTGTGCATGTATGTGCCTGTGTATGTGTTATGTGTAAGTGTGCATTTGCATACATGTGTATGTGTGCATGAGTGCGTGCCTGTGTGTGCATGCTTGTGTATTGTGTGTGTGTTGTGTGTGTGTATGGCAGATGAGCCTGTGTGTGTGTGTGTGAGTGTGTTAGGCTTTGGTTCTGTGCTCTCGAATGGTTAGCCGTCCCCTCACTTGCAAACTTTACCTCACCAGAGCCTTGGAAACACAGGCCACTTACACATTTTCTTGTAAAGCTAGCGCCCAGTGGAAAAAAACCAAAATCTCCAAGCAGCCACTAGAGCACATCTAGATTTTGTTTATAAAGGGAACGCCAGTATCCTAGAGCATGTTGCTTCTTTCAGAAGTCTTTAGCAAGCCATGCCCTTTATGACAGTTTTTGTAATAGATAACTAAACATTTAAGACAGGAAAGCATGTAGATAAAATTTCATTATTTAATGCAACAAAACTGCCAACTGTTAGTGTAACATTTTTTGATTGGAGAGTTGTAGTTATCTACCTAGTCCTGGAAATGTAAAAATCAAACAAACAAAAAATGAACAAAAAAAAAAAAACCGAGTTGTGCTTTTCAATTTGCCCATTTGTAAGAAAATTTGAAGAATCTCTTCCTCCTGGTTTTTACACTGGGTTTAAATCACATCCTGTAAGGTTGTTTAATGACACAGTTGTGCCAGGAGATGGCGCTGTGATACCATATGTTTCTCACGATGCTTTCCCCAAGAGATGGGTTGTAAGGCCCTGTTGATCTTCAAGGATTCCTGGCCCGAAAGGCTACTTGCTGCCCTTGACCAAGCTGCCTGGGATCACACAGCTAAATTCTCCATTTCTTGACCTTGCCTGATTTCCTGACTACAAAGTCCAGGACATAAAACATACCACATAGGCACTCTGAATGGACTGCCTTACCTGTCAGAAAGTTCTAGAGCTGACTACAGAGATGGCCTGTTAGGTAGGAGTACTTGTCACACAAGCACAAGGACCTGATTTCAAGTCACAGAACCTGGAGGTTGGGGGAACCAGGTGTGGGTCATGTACGTCCATGTATGCCTAGAACCCCAGCATTATGACAGGATGGCTGAGATTTACTGGCAACCAGACCAGTGCCAGTTTCAGTGGCAGATCATATTTCAGAAGAATGAGACAGTGTTAAACCAGGATACCCCAAATTCTTCTCTAGCCTGGCCTACACACACACACACACACACACACACACACACACACACACGAGAGAGAGAGAGTGGGGGGAAGGGAGAAGAGAGAAACAGAGACAAACAGAGACAGAGAGAGACACAGAGAGACAGAGAAGGAAGAAAGAGAAACTCAGGAAGATGAACTTTAAGTAGAGCTATTGGATATTGAAGGGAATTTCAGTTGTTCCCTAGCCTTATACAGAGAACACAGTGTCACTGGCCAGGCCCCTTTGATAGTTCCCTCCCGAAGAGAAGCCATATACTTAGACACTAAAGGACATCATTATGGAACCTTCTTTTATTATGAAAACGTGTCATTCTGGTTGCAGCCACACTGTAATTTTGACTGAAAACATAATGACTACCTTAGAGAAAGGTTTTACATGTGATTTGAGTACCACAAGCATCTTCATCACGCTTCTCAGTACGCCGGCTAACCCAAGGTTCTTGTGCCGAGCGCTGTGGCTGTGTTTTCTCTTGTTGCTTGCCATGTTATGTGTCTCTTCTTAATAACAGGGCTGTAAGGAAAATGCCTCAGGTAGTCTGCTTGCTGGAGACGACGTAAGGAGCTTCATTGTCTGGTGGCGGGTAGTAGCATTTAGACGGCACTTACACCCACCATATTCATATCAAATATGGAGTCAAAGGCAAATGTATTGTAGCGTTATTTTGGTTCTGTTGGAGAGAAATTTTTGTTTTGATTTGATTTGTTTGTTGTGTTGTTGTGGTGGTGGTGGTGGTGGTGGTGGTAGTGGTTGGTATAGCCCTGGGAATCTCCCCATTTGCCTGTGCATGCTGGGCAAGCCACTGAGTTGTCTCCCTGGAAAGCATAGCATCACATTGGCCTCTCTTTGTGCTGTTGTCTATGCTTCTTTACATTGTAGGCATATGATGTTATTGAGAAAGTCATAGCTTAGAAAGGGGAAAGACTGCAAGTTTTGGAAGGGAGTGGAAGACATTTGGCCCATCCTCTGTGGATTCTGCATTCCTGGAGTCAGCAAACCTACAGTTTGAAACTGTGCACACACACACACACACACACACACACACACACACCCAGTTGAATCTATATTGCTGATATCCTGGCAAAAATACTGCCACGCTTCTTGCATTATTCCTTCAACATTACAACTACTGACATAGTACTTATATTTTTATCGAGCACTTAAAGTGTCCTAGAGATGTTTTAAAGAACACTGGGAGACACACATAGGTTACCTTCAAACACTGTACCATTTTGCATAAAGGACTTGAACATCCCCAAGTTTGGTATCCACCAGAGTTCCTGGAACCTACAAGGATCCCAACTAGATATGTAATCTTTTGAAGTCACTAGGGAGAGTAATGTAGGGAGCACAATAGAAATGGTAGGAAAATTATAGGCAAATAATGTCCCAGGTAAGGGAACAGATTCTTCAGGATCTTTGCACATACATGAGTGGGCTTATAAAAAAGCAGGTGGAATCCTGAGTGGAGGATTTTGTGTCTGAAGCTCATGTATATCCCACTTGATGGTATAAAGAACTTGGATGAATGCTACCAGCTCAGGCAGAGAGTGTCATGGTGTCCATCAGTAATGGACATCAAGTGCAGAAGTTGGTTGTGCTATCACCCGCCCCACAGCAAACAGCTCTAGTTAGGTTCATGAAACCATAGCCAGATCTCAGCAGGAGTTTATAATGATAACTTGCCCTTGAAGTTTGAACGATTTTAAACATTTTTGGATTGTCTAGCTGGACATAGTAAGAACAAAAGATGAGAAACTGGCTTACCAGAAGGGCCTACAATCTCATGCTTGATTCTGAGAATTAAAGGGTCTGTTGGAGAAGCCAGATGCGCATAGATGGGTCATCGGTCTAATTCGACTAAACAAAGAAACAAAAAAAATGTACAGTTCAAAATCAGAGGGATCATCAGAATCAGTTCACACACACAGTGGTAGGTAGCTTAGTCTTTAAGGAGAAATAAAGGCTTCATAATAGGAAGTTCAGAGTTAGAACGTAGAGACAAATGTTGACATTATATGGAAGGTAGGTGGTTTAAAAGTGGTGACACACCTGGGTAGAGGTTGGAATTGGTAGACGGCTAGGCTAGATAGAAAGATGGCCCATGAAAGGACCAGGATTTTGCTCTTCATCCAGTCTGCAATAGGGACTGCTCTGTGTGCCACAGCAAGCAAGGCTGTGTTTAAAAGAGGACTACTCAGGTCAGGACACTGGCATGGACCAGAGCCCTGATGGTTAAGTCAATAATTAACTAGAGAGTCCAGAGCAAAGTGTGGCACACCTCACAAAGAAACCGGTAGGAAGTGATAATCACAAAGAGGTTTGAAAGGCCAAGTTCAATCTTAATAAACCATGATTGTTTTTAAGATAAGAGCTTCCCTTTGTGTCCTTGTGACCCCACTTTCCATTGATGATTGGGTATTCCAAGTAATAACAGAAACATCTTGTTCTGAATGACAGCCACAGCAGCCACCATCCTTTGTGCTTTCTGTGTAAGCTGACCCTGGTCTATGCACAGTGTCATATTGTGTGTGGTGTGTGTGTGTGTGTGTGTGTGTGTGTGTGTGTGTTGTGTGTGTGTGTTAACTTCAACCATCACAGCCATACAAGGCAGAGTGTGCCATTTAGAGCTATTTTCCAGGTAGATACAGTCAGTGAATAGCAAGACCCTGCCAACCTCAGGCTCTGAACACTTTAAAAGGGAATCTATTTTGGGTGTCACACCAGTTTCTTACTATCTAGGGAATGACTGGGATAATTTTGGAATCAATATCTTTTTAGAAAATCAAAAACTTGTGCGGTTTTGTACTGAGAGAACTTACCTCAGAGGTTTGTACTAGGAGTTTCTGGAATATTCCTGAGGATCCGTCCGTCTCAGGACTCACAGACAGATGAATAACTATGCATCAGAGCTGTGTGGAAATGGTAGGTGGTGGCCATGTGAGTTTCCAGTATCATCTAGAACCAAACTTGGACATTGGATATTTCAGACTAGGTCATGGGTCATTCATCATCATATTGTGTAGATCCCAAACCAAAGGCAGTGAGGCCAAGATTAGTCTGTCTCGTTCTATGATGTATCTTTGTCCCACACTGGAAACAGTGTCTGGTGCTTGTTGAATGAAGGCCAAGAGGAGCCGTGCTGTTGGCCAGTTGAGGAATCCCAGACTCTCAGCTACAGTTCCACTAAACCTAAGATGAAGGCCTGTGGTCAGTGACCTCTTTCATGTGGTATCATAGCCATGAGAATCCCCTAGTCTCATCTCATAAAATAACAGTGTGGCTTCTGTTCACACTGCAATGTTCATCCCCATTTTTACCTCAGAAACCAGCATCGAGGCCAAGCAGTGACTCATACAACTGCTGCTGAGCCTACCTGTAGGTGCTGAAAAGAAAGGCCATGGTGGATTGCATGGTGCCAAAGATAGAGTTAGATCATAGTGAATATTAGTAGCACATAGTTCTTTGTTTTGGATGTACCTGTTGGGTGAGCTTATATTTGATGTTTTAGAGACACCTAGTTGTGTGTGCTCATTCTGGAGTGATGGTTTGCAGTTGTCTTTGGTTAGACGAGTGGCAGAGGGAGTTTGGGTACCACCCATAACACCTAGTCTCCTTCCAAGAGTGACTGAAAAAGGTGGCTCTTCTCAGGTTACTTGGGATATGCATGGGTCTCCTCGTGGATGAGCCTTAAAGAAACTGTGGTGTGAAGAACACCAGGGTAGGGGACAGAGGTGGCAGGGACCACTGGGGATGAACCTCAGTGGTTCAGCACATTCAGAAAGATGCCAGAAACATGATTTCTGTGCACTAATGTGTGACAGTGGCAAATCACCTGGATCTGAGTGACCTTTCTTTCTCTGAGGTAAACTTCAGAAATGGAAGACCTCCATGAGAAGAGGAGGTGAGGACCTCCTCAGGCTCAGGTGTCAGCTCAAGCTGGCCATCACACCAAACTCTTTTTCCCTGTGGAAGAATGAAGAATAAAAGGGTTCTTTTATCCTGCATGTTTATTTTAGTTTGGGAGTTTTATGGTTGTTGTTGTTGTTTATTTGTTTTAGCTTTTTTTTTAGCCAGAGGTTCATTGTCCTAGGCTGGGCTCACCTTGTCACATAGCTTAAGCTAGCCTGAATCTCTTGATCCTCCTCCTTCAGGCTTCTAAATGCTGGCAGCTGTGCGCCACCATGTTGGGTAGATGTTGTGGGCATGCATCCACAAGGCACTCACTGTGTGAGTCCATGAGCAGTGCCCACTCCAGGAGTTTTCTTGACTTACATCGTAAAGTATTCACAGAGGCCAGCAGATTCCTCTATGATACCTTATCTCTGTGAAATTCAGGCATTCTTGGAAAAGATGAGCAAAGACTTTAAAATGTTTTAAGGTAGCCAATAACTACATGGTGTTTTGTTGTCTTATCAACTACTTTGTATATTGAAATTTTCTATAAGAATTTTTTATTGTTTATTTGTGTATGAGTGCATGGGATTGAACCCAGTGTGTTTCACAGCTCCCAGGGGTTTGACCATCAAGCTATTCCTTCAACCACCCAAATAATTTTGTTTTGTAATATCAATAGTCACTGTTAAATCTGCATGTATACAGTGTGTGTTGCATTTGCGTGTGTGTGCAGATGCACTCACCCAGTGAGCACATGTGGGGATCCAAGGTTGTCACTGGCTCTCTGGCTCCCTTGCTTTCCACTCTTTTTTTTATTTTGCTTTGGGGTTTTGTGGGGATTTTTTTGTTATTGTTTTTGTATGTTTTGATTTGTTTTGTTTGTTTTTGAGATAGAGTCTCCCACTGAACCCAGAGTCTGCCATTTCACCTGTGCTGGCAGGCCAACAATCCCCTAAGGTCTTTGTTTGTCTTTGTGCCCCCTCAGCACTGGGGTCACAGACATGCACCACTGTGCCTAGGTCATACAGGGTTGGTGAGGGATCCAGACTCAGGTCCTCATGTGTGTGCAGCAAGCACTTTACTCACTGAGCCATCTTCCCTGTCCCAGCCTTTCATTTTTGTGCCTTTCATATTTGGGATTTTTTAAAAAGTCAAATCACACCTATACTTTCAGCTGTAATGCATTTCAGGCGTTTGTATTTCTAAACAAAGCACCAGAAGTTAGCCCCGCTCCAAAAAAAAAAAAAGATTGTGTGAGTTAAAGATAAATTTCCATATTTTCCCCTCACTATAATAAATATGCCCAGAAAAGGAGAACCAAACCCCACAGAAGCCTTTCGTCCCAGAATTAACCCAACAATCTGCCTGTCAAATGCACACATGCCCTGCCTCTGCACAAACCGATATCTTCTTTCCTTACTATACAAAGCAAATGGAACAGGGAAGAAAACGCCCCTGAATGGCTATGTTTAAATTAATCATATGCTTTCTTAAGGAGAGCAAAACAAACACTCCTCAAACCCAGCTACTGTGGAGTATTTACCCAATTATTTTTAAGCTTGGAAAATAAGGCCCAGAGTGTCTATTAGGCAGAGGCGTACCCCTGCAGTCCTATCATTTCGTTCCTCTGCCGACCGCATCCATACACTTGGGAATTTGTAAATCCTACCAATTGCTCTCCCCAGCCCTTAATGATTCAGCTATACACTGGTGGCCACAGGGGCGGTGCAAGGGGACCGTGTTCCCTGCAGACTTTTGTAAGTATTAGAGCTGGAAATCTTAGCAAGCTATTGATTACATAGTAAAACTTCACTGCTGTGCCCTAATTTGAGAATAAGATTGGCTATTTGGGAAAGCTTCAAGTAAAATCTTTTTAGAATAATACATTTGGTTTGTTTACTGTGTTGTATTCTGATTTGTTTGCCTGACCTTTTTGCTGACCCGAGACAGCATTTGCATGCTTTGAGGAAGTCTGACCATGGGCAAGGATTAGGTGACACTTAGGGTTGGGAGTAATATTGTGTAACAATGCCTTAGTGGTTGTTTATTTATTTTATCCTCCCATACTTAGACACACAGTATATAAAGAATTTCTTGGTGAATCAAAATGGCTTCTGGTACTTGCCCTAAAACACTCAAAGAAATGAAATGAAATGGGGTCAAGGTCAGGGGTCAGAATGATGGAAGAATGGGATCTGCATGTGCAGAGTTAATGAAGCCATTCTCTGGAACTGTATGTGTACTAGAAACTTTGGCAATAAACTTAAATGTCAACTTTTTTCTTAAAGGTAAACATAAGGCTACAATAGCATGTACTCCTGTGAAGGCATGTGTGCAAAGTTGGCTGGACCCTACAGCAGGGCATCATCCGTTCAGAGAACAGTCTTATGTTGGCTAGAAAGCACAGAAGGTTATACACACACACACACACACACACACACACACACACACGATAAATAAAGTTCTAACCTAAACGGCCCATGAGAAGTACATGACTCATATACATGAATTTGTATATGTGCATGTGTGTGCCTATACAAGTGTGTATTTGTGTGTGTGTGTATGTGTGTGTGTGTATAGTGTATGTGCTCTTTGTCCTTTGCCAGTAGACTGAGTATAAAACTAAATGACTCACTAGGACAACCTAAATGTCCTTTAAAATAATGAAGAAGAGATGACCATGAAGAGATAAAAATTTAATCCTAAGTAAACAAAAGAAAGCATTACGTCCTAACCAATATCTCTTTCATATAATAAATTTAGAACATACACAAAATGTAATAAACACATATTAAATATATTTCAATAAAACAATCCATGTGAGGCCTCATGAATCTCTTTTTGTTGTAAGGGTTCAGACATTCCCCTTCATAAATGCTATATGAGGTATTTGAGCGCCTTTATAGTGTTTTGGCTGACAGCAAATGACCTTTCATGAGACAGACATAGATCTTACTGGTCACACACCTTCCCGGGAGCAGCAGGGTATAAATTCACCAGGCCTGTTCTGCTTTGAGCTTCAGACAACCAAGGAAAAAGTGTTATTTCAAGGAACAGTTAGATGTGAACATCTGGCCAGAATTACTTTCTAATGAGTGGAGGTTAAATATCTACAGCAACTAACATAGAGATAATGCTGCAACAGCTCTCTGCCTTCTAGCTCTCTGTTTTAATCTTTATGGTGTGTAGTAATAATATGGTGGTGGCCAGTGAAGAAAGAATATGCTGGTCTGAAATGTATGTCACAACCCCAGTCCCTGGCTTGAGACATATCTAGCTTTAGGCTCAGCTAGGTCTAGACATTCAGATCTTATCATTGAACAGTGGTCCCTGCATGCCTTAACTGTGGTAAACTCCACTGGCTTCAGGATGTGAGGAGCACTTCTTCCCACAAACCATTAAAAGTGGCTTCAGAGACTTCATGTTCAATCCTCTCAGCCCAGCGACAGACTTAGGTCATGTGCTACAGACTAAACCAATCACTAGTACAAAAGTTCTGCAACAATCCAATGGGCCAGGCCTCTGGTGTGAGCTCATCTCTACAGCTAATACCATTGGATAGGCTGAGCTTCAGCTGAACTTTGTGGAGAGAGGAGCAAAGGATAGGTGCCCAGGGAGAAGTGAAAAGCTGTTGGCCTGACTGGGTGTGGGGCAGGCTGGAATGAGATGTGTTCCAGACAGTTATCAGCATGTGGATTTGCCTACAACCTGACTTCCATGGCTTGTCGCCTTCTCTGGTGTATGTGTGTTCATGAGCAAGTAAACTAACACATCTCTCTGTCCCTCGTCATCTGCCAGCGCACAGCTCACTCAACAACACTACCTCACCCCATGTTACCACTTAGGATCACACTCCTAGTATATGAGGCCATGAATATTGTCACTCACCAGTTACTTCCTTCAGTGTGACACCGAGAAATTCTTTTTCTAACCTTGGCATGCCTACCATCCCCCTTTCTCTCTCATGAAGCTTTCAGAAACAAGTTAGAAACTATGGAGAGAGCTCAGCCTTCCCCTGGGCTGGAAATGCTCGGTCTGAACTTGAAAGAGCCTTGTGACCCCTTGGGAGCCCTCTAAGGCCAGAGAGATGGAAGTCTGTACACTCCCTCCCTCTCTGTCAGACTTCATTCTGTGTCTCGTTTCCCATGAGAAATAAGTCCGCACAGTTTAAGAGGAAAAGAAAGAGTTGGAACTCTTACAGTTTAACCATATCCATCCTTAAGGCTGGCCAGCTTGATGCTCAGGCATCAAAGCATCAGGACCACACTGCACCTCCCCCCCATTGCCTGTCCTCCTAAATATTTCTCTTCCCTGTTTGCCTCTCTCCAAGTTCCTATAAAGAGGAGGATTTAACTTAAACACTTCCACAGCCCTCGGTCACTGACAACAGTTCTGTGCATGCAGACATCAGATGGAAATCTTCTCACCTAGCCTTTGGATAATCAGCCAATCCTACATTTTCCAGGGCAGGTATGGAACCAAAATCATAAACTTCAATGCTTCTTAAAATCCCAGAGACCAATCCAAGTATGAGTGTAGTGGGAAGATGGACAGTGTGAGGAACACAGCTGCTCCCGTGACATAAGCTGAGGCTCACAGCTAGCTGCTGCGGTGATGAGCAGACAGCCATGGTGCTTTTGTGTTTGCAAGAGAAGACCAAAATCTGAATGTTCCTGTTGTGTATTCTGCTTATTTTGTGTTTCAAGGCAATGTAGACATTTCACAAGTCCCTGGGAGCTAGTGAGTAGAGTGGGCACTGTTACAAGCTCAGAAGAGGACTAACTCTAGGAGGAGAAATGGTGTCTTCACCACCAACCCTTCTCAGAATCTCTTTCACTGCATTGTATGGTTTTCTTTTGGAGGAAGGGGTCTAGACACAGACAGATTAGATGTAAATTTTCCAGTCCATTTGCTGTTTGAACACAAAGCATCCCAAGTAATTGTGCCTGGAATTCTGGGTCTCTGGCCTGCTCAGACACCTGCTGCATGAGGTACCGCATTCACCTTAGTGACTGTGAAGTTTCTTTTCCTGAGTTTGTTTTTACCTCCTCTGGTGGTGTACTCAGTTTAAAATCTCTCCTGGAGATGGGATGTGGACCCCAGCAGATGACATGATTTTACATCCCATCGAATGGGATATAAAAAGCAAATCTGTTGCCAGTAGAACCCACCTAGAACCTAGTAGTATAGCAGAAAGCATCTAGACACCAAGATTCCCCTCCTGGATATATGTGCCATGGGGAGAGTGGGAAAGGGCCCCCAGTGAACCATTGAGTAATTTATAGGCTCATCTGGCTGCATGGCTTTCTCCTAAGCACCCCAGAGAGAATTAAGATGTAAAACATGAGTCTTGTAACCTGAGCAGGAGGCTGTGTGGTGCAGGGGTTCTTGCAGCCTGCCTGCCAGGAGGCCACAGGGCCACACTTGTGAACTTAGTAAATGGGGCAGCTGGGAATCACAGCCACATCCCTGAGCTTTCCTGGAGAGAGCTGAACTGGCCCTGAACCTGGAGTGTTTGCCTAGCAGGTTCATGCTGGCTCCTGATGTCACTTCAGCACGCATGCGCGAGACTGGAAAGAGAGGCTCTGTGTACTGAAGGGCTGCCATGCCTGGACTTACTTCTAGCCAGGGAGTCCTTGAGTGCTGTTTTCTTTGGCATCAAACTGGGCTGAGTTGCTTAAATTCCTTTGAAGTTCAGGGGTTTGAGGAGCAGTAGCCCAGCCTACATTCCTTACTCCAGAAGGCAGGCAAGGGGGTCTGAGGTTACCAAGCTGCCAAGAACCAGGCCTTTGTTGGAAAGGTCACTTTGGTGTGACTATGGCTTCAGAGTCTAGTCTTTCTCCCTCTGATGGCTTACAGGCTAATTCAGCAGCGAAGCCCATATCCTCAGGCCTCCCTGACTTGCTTTCGCATTAGAATGTGTAGCTGGCGGACTGTTGAAGAAAAACCCTTTGTGTATTCATACAAGGGAAAGGATTTTTCCTACTTTGGCTGCTGCGCAGGTGCTGATGTAAAAAGAAACCAGAAATGTCGCATACCCCAACAGGGGGAACTAGGGAAGCCAGACTCCTCCTTTGCCCCAGCTCAGGAGCACCTAGAACTAAACCCATCACCCGTTGCTTGCCATACACAAGAGGAGTCAGTAGAACCACAATGGGTTTGTGGAGTGTTATGTTCTTAGCCTGGGAGTCAGCCCCTGGGGCAGAGTGGACTGTATTGCTTCAGCCATTAAGAGAATTCTACATGGGGCCCTCAAAAGCAGACTCTCTGAGAAATCCCCAGAAGAAGGATGGGTCATCCTGAGATGGGCTGCTCCTATGTCTAAGGCATGGGGATGCAAAGAGTTAAGAGAAAAAAATGATGTCTGTAAAGTTCATGTACTGGTCGGGTTTTGCCGGCTTGACATAAACCTAAACATATCTGGGAAGAGGGAATCTCAGTTGAAGAATTGTCTTCATCAGACTGGGGCCTGTAGGTAAGTCAGTGGGGATACTTTCTTGACTAATGATGGATAGAGGTGAACCCAGCCCACTGGAGCCGTGAGACCTCTGGGCAGGTAGTGCTGCCTTGATATTAGAAAGCTAGATGAGCAAGCCATGGGAGGAGGTGAGTAGGCAGAACTCCATGGCCTCTACCTTAGTTCCTGCCCGCTTAAGTTCCTGCGTTGGCTTCCCTCAGTGAAGGATTGTGATCAGGACATGTAAGCCAAGTAAATCCTTTCCTCCCTAAGTTGCTATTGACCATGGGGTTTCATCACAACCTGAGAAACATAGCTAGTATAGTTCAATAGGACAGATAGCACCCGTGAAAGGATCTTTTTTTTTTCCTTTAGTGAATCTGTACATCTGCATTGAAGGGTTGCGATCATAAAGAATACACCTGTTTCCACCCACTATTCCAAAATTGGATTATCGTTTTGTAATCACATGTATGAATATGGAGGCATATTCTAAGCCACCTCTTGTGTTGGGCACTTGGAGAAGGTTGGGATCTGGCTTTAAGCCATGCTGAGACCATTCTCCTTTCTATTTTGTCCTCTGTGGAATACCTCCTAGCTCTTTCTTGCTGCTTTGAACTATTTCTTACAGGATGGCGGGGTAACTGGCCCTTATTCACAGAGTTCTAGTATCAACACTTTGCTAGTTCCTCGTGATATAAAAGTAACTAGGAACCAGCCATGTTATTTGCAGGCCTCAGCATGAAGTAAAAATAAGAAGCTCCTTTGTTTGAAAAAGCAGGGGAAATGTTATGAGAGGTATTAAAATCTAAAGCGTTCTTTGCTTCCCTGGCCTCTCTGTTTGTCATGATTTTGCTGTTTGGTATCATGCTTCCTTGGGCAGGGAGTTAGGAATGAACGAGCATGTGTCAGAGGCCCCTCCCTGCCCCAGCCCACCTGCTGCTGTGTCCTGTTAGTACCTGCCCCTTGGTAAAAGCTGGGGAAATACAAGGTATCTTCTCAAACCATGGGCTCTTAGCTCTACTCCACAGTCAGTGATTGATCCACCATGTGCCAGGGTGCGGGAGGCTCACAGAACACACAGTGACACTGTCTGCCCCACCTAAATCTGTCACAAATACAAACATCCTACCCCAACCATGCCCAGGCCCAGGCCCCACCAAGGTTGGAGAGAAGCCACAGAAACAGGAAGAGAGGCCAGGCAGAACCCAAAGGGACTGCCCCGAGCCAGGTATCCACTGTGTATTGCATGCTTCATGGAGTCACTGAATTCCCCTTACAAACCATACATGCATAGATAGAATTCAAAGAGTTCCAAGGCAGTGACTTTAGAGCATTGAACCCCAGCACAGGCTCTCTTCAAGTATAAGAAGCCAGCAGTTGGTTAGAAAAAGAAGAAGAAATATACCAGTAGAGAGACCTACTCCAAGCTCAATAATGCAATTTCCACTAATTAGGGCTAGATAAGTAATGAAGTTTGAATAAAAACAGATTTTAAACAAAGCTGAGGGACCTTTACAGCTGATGGCTGCTTCCTGGATATGTTTTTTTAAGGCAAGATCTCAGCTCAGAAAGGTTAGCTAGAGACAGTTAGGAAAGTTGTTCCAGGCAGAGGGAAGAGCAGCTTTGACCCACAATGAGGGAAAAAGCTTGGCTCACTGAAGAGACTGGAAGGAGGAGTTGGTTCTGGGTGTTGGTATTAGAGAAGAGGCATCTGGGAGAGAACAGGAAAGATTGAGGAGTCAGGGATACCTGGGAGTGAGGGAGCATCTGGGAGTCAGGGAGCACCTGGGAGTCAGGGAGCACCTGAGAGTCAGGGAGCACCTGAGAGTCAGGAGTAGGTTTTAGCTCTCTGCCAAATGTGAGCTATCCTCCTAAAGCATACTGTCAAGCATAGTGGGTGAATCCAGTGGAGCTACACTCATCATCAGTTCCTCAGTGCTCCCTGTATCTGTCTACCTCTCCTCACTTCAGGTTAATTTGTTCCTGAGAAGCATAGCCTTCCATCCCAAGGATGTTTCTAACCAAAATATTTAGAGTTAAATTCATTTAGCTCCTTCTCTTAAAGGGGGTTTCATTGGATAGATAGGGGACCAGTGTTGGCCCATCTGTTGGAGGTAATCTAAAAATCTGAGCATGCTCTGTGCCTGCCTTCCCTTTACCTCCTTGAAATAGAAAAGCCCCGCGTCTCCATCACAACCTCACAGGAAATGCTTATCTGAAATTGGGAGAAGTCAGCCCACAGCAGGTACGAGTACAGCTCTCTGCCCAGTGCTGCTGTGAGATAAGAGAGCAGTTTCTAGGGTTCCCACCAAGAGATAGTGCTGGGAGCCTGGCCCTACTGTCGAGCAGCCTGAAAGGTGAATGCTTCGGCTAATGAGAAGGGAAAGGTCCCACTCTGGGCACCAAGAGAGAAATAGGCAGATCATGTAGGCTCTGCTGAGAGCCAGCACTTGCCACAAAGAGGGACCTAGAAATTACTCAGCCTGCACAACTGCTGATTTTAGATGCTTGGAGAAAGTTGTAATTGTGGATGCTTTGACTGCTTAATGTGGTATCTTTGGCCTGGATTTGCAAGAAGAACAAATAAACAACAACAACAAAAAAAGATTTCAAATAGAGAAGGCTTAGCGTTGCTTGAGAATGGGACTCTGAAATGGCCAGAGAAGTCCCAGAAGCTATTAGCTGGGATCCGGTAATTGTTAATCTTCGTCCCATGTATTGAAATGAGCTGATTAGGGCATCTTTCAGAAAACAGAGAGTGGAGCTGCCTGGGAAGCATTAAGGAGAAGGTTCCCTAGCTCCGTTTCACTTTTTAGGTACTTATTTGAGGGATGGCTTTTTCCTCCCATAACAAAAGAATCATTTGTTTTCTGTTAAAGACCATGACCCTGTAATCAGCCTGAACTCAATTCTATTTAAAACCAGTTCCACTTTCTTACAAGAGCAGTCACCTTACATTTTAGAACCTGATGCCATCATTTAGAAAACACCTCAGCACATCTAGTGTCAGCAAGTTGACTTATACTTGCCTGCTAGTTCTGACTTGTCAAAAGCTAATTAATAAAACTTGATTTCATTATATTGCTATGAAAATCTATTTGAGTTCTATACAGATGGCATGTGTGGGATATTTATGTGTTCCAACCCATTCATTCGGAAAGGTTGTTTTTCATTAAATATATTTGGCAACAACTTCCGAGAAACTGAAGATCTAGTTTATATTAGATCATAGGTTTAAGGCTATTTCTTAGGCTGATTCCTTCACATTTTTCAAATCAATAGTCTCCCCCATGAGATAAATCGCTGGCCTTTGACATGTCTAATGCTAATGTTACTTGTTGCCCATTCCAATCTGTTGTTGGAAGCTTTGTGAATGATCAAAATACATCTCAGCTTTGCCACACAACTTAAAGAATACGGATTCCTGTATTTTAGAAACTTTCATTGCCCAAAGAGTTAAATGTAGGGTCGTGTTTTTATTTTTAAAAGGTACTGGTAAAATATAGGTAAGACTCGCCACTGTGGCCATCTTTATCCACAGTTCTGTGGCCTCCATTGCTTCTCAGGGTTGTGCTCTTTCATTGCCCCAAAACAGAAACTCTGTAACCAGTAAGCAGCCTTTTTTGTTTCTATTGGTTGGTTTAATGGGGCTGTTTTGAGATTCTCTAAAAATTATCTTGGTCGGTGGAGTAATTTTATTTTTTCTTTCCCCTGCCTCTCTGGTCTGTATACCCTCAGGCTCTAACTCCTGCCAAGTCCCAACTGTGTGCTTGTGCCTGGATAAGGATCCCAGCCGTCCCATCATGGGCTCTTATGCAGGCCATAGAGCTTGCAGTTATTGCCCATCAGAGTCAGGTTTGAGCCATTGACCTAGAAGCCAGCCACTCATATCTCCCAGGCCCCACTGTGGTCACGCGCCTATTTTTGTTAACTTCATCCACCACTGAATCAGCCCTTGCAGTGTGCTCTGACCCAGCCTTCTGCCAGGCTTATCTACTTAACTTCCTCTGAGGAAGATGAAGGTTTTCTGCACAAGAACTTCTTGGCCACATCCCATGCTGTGTGCTGGCAGGGGCCAGGCAAATAGCTTCCAATTCACTTAAAGAAATTGAAGCAGCAAGTCATGGGCACTCATTGCCAGACAGATTGTTAATTACTTGACATAGATGCTTTGTGGATGGCCTCTGGGTTGCTATTATGTGTTTCCATCCTTTTTGCCTTACATGTATGTTTTCCCTAATTCTTGATCAACATTAACATGGAGATGTAACAACTGATTTCACTGTCCCCCAAATGACTTAATTGATTTGTCGTGTTTTATACCCTACATGCACGAAATAAAAATGAACAATTTCATCATCTAAAAATCAAAATTAGCATCTTCTACTATCAGGGTCTTGGCATTGGCAGAGATCTTATTTTGGATCTTAATAGCAGTAGCACTGTTCAGGTTAGAGCTTAATTCACGTATTTATAGACATACACACACCTACATGTGCACATGGGCACACACAATAGTCTGCTGGGTTCATTTAGTGTTGTTCATGTGTGTGCTGTTTAGGGATGTCCACTTAAGGTCAGATAACCTCTCATGGGGATCATCTCTGATAAAGACTGATTCTCTCAGCAGCCATTAATTGCCTATAGCTCTTCATCTAGGGTTGGGGCTGTGGTACTATTCACATTACTATTGTAATTGTTCAGGTCTTGTTTAGGCAGCCATGTTGCTAAGGTTCACTGGGTGCAACTTCCTGTCATATATAGACATACTGTCTCAAAGCAGATGTCTTGGTCTCCAACTCCTAAAGCCTTCCTGCCCTTTCTTGGTCTTCTCATTCTTTTTGTTCTATGGAGCAGAGGGCTAAGTCCAGCAGGCAGGCTGTTTTCATGGCTCCTTAGGGGAAGAGGAAGAAAGGTTGGAATCTCTGCTTCTTCTGACTTATTTTCAAGTTGAGCTCACTCTACTCTCATCTCCCTTCCTCTGGGGAGCATTGCTGCTCCATGATTCAAGGAGCTTCCTTTGTACTCACAAAAAGAAGCCTATTGCACCCAGGTCCTGGACCTGAACACGTGAGACTCACTGTGAAGAGATGGGCTCACTTCTTGGAGGACTTTAAGGTTCTGAACTTGGGATGAGATTACACAGCTGCCTATGCAGAACTGGACTTCACTGTAAGCAGCAAGGGTGTACGCTCCTTCCCAAGGCCCTTTATTCCCTTCCACATAGCACTGTGTCTACCTCCAGTCCTTCAATAGTGGCAGAGCTGAAGAAAGTAACTGACTCTTGTTTGGCCTTTTTTCTGTACAAGAGTCCAGCTTCCTCCCTAACATCTTGAAACCATCTTCTGGACAAGGACATGTATGTAGGACCTCCTACTGTCATATCCAACAAGCACCCTGTGTCATCTATGATACACTGACCATCTGACTGATTCCTGGAACAGCAAGTCTCCGACCTCATTACTCCACTGCTAGGCCATCTCACGGTATTTGTAGCTCCCACATCACTATAGCCTGCTCCAGGCCCAAATCCAAAGTCCTACCTATGTCTGACACACCTCAAAGCCAAGCAGAGTAGTAAATCCAGACTCCGCTGCTCCCTGCTGCCTTTCTCCAGTTCCTCTACCTCTCCGGTCTTACTGAACACAGTGTATCTTAGAGATCTTCTAGGTTCTGTTTCTTATTTGCCTATCAGCTCCTAACCACACCCATTTCGTGTTTGCCTCCTGTCTTCCCTTCTCTGTGTAGTCTATGACTGCTATCACTTTTGTACCTCCTTCCCAATTCCCTGATTCTCCCTCGTCCCTCCCTCCCTCCCTCCCTCCTTTCCTTTCTCTTTCCTTCCATTTTTCTACCTCCAGTACTTTCTTTCTAATAGTCTTATGCATTATGATTTCCCTAAACCTCCAACTTGGAGTTAACCCATAGCTGTCTAATTGGACCTAAGGCCTGCTAAATAGGAAGGCACTGCTAGATAGGAATGCCTGGCACTGTACACCTAGCCAACTACCTTCCTCCTAGAGGATGACCTACTACTGCCACATCCCTAAACCAGTATAATTTCTAACTGCAATCTAAATACGTATTCTCCCAGATATTGTAGCTCTCAAGACTCATCAAAGAAGCTTCTCGTTATGTCTCTTCCTTATGAGACATTCTTAAGCCCCATTGGAGAATATAGTTGGTTACTCCGCGTGACCTCCAAGTCCCTCCACAGCCTCTCCCATCTCTCTTTTCCACCCGGACTTTATGAGGCATCCATGCTGCCTCCCAAATGCACCAGAGTATGTCCTTGTGTCCACACTCTCCTCCATCTGAGACGCCCTTCCTGACCTCCTTGGTTAAGCCTACCTCCCCTTTACACCAATCAGGTTGCACTTTTCATTTCTAGAAAAGTGACTGGCTCATTGACTTTCTGTCTTGCCCCAGAAAACAAATCAGACAAAAGTAGAGGGAGTTTGCTGCCTTCTCGGAAGCTTAAGCGGGTCACGATTAGGTCACTGATACAGTTAACGGCCACTTTCCCACTACAGTGGCTACTTTGATTTTTGTGATAAAATACACAACAGAGGCAACTTAAAGAAGGAGGGGTTTGCTTTTGCTCACAGTTTGAGGGAAATAGGGTGCGAGGTACCTGGTCATATGTCATCCAAAGTCAGGAGGTAGAGAGAGATGAATGCTGGCTCTCACCTGTTTCTCCCTTTCTCTACTCTGGCACACAGCTTGTGGAATAATGCCACTCGCATTCAAGGTGGGTCTTTCTTGGTCAGTTAAACCTTTAGAACATACCCTTGCTGACACATCCAGAGGTGTTTTCCTGGGTCAAGTTCACAAGATTAACCATCATATCAACAGCCCTCTTTCCAAATACGTGCAGTCCTCAGAGGGACTGTAGGCAGAATTATGCCTGTGGTGTCTCCAAAATCCTTCTAGACTATCCCTCTGTGAGGTCTGTGCTGTGAATCAGGTGATCAACTAAATTATTTGCTTTACTTTGTGGCACATGTGCCTATTTAATGTCTCCACTCCCTGCCCTTTAATGAATAGGTCTGTGCTTGATTGCATGGCAGCCACTTTCGCCAGACAAGAGAGAAGGCCAGAAAGCTTATAAGAGCTTTCACAGTAGCCTCTAGGGAACTCAGGTGAATTTGTTCCTTCTGTAAACACTGCAGAACTTGGGAACTCGGAGCATCCTTCTTTCCTAGGACAGTTAACTGGACCATATACCAACAGCCCTCTGCTTGGGTTTGTGTCTGGCTGAAAACCATTACTTGCTTTCACCTATCTTTCCATAATGTTGACCCCACCAAATGGGGGTCTGTCCTGGTTAGGGTTTCTGTTATCGTTGACCAAAAGCAAGTTGGAGGGAAAAGGGTGTATTTGGCTTACACTTCTACATTGTAGTCCATCACTGAAAGGAAGTCAGGACAGGAACTCCAACAGGGCAAAAACCATGAGGCAGAAGCTGATGCAGAGATCATGGAGGGGTGCTGCTTACTTTCTTGCTCACCCATGGCTCATCAGTCTGCTTTGTTGTAGAACCAAAGGCCGCTAGCCCAGGGAAGAACCATGCACAATAGGCTGGACTCTCCAACACTGATTACTGATTTCAAAAAGTGCCTTACAGCCAATCTTATGGAGGCAGTTTCTCAGTTGAGATTCCCTCCTTTCCGATAACTCTGGCTTGTGTCAAATTGACATAAATGGCCCAGCACAGGGACACATCAGTTCATGAAAGTCTATGTCTGTGACTTCTCACAGACAGCTTTAAAGTAAAGCTCCTTTAACTGTTGTGGATTGTTTCTGGTGTTTTACCCCCCTCTCAGTGCCCCAGGAGATGCTGGGGAACATACTGTTTCTGTGAGAGTCACAGTTGTGTTTCCTTCTTTAATTGACCTCTTTCAGCATACAAAAAAGGACCTCTCTACTCTAGAGTCTGAAGCAGAGACAAGGCTAGGCATGCGCATTTGTTCTCTTCTGCTCTCTAATGCACTGGAGCTTGATTTACTGTAGAGTAAGTACCATCAAGAGTAGTTCCCTAAGCCCTATGATGTCCAAAGAAAGGCTGTAATGTTGAAGACTGGAAAGCCATGTTCATTCTGGATTGAGCCATGGCAGGAACAATAGCGCATGTGCGCGCGCTGCGCCGCCACACACACACACACACACACACACACACACACACACACACACAGGGAAGTGTGCAGATGGCATAAGAGTGGAGGCCAGAAGACCAGTTTGTGGATTTAACTCTCTCTTTCTACTTTTACATGGATTCCAGGAGTCAAACCAGGTGGCCAGGCCTGTGCTGCAATGCATTTTGAGAGAGTAGTAGAACTCTCAGCCTTCCTTATCAACGAGTCTTTGGTCATTTCAGAAGAAGCATGGGCTGGATAATAGGTTGTGGAGGAGGACAAAGCTTTATAAGTCAGGATTAAGGCACTGCAATGGTTACTTTTCTCAATGCTTCCTCAAGATACACAAACAACTTAAGACAGGATTTATTTTGCCTGTGGTAAGTTTTAGAGGATTCTGCCTGTGTTTTCTTGGCAACAGGCATCATAAAAGTGAAACAACACAGCAGAGAAGATTTTTCCATGGTGAATGACAAGCAGAGAGCATGACAGAAAGGGGCCAGGGAGAAGATACCCTCAAGTATAGGACCACAGTGACCTTCTTCAGACAACCTTGTCCCACCTCCTAAAGTTTGACAATCCCGCATCCATGGTCCAAACACATGGGTCTTTGAGGGACATTCCATAATCAGGCCATAACAAGTGTTAATTAGACAGTGTGTCCAGGAAGGGTGAGATATGTGTGGACCACATGGGCTAGAAGATAACTAGATTGCACCTAGGAAGCCCTCTACCTCAGAGAAATGCTTGTGTGCAAAACACCAAAGATGTGAGACAACTTGTCTGGATACTGGGCAAGCTCCATTTCAACAGAGGCACAGCTCAGAAGGTCAGGTAAGACAGCACGCCAAATCTCAAGGGGCCCACTCTAGGTTCAGACACAACAGCCAATGGGCCACAATTTTAAAAGCAGGTGCTTCAGCCAAGTTGGCTTCAATCCCCAGTTGTTTGGGGATCATGGCTCTGTGGGACATGTAGTCACATGAGGAGGAGCAGCAGTAATACAGTTATTAATAGTTAGACCCTAGCCTTAGGTCTTACCCCAAGGATGGTGGTTTGAACTTCTCCATAATTGGATTGCCTCTAATAAAATCACATTACAAACAAAGGGGTTTATTGGAACACCTGGTGCCTGCGTCTGTATTAGAATTATATTCCAATGCATTGCACTATTCCTTGACCTAACGTAATTTCCTTTCCTGTTCCCACTGGCCATCTTAGCCTCCTCTTCCCGTACTACCTCTTTACATGTGGATGGCAGCTACTGCTTCTTCTCTTTGATATTGCATACACTACAGGGCTCCCCATGTGTGCAAAGACAGATCTGAGCTGCCTCTATATTTCTTAGAGGAGCTTGGTTCAAGGCAAGATAGGATAAAAGACATGGGGTTTCTTTGAGGTGCCCCCTTATCTAGGTATGAAATGGGTGGAATCTAGAGGAGCAGAGAAAGGTTTGACCCCATTACTCCAAGTCCTCATCACAGTGACAGTCTCCAGGTACTCACTGGTGACCTCACAAGTTGTGATCTTCTTTCCAGGGAGAGTGCACATGTCAGTCGTGGATTTGACTAGATCTAGCAGGTGGCTGTCCACATCAGGAAAGGGGATATTCCTTCCCCAGGTTTTCTTGGTGTTGTAGAATGTGGTGAGTGACTGCGGGGAGCAGAAGACGGGAAAGTTTATGCTGGCAAAGACGAAGGGCCCTCCAAGCTGGTCCTTCCTAACTGGAAAATGCTTAAAAACAGAAGGGATTTAACAGATTTGAGGTTGCTGGGTTATTTTGATAAGAGTTAAATCTCAATGAAATAAGATTTGGAAAGGCCAGCGCCATCTCTGAGCTACATCCACGACATGAACAGAGACCTTTGCAGTGTAGAAGAAAGGGAACAGGGACAAGATACCCTCAAGGACCTACCAGCAGTGACCTCCTCTTACCAACCTGGTCCCACCTCCTAAATTTCCCCCACAAACTCTCATGATTAGCAAGCCCTCAGTGGGGAGAAGATGTTCTTTCAGTGACAGGTTACATAGAACCTAAATTTCTGCTCTGAGGATCAAAGCTGTGTTGATTGTTCAGTTCTCAGAGACTTGCTCAATGTTTGCTTTTGGCATATTTCTTATCCCTGTTGATCCTGTAGGATATTTTAAGAAAAACTACAGTGTGGGTTGGAGAGCTGGATCTTTCTTTTGACTGCTTAAAATTCTGCAACTCCCTCTGAACCCAGGAATACAAACTGTAAAATCGGTGTCTCTGGAAGTCCAGGATTTGGCTAGAACAGTGATCTTTCATTCTTCTGATGTAAGATCCCATCTCAAAGACGGCTGTGTATTAGGAAACTCGTGGCCGTGTTCAGTTGGCTCTGTACTCTAAGCACTACTCTAAATATTCAATGAGTTTCTCTATCAAATAAAAACCTTCATTGGTTTTGGCCTCATTTTACTAGTGAGCCCTGGCTTTCATCATTTTTGAATATGAGAGAATATTTCTAGAGATTAGAGAATACAGCTGGCTGAGTTTGTAGCCAATGCAGAAAGGACTCTAATGTGAATAAGCAAGGGTGTGGTCGATCGGCTGTTTACCTTGGCTTTCTGGATGAATGGTTGCTTTCTTAAGATGCCAGTATCAGATAGAGTGTTCTCATTTAGGTTTATAGGTCTAAGGAAAAAGAGGCATGTGGATTTGTTGCTTCTCTGTAAGCAGAGCCAGTAAAACATCCTACAGGTTGGTTTTCTCCTCTGTCCAATGGGTATAAGAATCTCTGGCTAACATCAATAAGTGTTTCTTACTGTGCGCGAGACAGTGTTCTGAATGCCAAGCATGACACTCAGTGCTCATTACGTCCTCATGAGGTGTGTCTAGGAATAATAATGACTCCTGCATTATCGACTCCGATGCATTATTAAGTAACTTCATGAACAGCATTTCACAGGCTGTCTGTTACATCCTCTGAACTCAATATGTGCTGTCAACAGTACTTCTGATAGTCATCTATTGCTGTGTAACAAATTACACCCAAATGCAATACTATAAGAAACAAATGCTGTCTGTCCCTGACAGTTCCTGAGGGTTAGAAGAAACCTGGGAGATGGTTAGTGTGTTTTTAAGTTCAAAGTATCTTGCTGTAGATTTGGGACTTGAGCCATCTAAAGGGTTGATATCCATAAATGAGGTTTCCTCACATAGTTTTTGTCATGGCCTCAGCTCTTTACTAGAGGGCCTTAGTTCTTCACCATACAGATGTCTCCAAGGGACTCATTGACATGCCATCAGGTCTCCTCTGTATCAAACAATAAGACTAAAAAAGAGGGATGGAGGAAAGGAGACGGAACATAGGATCAAGCAAAAGGAAGAGCCACCATATCTCTCCTACTCTAATGTTAGAAGTTGAAGACCAACACACCTGCTCCCCTTTGTCATTTGTGCAGAGCAACTTTGAGATATAGTAGGGGAGAGATCTAAAAGTGCGTAGTACGAACATTGGGAGTGAGGAGTCACTAGAGACCAGCTTAGAGGCTGACTGCTGAAGTCTTATGTTACTACACTCCTAAAAATCGCATACTGAACCATGAAGGTCGGAAGATGATGAGACCTTAGGAAAACTTTCCTGGAACCAAATACAGTACCTGCAGAAAACCTGCCAGCCTCAGCAGTCTGTGTGTGTGTGTGTGTGTGTGTGTGTGTGTGTGTGTGTGTGGTGTAATGTTCTGCTGTTTTGCTGGATGTTCTCTGTGATTGTCGTTTGCACACCCAGAGATGGTACCACACAGGTGCATTTGCCCCTGTGCTATTTGCTCACCCTGGCTTGTATTTTAATATTCCAGTACATATTGTTTGATCTCCTTCCACCGTGGATGCTGCTCATCTTATAGTCAGTTTTAAAAGTATATAGTAACCCCTAGCTAACAGTTCGTTTCATTACAGACTGGCTGAAGGCAGTGAATTTATATTCAATCATCAGACTGAGCATTTTCCCCCCAATTTTCTGGGGATGGATCCACTACAATATTCCCCTAAATGGATTTTTTGGCCTTTCTCTCAGGCCTGCCTTTGACATTTCTCAAGAATGTTTATTTTTTAATTTACAACTTTGAGAGGTTTATTTTGAGATGGGTTTTATGCAACAAAATATAATAGGTTCAGAGGTGGAGGGGGGACCCTGTGAATTTGAAATTGACTGCCATGAGGAGGAATTACTCATTTCATTTGTAGGAGGAAAAAAATGACAGGGAACATGAAAGGAGAGGGGTTTCAGGTCTCAATTCACAGACAGGGCAAATGCCCTGCATCAGTGAGCACGCGTGGCACTTCGCATTTGCCATGGACATCTATTTGTGAGGCTTTAGGAAGGACAGGAGGAGGGCAAGAGCCCTTTCTGGGGGACTTCCATCGGGTCCCTTTGGAAAAGAGACACTTGTGAGATCCTCACTTTACCACAGCCTCAGAGATAGGAATGTGTGGCATCTCTTTTTCTTCTTATAGAACTAGACAACCTTCTCTGGTCACTTTCTCCTTTAGGAATCTCTATTCCTTCTGTGTTTTGTTCTTCTTCTTTTCTTTTTCTTTTTTCTTTTTTCTTTTCTTTTTAAAAACATTCTTGGGTACTTGATGTCCAGTGATAACGTTACCTAATCCAAGTTTGGGTACCTACTCTGCCCAACTCTGATCCCAGAGAACTTAGGGAAAGCACCCTGCTCCCACCCTCGCCCTCACAGCCCAAATCACTCCATTAATTTCCAGGCATCACCCTTCATTAGCAGCCCTGTGGCTGAAGGGCTGTGTGATGAGGCTGCAGGGTCATGAACCATACCATCCCCTCCTTGGTTCATTTCACAGCTTGCTTCTTTCTTAATACCTCACGGCTCATTTTCCCCCCTTCACTTGGCCAGAGGGACCTTTCTCAAGCCTGAAATGGATGGGGGCTCCTGCTGATCCTCTTTTGTTTGGTGCCTCTCTATTCTCTGGGATTAAAAATTTACACTGTCACCACAACAACAGCATCTGGGCTTGCTCTGTGCTTGTACCAACTGGAGTTAGGTTTGGGAACCTGCAGTGTTATAACAGCGTCCTCCTCTTCTTCCTCCTCCTCTTCCTCCTCCTCCTGACCAGAGTCAGTTTTTAAATGAAGACAGAATACATGATGATGATCTTATTATTCTGTAATTTGCTCTAATGTGTGAACCTCTTGGTGGAAGATGGTATTTGTTGAGCTGAATCTGTTCTACCTTTTTTTAATAAATAAGTTAATTAGGAAATGTGATTATATTTGCTTATTGGAGCTGTTTGCTGTACAGAGGCAGCCTGTGTAATAGAGCCCTCCTAAAATGATCAAGACAAGAAGGCGGCACACCTGCTACATGCTGGGATTTCTCCCATCTGCGTGGAGGAAAAGCAGGTTACCCCTGACCTTTTCTTTGGTGACTGACGGGCTGGTAAAGAGCACAGCTGCTTCTGAAAGTCCCTAGCAAGGCAGTAGTGGGAGCAGGATTAAAGTGTGCTTGCCCTTATGAAGGAAGAGACAGGAGTGACTTAACAACACTAAGCAGGCAGGGTAGCGTGTGAACATGAACGTGGGCCCTGCAGTCAGCTAGGTTAGGGTTAAGTTCATGGTTTTAGCTTTTCGGAGATGTATGACCATTATATCACTTATCCATTGCTGCATAATAAGCTGTTGCAGCCCCTAGTGGCTTCAGACAACTACCATTTATTATGCTTCCTAGTTGCTAAATGTCAGGTACCAGGAATGGCATAGCTCTGAGTGATTCCGTTACAGGGACCCATTGAGGCTGTATTGAGGATCCTGGCTGGGGCAACAACCATCACCTGTGGTTTGGCCAGAACAGATGGATCTGCCTTTACATTAATTCCCAGGGCTATTGACCAGAGGCTGTTACTTAGCTATTTGTATCTGCTCGTCATAAGACTTTAATCACCCAAACCAGCAGAGCCTCTGTCACTTCACAAGTAAAACAAGAGAAACAGAAAAACCTCCAAGGGTCTGGCTAAATTGTAATGAAAGTGCTTATACTTAGCCATTATAATTTTATCACTGTTATCACCGTCTACCCCATAAATTCCAGAGCATTCAAATGGCCTTACAATTCCTATTTCTTATTTCTGATAGTAGGTATTCGTCTGTTGCCTTGAATGGCACTGCCTCTTATAGCTGCCCATGCTTAGACCTATTAGACTATTGATTGCCAGAAGACATGTGGGAGGTGGTGCCGTCACTGCCAGGGCCACAGAATGTGGAGAGTATAGTTAACTACAGGATGCATGGAGAATTTGCATAAAGTAGGTGACTTGCCTATAAACAACAACAACAACAAAGCTCTATTAGTTTTCAATTAGAGGATTAATATTGACATTTGAGAAAAAGAAATAATTATACCTGGGAAGAATGAACAGGGAACATGTAAAACACTTTTGGTTTCCATGGTCTGCCACATTTGGCCTTTGTTCAGGGTCTCATGGGATTTCTGGACCAAGCATCTTTTAGAAGTAAGATTCCTGTGCACATATCCACATCTTCTCTTAATTCTGCAAGGCCCCAGGTCCCCTTCATCAGCTATCCAACACGGTCTGCATAAAAAGGGCAAAAATGCAGTAAAGGGAAACATATATGTCAAGTTTTAATGCACATTTTCATTGGGCAGGAAAATGGTAACTTAGTGTTCCTCTATACATGACAAACAATCATTTATATGCCCACACACATAAACTTCTGGTATTTATGACAGCACACTGGCCACTCCAGCATCCTGAATAGTACCAGCTACCCATAATTTGTTTTTCTCGGCCATGATGTAATCATTAAGTTGTGGTAATGAAGATTGAAGGTTTAATAATGGAAAGTGTTACAAATTTCAATTTAATCATTCCTAAATTGATTAGCAACTTTCCCCCAAATGCCTGGCCATGGAAAACCAGAGCGCTAAGAGACAGCGTGGTGAGGCCCGAGTTTGATGAATGGTGCTTTGGTACAGCTGTAATTGGGTTATTGAATTTACTCATCTTGCAAATGATGTTTGCATTGTCTCAGCCATATGTGTTGAGGGCCAGGGAAAGGTCATTAGAAGCTTTAGACGGAGGGCACATGTGGGTTACAGGGGTTTAGAACAGTGACAGGGAGGTTAGTCAATTAAAAGCAACACCCAGCAAGGTGTCCCAGAGCTGATCGCTGCAGAATGGTCAGTGTCTAAACCCCAAAGGCCTATTTAAAGGAGTCTGAAGATTCTGTAAGTAAATGTCTACTTGTGGCCTCGGGCTATTTAGCCCCTGACAAACGACATGGGTGAGCCCCTGCAGGCAGATTGGAAGGAAAAGACACCTATAAACAAATCTCAGGCTGGCAGCTCTAACAAAGCCAGGATTGAAAAAATTAAGTAGCAGCAGCCACCTCCCTCAGCAGGAGAAACCCTTGTGCTGTGCTCTGCACCGCCCCAGATATTTCAGATGTAAACTTCTTAACTTCTCATGGGAATGTCTCTTCATGGTAGTATTTTAAGGGCTAGTAAATCAGTATTCCATTACACAGTTTGGAAGTTTGGGAGTAAAAAAAGAAAAAACTTTTTGTAGCCTGCCTCCATACTACTAACTCATTCCTCTCTCTTGATCTCTTCACCCACTTCTCAGCTAAACAGAAATGGGAATGCTATTGCACCTGCATTTAATACAGCTCCCCCCACACACACACCCATTCTTCTGAATTTATCTATGTGACAATCACACATCTGAATTTTTAAATTGCATGTGATTGTTGCACACCCCTCAGAATAATAAGCAAATGATCTGACCTAGGACTGGCAGCACATGGGTTCTCTGGCCTGCAAGCTAGTGAAGATGGTGGCAGGGCCTGAGACAGAAGAGGCCATGGAGACAGGAGAAGCTAGGGGCAGACAGAAGCCCTTCTAGAGGGCAGACTGTGGGGAAGACTGACTGGGGCCCAGATGCCAGTTGGCATGGGTAAGGGCCCTGACGCCATGGCAGTTTGCCAAGTTTTGCATATGGCAGACACAGCTCGGTGAGAAGCTTCCCTCAGAACACTCAGTTTGCCTCATGTCATAAAACTGTAAGTGCAGTCGTCCCTATGTATCCTCAAGAGCTGCTCCTGAGACCTCTGATAGTTACCCGAAGTTACAGATATTACCAACCCTCCATAGATAAGCTTGCATGTACGTGCATATCTATGTACATATGCATACACATTATTTTCTTATATTATGCCTATGCAAATTTAATGCCTTTCCATCTTTTATTATTTCACGACACTGGCCATTGAACCTGGGGCTCATGCTCACTAGGCAAGCTCTCTACCGCTGATCTACAGCCCTGCCCTGCCTTTTCAATACCAAGCAAGCACTTGCCTTACATAGTAGCCATAACTCTTTTCTTGAGGTATGATGGGGGGGGGAGAACTATATGAATTTCTCTGTCTTCTTTGACATAAAAAAATTCAGCCATATACAGATCTTGGCCATCTAGGAAACAGAAGTCATTCTGACCTTAGACCTTCAACACCCCAGCATGTCCCTCCCAGTTTTTTTTTCTTGCTGACTTGAGTTTTTACCTCATTCCTTTTAAAAACTCTTATAGTCTTCATTTAGCACCCACAGATTGCTGTCCTTGTGGCTCCTTGTATAACAGTCTAGTAATGTCACCAGTAATTTGATAATTTACATAGCTACTAAGTGACTGATGAGCAGGTAGTACATACAGTGTAGATACACTGGACAGAGAAAACAGTTAACATCACAATGGGACAGAGTAGAATGGAGTGAGATTTGATCATGTCACCCATACCTTCGATCATGACATATACCTTAAAACACAAGCTATTTATTTTAGGAACTTTCTATTTAGTATTAGTGGATAGCAGTTGATTGTGGGTAATGTGGTAGGCAAAATCTTATCTGAACAAAGGATTGTCATTAGAAACCTGTATATGTTTGGTATATAAATGCTGTATGAGGTTTGTCTGTCTATAGTAATATACTACCATCAGCTGGATAGCTAGGAAGACAGAACCATAGTGTATCAAAGTTCTGAAGACTAAGAATCCAAAATGAAGGTACTGGCAGAGCATTGTTCTCCCTGAAACCTGTAGGAGAACCTTCCCTTGGTGACTCTTAGTTTCTGGGTGTTTGCTTGGAGATTTGATGGTCTTTGGCTTGGACGTGCTTCTTTCCAACTCTTGTGTCACATTGTCCTATGCATCTCTTCCCTAACCTCCCTATGTATGTCGTTCCATGTGCAAGTGTTCCCCTTTAGTATAAGGACACCAGTCATGCTGGATTCGGACACACATTAACAGCCTCATTTTCACTGAAATGTCTCTGAAGAGACCTGATTTCCAAATAAGGTCACATTGTGGAAGTTTGAACTCACACAAGTCTTTGAAATGGAGGGACAGGTGGCACATGTCAACTTGTATTAGACACAAAGTTTAAAAATTGCTAAACAGAATCTGAGGTGTTTGTTGTTGTTGTTGTGTATCAGTTTGAAGTATGTTTCTCTAAGACTCATCATTGATGTTTAAAGGGAAAAGAAAGAGGAATGTACCAACCCCAGGTCCCAAGATGCTAGCTTATAGCTACTTGGTTTGGACAACTACATAACTTCACTTCCATGATGTGGTTTTCACACTGGACCTGGCTGGCTTGTTTAGATACAGGTGAAATGGAAGGGATTGTCAAAGATCTTATGTGTATCTCCTGTCAGTCCACTAATGGCAGTGTAGCCTATGGCTGCCAGTGGATGGGAGACCACAGACTTGGTAAGTTATAGTCCTAGATTCAGATCCTGCCACCACCTCTTAGTAGCCAAGCGACCTTGATCATCCTATTTGGCCTTCCTGACCCTCCATTGCTCCTCCATCAAAACAGTGACTGCAGCTCTTTTGAGCCTGTAAGAAATAACACACTTAGTTAGCACATAGCACGGACTTAATAAAAAGTTATTTCCTCAAGCAACATATCATTCATACAGTCCTGAGCACACTGGTATCATTTTAACACTCTAAACACTATACCGTTTAGAAAGCAATTTCATTTATTATTACATTTAATTTCTATTTATTGATTGAGAGGCATGGTTTAAATATAAAAATATTTTAAATTATTCACAACAGATGGTCATAACTGTGAATCTTTCTATGTTCAATATTTTAATTATTGTTTTAGCCAACAGCCATAGTTAGTGATATTAGTTAGCCGATATTATGCCCTAAAGAGTAGTAATAACCTGGAAGGAATTTTGCCTCCAAGGATGAGTGACAATATCTGAAGATGTGTTTGGTTTGGACAACATGGGTATGGGATACTAGTGACATCTGGACAGAGCCCAGGGATACTTCTAAATATGCTACCACATGCAGGACAGCAACACAGGCATATTTATCTGGTCCAGCATGTTAACAGTCCCAAAGGTGAGACTCCATGCAGCCTGGTAGCAAGGTATTTACATAAGTACCCATCTTCCACCATTGCATCCAATCAGAAGTGAGTAGCATGTAAAAAGTAATTAGGTTATTTATTTCCATTCTGTCGAGAAAATGATTTAAAACAGAAGTAATATTTTTAATATTATAAAAGAAAAGAAAACCCCGAAGCTTAAGTCAATAAGGATTTGATAAATGAATACTTACCTCTAGGGGATTGTGTTGCTGAGCAATGACAGCTGTGGACAGACCTGACACTCTCAGGCCAGGCTTTCAACATTAAGTCGCTGAAGCTCTTGGGCTGGCCCCGCATATACAGTGCACAGAGAGTTAGTAAGTTTCACTTAGCTGATTAAGAAATGCAATCATGTCTAAGAGCGTGTCTACCTGGCTTGATGGAAGATCACCAACCATGACTCCCATGATGCTTCAGAATATCAGAGGGATGACAGCTGAGGATGCTCAGTGCTCCTCCATAGTATGTGCTAAATCCATTTCTGAGACAGGATCTCAAGTAGCCAGTGCTGACTGTGAACTCAATATACAGCTGAAGAAAGCCTAAACTCCTGATTCCCCTCCTCCATCTCCCCAGGGCTGGGATTATAGGCAAGTACCATCATATCCAGAGTCTGAATCCATTTTTAAAAGAAAGAAAACTTATATTTGATACAGTGCAGTATTGCTAAATACCTGCGAGGTGCCAGTTCTGATTCGAGAACTGGTACACATCTTATTTGTTGCAGCAGCTCGAGTGTGTGTGTGTGTGTGTGTGTGTGTGTGTGTGTGTGTATACATATTCATGGCGGGTACAAGGGTTACATATGCCTTTGGAGACCTAAGATAAACCTTGGTTCTTGTTCCTCAGGAGATTCCCACTTTGGTTTTGATGGATTTGTGGTTTCCTTTTGTTTTGAGACAAGGTCTCTCATTATGGAGCTCTGGATACTGAAACTCTATATAGACCAGGTTGGCTTCAAACTCAGAAACCCACTTACCACTACATCCCCAGAGCTTGGATTAAAAGCTTATGCCTCCACACCTGGCTGACCACTTTGTGTTTTGAGACAGGGTCATTCACTGGGTTCTGGGACTCACTTCTTGGACTAGATTGGCTGGCCAGCAAAACTCCAGAGATCTACCAGTCTCCATCATGCCTGCACTGGAATTACAAGCACACATCCCAACACTGGCTTTTAACTTGCATTCCAGGCATCAAACTCAGACCCTCATGCTTGCTCTCAGCAAGCACTCTACCAACTGAGCTAGCTCCCCAGCTCTTTGGATGGAAGTACTATCCCACTGCAAACATGCAGCAGCCGAGGCTGTGAGGTTAGGGGGCAAGCCCATTTTATTCAGCTGGTAAGTGGTAGAGCCAGCATTACCGACTCCAAAGACTCCAAATTCTCAACTTAACCTGGGATATAAATTTGCCTCAATCAACACAGTGGGAGATTGGGGCTGTTTATGTAGGAGGTATTTACCTGAGGGGCTTGAGGAACATTACTTACTGTTGAGTTGATGGAAAGCAGTGTAAACAGCTCTTTGAAATCTCTACCCAAGGTCTTAATTTTAACCTATTAACCAATGTGGGAAATCCATCCAATATCAGGCATGTCTTTGTCTTCCCCATGGATATTTTCACAGATGGATCCCAAATTAGTTGTAATTGACTCAAAGCAAAAACCCAAGGAGTGACTGAATTTGGCCACAATGAGGAGAGTGTAGGAGGTATTTCAAACAACATAAATCTTTAACGGTGTGGTCTGGAAGTCTGAAGTTTGTATTGTGCTAGCCAAACGTGCAATGGCGGGGCTGCATTCCTGGAAGCTCTAGGGACATGCCTGCTTGTTCTGTCTGAATCCTGCAAACCGTCCTCACTTCCTACCTCACCCTCCTCCATCCTCAGGGCTGCCAATTTGCAGTCTCTGACCCTATTTCCATAACCATAGCTTCAGATTGTTTTTTTTTTTTTCTCTCTCTCCTCTAATTCTCCAAACCCCACTTCTTTATTTTAGTAAGACACACATAAAATTATCCCTCTTACATACCTCCACATTGTTGTGGCCACCAAATTCCACGACTTTATCATAAAGAAAAAAGAACTTATTTCATACCTCATAAATAAAAGCTCTCAAGACCCTGCCCCGGCCCATCATTAGTGACCTATGTTCTACTTTCTATGCCATGAACGTGACTGCTCCTGATATCACATGTAAGCAGAGGTTACAGTGTTTGTTTGTGATTGGCTTCTTTCACTTAGCATTTGTATTTTCAATGAAGCAGAAAAGCAGTTAATAGAGGATTGAACCCTGGCCGTGAGTACAATAGAAGCAGCTGATCAGTAAATGCCAGCTGGGTTCTATCTGTCACGGACTGCTCTTTGTGTCTTCCCATTGAGTAGCATGTAAGCAAGGTGCAGGAACTATCAAAGCACCAAGCTGACCCTTCTCTAATCTGAGGATGACAGGGCATTAGAGAAAGCAAATGCCTCTCCCGTCCCTTCTTAAAAACAGCCCAGTGTAGGGGAGATTTCCTGAAGAACGTTGGACAGGAGAGAAAACACAGCTGGAGAGAGGGAGTCAGTAAAGAAACACAAATTGTTCTTGGACGTGTGTGTGTGTGTGTGTGTGTGTGTGTGTGTGTGTGTGTGTGTGTGTGTACACACCTGTGGGGTATAAGGAGAACAAGAGAAAAGACCAAAATACACCTCTATAATCTTAGTCCTCTCTCACGTAGTCCAGTATATTGTCAATTAAGTGTCACTGTGTGGCATCAAGAGGTGCTTTAATTCCCCGTGAAAATCAGGACTTCACCTGATTCTCCGACTTTATTGCCAGTACCTAGTGCTTGGAAGCTCCTCATTAATCCCTCCATGTGATGCTCTTGAGATCTGAGGCCCTAATGTGAATCTGCTTCCTGCCTCATCTCTGCTGCTAGGGTCAGATAAAACATCAACCAAGTCTGATAACAGCCCCTGGATGGTGACTGGAAGCAATAAACCGGGTATCTTAGCAGCAAATCCAGGATGCATTCCTGGGGACCCATTTTTGTCCCCTTTTAGAAGCTACCCAAGTGGCCTTCCAAGGAAGAATGAAATGATGCATCACATAATATACTTAAGAGGAAGCCATTGTTCCTTTCCTGGAAAATGCATACATTCCTGCCTAGCCTTTTATGTACCAGACTGTTCTTGTATTCATGTCCCTTTGTGAGTTTAAACCAGAATCCAGGGACTTCACTGGATGTACGGTTTTGAATGAAGAATTGTGGGGAATCATCCCCTTTGGGATCTACATCAAAACAATTTGACTCTTCCTAAAAATGCATTCTGGATTCCCTGGGTATACAAGAAAGAGAGAGAGATAAGCCCAAAACTGTTTGCTGGGTCGCAAGTGTGTCTGTAATTCCAAGTCCTACCCACTCCAGGGACCCACCCCAAACCAACTCAAATGCCATGGGCTCACTCAGCCTTCTCTCCTGTGCCTCCGTTCTCAGTGGGATGGCGTAAGCAGGATGAACTGATGCTGATGAAGGTTAGTGATCTAGGAGAAGTCCCGGCTGCAATGTCACCACTGGCTCTCAGAGATACATCCACCTGGGGTGTCATACCTCCTTTTCCTTAGTAAATGGTCCCAGATAGAAGGTCTCCCTGAAATGCCAAGGGCCTCTCTGTCCACAGATGTCTTTGGCCCTACCCATGGGTAATCGTTTGCTTGGGTAAAGACAAGAACTGTTGTCAACCATTTCACATAGGATGCCATGTGTCAGATTTGTAAAATCCCGTTAACATAGTGTTTCTTCCACTAGAGAATTAACCCTGTAGCAGGGAAAGTGGAACTGCCAATTACAGCAGCATCCTGCTGTGAATAACCTGTGCTATATTCCCAGGCACCAGGCCGTTCGAGGACAGAGCCCTCAATTGCCTTTTCCTTTCTTGCTGATAGACAAAGCTTTCGAGTAAAGCATAATTAGCTTGACTGACAATCAGAAAATACAGTCTTCAGTGTCTGTTTTTATTTCAAGGCCTTCTTGTTTTGGAGATATATTCTGAAACTGCTGGGTGATTTGTCCTTCCGTGGAAGATTTAATCAATTGAAGGGCCTTATTTTGCTTAAAACCTTCAGTGCGTGTTTCAAAAGAAAGATAAATGAATCCACCTAGTGACCAAAGAAACGTACGATATATCCAACCATACCTATTAAGAAAGCAACCATAAGTCCATCTGGCAGTAGAAACAATAAATTTTTTTCAGCTGGGTCCTTTGGGGGATATTTGGAGCCTCCACTAAGTTCTTAATTTTATTGGGGCAGAGATATTGCAAAAAGAAAATCGTTTCTCTGGCACTAAACACAAATAATGTACAACAATAATTGTGACTCCCGGAAGATTTTCCTGATGTTCAGACCAGGTTAGCTTTGTGATTGTACAAACCGGAGGGCCTGGCTCTTCGATTCTTGGTCCCTTCGAGCTTGTCCTTGTGAAATATAGAAGGGTCAGCTCATTTTGCTTTTTCGTTTGGGGTTTCATTTTTCCCAAAGCCCTCAGCAAATCCTGAGACCCAGAGATAAGTGTTCATGCTTGCACCACCTCCTCTCCCACTGAGCCACAGGAAGCATCTGAGAAAGATGCTTAAGCTGAAAGCACAGGAGGAAGAGGGTGAGGATCAAAATGCAGATGTCTCTGAAGGACTCTAAGCAGATCCAGGTTATTCTCCATCAGACATCCTGTGAGGCCATACTACGTATCAGGCTGCTCTCTTGAGGTCGAGTGGTGAATATGAAGCCTGCTTTGCCATGTAGAAGACAGATCATATCTTGTGTATTCCTGTGGAATTTAGACTCCTATATAACAGTCCACCCACACACAGCTCAACAGCCAATATCCAAATAAGCAAGATCAACGATTTTCAGCAACGTGACAGAACAGAGTCCGAAGTTCATATTTTAAAAGATGAAGCTGAACAGGGCTTTTCTAAGGATGAAATTACCTTGTAGCAGATGTGTGTTATATGGCATCTGCAAATAACGAGGATTGTGGGTGAAAAGGAGGAACATGGATACATGTGCATGACAAAGCCTCACGTAGTACCTGGAGCTACTAGTGTCTTGGGTCCATCTTGGAAGCAACAAACTTGGGAGAATGAATAAGCAAACAGCTCCAACTCTGTGTCTGGATAATCAGCCCCTTCCACTTGACCATCTGAGGTCTCCACTTTGTGCTGTTACAGCCCTTTCCTTCCCAGGACTCCCTGAATAAGATTGAGCCTGTAGGAGGCAGCTAGATAGTGAGTCTCTGAGGGCAGGAATTCTGTCATCCCTCTGCCATTAACACAACATCCCCTTTTCGTACCTCCTACACCAACCTCCCTTGTCTTCTTCTTTCTAGTAGTCTAGTAGTACGAGTTTCATGGTCAGTATGATAACTACTCATAAAAGGAGTAGAGAAACTATATTCTAAGTGCTACCTATTATTTTTTCCAGAGTATAAGCTTGGAACCAAAGCTGATCCAGAGTGAATCATGACTGAGCTTCGTGGTCCACTAAGCCCCCTTTCACCATTTGCAAAAGTCTATCCAGTACCACGCTAGCTGAAGGTTTCTGGAAACAGCAAATGAGATACCACATGCAAGGGACTCAGCATCGTGCATATCTGATATCTGCTGGTGATCACTTAAACAATGACTGCAGTCTTGACTGCTAGGAACTGCTAGGGGACAGCCCCCATACAGCACACAGAGAGAAACGAAGAACCCAGTCAAAGGCTTTGCTTTTTCTTGGCATGCCATTATACCTAAATGGAAGTGTTACAGACTTACTTCTTGTGACATCACTCAAAATGAAGAAAGCATCTTGACCTTAGGCAAAATCAAGAGCTCATTTACAGGTTCACAAACTCTAATGCTTTAGTAACAATACAATTCTAGACCTCTGACACGCCATTCCATTCAGATGGCTCTAAGCTGATTACCCATGCCTTCCAACTGCAAGCCTTAACAATCAGAAATGTGAGCATAAGGAACAGTGTCATTGCAACCTAAAATCATATAACATCTTGCTGTTTGTATAATTGAATGAGCATGATATGCCAATTTTTGCTCAGGCAAAACAATGTATGGTATTGATGCAAAAAAAAAAAATGAAAGATGAACACTAATTTTTTTCATCTCCTTAATGAATATTGAGCAAATAAATAGGGTGTTTCAAAATGGCAGAACACATGAGACCCTGTGCATTTATTTTCTTCAACACTCTAGGCCCAATGTCACCCCAGAGTATATGGGAGATGACAACTAAGCAATTAAAGACTATGTGTCTGAGTGCTGACCCCGCCATGGTGAATCATGACCCTTTCTCTGGCTGCCCCATAACTGAACCCCTGTCCTTGGGATTCTTCAAGCAGTGGATGGTGTGGCAGTGGCTGTGACATGTTCATCTCCCTTTGTGTATGTGACACATTTGTGATAACATACATCTACTATCCCTAGAACCACCCAAAGACTTAATATCCTCTCTAGGTCTTGCTTTAAAAGAGAGAATAGCCTACATGAAAAGTTATGTGTGTTTATGTCCAAATTATCATGAAGACTTTATGATCATCGGGTCCCAATAGGGAACTGGTATCTCTTAGACAATTGAAGCCAAAGAGCCATTTTTAATATAAACACATTTGTGCTGATCAGCACCTAATATATTCATGAGATGGCACACATCTCCCTGGTGTCTATTTAATTCAATGGGAGAAGTGTCCAAATGATTCCTTTTAGGATTTCTGCGGTTTCTGAGCTCAGGTTACCTGTCCTAGGTTTAAATAGCTTGCTGAATTATCTACATAATTGACAGTGCATGGCTGTGATATGCTAAAAATAAAAACATATATATGGAACATAGGCCTGACTAATGGTTAGCTCTTTCAAGCATGGCTGTTCTCACTGGAGTAAATGACAGGATTTAGATTTTCAGCCATTTCCTGACACAGTTAGATGAGACCCACTAACTGGTCTGTTGATTCTGAAACCAACTGTCACTCGTTACAATGAATGATAGTCAAAAGGAAATGAATGCTTATATTCCTACCTAATCCACAAAGAGCCTCCGTTAAGTTCTTTGCCAGATGGAAGCAGGCATCACTCATTTGCTGATCAATTTCTTATTAAATAAAATGAGTGGGCCACACTTGCCAGCAATCTACTGTGCTTCCTGGGAAGAATTTTAATTTTTCCCAAATCCTGACATGCCTGTAGTTTCCAAGCGATGGTCAAGATCCATCAGGATACAAAGCTGCAGAACACGAGTACTGCTGATCCTGGTCTGGAACCCTGATGGATGACAGGGTGAGTTGGCTCCCAGAGCATCCTGGCAGTGACCTATGAGGACTCTTGGTGCAGGCACTCAGAATCATTCGGCCCCATCATTCTCTCAACCTTACTGATCATTTTTATAAAGGCAAGACTCATTTGATACTACTTCTTTTCTTGTTGTTAATTCTCAGCACCAACAGGCTTTTACTTAAATAAGAGCAAAAAGAATCTGCACTGTGTGTGTGTGTGTGTGTGTGTGTGTGTGTGTGTGTGTGTGTGTGTGTGTGAGGAGAGAGAGAGAGAGAGAGAGAGAGAGAACACACTCTAACAATAATAGATTCTACCATCTTCCATGAAATTTGTCATGTTTTGTCATTTGAAAACGGATCTGTAATGAGCTCTAACAAAAAGGCATGTGTGGGCTTCCATGGACAGACATGTGACAGCTGAATAACCTTGGCAAGTTACCTAACTGCTCTGAGTCCCAGATTTGCGTTCTGTCAAGTAAGAATTTTAAAGAATGCTAAACTCATAATGTGGTTTGAGCTCTATAAAATCATGTAGTTGCCTCTGTGGTCATCCCTAGTACATACCAGGTGTTCAAGAAACAGTAGTTCACCTTAAAAGTTTGGGATGTTTTTCTTCTAGTGTAGATAAAAATGACTTAAAAGCATCTACCCTTAGGTACACTAGCACTCATTCCCAGAAAGCTGGTATTTGTTTTGAATTCTGGTATTTGTTTTGTTTTCAAAGTAGTGGAAGGAACCTTTCTGAAGGGGAGCTACTGGCTTTGGCTTTGGGAGTGGTTAGATGCTTGAATTACGCTCTTGCTGGGTATCAGAGAAGATTCCAGGCAAGAGGATGCCTGCTGTACTTACGATTTGACGAGGACATTGAGACAGAATGCGAAGCCATTGTAAGCTGAAGATTACTGAAAAGGGCCTCATTAGCGAGCCCATCACATTCAGAGTTTTTCAAGGGAATAAAGGGTACAAATTAGGAGCAGACCACCGTCTTCTGTAATAACCAGATCCTAGATCCTGAACCCAGTACACCCCTCTGGTTTCCTGGCTGATCCTACCCACCTCCCCCAATCCTCTGAGCATTCAGTTGTATAACAGCCTGCTAGCTTGTGAAAGACAGGAGTTTACTTCCCAGAATAGAGGTGCATGCAGATAAGGCATCTGGTGTGGTCCTGTCTCTTGGTTCTTAGCTGATTCCTTCTCGATGCCTCCTACTCTGGAGGAAGGGATAAGAGAGTGCTCTGGTCCTCTTCTAGGAGAGCATGGCTCCCATCCCAAAGGCACTCCTTGCTAACTCTATTACATTAGATTTAAGTATGCATGTTTGTGGAACACAAATATTCAGACCACAGCGATGTCCAGAGAGTGGTGAGCAGTGGATTAGCAGGATGTCCGTGGGCCAGAGACTCACTGCAGACAGTGGTTAGAGGGAGTCCACAGTACACTCATGTAGCAGACTCTGTAACAGTGTGACTGACCCCAACATTCTTTGTGTTTCTAAACTAGTTCAAACTGGTGAGCCCATTCTTCCCCAAGATTGATCCTCTACTGCCATTTCTCTGTTCCAGGTCCTTGATAATTCCCTTCAATGTGAGTGTGTGTGTGTGTGTGTGTGTGTGTGTGTGTGTGTGTGTGTGTATTCTGGCATGTATTCATGTGAAGGCCAGAGAACAATCTCCAATATATTTCTCAGGCCTTGTTTGTATTTCTATTTTGAAACAGTTCTTCAGTAGCCTAGAACGCATTAAGTAGTCTAGGCTGGATAGCCAGTAAGCCATAAGGACCTTCTGTGTTCACTGCCCAACACTGGGATTATAAGCAGTCAACACAATGCCTGGCTTTTGTTATGTGGATTGTGGGCCTTGAACTCAGGTCCTTGTGCTTAAAGGCAAGAAATCTACCAACTAAGCTATCTTCCTAGCCACCATTAATCTTTAATAGAAAAATATCAGAACAACGAATAGTTTAAATAAAGATGTGCATTCTGTAATTTGATTTGCATTCTGCTTTACCTTCATGAGATATAGGAAGATAAGAAAACAAATAATAATAATACAAAAACTCAAGTCATTTATAATATTGATTTTTTGGTTAAACTTATGTCGTATCAGGTGGTACTTGTCTATTTAATCTGACTACAACTGTATTTTAAGGAGTTGGACTACTGTGTTTTGGCCCTGAATTCTCTACCCAACCTATGAACAATGTCTTTAATCTTTTGTTTATACAGCATGATTTTGGTGGAAGACATAAGCCATATCAATCACAAAACATGAATAAATTAGAATGTAGTGACCATTTATTTCAAACATTAGCAGTACTTAGGGCAGATTGGTTTTTCTTGATTACAATAATAGTGAGTTTAATCTGATGATCTTATACATGCACATACTGTATTCCAATCATCTTCATTCACTTAGGCTTTCTTGTCGTCGCTCCTCCCTCCCCCACCCCCCAGTACTAGGTACAGGTTCTTGTTTTTTAAAGAATGATTTGTTTTTCTTTCTTTGTACCAATAGTCTACTTTACTTCTACTTACTTTGTACGCTAGTCTGCTTTCCTTCTGTCCAATCTTTGGTCACCCACAAACATAAATCTTCATTGTGTCCTAAAAGAAAACTGACTCAGTTAGGTTTTGTTTGGAACAAGCACGTTGAAAACCATGCTGATGTGGGATGAGTAAGAAAATGTTTGCCAACTCTGCAGGTCTCACCCTTTGACTTAATGGCGTAATTAACTGCACCAGTGGAGAGGGTAGCACTGTGAACAACAGCATACGTCGTGAACAAACACACTTGGGAGTGTAACACCATGAAACAACAGAATCCACATGCATGCATGCATGTACACATGCACACATTCACACACCACCTTTCATCATCATGGATGCCCAAGAAGCCAATATTTATACTTGAAACTCCATGGACAGTGTCCCAGGAAACTTGGAGCATCTTCTGAAACTTCTCATTTAGTCTTCAAGCACATTGCCCTCATCTCCATAACCACTGTTCTGAAAGACACTCAGAAATGCAGATTATTTATGCAGGGTTTGTGCTCCCTCTACTGGTTTTATAATTAACTAATAAGTCTAATTCCCATAACTATGCTGATGTCATCAATTATTTTTTTAGGTCCATGGACATGGAATTATCTAAATCAGCCTGTTCTGGTCAAATATCATCAGGAAAATTAGCAGGGAGTCAGATGAGGACAGTTGGCCTACTGAAAAAAAAAAATGTACAGTTTGCCTAGTTCAAAAAAACTTAACAGGCGGTAGCAGCACACACTAACATTTGGGAGATGGAGGCAGGAGGATCAGGAATGACAGGCTGGCCTCAGCTCCACAGTGAGTTCAAAACCCTCCTGGGTTGCAGGAGACCAAACAAACAGGAAACAGAACAAAGAAAGCCAGCTGTTTGTTTTACATTTTATTTGCTTGAAGCTAGAGAAAGGCAAACTATCATGGTCTAACTGTTAAATCTTCTACCTTGGCAGAACACTGGGAGTGGGTGTCATATGTAAAGCAAAATATATGCTATATAAATAAGAAAAACAGAAATTATTATACCTGGATCCTGAGAGCTTCAATAGACAAAAATAGATTACTGTAGGTAGCAGGTATGGTGAGTCCCTTAACTTCCTGCATCTGATGTGTAGCTCCACACGCATGGGCATCCCAGAGTGGCCATTTCTTAGAGGCCAGCCTCTCTTGTAAGCATTAAAGGATCCCAGATCTGCTGCTGGATTTGTTGAAGTTCCTTCTGGTTCTAGCTCTAAGTCATCGTGAGTTACTCCCTCATCTTTCTGACCACACATGGGAATAGTGTCGCGGACAGAGGGTTCTTGAACTGTGGAGTCACTGTAAAGTGTGAGGGAAGGAACTGGGGCGGGTGGGGAGAGATCTTACAGAAAATCAGCGCACATCACCATCATGGGAAAGTTGTCATTGGCCAGTCATTGGGATTTCTTTTTTTAACTAACACAAAAAAGCAACTCTTTCCCAAATAATAAAAATTAACTTACCTTGCAAGGTGGGAGAAGGCTCCCAAAGATATGCATTCAGTTCACCCATGAAGCATTTGTGCATCCTGAGCAGCTAGCTCAAAGGAGGATGTGCAGAACTGGCCGTGGTTCCAGGAAAAAAGCAGCTACAGAAAGGGACAGAAAATCAAAACACATTTTCGAGGAAATGATAAGGGAGCCCTGCCAAAATGGAAACAGGTAAAAGCCTCTAAAGAGGCTTAAACTTGACCAGTACAACAATATGCAGTGATGGAATTTATAAACAGCCTCTTTCAAACTTGTCTAACCCTTTGACATTGCAACATGAAGTTTTCCCCTATAGAGTTCATGCTTGAGAACTGTGCAATAAGTTACTAAACAGTTCACACACGTACACACAGCTTTAAGTCAGTTTACAATTTTGACTGGGGTACATTCAGAGCTAGCCTTGGCTTTAAACAGCCCAGGCCTCAGACTAGACATAACCTGGGTATTATGGACTCATTTGCATACGGTTATTAAAACAATCATATTTAGTTATCTGTGAAATAATGTCTTGCTTTTCAAACTTGTTCTAGAGCCTCTTTTTTTCCTATTTCCTTTACTTTCTCTTAGACAGGTTCTTACTATGTACCCCTGGATGTCCTAGAACTTGCTATGCAGACCAGGTTGGCGTCAGACTCTGCCTGCCTCTGCCTCCCAAGTACTGGGATTAAAGATGTGTGCCACCATATCCAGCCAGCTTTTTCCACGATGATAAATGTAGTTCTCCACCAGGGTTATAGTCATTATTGTGCATGTTCTGCATGGCTGTGTGCCCCTTAGTATGTGTAGGAACTGCTCCACCTGGCTCATGGTGCTCTCAGGTCATACAGACTGAGTTTAGGAACAACAGAGGTAAGACAGGAAAAAAAAAGAAGGGAAATGTGGAATTAGGATAGGTTCATGTATTCTTCCCAAGACAGATGTCAATAAGTCTTGGCCTGTTCCCATCAGCCCCTTCCTATGATTTCCTCCCAAGGACCATTCTCTGGAGATGCTTAGCAGTAGTTACAGTGTCTCCTATCCATAGGCTTTGGTGAGGAAAGAAAGAGGCAGGAGGGGGATCTGTCACCTCCTCCTCATACTCTGAGTTTCTTCCAGTTCTTTAGCTGTCATAGTCTTGGCTGAGCCTCCCTGGGTTTATAAACATGGTGGTAATGTCAGCCATGTGTGTGAAACTCTTGTGAAACAAGGGCGCCTGTAGTCCTCAAACCCAAGCTGGCTATCTTCTCCAAGAGGGGAAGGAAGGGCTACATGGACATTTGTTTGCAAGCTGGTTTTAAAACAGGGAACCATGTGCTGGAATGGCTCACTATGACTGGATTATTTAACTCTGATTCTTCCTTTTTTTTTTTAAACTTTGCTTTTTGTAGACCTTGCCTACCCTCTGCCATGAAAATATTTGGAATTTATACTTTAAACAGCATAGGCCACTTTGCTTGTTGATTTAAAGCATGCTAGAGGTTTTATAATGGTTATTTATATTGGCTGACACTGACCCCTCTCTGAATGACCTGTTGATGTTGGACAGGGATAAGAGGCTCTGAGTACAATGCAGGAAATGGAAGGAGATCAAACGGAACGAGCATGTTAGCTTAGACACGATGCTGTGCGGCTTTACATGGAGATCAATCGTCTGCATAGGGAATCTTAAGAACTGCATTATTTGGCCCTGCTTACAGGAATGAGGCATTCTCTTCAGGGACATCTAAGAGAAGTTTTCGAGCTATGTTCTACATTATAGTATCAATTCACTTGGCATTATAAAATCTTTGGGTTGTATAAAATTATATGTCAGTAATACACATCTTTAAAGCAGGGCACAATCATTATGGTTGAAAGACCATAGCCGCCACGGTCTTGGAGCAAGTCATTCTGTGAAGTCCATTTCTGTAGTCATGAGCTCGCTGGTTAGCCCTCCTGCAGGTGAAGAGAGAGATCTTGCTTCTCCCTTCCGTTGTCTCTTATCCTTGTCTTCTTTCTCTTCCGCTGATTCAATGGCCCAGTGTCCATTTGTTCATAGCCCATTTCCTATCTCATTTCTCCCTGTACGAATGTCAGTTACGAGACAGGGGGTCACAATATTTGACAGCTGCCCAATAAATTATGCAGAAGAACAAGTTAAGGACAACTGCAGATGACTTTTGAAACAACAGAGCTGTGGCCAGTTAAAGAATTCCGTCTGAAAGCTTGGCGAGAGCCCATCCCTTGTGGATATCTTATAAAATACAGTTACTCATCCATATCCACTTAGTGACGAATGAGTATTGTTTGGAGATCACACCAGGGTTGCTTAAAACTTGGAACCAAGTAAAATGGAGTACCCTATAGAGAAATAAAAGGAAGCATATGTATTAAGTTATAAGTATTAAAATCAGTTTGTGAATAAGAGCACCACCTAGATGATTCTAGAAACCTGTTTTGAGATGGATGTGACTTGGCCTTATATATTGTTATTTGGTGAGCGTGGAGTTACCATCATAAGTTGTACATTTTCAGATCTATTAGTGGAGTGATAGGAAAAGCAAATTAAGTACAATATATTTGCACACTATATATTTGCACAGTATATTCTGCTGTGCTAGTTTTAGAGAACTCTGGAATGTAGCTAATGTGCGTGCCCTGGAGGAAACATCAAAAAATTGTCATCATGTTGGTGGCAGTGAAGTTTGTTAAAGTTTAAAAACACCTCCTCACCCCACTGTGGCTACAGATAGCATCACTAACCTAGCATATTTATGGTGTCTTTGTTTTCAGTTGATAGTCTCTTATCCTGCCCCTCTGCAAGCTATCTATGCAGTTAGCCAATCTCAGATAGTACTAGACACAAGAAACAACAACAAAAACTAAATTCAGAGCTGAGGGAGAAAGTATTTACTATACAAGCATAAGTTCTAATCCTGGAACCAAATTAAACACAGGCACAGTTGCACATACATCTGTAGTTACAGTTCTTATACATGATGAGAAGAAGAAACAAGAAAATCCCGAGAAGCTTCCCTGTCAGATAGCAGGGAGTAAAGAGGGGCAGCAAACCATGGAGATCTAGCCTCAGACAAGGCGGAAGGTGAGGACTGACACCTGAGATTGTCCTTTGACCTATAAATACACACCATGGTATGCATACATCCACACTCACACACATGAATTTGCACACACATGTGCTCCCCCAGGTGAAGGTCTATCTCAGTGGTACAATGCTTCTTAGTCTGCAAAGCCATGGCTTTTGACTCCCCAACACACACACACACACATGGATCTGTACTAAACATGTACAGACTCTTTCTCATTGTTATTGCATACACACACATGTAACAACTATTTGTATAGCATTACATTCAGTGTATAAGTAATCAGAGTGTACAAGAAGATATGTAGAGGATATTATTTGCAATTACTACATATTTTATGTAAGGAACTTGAGCATCCACAGATTGGTATACACCAAGAGTTCTGGAATCACTTCTCCACAGCTAACCAAGATTCAACCAAATTTTGGGATGATAGTTGGAAGATCAAGTGGATTTTTTTGTTTTTGTTTGTTTTGTTTTTGCTTTTTTTGTTTTGTTTTTTTCAAGTAGCCAAAAAGCCATTTTTCTCCTCCATCAGAGTTAAAATATTCTTGTGGCCTGGGATAAATATGTCTATGGCTATACCAAATCCACTGGCAAGCACTCTCAAATCCGTATCACTTCTTTGTGTACTGGCACAGATCTGATTCGGTTTGGTTCTCACAGTGTCCTTTCTGTATTACACACAAGTGCAGGGTCTCTACTGCACCATAAAGCTACTTCCCAATGAGCAGCTAGAGTATGTTTATCTTACAATCTGTTGTTTATAGAGCTCTGTGTGGTGAGAAGCTTCAGTGTCTGTGAAATTCAATAGAGAGAAAGCTGATGACCTCATATAGAACATGAAGTGATTACAAGGGGTGGAGTCACCTGGCGTCAGCAAGCTGCTTGTTCTTCTGAGAACTGGGAGGAAAGCTATGTTTTGACACAGTGGGCATGGTGCTAGACAAGGTGTGAGAGACAGGTAGCTGGTAACTCAGTCTGGTTTCTGAAGCCAATGTAGCTTTAGCATTTTTTTTTTTAATCCCACCTATTTATTCTCTTTAGTGACCCTATTTGGACTATCTTTGCACTGTGTCTTAAGTGTCAGGCTTTGGCCACAGTTGGATTAGTCAGTGCGCTGTCTTCCATGCCCTCTGTTCTGTTTGTGGTCTGCAGTTTAGAGTTGGTCAGGGAACTAACTGATAGGCAGGTTTGAGTGTTTGCATCCCTAAGACTTCCCTCTCCATCCCACTACACATCTATCCACACATCCACTCCCAACAACACAAATATTGACTGTACCAATCATTCATTAGCAGTAAAAAAAAATTGGAGAGCAATTATTTTTTTTTTTACTGCGCTTGCCCTGAAAGACACCATTAATTACTTTATTGCCTGTGGAACTGAGCCAGTTTCGGTGTCCCGGGAGCCTGCTCCCCACCTCAAGAGGTATTTGCAGCTCAGAGAAACACAGCACAGGGTATTACCTGGCAAGCAGGGTACCTACCCTGCCTTCTGAAGTGAGATGTCCCTGCCTTGGTGGTGGTACACTCCTGACGGGGAGTTCATAGATCTGGACCAGCATGACAAGGTAGGTCCCCTGAGGGCTCCACTCAGAGCAGAGGTGGGCATGTGTGACATTTGGACTAGGAAGCTTCTTTATTTTATGATATTTTTTGTTTCTGGTTTTGTTTTTATAAAATGTAAGAAATCCTTGAAATCCCAGAGATGACTGACTGTCAAGGGTGACTTTTCTGATCCTTGATATTGATGGTCTCCTCCAAGAGGGCAGAAAGTATTGAGACACTTGCCAATCCTTCCTGAGCAGCCTGTCACAGTTGGGCTTTTGCAGGTGGGCGTGACCCAGAGCAGCCATGATGGTATTGGTGGATGGTTTTCCTCCTCGTCCTGTAGTAGAAATACAAACAAGCCTAAAGGAATTTGCTCTTGGAGTTGAACCAGCCTGACCGCGTATGTCTGCTCAGTCTGGAACCCCCTCTTCTCTGTGTTAGATCTGGGTATCTTTCCCAACAAATGTGTCCATTATGTGTACATCTTCCATCAATGAAATGACTGGAGTATATTAATATTTCTTATTATATACCAGGGTCCAGTATCTGTGGGTAACAGAGAATACCCCAAATCTAGCAGACCCATACTGTTTAGAGTTGGTATGCTTGTGATTTACAATCCCAGTTTGTTTGTTTATTAGCTGTGTCCCCCATTTTTTACTATAAGTTGAAATAGTTTGGCAATACTGTAACAATAGCTGAGACTGTTGAATTAGCTCTACAGGAGACAGGATAGAAGAGTTGATGAGACTGGTGGATTGGCAAGGTTAGTTCTGGGGCACTGTAGAATAACACCATGAGCCTTATATTATATTTATGTAATCCAAAATAATTTTGAAAAATATTTCCTAAAAGCAAATGCAGTAGATTGGGCTGACTTGTTTTCTTCTTTGTCAGGTCTTTAATACATAAAGAGTAAAGTCAGTAAAGGAAAAGCCCTCCTAAGTTTCCTGGTTTTGTCACTGTGCACCATGTTTCCTCAGCAGCTATGAACACATCTTACACACCAGGTTCAAACATCGTTGCATGTCAGAAAAAGTCTGTATTATATTGTCCCTTTGGAGCTCAAGTTATATGAACAAAAAATCTAGTGACAGCTCAACTAAATGATCGAGCTGAGCTTGTTTTGGTTAAATCATATATTCAATTATTTTTGTTTGAAATTAAAAGCTTGGTTATATTACCACTTGCTATATAAGTTTACAGGTGCTGTTCACTTATTTAACAATAATGTACCAAGTGTGATTAACAAGGTGGCTGCCAGAAGAAAGAAGCAAAATAATTATTTTTTCAATATACAAGTCCTCATCATAACTCACAAATCAATATGGATCCATGGGGATTTGTTCTTGCTGTGGATCGGGGACCTCAGGGTGGTCTCCTTTCATTTCCCTATGAATGTAAAACCTGGACACTTACGCTTGCCAGGCAGGTTTTTCTTTCTCTCTCTCTTTTAAAGACTGATGTTTAACTACAACCACTGGGACCTAAATCAGAGCATCCTGTGCCTAAGTATGAATATTAATCAGACGCCAGGCCATAGAGTATCTCGCCGAGTTTGACAGTTTAAAGGATCAGTTAGTTAATTAGAAGATGACATGGCACACAGGTCCCCAGGCTCTGTCCTGCCTTCTGTCTTCTCTTTTCATTTTCCTTTTTGACAAGTTGGATTACATCATTACCCGAGTTTCACTTGTTAGCCCCACCACAAAATGAGAATATTTTCAGTTTAATTATCTGTGATCTCCTCCCCTACCTCTGCAAAGACCAGGCTTAAAATGAGACTCAAAGAAGGATGGGAGAATCAGAAGTTCAAAGGCCCATAGAAATCGGCCCTGCTCATCCAGCTGCCCCGCTTTGCAAGATAAATGCGAAGGTCTCTTCTAGCCTTGAAAACTGGGTTGTGGTAGCCATGGTGATGGCTGTTCACTATGACGGTACAGCAGGTGTAGACGTGTCCTGTTGGGTGTCCCCATGGCTTCTCCAGCTTGAGCTGACAAACCCCGCAAACATCCTCACAGGGTGGTCACCAATTATATTGTCTTGAGTTCCTTGTTCATCACTACACCCACAAACTTCACTCCAAAATCCGAATAATTTTCTCCTAATTATTTCGCCCTTGATATTCCCTCTTGGGGATCTTTTTATATCAAATATACCCATGGTTCCTATGGAAGCTAAGTTTCCCCAAGGGAAAATAAGATGCAGATCAGCATAAAGTATTTTGAACGACACATTCTCTGATAAACCAAGTGGAATTAACTGTTTCGTCTTGTCTGCCCATTCTGTTTTTCCTGGTCTGTCATGGCTCATTGAAAGCTTGTTTAGACAGTTTGCTTATGTGCCTGTGGGCTTGCTAAGACCCTGAGATTCTCTATGGAAAGAACTGAAATATTATTGTGTCACTCTCAGTGGACTGTGGAAACTGAAGAGTTTAAAAAGAAAAGAAAGAGGGAAATCTAAAAATCTGCCAGACACTCTGCAGAGTAATGGAATACGAGGAATTCTTCACAGTCCTGTGGAGGTAGATGAAATCCTGACCAAGGAAGAGACAGCCTGTGCTGGAGCTTGATTTGCAATGGAACATCCTGATTCCAAATCCCAGGTGCCCGACCTTGCTAGACCTACTTGTCGGTTGATAAGAGGTATCTTCAGATGGCACCAGACAGTTCCAATTGCTATATTCTCCATGAGAGTGCACAGAGATGAAAGAGGAGGGGGAAAGTTGACATGTTTGATAGGTATTACGTTGTGGCGTGGAAAGGTATGATTTCTGAGATGTACCCCATTATTTAGAAGAAGAAAGAGAAGAGCCGGCACATGTGGCCAGAAGGGCCTATGGTGATCTACAAGATGTAACAAAATATATATTATTGGGAGGATAGGGGGATGGGGGAAAGGTCTGCAGTTAGAGGGGAACTAGAGCTGGTGGTGGCATTTAAATGAAGGGGCTAACATCTCAGTGCTGCTATGAAGGAACAAGGTGACCTCATCCTATAAGATCCTAAACATCCTGGACAGCAACTTGATCATCATTTAAGCAGGTGAAAGGGAAGACTGTCAGACATAAGCTGTGGAGAAGTGTGAGGGAAGGCTGGAGGAAGAGGTGGGGCCAAGGCAGATGTGAATCTGGAAGATATCTAAGGAATAACTTTGGGCTGGAGGAAAGAAACAAGAGGCATAGCCAACAGTCCCATCAGGATGGATGGCGGCCCAGGAGTGCGTGCCTATTAGTATGGAAAGCCTAAGGTCACAGGCATTAAAGGGAGGTGGCTGTGTGTCTGAATGTAATGGTAAATAGGGACATCTTGAAGCATCTAGAATCATGTAGGAGAAGAAATCCATAGGTGTCTGTGAGGGACTTTCTAGAGTGTGTTCATTGAGGTTGGAAGACTCTCCCTAAACTCAGCTAGCACTGTCATATGGGCTGGGATCCTGGAGCAAATGCAAGAGAAATCAGGCTAAGTACCAGCATCCCTCTTTGTCTGCTTCCTGGCTAGGCTGCCTCATGATGGACGATAACCTCAACTTGTGAATAAAAAAGCCCTCTCTTACTTAGGTTATATCAGGTGTTTTGCCACAGCAATGAAAAACAGAACTAATATCCTGGGTGACCAGCATGGGGCGGGTTGGGGAGACTGGGCAAGAACACGGAATTAAAAGGGACCACAAAAAGCCTACTGCATTTCAGGGGTTGGCATGGAGCAGGAAGATGGAGCCTGTGCCAATCAGAATCAGTCAAGAATCCTGCCAAAGTGCTGTCACCATGTAGCTGGCAGGAGTAGGGAAGACATGCTGTGGGAGACAGTGGGTCGTGGGGCACTAGATGGGGATACTTCAAGCACAGACATGGAGAACACGTAAGTCTACAGTTATGGCTCAGTTTGTGACTGGAGAGGCTCTGAAGCCTCCTCCTTCCATGAGCCTCCCCACCTCTCCATCATGTCGGGAGTTTCTCATGTCCAGAAGCAATCTGTTCCTTCATCCACTTGCATTCCCCTGGGTCATGGTTCTTTTCTAAGCCCACATGGCCAGCTTCATAGACAATGGGTGAGACTAGGAAGAGGTTATTTAATTAGTTATTTATGCTCTGTTCAAATTGCTTAATTTAGGTTGAGTATGTCTTTGGAGTTGTTTTGTGTGCTCTTACAAGAAAGGTACTAACAACTGAAGCCTTTTATGACACTTATAAGACAGTGTGCTTGTAGCTCATGCCTCATCCTTGGTATGTTTCCCCTTAGTTATACTACTCCATGGTATCCAAGTGGTGATGTCTTACTGCTCGAGAGAGCACAAGGCATTGGTAATCATTAGTTGATAAGGTGGTTGACTGGGGGCCATGGTATGCCTTACCCAAGCAAATCTTTGAAGAAGCACTCAGTATGCATACACACCTGTGAAATCCAATCCATTTCCTATAATAACGTGGCTCACCCCAAGGCAGGCCATAGGGAGTTAGGCAGTCCTCGCAGGTCTCCCCTGCTGGGAAAGGGAGATGGTGAAACAGAGTCTTACCATTCCTCCCTTCCTTCCAAAAATGAAATTTGGCTTCTCATTAGCTTTCTAGTTGATATTGGCCAGCACACAGCTGCCTGTAGGTACTCACCTGAGAGATGTCAGCATCAAGGCCTCCTACCATTTAGATACACTGTAATGGCTTTCACACCTTTGTATCTCTCTGGTATTACTGTTTCACTTCAGCAAGCCCACTAATATCAAATGTATCTTACCAGAGGCTCTTCTGAATCACTTCCATTTTCCCTGCCTCTGGGCTCTGGCCATAAGACCAGAATCCTAAGCAAGTGTGTTGCCTGTGATCTAGTGTTCAACTTCACCCATTTATAGGGTAGAAAACTTTTATTAGCGTTTAGACACACATATATCTGTTTTTGTTTTTTTTTTAAGATTAAGGACAATGACACTGGTGCTTATCCAGCTCACAAATATACTAAAATTGTTTATTTTTCCCAGAGAATGTTAAAAAAAAAAAAAAATAGTGTTGCCCATTTGTTGGAAGGATCTCCCTCTGGAAACAAATCATTGGCCTTGATGGCATTTACTAACTTACTCTGTGAAGTGTTGTTTTATATAGAAAGTAAATCCTGGGTAGAAGCTTTGTGAGTAATTTCAGACTTGATGGCACTGAACCTCATAGGTAGAAGTGAATTATGAAGCCTCAGTTGGCAGTTTTTTCCCCAAGTAAGTGTCTTTAGTGCTTCTTGTTTATCTTCTGAGTAGAGCTGTTTTAAACTCCTGAGCCAGCTTCTGTTGAATGCCCAAGTTACCCAGCTAATGCACGCCCCACCCCACCCCCACTCTCACCCAGCTTCTTCAGACCTCGCTGACAAGCGGCCTATGACTCAATTCCAAGCTCACAGAAAGAACAGTCTACTATGGGGACATGTCCTGAATTCCAGAATCTGGCCAAAAGAGAAAGCTGTCAAAATATCCACCGGAGCTCTGGTTCCATCTGAGAGCCACTGAAGAAAATACAAAGCCACTGCCAGTTGGATGCCCAGTTCAAAATTTATATTTTAGCTCCCTCTGCCTCTAACCTAGTGCCATTTTCCACTCTGTATATGTGTTCACTTATGTGCCTGTGTATATGTGTGTATGTGTCTGTACATGTGTACGTATGCAATCTTGAGTATCATGCCTCAAGACACAAGCTATACTGGCTGGGGGTGGGGAGGGGGCTGTGAGACTGAGTCTCTCACTGGCTTGGATCTTGCTAGTTTGGCTAAGCGAGCTATTCAGTGAGCCTCAGGAATCTACCTGGCTTTGCCTCACCACCACTGGAATTATGGTAACTTGCCACATGCCTAGCTTTTCTACAGGGTTCTAGGGATCAACGTCAGGCTCTCATACTCACGCAGCAAGCTTTTGTTGGCTGAGCCATCTCCACAGCCCTACCCTCTCACTCTGTCCAACTTTCCCCCCGAGCATCAACAATCACAGTCTCTTCCTCAAGCTTCGCTTCGTTTCATCCTCTATCCACCTTCAAGTGCACAGTTCTTGAGGACTTTGCCTATGTTGCATGCCTGAAGGCTCCAGGACCATCTCTGCTCAGCAAGTTCTTCCTCGTGTTAGTCCTTGACTTCAGGAACTTAAAAGTTCTCCTCCTAGTTAAAGCTGGCCCCTGGATACCATATTGTCCCAAGCCCTTAGCTTCACCTTTGACTGAATTAAATGGTGGGAAAGACTGAAGGTCATGCCTTAAGAAGGCGGCAGAATGTAGATCCCTGCAGATACTGCGGAGCTGCAAGCCAGTTTTGGTGATGAAGCTGGGGTTGGCTTTAGTATACATGTGGGAGCTGAAGGATGGGGTTCAGGCTCCAGCATGCAAAGGCAAGGAAGATGTGCCAGTTCACAAGTGGATGGTGAAGTGGAAGATTCCAGACATCCTTCAGAAAACAAACTGGTTCTGGAAGCCAAACATACAGATCTGATGAGATAGTGTGGGGAAAGTCAGAGTGAGGCTGGAATTCTGTACAATTCCTTCTACCCGACAAACACAGCAAGCTGTTAGTATTATGTGCTATAGGGTGAGTCTTCTTATCTTTAAATTCACACAGTTGCTATATACTATTTTTCTCACATTGCAAGTGATTCATTTTTCTACATTTGGGGATTAGATTTTATTTCAAAAGCGTAAGTAAAATCAAGTGAGCAAGTTTAAAGAAAACAATTTATAAAGAGTACCTGGGGCAATTGATGAATGTCCCTATAGCTGGACATCATGAAAAAGAGATGGGAAGACCTCACAGGGCTAGACACTATAGACATGTCACCTATGCTAAGGACCAATGGACAGCGTATGACAACTGGGGAAGCATCAGTCATCTTAGCCAAAGTAGCTGGTACCCCATGGAAGCATGAGGACAAGGGACTGTGTGTGCCATGTTAATCCCTAAACAACGGTGTCTGGTTCACAGACTGATGAGTAAGGATGCTGAGTGAATGGCTGGAAGTGGGAAACAAGGCTCCAGTTTCCATCCGTGAACAGACACCACTGCTATTCACTCTCTGTAGCCCTGGCTATGACAGAACCAGGCTGGGAACAGTGAAGTTCTCACACTCTCCCTTGGAAGGAGCTCCCAGAAGACACAGCCTCCCTCTAGTGGGCCTACCTGCCACCTGTGGCCTCAGACAGAGGTCTTGTGTTTATATCATAATATAGAGCCAATCTTGCATAAACCTGGCACGTTGGTGCTCTGGAGCTTCAACAGGGCCATACAGGACATAGGAGCAACTGAGCAGTCAGAACCGTTTCCGGGAACACCTTTGCCCTGCTCCTGCTCAGGTTTGTCACATGGAAATGCAAGGTCCTGTGAACCAGAGCATAGGAACTCAACAAAAGATTTTTTTCAACCTGTATTTTAGATTGCAACAATTGATGTTTAAATGTTATGGATTTTCAGAATTACCATTTAATTAAAATTTGTTTGAGGATAGCAACAGTAGTCCAGCATCTAGTTTGAAACCCCTAACTTAATTTGTGAGATAATGAGATGAGGTCATATCTGCTCCCCACCTTACCACCCACTCCCCACTCCATGGTTTTGTAGCTTTTGGTTGTCCTCTGGGGATTCTTTATAAGCTTGTTACTCTGTGGATCTCCAGGACACACCAGAAGTGTTTTCAAGTGTCCTCAAAGTCTCTCCCTTTTCCCTCTCTTGTATTCTGATCACCCTGCCTTTCTCTCTCCTCAGAGCCTGCCCTCTACACTCATAATAAGTGTAGCTTAAGTTCTCCAGAACCTAAGGCACTGAACCCCTGTCTGGGTTCCTGCCACTCATATCCAGACTTCTATTTTCTATCTCTTCTTTGTCCCCATGATTCGCTTTCTTGCTGCCCAGTGGAAACTTGTGTCCAAGGATTGGAGCACATCCACAGGATTCTCTCAGGTCTGTGAGTGCTGGCAAGGTGGGCTAGGAGCCTAGGCAGGGTCACAGAGCCTCTCTCTCACTTCCACACATCATGCAGAACGAAACCTTTATACATCTACCCTATTATCTAAACCCAGAGGCCAGAGCAGATCTGAATATGCTTCTTATCCCCCGTACTTAGAAGAGATTCTTGTGGACCCAGAGGTTTTCTAACTATACACGTAAAGGAGAATTGTCCAGAATAAGATGAGACATGTCCTGGTGCTGGCCAGTCGTATGCGGTCCTGCTGGCAGGGTCGCTCTTCACAGAACACATGTTGATTTAGGATCATCTGTGAGGACATTGTGTATCTTGAGCTGTTTTCTTTACCAGACACAGCCCTTTCCCAACAAGAAGACAGTCTGTAAAGCCTGCTGCATACATCAGCATTCCTAATGGACAAGCAAGGGCTTACCTGCCTTAGGCTTACGTCAGATTCTGATGTCACTGCTGCCAGGTGCATGCTGAGTGTTACTGGGCACATTACTCCAACTCCTTCAGCCACAGTTCCTGTTTGGGTTGAACAGGAATGGCTGGGTGAAGTGGTGAGGGTCACTGGCTCATTCTCCCATTAGTATCAAAGAACTCAAGCTCAGATGTCCTTGTTGGCTAGTTATGGTCCACAAGCCATATCAGCATATAGCCCATCTTGGTAGGGCCTGCAAACAATAGGTGCATTCTCCGTCTAAGGGGTGGTTATGAATATACAGGACAGTGTGATAGTTTTGATTTTGCTTCTTAGCCCACAAAATCTATTTTCTTTTTAGCCCTACTCTTATGGGAAAGGTTGATGACCCCCTAACTAGAGTATGCTAGAGGGTTTTTCTATCCTTCAAGATGGTCATTTTTTTATTTTTATTTTTCTTGATTTATTGGCCACTTGCAGAATATGTTCTAAGAAATCTGACAAGTTTTTGCTCTTTGATGAGCTCTCCTCTGCAATTCTGGAGCAGGTGGTCACCCCTCCATAAGGTAAAGAAGCCCTGTTCCCAAGATGCTGTGAGCTCACCACCCCTTCAGCAAGTTGTTCCATAGACTGGGCTGAGTCATATCTGCCCTATGCAGATGCCCACACCACAGCCCACGTGATGACCTTGTAGGAACTCAGACTTGTTCTTCTCCCATGCTTTGTGAGGTCTTCTGTGGCTGAGAATCACTAGAGGCATTTAGGGGAACCCATTCTCAGGAATTCCCAAATCCAGCTGGGGGAAATGGAGACACTCATCTGTCACCCATGACAGGAAGGAGGTCCAAGAACCATCATAATGTGCTGTGGCAGTCCAAAGACTAGACATGTAACAGGGATGACCTTATAGATCAAGGACATGAGAAAACCTGTTCTTTCTGCTGAAGATGAGAGCGGTTAGAGATCTTTTCTGCCACTCTCATCAACATAGCAGATGTCTTTCCCCTGTTGCTGGCCTTTACAGCATTCTTGTTCTCTGTGCTCTGCTAAGCAGGTCTTGGAGACAGATGTCTATCTGCCTGTATGACATTCGAAGGCAGCTACTGCACACACTCAGCATTGTGTTTGCCTTTTCCCTTACCCAACTTCCCTGCAGGACACAGCATCTCCAAGAGCTTCAAGTGCAAACAGGCAGCTGTCAATCTCCAACAGCCAGAGTACTCTGTGAGATTCCTAAATGCTCTTGAGAAAGCAGCCCCTCAATCAATTTGTTGAGGAAAAGAAAATTTCTTTTCATTGTTTAGAATGAAACGTGGGATCCTGAGCTGATGTTCTTAACATAGAGAACCTCTCAGAAACAAGATCACACTCTTACATATGTCTTCAAGTCATCTCTTTGGTTTGGGCTGATATTTTTGAACATGTTTTCTTTCCATTCTTGTTTTTAAAACAACTTTCTGACTCTGTCAAGCCAAGGGACCACTCACTGTGATTCAGATAAGCTATCAGAAACTTGCCTTGTCTTATTGAGTGGTAACTAGAAGTCACTAAACCATTTCCTCAGACTGTGACTGAATCCCTGGCCAAAACTGGTATACAAAGTTCATAAGAGTAATCCTCCTACCCAAGGCAGAAAAGACATCTTTCCCAAGCTTTAGGCCTTAACTTTCTTGTAGAAGCTATCCCTTTGTCCATGTTGAATATATGTTTATTGGTTCAGTATTCAACTAACTCAGAAAAGCTACCCCACATAGTTCAAACCCTTGCTCTGTATCTGATATTGAATTTGTTTATTAGGTATACAGTGAGCACCCTCACAGGGAGAGATGGGCAGTTTGATCTGAGTGGGACATGGGATCTGGTCCAAGAAGTGTTCCAAGCTAGGAGGAGGAAAGTGATAGACACACAGGCTAGCTTCTCCTGGGAGTTCTGTAGAAGCTTCACCATTGCCTGTAGGATAGTGCTGTGACAAGAGAGGTGAGATCAAGGTGCATAATAACAGACATGAAGTTGGGTGCTCCAGGCAGAGAGTGCAGCATCTAACTCAGCTAAACACTGCCAGACACCAGTGTGCATGTCCCCAGCAACTGAAGCAAAGGGGACAAATAAAAGGTTTTGGCCCTTGCTGGAGAACTTACACCTTGTGCATTGGTGAACTTGTTAGATGCATGTTTGTGTGCACCTGTGCATGTGTAATGAATACTCTAGCCATGACGTATAGTAAGATCTGAAAGAAGGAGATTGGAATGATGGGGAATACGAGTTAGTGAATCTGATCTGAAAGGAAATGGAAAGCAAGCTGAGAAAGGGCCAAGGCACTGGAGTCAAGCCAACCAGCTGGAAGGTTCGAGGAGGACATTTCTGTCCTCCTGCCCACCGATACACATGCTCTGTGTGGCACTGTCCTGCCTCATTGCCCCGTCATCCTACATCTATTTACATTGTCATTCAGGAAGTCCATAGAGAAGCTTTTGTGCATAGTCTGATGAGACCTGCATTTATATGTATATATATATATATATATAGCAGAGAACATAAGAAGATCCTATTTCAGGTATCAGACAAGGTAACTCAGTTTGTTGGCAGAAAACAGTATGCTCCCTTTAGAGAGCATACAGCAGTTACACTCACGTGAGTTCACATCCACATCTGCTGACCTATAGTAGCACTCCCCATCTTAGTGAAGGGTTTTATGGCTATGATAAAACACCAGGACCGAAAGCAACCCCGGGGAGGAAAGGATTGACTTCATCTCACAGCTTGGAATCCATCATTCAAGGAAATCAAGGCAGGAACTCAAGGCAGGAAACTCTGAGGCAAGGAACTGACTCAGGCCATAGAGGAATGCTGCTTATTGGCTTGCTTTGCCTGCTTTCTCCTAGCTCCCGGGACCAGCCCAGGGGTGACACCTGCCCACAGTGGGCTGGGCCCTCTCACATCAATTAAGAAAATGCACCACAGGCTTAGTGCAGGCCAATTGAAGTCTTTCCAAATAACTCTGACTTGTGTCAAATTGACAAAAGAATGAGCCAGCAGAATCCCCAGTGATCTATAGATTTTCAAAGACCAGTTACTAAAGACATGCCCTGGGCCCCTTCAGCGCTTTCAAATGGGCTCCTCTGTCTCACTGAGCGATCTTTGCTGACCCTTCTTTGCATTTTTCTTTTTTCAAATGTCCACAAAAGCAGAAAGAGGCAGGTGTGGGATGGTACAGGGTAAGCTGAGAAAAGTGCCCGGTGCTCTGGTGAGCTTGTTAGGGTCTTCAGATAATGGAGTTACCAATGGAAGAAGAGGTTAAATATCTTCACCAGTGTGTGCCTCTGTGGGACATGCAGTTTTCATTTTTCCCTTGCAGTCTCTAACAGTGTGTGTCCTCACACGGCCACCAGGATCAGTGTGGCTCAGTGCTTTAGTGTGTTCCGTTACACAAGTGCACCTCTCTCAGAATAGACCATGATGCTTACAGGTTCAATTAGCAAGACTTTGACAGTAAGACTGCGTTGTCTCAATTGTGTCAGATAGAGGGCACTCGGTGCAGACTTGGATAGTCTTGTTTTAGGCACTGTGGGTACATGAGAGGTTTGCATCGTTAATTACATGTGATGTTTGAATGCCAAGAATGGGTATAGGATTTGGTCTGGTGTATTCTCTGTTCCCAGTCCCTACTGTCAGCAAGGAGGTGTGTGATACCAGCTCATTGTAATGTTCTTCTGAGACAGTGGTTTTCAGAGTGAGGCCTGGGCACTCACAGGGTACTGGATGCTTGTTTCTCAGCATCTACAAGGTCAAACATGTTTGCCTAAAAATTCAGAGTATAGTTTCCTGGCGTTCTTTTAGTAGTAGATGATCCAGTGGTATTTCCTATTAACCACATAATGCTTGTCACAGGCATTGGGTGCAGCAGCAACTGAGACAATCTGCTGTCTCCTATGATGCTAGGCGTCTGAGAACTTGGGTAAAATGTAAAATGCTGCCCTTCCCCTCTACAACTCCTGTTGTAGAGACTACAGTCATTTCTTTCTATTATCCTCTTTATATTAATATGTTGTGGGTTTATTACTACTGTGTGTGTGTGTGTGTGTATGTGTGTATGTATGTGAAGAGAAGAGAGAGAGAAGAGAGAGGAGAGAGAGAGAGAGACAGAGAGAGAGAGATACAGAGAGATACAGAGAGACAGAGACAGAGAGGGTAGAGGGTCTGCTCACCTTCTACCCTGTTTGAAACTGTTGTTTGGTGCTGTGTACACACACTAGGTGACCATGAACTAACTCTGAGATATCTCCTGTTTTCATCTCACCTGAAGATCTGAGGGTCTCGGGTCCAGATGTGTGTGTTTCCACACCCAGCTTCACGTGAGGACTTGGGTCCTCATGCTTGCATAGTAAGCACTGTACTCACTGGGCTCTGTCCCCAGCCAGTCACTGCTTTTTTTTAAGTGAATTAATGAAGAAATTAATGACTTTTAAGGTTCTGATTGCTTGCATTCTGGTAAATATTGATAGTTACATCAATAATAACCCTGATACTTTTGGACTGTGGAGTTTTTTTTGGTTTGTTTGTTTGTTTGTTTGTTTGTTTGTTTGTTTGAAACTGTGTCTTGTTATATACCCCAGGCTGACCATAATCTTGTGGCAGTCCCCCTGCCTCAGTGCTAGGATTACAAGTGTGCACCTACAACTTGCTTCAACATTTTTAAGCTTATAAAATGCTCCCAAATCCACAGTGTTTAACAGACACTGTGCTGAAGTCCAGTGGACTGTTTACTACAACTCTCTCAGCTTGAGAATATAACTTGAAAGATATGTAACAAGATATATAATATATATAACGTATCTATTTTATATATATTATATACTATATATTATATATTCTCTAACAACTCAACTTCCACTCATTTCAACATTTATTTGTGGTTGTTTAAAAGTAAGTAAACAAAAAAAGACTGTGAAGCCAAGGGACCTTGTAACTTTAGAAGCAGGGAGTCAGCCATGACAGGGAGCCTTCCCTTCCCATAGACACCTGGCCCTGTGCTTTCTGTTTCATAATGGTGCTTGCAGCTTGCACTTGCATTCATGGCTTTGTGGAGCTGGCAGGTGGCTCTCCTCCCATTCATCCAGCTAGCCAACCTGTTCCCTGAGCACCCAGGTTAGAGATGGTGAGACTGCTTCAAGGAACTTAAGCCTCCTGCAGGGAAACAGTAAACCATCTGTAAGCAGGATCATCACTGATTCTGAAGTGATCCCAGGAACTGGGACATAGCTCCTGGGTGAAGTACTTGCCAGGCAATATGAGAACCTGGGTTTGGATTGAGTACCTATGTACCAACCAGATGTGGCTGTGTATTACTGAAACCCTCAGTGCTTGGAGTAGGAGCAGTTACACAGAGACAGGAGAATCACTGGGGCTTGCTAGGCAGCACAGTCAAAACAGCAAGCTCCAAGTTCAGTGCAAGAGTCCCTCTCTTAAAAGTTAAGGCATGTGGACATACGGGGGTGTGCAACACACACATGCACACACACACACACAAGAACACATCACAGCAGGAGGAATATCATCTTAAAGAAAGGAAATGATAATATGACACATTGATAAACAAGTGAGAAATCGATGCCTGCAGAGAGACCTGCAGGTAACTTAGCACAGGCTCTCCTCAAGAACATCCTATGGGCTGAGATGGGTAAAGGGTTAATAAGAAAGAGAAGAACCGCTTTGAAAGAGAGCAGTTTACCACAGGGAAGGATGTGGGTGTTTGGAGCGTGGTGAGAACCAGACCTAGGAAGAAAGGAGAGTACCAGCTAATTGATAGGCAAGGACCAAATTTTGCCAGGCCTTCTGAGTCCCTGGGAAACTTTCGTGCTTTCATCCAAATGTGATTAGAAGTCACTAGAGGGCTTTTAGGCCAGTGAGGTTGAGCAACCAGACTTAGTGATGGGCTGATGGGAAGGAACAAGCAATGGATACTAAACTAACCTCCAGTCTGCATCTGAAGGACTTAACCTTCTCCAAGTTGTTTACTCTGTAAGACAGCTGGTTAGCATCCACCATTACAGGTGAGGAGAAGGACGCTTCCAAAAGCTGCTAGCTAATAAGATCCTTCCCAGAATCCTCCACAGTCGACGAAATCAAGGCTCCAGCCCAGCCCACTCTCCAACTAGTCTATGCCTGCCTCTTCTGGTACCACTGAGCAGAAGCATCAGATAAGGACCCAAATGGAAGTGGCTATCCTCTCCTCCAACCGTCAAAGCTGTGAGCTAGCCCACCAAGAGTCAATACCTCATTTTCCGTCTGAGAAATAGGACCCTACCCACCTGTTGGCCACCAGCCTAAGTAGGAGTTAATTGGGACAGGTTCACTCACATCTCAGGTGTGTCTCGGCTCCCAGAAAAAGAGCCATTATTCTTGCACTCCCATGACACCTCTTGACAGGAATGTGGGTGTCTTTCTCAGACAGTTTTACCCTTTATCAGGGAGGGGGTTGGTGATCGCTCTGAGGCTGGTATGGGAACTTTTAACATTGCCATTTGGGTAAGGAAGAAACACCTATGCCTTACATTCAGGCAGAGGGCAAAGCAGTGTTTGGTTGGTTTTTTTTGGCTGGGTGGGTGGTGGTGGTGTGGTGGTGGTGTTTTTAAGTAGTTTAAAAGCTCTGAAGCTGGTTCAGTGGTTCAGTGGGACAGAGACTGAAGGGGAAGCAGGAAACATTGTCTTAAGACAGAACCCCTCCCCCTCCCCCTCCCCCTCCCCCTCCCCCTCCCTTTCCCCCTCCTCTCCTCCGGGGCCCTTTCCCCTCCCCCTCCCCCTCCCACTCCCCCTCCCCCTTCCCCTCTCTTTCCCCCTCCTCTCCCCCTCCCCCTCCTCTCCCCTGAGTGCTGTCCATTATCACCTTCTGCCTTTACTTTTGCCTCTTCCTGCTTTCTTGACACACAGCACTAGGCACAGCTACAGAAGCCCGGGCAGCTGTGGGATACCAGAGCATGAGTAGTAAGAGCCAGTGACAATTGGCTATCAAGTGTCAGCTCTGCATTATCTGTGGCATCTGCAAAGCTGAGGAGATAGCACAAGGCTGGCAGCTTCTATTCCTTCCAGGTCACTTTGACAAATAAGTTTCTGCTGCCTTTGGGATTGGCAGGGTATGTTGGTAATAATATCTGCTTGCTCCCCTGTAGGGCAGTGTCTCTCCTCACCACCTCTAGCTACTTTACATACTCATGGATCTAGCTTGCAATTTACATTTGTATATTTTATTCATAGGTGAAATGTTTTTTCTCCTATAACTTTGTACAGTGCTAAACATTATCGGAATATTATTCAAAACATGTCCTTTCCATAAAATCTGTTTATGTGCCATCATTATCTGCAGCATTAAATACATTTTATATCATCAGAAATTTTATGATATATTTAAAAATGAATTTCTACTTAGCTGAAATGCATTAGGGATTATCCTAAGAGACCCTGCTGGAAAAAAATGCAGTCATGTTTATTTGTAACTGCCAGAAAATGGCTTGCAAAATTGTTAGTGTCTTTTTATTATTCCCTACCACTGGAGCACTTGCTTGTTAATTAGAGAAATTTCAACTGTCATAGTTGGCAATTATAGCTTCTGTATCATTGTCTGTTATGAATAGTCAATGAGAGCTGATTAATATGCATGAGCAGCAGTATATATAGCGTGTGCATTGGACCACAATCCAGCTGCCAGAGTCACTCACTCGGAGGAGGGAGCAGAGTGTGTGTGTGTGTATGTGTGTGTGTCCCTGTGTGTGCGCGCGCGCGCGCGTGCGTGCATGCTTTGAGGGAAGGAAACGAAGCGTGGAGGAAGCAGAGAGTTGTTTTTGCAGCCTCGGAGAGCCATGCCTGTGTGAAGCTTTGTAGCTGCCTGACTCACCTGAGGCTCTCAGAGAGCCCTTCAATGCCTGCATGCTGAAGGAGTGGCTTCCCAGGCGCTGGAGGTCCTAAAGGCTTTCTTTGACATTTCCTCCAAACATGGGATGCAGCTTGTGCAGCGCGCAGAAGCAAGAGGAGCAGTACAAATTACTCTATGAAGTTTGCCAGGTAACAGCGCGCAGGTTATTCCACGGTACTCACCTGGCAGCATCCCTCCTGGGGCAGGAATCGGGAATTTGTGTGTGTGTTTGTGTTCTGCCTAAGCCTGCCTTGCCCACTTCTCCGGAGATGTTCTGTTAACTCTCTTAAGAAATGTGCTTCCTAGCAGCTTTTCCGGTGCTTGATTTTGAGAGTCTAAATAGCTGTTGATGGTCTTGCGATGTGTTTGAAGCAGCTGTGTCACAAAGCTCCATGACAACTAAGCGCTCTACAGAGTAGCCAACAGGGTCAGAGAGTGGTCACGCATCCTTTGAACAAGTTGGGGAAGACAGGGGCAGTGATGGATGCTTGCAGTTTTTGTGTCTGTTTAAAACAGTTTTAAGGCACTGCTCACAGTGGAGCAAAGTCCTCTGCTGAGTCCTCCTTTCGGGAGTGTCTTGCTTGTACTGGACATGTGGTTCACATTTATACCTCACACTTGCTACTTGCATACGTCTCTTGCATTACACATACTGTGTAAATGCTAGTAACTTTTGAAGCAAGTGACTCGGTCTTACAGACTGTCACCCTCAGCAGGTGATTTGTCACGGCTTCTACATCACAACATGAAATTTCAGTTGAGATGTCAGGGCATGTGTTCAATACAGCCCAGAAAGCTTATTTTACATCTACGCTGAGCACTTTCTTTTTAAGTATTCAAGCCTCATCTTGAACAAGGTGGTTTGACATGGTTCTTGCTAACCTAACTCGGCAGTTAAGGATTTTTCTCTTGAATCGGTTTGGTGCCTTTAAAAAATAATTTCAGTGAACAGAACATCACAGTCTGGTAAGTTTTTAAAATCATCATAGTAGAATAACATGATGGCAAGTAAAAAAAAATGGGTGTGTGTTTCTTGGTTCATAACAACAAATGGCTAATTAATACATTGTTTTAAAGAACCAGGCTTGACTTTAAAACGAATTCGATCAGCTAGTTGTCTGTTATTTTCGCATGAGCCACCAGAGGGCGGTTGTCCCTAGCAAGACACAGCAAGACAGTTTAATGTGCGTCTGTGAGCAAACTCTGATACCAGGATGATACTGGGTGAATAAAAGGTGCGTCTGTCTGTATGTCTGTCAGCTGTCTGCAGTAAGGCATATAAAGGGTCAATGTAAGCATTCTTAGGTTTTTCGAACTGTCCCACCTGCTAAAAACAAGCTTCTTAAGTCTTAGAAATCTCCTTGGCTTCCACCTCCATGCTCAGGACTTAGCGGGACACAAGCCTTGTTTCCTAGGGATATATGGGAGGACTTGAGCATCAGTACTGCCACCACTGATGATCTAGCCCCCATCCCTCATGTCATCATGCGATATGTTCTAAGCATCAGTTTGCCTGATAATCTGGGGGCTCTCTTTTTGAGCCAAACATTTAGAAGTGAAATGAACTAAGTACCAGACCTCATTGGCTAAGCAGTGTGCTATAATAGGCTTGGCTACTGCAGAAGGAGGAAGTTAAATGGTAGTTTTCACGGTAGTTTTCAAAACTCTGTGCCTGGTTTGGTTTGATTTGGTTTGGTTTGGTTTAGTTTTTATCATCAGCACCAAAAGTATCATGTAGCTTCCATTCATGTGAATTTCATATACATTTATAATAGTGAGCACCTTCCCAAATTCAACTTTATGTTATCTACAACAAATCTGTGTCAACTTATTTTTTATTCAACCTTATTATTTATGCTCTTTTAAGCCAGACTATAGTCCCAAAAGAAGGAATCTGGATTCAGTTTGGTTTTTACTAGGTAAAATTTTGTGGGGCTATTTCTGTCCGGTGAGTTGCTGATAAATGACTTCCGTCTGAAATACATGTTGTCAGCAGTTTAGGGAACCATGCAGATTTATTTTCAGGGAGCCCAAACTACTTCTCAGACCCACTACCCTTGTGCCAGCTAAGTAAAATCCCTCCTCCCACCCATTCTTTGGGCACCTGGACCATAGCACAGAAGAATTCACAAAACTCTTGCAGGAATTAGTAATTGTATCCTCACCCTTATTATGCAAAACCTTATTAGAACAGAGAAATTAAGGTTTCCATAAATTACAGTTCCAGAAAGTCCAGGGTGTCTGGCTTCAGTAAGCCTTCATAACAGCAGCACAAAGAGGATCAAATATTCTAAGGCTCTGGCTTGATCCTTTCCTCATCCAGAGATAATTCAAAGAGATGCTCTTCATTAGGGCCATCGGCAAGCTGCCTATAATTTCTTTGGGGGCTGCTGTGAGCTTAATAGTGCAGAACAATGGCTTTGCCTCTGGTTGTACACACACCTTATTGTACCTTTACTCACATTAGAACAACAACAACCAACAACTCCCCAACTTGCCTGCTTGCTGAAGAGTGACACAGTCATTGACACCCCTGTGCTGAAACCTTGGGGGACACTTAAATCCTTTTGAGGAGACAAAGCAAGCTTCTTCCTACCCTGGGGTTGTCAGAGCAGTTGAGGGCTGCAGTTTCTTGGGCTGTTATACCTGCAGATTCCAGTGGGGCCTCGACATAGAATCTGTGCGTTCTGGAAATGGGAAGCTTAAGTTAGTAGCTGAAAAGGTCAGCCTATCAGATAACTTCAACCCCTTAATTCAAGGAGGGAAAAAAAGAAGCCCAAAAGAAAGGTACTTGGAGGTGCTCATGGGTGTAGTCTTCTACTTGGGGAAGTTGGATAGCACAGAGAATGTCATGCTCCAGCCTCTCAGCTCGGGGGCTGGAAGCCAGATAAGAATGGGTGCCACGTTCTGGGTGGAAAGGAAGGAAAAGACTCATGGCAAGGTCTGTGACTCTGTTAGCTGGACACCTATGATTCCAGGGCAGGATAGATGCCAGCTGTGCTAGCAGGAAAAGTGGAATGGCTGTCTGGGTATTTTGCAGGTCTTCCTGTGGAGAGTCAGGGAAGGGAATAGAAGCGATCAGAGGTAGCATCCGTCTAAAAGTCCTCTGGGGAGTCTGTGGGGCATTAGTAGTCTTTGAGATTGTAATGAGTCAACAGGGAAATAATTCTGATAGAGAATTCTGTTTCCAACTAGAAATTGTAACTAACTCACTTACCTAAAGTCTGCGCGCCAGTTTACAAATTGACAAGGAAAACACAGTTGAAAACATCTACAACATTACCTACACCATTCTTAGTGTGTACTGGCAATGTACTAAATGCCAGTCATCTGGTTTCCCACTGAATCCACACAGCAGCTTGGAAACAGGAGATATTATTATCCCCAGCCAAAGATAAAGCAATTGACATGCAAAGGAATTATAAGTAGGGTTGGGTGTCACATCTGTACCACAATTCTCAGGTCTGAGAACCTTTACACAAATCATTTTCAGCAATGTCAGTGAGTTGCATAACCAACATTAGAGGAGACTCAACTGGGATAAAGTGATTGCACTCAGTGCAAGTATGAGGACACAAGTTCAATCCCCAACACTCACAGAAGCCAGGTTTAGTTGTGCTTACTTGTAATCACAGAGCTGAGCATGCAGAGACAGGAAGAGCCCACAAGCTCAGATAAGTCTTTGAGATTGTAATGAGACAGCAAGGAAATGATTCTGATAGAGACTACCCAGAGATAAACCTGTGTCAAAAAACAAAGTTGGTGACTCCTAAGGAATTATGCTAGACATTGACCTCTTCCCTTCACGCACATAAATACCACAGGAGGAGGAGGGAGGGAGGGAGGGAGGGAGGGAGGGAGGGAGGGAGGGAGGGAGGGAGTGAGTATATGTTAAGATTGCTGTTCACCTGTGGGTTGAAGAGCCTGTACTATCAAAACAGATCCCCTTACAGCTTGTCATTTCACTCCGTCAAGCCATGAGGAGGGTGGACAAAGAGAAGTCAGTTACCTCCAAAGTAGCAGAAAGTTCCCACTAATGTCCCAGCATTTTCCAAATGGATGATCTTATAAAGCCCTGGACCTTTGGCCCTTGGTATTAAGATTAAAGTTGTACCTTCTGCAGAAGAGTTACCAGTTTTTTGTTTTGTTTTGTTTTTTTAAAGCATATACTTTACCCAGTAACAATGTTGTCCCCAAACATAGCAGCTGTCCTTGTTTGTGACCCTTTCCCTATCAATCTATTAACTAGTAGGCTAGGAAAGCCCAGATTTCTCTGGTAAATACAAATTAGAATCAGCAAGTTTATGAGGCAGCTGGAAACTTGACTGCACACAATCCTGTTTTCATATTTAATTAGCTGTGTGCAATACTCAATTAGATGAGTTTACTGCTGGAGAGCAACTGTGAGTCGGCTGTGAAGCAGCCGGGCCGTGGTATGATTAAGTATGGACAGAGTCGGTGGCAGTTAATTGGATGAACATAAACTTGACCTCCACACAGCAGTGCTGAGCCAGGCCAAGTTTCCTGCAAATAGGAGTGTGTTTGCTTAAGCAGCCTGTCAACGCTAAAAGCACTGTTTTCGATGCGAGTTTTCCTTCTGCATTCATTTTTGGGTGAAAAAGGGTTGAAAACAGAAGGCTCACCCAGGCCTAGCAGTCCAGGTCTGACATCCCAGCTGCTGGAGAAGGCAGAGGCAAGAGGATCACAAGTTTGGGACTCTGTGGGCTACAGAGTGAGCTTCAAGGGGTAGCCTGAGTAACTCTGTGAGACCCCTTTTGCAAATACAGTTTTTTAAATTAGGTTATCTCTCTCCACCTCAGTAAACTGAGACCCCTTATGAGAATGGAACTGTTTATGGCCACAAGAGTCGATATTTAAATGTGTGTATGTATCTGTCACTATATGTTATTTTCTCATTGGTAAACAGTGGCTCATAAATTGCTTTAGCGTTAAGAAATGAAAACAGAATGGCTTGAGGTGGAATCAAGGCCAGCTTGAAGCCTTCCCACCATGCCCCGCCCACTGCTCCATCCCTATATGGAACATCCCCACCCTCTGCCAGCCCTGTGTTCTTACATGGAGCCTTCCCACCACGCCCCACCCACTGCTGTATCCCTACTCTATCTCCACATGACCTGCCCATTGCTAAATCCCTGCATGAACCTTTTCCAGCATGCCATGCCTTTCCATTCTGAAGGACAAGTGCATCCCCACACTGAGAATTTCTACTGTGCTATACAATACGCTCATGTCCCTATAAAGCAAGCTGCTGTGCTCCCAGGCACTCCTGTATCCCTGTATTGAGCATCATCCCCTTCGATGCTGTGAATCACTAATCTATTCCTACAGAGTGTGCCTGCTGTGCCCTGCCCACTGTCATTTCCCTTCATGTCTCTCTGCCTCACATCCGTGTTATCATATTAATGCTGTCTTTCCCGTTGCACTATGAATTCTGGAAGTCTCACTCTTCTCCAGACATCCTTACCCGAGCACCTTGGATTCTTTAGTGTCTTTGAGGAACAAGAAATAGGTATAGTCAATATGTATTTAGAAAAAGGATGGGGAACTGCACATAATGGCAGTGACTGCACCTGGGCGTGAGACCGGAGGATAGAGGGTATTGTATAGCTTTTGTTATTTTGTTCACTCAGCCCTAGGCTCAACCAACCATGTGCCAAGGATCTTCTACTCAGCCTGTGCTCATTGACTCCCTGGAGCCCTTAGAATAAAGGGAACTGCTTCATGAGGACTTCAAAACTGCCCCTGGGCCCCTTCTAATATCTCCATAAGCTTCCTGCCATTATTCACCTGCCCTGGTCCTGGATCCCCTTTCAGTGCCCGTATCTACCTTCATCCCTCCCTCTTAAGACTTTGCAGTGGGCTTTCTCTTCACAGACCTTCTCTGACCAGGAAGTCCTCTCCACATCCTTTAATCTCTGTATAGTTCCCTTCCTAATAGTTTCTACAACTTATCACCCATCTCCAGCCTCCTACCCACTCCCAAATGTCATCCCCATGAGGTGCTTTGTATCATTCTCTGGAGTGCCCCAGTGTTGCCAGGTTAACTCAGTAACCATCAAGACCTCTTTACCAAATTCTAAATGAGAACTGTATTAAATGGGTCCCACTTTGGTCCAAGGTGGGTTTTAGCAATGACAAATGAGCCCATGTCTCTATTGCCAATAGGCAGGTGCGATAGGTCTACAGGGGAAACAACAGCCAGTCACTCTTGTTTCTGTCACCCACACACCTGCCATGGTAGGTAAGAAGAAGAAACATATGGAAGCGTGAAGAGAAACGCAGGTTTAATAGATGAGTTCCGTCGTGCTCATTAATAGATCATGATGGGTCATGGTTAACTGGTAGGGGTGGAGGATACAGAAAAGAATGCCGTCAGCCGTTCTGAATAATACCACACCTGTGCATGATACCCTGCGTTCTCTGACCACTGTGGGGTCAAGCAGGAAAGCAGCTCAGGTCTCAAATCCTGGAAAACCGACTCCTAACAGAAGCACCTTCATTTATGTGACAGGTGTCACACTGTTGGTGAAATGTAGTCGACTGAGCTGTTGGCCGTCCAGTGCTGCCCTGACAAGTGTCGGGAGTGAATTTGTCCTACTCAGAATGACCCACTTTCCCTCAAGCTTGCCAAGAGCACACAAGGGCACACTGAGTTATGAGTCCATTGGTAAATTCCAGAGAAAAGGACCTTTTGACATATCCAGTCACCTGCCTAGCAGGAAAATTATACATATCAGTTCAGGGTAAAGGATAAACTGAAATAGTGTAGAAATGAAGGAAAATTGTTGGCAGTAATGTACAACTGTCTTTGCACCCAACCCTTGATTTGAGTTAAAGATGGAAGGCAGTTTATCTGACTGGGGAAGATTCTGTTTCCTTTAACTCACTAGTTCTCAAAGGTGGACCCAGCCCTAAGACCTACTGAGTCAGCATGTCAGGAGCTGAGGCCATCAATCTATCCATAGCCCATGGACCCTCAGGGAGCACGGTGCATGTTCACACTGGTCTCACTTCTCAGTTAAGCTGAAAATCCTGGAAGAAGATGGACTAACACTTTTCTGGCAGGTTTTCGGAAGTCCATGCTAGATGCGTAGGCAGCACAGAAGTCACATTGCAGACACATAGCTGCAGACTGAAAGTTTAACCATCTGTTGGCTTTTTAAAAGTTATTTTGCTTGAGAACCTGTTGTTTTTTCAGTATTTGAGAGTTGAACTCAAGGTCTCATGGCTATCAGGCAAACTCTTGACTAACTTAACCATAGGCCATATCCCCAATCCTTGCTGAATGACATTTTTAAAGTAAACTATTCAGTAATGTCCAGTTCACACATGTGAAATAGGTTACTGTAGATCTATCTGTAAAAGTTCATCGTGCCTCTCCATATGCACCCACACTGCCACCATTTGTGCTCTGCCCAGCATCCCACTGAAGCAGCATCCTTGCTCCTGTGAAGTCCCACACTTCCTCCTGTTTGTTCAGACACTCCCCTCGCAACAGTAAGGAGGACAATAATATAATTAATTTCCAGCAATGCCGATGGTGATAGGCAGACTTCTACTAGAGCAGAATGTATTTTTAGGACAGACACTGCTACTCTTTGTTTTCAGAATTCTGAGGAGTAAGTTTGGGTACCAGCATCTTTCTGCTACTGAGCCATACAGCCGTGATCATGATGACAAAACATGACAGCTGACTCCACTTCCAGGGTGGCAGTTCAGGTTACCTTCTCACTGGATCTGCCAGTTAAGCATCATTGTCTGGGATTGGGGAATAGTTTAGGAGCAGAGTGTGTGGCCCAAGGTTCCATTCCCAAGACTACAAACAATTAAAAAGTAAAAATAAAAACATTGACCCATTTTCTTAGTTACTTTCCCCCTTTCTATGATCAAATACCTCAGAAAAATAATCTAAGGAAGAAGAGTTTGTTTAGGCTCACAGTTTTGGGGTACAGTCCATCTCATAGTGGGAAACATGGCAGCTGGAGCATGAAGCAGCTGGTCACAGTGCACACATCTACAACTAAGAATCAAAACGAGGGGAATGCTAGTGTACAGCTGTCTGTCTCCTTTTCATTCAGTCCAGGACCCCAGCCTGTAAGATGGTCCCACCTACATATCAAGGATGGATTTTTCCTGCTTTTTCACATCAAGGATGGATTTCTGGGAATACCTTCATGAATGTACTCAGTGGTGTATTTCCATGATAATCCGAAATCGGTCGAGCTGACAGTGAAAATTAACCATCAGCCAATCATTTGTGGTTCTCCTGTTACACGTGTTTAGGCTGTATCTTATGTGTTAGGTTAGACTCTAACCATTAGAGGAGAGGTTCTCAACCTTCCTAATGCTACAGCCTTCTAATACAGTTCCTCATGTTGTGGTGACCTCTGGAAAATTATTTTGTTGCTACCCCATAACTGTAATTTTGCTGTTATAAATTTATAAATTATCTGATATACAGGATATGTGATATGTGTCCCCCAAAGGGGTTGTGACCCACAGGTTGAGAACCTCTGCGTTAGAGGATGACCCTTCTTAGGAGGTGCTTCCAAGTTGATCTCCACACGAGTCTCCACTCTATGCATGTCTCCCTTACCTCACCCTCCATCCCAGTACTCACAAGGGATGAAAGATACTCTCTCACACCACTTTAAAAAAACAAAACAAAACAAAACCTTCTTGTCTCTTTTAACTTGATGTTTAACTTGTCAAAATTACAAAATGTAAGGGAATGAATCTCACTTGAGCTTGCATCCTCACACCAGTCTCAAGGTTCAGAAATTCTCCCAAGGTTTTTCTCAGACCAAACCTTGTGTTGGAGTCTCCGCCTTGCTTATTGGAACCCTGGGTGTCATGGTCTATTCCTAAGTGCTATGTGTTGCTGCCAGACTGGATGCTCCACTTGAAGCACCACTGCTCTGGGAGAAGTACGGGTGACTAGAGAGAGACAAAGAGGTAGATATAGGAAGAAAGCATTGAAGCGAGAATGTCAGGCCTTCCTGATGTATAGATTCACTAGAACTGACATTGTCATAGCTCAGTGATACTTCTTCTGAGGTATTCTATTGTCATCTGCAACTGTGTCCCCTCTGCCAAGTTAATCTACCTCATCACACAGGCATCATCTCATCTTACATCATCACCAAGAGGAAAGTGAAAATAATATGTAGTAATAATTATTAAAATCCCAGCCTTAATCAGCACAATAGCTGGGCAGCTGCCTACCCTCCATGCTGTTAGAATCTACTCTCCTGTCAATAACCCTGGGTTTTTACCTACTATTTACTATGTTCCATCTGGGCTCCTCTTAACTCCAATTGGGCAGCCCTCAGGACTGTGCTCTATTGACCCTTAACCCAAGGCAGCTTCTTCTTCCTCCTCTCCTCCTCCTGCTTTCTTCTACTTCTCCTGCTTCTGCTTCTTCTTCTTCTCCTCATCTTCTCCTCCTCCTCCTCTTCCTCTTTCTCTTCTCTGACCCCAAGCTCTTGAAATCTAAACCCCACCTATGTTTCTTCTACCCAGCTATTAGCTGTTGGCATCTTTATTAACCAATCAGTGTTCATCTCTGGGGCAACTAGTGTGGGGGGCTCAAATTAGCATTAGAATACAAGCAGCATCAAGCCAACCCACTACAATAATACAGTCAACACTTAGTGTCATCTGACCTCTTAATTTTTCAAGTGACTAAGGAGAGATATACCTTATGTCACTTCAGCATGTTTTAATGAGGTTCCAGATTTTATGTGTTAAGTGCATTTTCTATATTTAAGTTTCCTTTTTGTGTGTGAAACGGCCTGCTGAAGTTTCTATTTCTCTGTTGAGTTTTTCCATCTTTTTCTCTTGGCTTTCAAGATTTTTAAAGGCATAGCCTGTGTACCGACTCATTATATCAAACTATTAGAAAGTCTCTTCCATACTTGCAAAGGTCTGTGTGTCTTTCTGACATTGTCCAGGGAACCAAATACATCTTTTTTATTGTGGTTTGCATTGTGCATCTGTTAGGAAGTGTGTTTTCTACCTCAAAGCCATAAAGATAGGCTCCTTTATTCTCTTCCATGCATATTTTATAAGTTTATGTACAGATTTTCATCAGTCTTGTCTTTCTCTGTGCCTTTGTGTATGATGCGGTGTCGGAGTCCAACACCATTGTTTTTTATAAATGAATTTTCTAGTATCCCTTAGATAAAAGTCCACCTCTCCACCCATGAAGAGGAAACGTCAGTTTTTCCATGTGTTAGAACCTGCCCCTGGCTTTTCTATTCTGTCCTGTTGATGGGGCATTCAATAGCTATTACATGGCACTACAGCTGTGAGGTGATTCCTAATGACTGGGAGAGCAAGTCCTTCCCCAAGGCCACTTTGTTTGCTTGGCTCGTCCTGGTACTTTACTTGTCAATCAAGTTGGCAATGTTTTTCTCAAGGGATAGTGAGTTCAAACAGGTATCATTGTAGCATTCTCTGTATATCTATTACCTTGGATGTCTTTGCATTTACTCAATACTTAATACAGTTTAATACAACTATTAAGAAGTGACCCAAGAACATATATATTTAAATCTCCTCCTACCCCAAATTCTGAAGGAATCTAAATCATAAATATTCAGAGGGAGATGAGATTGGCTGGCTATAAAGATAGTTTAAGAATGTAAAGTGCTCCTGAGATGGCCCAGTAGGTAAAGCACTTGCCACAGAAACCTGAATTCATTAAGGTCCAGAACTCACATAAGGGTAGGAAGAGAGAACTGACTCCAAAAGTTGTCTTCTGACCTTTATACACATGTGACATTGGCACATACATGTCCCCCCCACCACAGTGCCATACATAGGATATACACACATAATAAAAAAACAAATGTAAAAACTGTTTCTGATAAGTAATAAAATGTTGGGTGGCAGCCTATCTGTAATCCCAGTGCGCAGAAGGTAGAAACAAAAGATCTCTTTATAGCAAGCTTGCTAATTAGATAGCTAAACTGGTGAGCTCTGGGTTTAGGGAGGGACTCTCTGCCCCAGTAGATATAGAGTGGAGAGTGATCAAGAAAAAACTTGGTGTTAACCTCTCTAGTCTCCACACATGTGCAATCACACATGTGCCTTACACACATATGCACAAGCACATACATGCATACATAGACCCATGCATGTATATGGTGCATACACAAGACCCTAAGTTCAAATCTTGCAAAAGAAAGAAAAGGGAGCACGGAGTATAAAATGCTACTTTCAGTCTTCTTAATATGACATGTTCTTCAGCAGTAAAATTCCTCTCCCATGCCATAGCATTTGTTGCAAAAGAAAGAAGGCATCTGTCAGACTCCAGTTAGAGCTCATCTTTTTATACACACTCCCCTGCATTTTGCATGCTTCTGGCTAAAGAAATCAGAAGGCCCAAGCATGTCTCTTTTGTGAAAAGGAACACATGACCCGAATAACACAGGCAAGATTTACTATGCACAGCCTCCTACCAATGGGCGCACAGTTAATTCGAGTGACATCTGGGGGAACCACAGTTTTCTCCCAGCGTGTTAAGCAGTTTACCCTGATGACAAGCTCCTGTTTTTCCATACATGGCAACCATCTATTCCCATATCCACCCACAGTGCCAAGGCATATTACATTAAAAGTGGCATGCATCTTAATAAAAGGAAACTCAGAAAATTACAAGCCAATTTTGCCTTATCGAGCAGCTGCTTTCTATTTGGGGAGTCTCTGAAAGGTAGAAGGAAGTTACTCTCCTTTGTAGCAATATTTTCACCAACAGGAGGTGGGAAGAAAAAAATGTCAACCATTCCCTACATCTGCACTGTGTTCCTCTTTATGTAGTTATAAAGTGACTGTCAGGTATAACTCATAGGACTTAGACACCATTACCATGTTCTCCATGTAAAGCCATAGCCATGCGTTCCTGCTTGGAGTAATTTGTTAACACGGTTGCCTTTCTCTGTTTCCCTGGACCTGGGGTCTTTGTTTTGATTTTGTCTTTATTTTCTTTCCGTGGGCAGTTTTTGCATCCCGGTTTTGTATCATTGGGCTAGGTATTTAAAGTCTGTGTTGTCCTGAGTGTTTGTCTGACTTCTCCCTAACACATAGACTAAAACATCTCATTGAACATCTGGAACCTGAAAGGAAGTACCTGTTCCCCTAGACCTAAGGAGGAAGGAAATCACCAGTGAGGCCTTAGACAAAACACTGAGCCTCTTCTCCAGCAGCTGAGGGCTTCAGAGACCCTGGCCAACCATAGTTGCAAAACATGAGGAGGCTCAGTGCTGTGTCTTTTGCCCTTGCATTGCCAGCAAGGACCCAGCACAAGATGTTCGTTGTCATCTTCATGATACACTGCTGTGGAGAATGATTGTCATGGACACACTTTAGGGACAGGACTCTCATGTCATCTTCACACCACCCTCCCAGTATAGAGACACTTTGTTATTTCCATTTTAAAGATGAGATAGTTGAGGCTATAGAATGACTGATTATTGGGTTCATTAGCCAGTGGGTAACAGAATTGTGACACAGGACTGTCTGACAGGTTTGCCATGGTTCCTCCAACACACATAAATAGATATTCATATCTGTTACCATACCATGCAGTGAGAGGACAGTCCCTGTCACCAGGTGACTTGCATTCTAGAGTGACAAGGTTGGCTCTGCTACCACTACAGCACAACAGTATGTGCACAGAAACCATGCAGTTTCCTTCTGGAGTGATTTGCAGCTTTGGAGGTGAAATGGATGTCAGGGTAATACCTGACTCATGTGTAAGTCAACCTGGCTATTGTTGAAGAAGGAGAGGGATTCCACTGCACACTGTCCCAGTCTAGAATCACCAGGTTGTCCAAAAGCTTGTGGCTCTATCACTGAGTAGTTTAGAACAGTAACTGGGCCCCTGTGCACCTTACAGTCTTCCTTCAAAACACAAGTAAAAGTTCTTCTTCTAGATGCTGGCAGTGTTTGAGACTATGCTGTGTCTAGAGACTCTAGACATGGTGGCAGCTCTGAATGTGGACATGTCAGATGAGCAGTCAAAGTTCTGGGGACCAAAACATAAAGCAACACTGAAGGAAGTGAGAGAAGCCAGACTTCCAAAATTGGGGAGTTACAGGTATCCATGGAAACAGGTATACTGATGGATGTGCATCTAGGAAGGACAGCTTTCTTGGACATCCTTGGGTTACCATTGGTGCTAAGTCATTTCTTTGAAAGGAACAATGGAGAACAGGTTTCAGGAGAAACAGGCAAAAGCAATACTTCTTTGAAATGCCTAGGGGTGAAAATGTATAGATCACTAGGAGAAAAATGTTCCAGTTTCAGCATTTCTTCATGTTATTTTTGAACACTTCCATTCTACAGGTAGGGAGTCACTGGACATAATGTAGAACTTGCATGTCCTCATAGTAATTTCCATCCAGAGACAGGGATAGAGCTCCACCAAGTTCTCCCAGCTAGTAATGGCCCATGGCAAGGGCTAGGAGCACCAAGGGAGCTGAGACCCAGGCATTGTGGCTGGAAGCATGGAGCTATCAGGAGGAGCTTGTGGTCCTCAAAGGCAGGTATCTCAATAAGGCTCTTGCGTGTGTACATCTTACATGCTGGCTTTGTTCCATAGGACAGTCTCACATTTAACATGGACATTTAAGAATAAAAAAGTGGGATGTTGTATGACCACACATTCTTACCATGCTAAAGAACTAATATAGGGAAGGTGGGGGCTTGCAGCCACATCTTCTTGCATTTTATTTAGATTTTACATTTCATATAAATCAAACATAGCCTGTGTTATATACAGTCTATATTGCAGTGCCCAGGTACAAGGACATGGGCAGAAACTTCCCCCATATACATTCAACTATGGTCCCATGCTTGGCCCATCAAGTCATCTGGGAGACTGAAGGAAATAAGGTCAGAGGATAGAAAGCTTATAGGCCTTTATTGTGTTGATTTCAAACTCTGCTAAGAAGAGATGTAAGGGGAAAAAATCTCAGACCCAAACAAAAACAGGGGGAAATTTACTGTTGCCTCAAGCAACTAGAGCGCCGTGTGCATCCTCCCATGGCTGTCTCCACCGTCCCCAGGATGGGAATCCAGATTTTTGCCGCTAGCAATCTCCTCACTTTGCTCCGAGCCGCACAGCACTCGGCTGAAGCCACGCTGAGAGTCTGTCTCCACCCAGCTGGGCACCCTGACTCACGGTACTGAATCATCAGCCCATCTTCTTCTCCTTCCACCCTCTGAGACCTATACTCTGTAAACAGTTAGTTACATTTCTTTTTTCCAACCTCACCGTCCACATTCTCACCCCGAATCCTCCATCTCCTCTTCTGGTAAAAATCCCCTCCGTCTCCCAGTATTCTAATTGCATTATCAAGTGTTTTGTTTGGTTCATTAACTCCTTCCCAGATGATTTCCTCCTGGTAGATTTCTAGCAAATTCTACTAGTGTCTAATAAATCATCTTAGAAACTGCTGCAGGTTTTTCTCTCTTGGAGAGACTGTGTCCACAATGCTAATTCCTACACCCCAGGAAAGGAGCATTCTGCCTCCTTTCAAAATAACAGTCCTTCGGGGTTCATGATTAAAACTCTTCAGCAATTCAACAGCCAATGAGAGGTTGCTGAACTCAGCCAGGCTAACCCCTAAGACCCCAGTGAGAACTCAGCTGGAGCATTTCAAAGGTTGTTTCATCATCTCAACAGACTTTCAGACAGATATAGTTCGGTTGGTAGAGCACTTGCCTAGTATACTCAAAACCCTGGGTTTGATCTTAAGCACTAAATAAATCAGGCATGGTGGCACATGCCTATAATCCTAGCCCTTAGGACCTGGAGCCAGGAAGATCATAGTTCAAGGCCAACCTTGGCAATGTAATCAATTGGAGACTAAATAAAAGCTTGTGTCAATAAAAAATAATAAACAACCTTCAGGTAACCTCAGTTAAGATGCTTCTCTCTATGATTACTGCTGGACGTGATAGTCAGGATGTTCCAAAGGGCCTGTCACCCAGATATGTCACTAAAAATGAGACACAGAAATGAAGAGGGTTTAACTGAATATCCATTAGACAGGAAAGGACTTGGCGGTCCAGATCCTGCTTTCAGGATGTGGCAGAATGGTTAGGGCAGGAAGTGTAGAATTGTGTCTAAGAAGATGGCTAATGTTCAGGCAGCCCATGTGGAGTAATCTGAAACAATGAAGGAGCCCTTGGGTACCAGGCTTATAAGGCTCTTGACATAATAAAAAAAAAATCACTTCGTGGCTAGTGGCTAGTGGGAGATAGCTCAGTAACCACAGTGCTTGCTAGCCAAGTATGAGGACTTGAGTTAAAATCAGTAGCATCTACATTGAAAGTCGCAGGAGCAAAGTCTGTGATCCAAGCTCTGGGAGGCAGAGATGCTAGGATCTTTGTTGCTCTCACTGGCCGGCTGGCCTAGCCGAATTACTGAGCTGTAAATTCAGTGGGAGACCCTGACTCAGGAAACAAGTTGAAAAGTGATTGAAGACAACCTCTCTCTCTCTCTCTCTCTCTCCTCTCTTCTCTCACACACCACACCACACACACACACACACACACACACACACCACACTACACACACAAGAGAGAGCTACACAAAATCAGCATTCAGAGCAATTTCCCAACTTTCATTTTGTCAACTCTAAGGATCTGCTCCTAGCATTTAATCACCTGGCACACACCTCATGGATCTTGTGGTGCTTTTAAATCAGTTTGCTCTGTCCATAAAAAGCCTTAATTTTTTTTTTAATTTCTGCCTCGTTCAACAAACTCATACCCCCCTGCATCCCTGACATTCTCAGCTGCAAAGATATGGAATCATTTTGCCATTCTCATTCTCAAGATCTAATCACAAAAAAAGCAAGAATCAATTATTATAATGTGATCATTCTTTAAAGCCCTTCAGCAACTGCAAAGTTGAGAGGGCGAGGCGTTTTATTTCCTACTTTACGGGTGATAAATACCCTAGAATGTCACCATCATTCTTTTTGTCCCGTGTGCCAGCCACATTTATAAATCTAGGAGAAAGAAGTACAAACTTAACTTTATTTTTGATTCATGATGGTTCTAAATCTTGCCCCCATAGCCGCCTTCAAAGTCAGTCAACCCACTCACTCTCATTGGTTCTTCATGCACAGCCAATATTTCCCAGAATTCCACACTAATTTCTCATGGTAGCCATTCAGTACCTGCATAATTTAGTGGAGACAACTTGGGATTTATACATTCTAGTAATAAAAGTTGTCTCTCCTTTTGAGGAAGGGCATCAAAACTATGAATATTTTGGAAGCTCAGTAAACATACACCAGGTTAGTGTAAGCCCTGCATGGGGTGTTCATATGTATTATAAATGATATTGGAGCTGGGAGATTGGAGGGTTTGGTTTGGTTGGAGTTGACATTAATTGACAGTTTTCTTATTTTGTGTTTTGTTTGTTACCGTTGTTGCAGTTTTGAGACAGGGTTTCACACAGTGTAAGCTGACCTCAAACTCACTGGATAGTAAGACTGGCCGACTACTCCTCATTCTTCTGCCCCGCCTCCCATGTACTGGGATTATAGGCATGTGCTATCATGCTTGGCTCGATTTTAAAACAGGACAAAATCAAAACAGGTAGGGAAGTATGGACAGATCTTGGAGACCGTAATAGAGAGGAATAAGTATGATCAAAACACATTGTATGAAATTCTCAAAGAAATGACCAAAAATATCAGAAATGTTTTTCACACTGGAGAAAAAGAAGTAATATTTTCTCCTCCAGCCTAAATTTTCATACCAAGTTGAACTAAAATTGAAATAAAAAGAAAAGAAAAAAAAACAGAATTTGAGCAGAGTTCAGGAGTTCTATGATTTAATTTTGTGAATCAGCTACATAAGTAACAAAATGGTGCCCCACCCACACACACACACCACCACTAGTACTCCATAGGGATTCCATGCTGTAACTGTAGATCCAGTATTCTAAGGATGGAGGCACAAAGATGATTCTACCTACGGGCTCTGAACCTGCAGTGTTCTGCCTGGGACAAGGTGATGGGAGAGAGAGAGAAGAAAAAAAAACAAAACAAAACAAACAACAAAAAAAAACAAAACAAAAAACTAAAAGTCCCTATGGGATTCAATGAAAATGTGGAGAATCACCAAGTATGACATTGTTTTGAACAGTGAATGACCATTAAGAATGCCACAATAGGCTGGACCTAGGCCTCCCGCACATATGTAGCAGATATTGGTCTTCATATGGGTCTTGAACAACTGGAGTGGGGGCTATCCCAAAAGCTGTTGCCTGTCTGTGGGGTATGTTCTTCCAACCGGGCTGCCTTGTCTGCCCTCAGTGGGAGAGGATGCACCTAGCCCTACAGAGACTTGATGTGCCAATGTGGGGGAATACCCAGGGGGCCCCCACCCTCTCAGAGGAGGGGGAGGGGGAAGGGGAGGATTGTGGGAAGGAGTTACCAGGAGGGGGGTGGTGAGCGGGACGTAAAGTAAATAAAAAAAAAATGAATGCCACAATAAAAGTTCTAATACAAGTTTCTAAACTCTACTTTCTTGGCAAATTTACATTATAAGTATAATACTAAGTAGACTTTATTAAAAGATAGGGAAAAGATGGTAGATGTGTTGATGTGACTACAGTTATTGCTTCATTTTATTTATAAATTTAACAAGTATATACTTTCAGTAAACACTGTAAAAACTAAATCTTAAAAAGCCGTCTCACGTGTGCCGTCCAAGGGTCCTCAGTGTGCTTTTAGTCTCAGCCCTGCTTCACCATTCTAATCCTGTGCACATGGTTTCCCTCGAAAGCCCACTCACTGTGCCTTGCTATGTGACTACACCCCTATCTGATCTATTCCCTTCCTCCTTACATCTGTCTTTCTGTGCTTGGCATCTCTTGCTCATGGACAGCTTGCTCTACCTAGCACTTGCTCCTCTGCCTCCCACCCCACCCCCATTCCTATTCCTTCACTACTGGAATCATTACAGACTATCTTCTTCAACCAGACTCTAAACTCTCTGGGGCCAGTTCCCTCTTCTGGTTTTGCTTGCCTTCAGGGTCAGAGCATCATGGGCTATTAGCTAAATGAATGCGCCACTGTGTATAAAACGCTTCTGCATAGTGGGTGGTGCATAGAAGATGCTCACAAGTGCTGAACATCATTGTTAACTCAAAGAAACAAAAGGTAGGGTGGCTGTCAGTAGGCATCTCTGTTTGGTCCAGAGAACATTTAAAATCCCTACTCTAATTCATAATTATTATAGTCTATCTAAAATGTTGTTGGAGAGACAAGATGACAAAACTCTAGAAAAAGAAGGGACAGCCTATTCCCTCAGCTTCCAGAAGTCTGTCTCTAGGCTGGCACCAGGCTCATAAGTGATCTGGGGTACAGTGTCATTGGGTGGGTGTAAACTGCAAAACGTGTGGTTTAATACAACTGCATTTTCTCAGAGGATGGAAGTTTTGCCTCCTGAGATGAACCTTTTGGCTATGAAAAGCCAAAATTAGCTTTTGAACCAAGTGCTGTGTCCTATAATTCTGTTTCTTTGGAAAGAAAACAAAGGAGGAAGAAAAAAATCTCAAATCATCGGTTGTCTGTGTTACCTTAAAATTTTGGAGAAACCAATCCCCAGGCGTCAGGAAATCAGTTTACAGCAGATTTTCATTAGCCTTGCCTTTCCCTGGTATCCGCTGCTCTGCCCTTTGTGCTATGTAAAGAGAGTTAGGGAATTTCATTATCCTGATAAGGAAAATTTATGAAGTTGAGGTCATTCCATCCAATAAACATTTTTTAACAAGTGTTCTATGGCCCTGCCTCTCTTTAGGATTGAAGAACTTCCAAACGTGTGATGTTGCTTTTTCCCCCATATTAACATATGACTGACATCACTTTTGTCCTAACTGTGCCGTTTTAATTGGTGTTCCATCAGAAGAGCTCATAAAACACCTGGAGGGTGTTTGTAGGACACATGCACATGGAGATTTGATGTGACAGCTTAGGAAGAAACGCACTGACAGGCAGTGTCACAATTCCCTTGCTTTCAGCTTCTCTGCCGTTGAGTAGGAAGGGTCTGGGATAAGAGTGGATATCAAAAACTACTGCTTATTCAACATGGTGCCATTATGAAGATGATTCCTGGAAAAGGTCAGTAAACTGGGTCCACTGGATTCCATAGCCACACCCAGGCATCTGCACCAAGACACTTACAAACCGTGTCCTTTACAAGAGTCTTTGTTCTTTACCCAAGCATCCGGGTTTTGTTCTGTTATCTAAGGTCAACCTTTCCCTCCACATTGCTTTCCCTATACCTCATACCTTTGTCTCAACACCTGAACCTCCTAAAACTCAGGTCAAATGGCAGCCTCCTAGCCATGCAGCTCAGAGGTTACCATGTGTCTGGTGCAAATCAGATATCAACATTCATGAGCACCATATTAGGAGTTGCTTACATAACTAACCATGTTTTTATCTCCTCATCCAAGATGCGAAGATTGTTAATACTGCCTGCTCTTTGGTGGCCCTGCTAGGAAGATGTGATTATGATGTGGTCATCTTGACTGTCAACTTGCTCAGATTAAGAAACGCCTAGAATATCAAGGAAGTACACGTTTGGGTACGTGAATAAGGGCTTTCCCAGAAGGAATTAAGTGACGGAGGAAGGTCCACCGTGAATGGGAGAAGGATTCGTATGGGACTCAATAAAGACAGGAGAGGAGGAAAACTGTCTGAGCAACAGAATTCCCTAGTCAGTGCTTCCTGACCCTACTGGATGTGAGCAAGGAGTCTCCTGCCTCCACAGCTCCTGACACATGGTCCCTCCCTAGGGAGTTGATCTCAGACTGAGTCACAATAAGTTGCTTTTGTCATTGATTTGAGGACAGCAATGAGAAGGGTTGCTGATACCAGGTTCCATTTATATATGTAAAGCTCTTAGTTCTGTGTGTGACACAGAACAGACACTGAGGACGTGAGATGCAGAATGTCAGACCTCAGGTGGGACCCAGGACCCAGAAACACTTCCCAGGATTTCCAGGGGATTTGTTTGAAATGTGGCTTTTACTTCCATGCCAAGTGGAATGTTTAGCCCTGTCTACTAATACTTCTGGGTCTACTGAGCCTTGGTCACTACTTGATCGGCACATGTCAACTTTTCAAATCACTGAAGACCATAATTAATACTCATAGAGCACTAGCTATGATTCTGGGCATGAACCTTTAGTAGTTTCTCTGCAGAGTCTAATTAATTCCATCATCACCCTAGTTAGTCCTGCCACTAACCCGATTCACAGACAGGTAGACTAAGGCACTGTGATTTGAATGCCCTGCTTGGGATGATGGAGCACATAGTGGTACTGACTTCCATCCCAAGCACTCAAAGGGTGGCCATAGATTTTAGTCCAATGATAACTCTTAGTGCATCTTTCTGAGTATCCATAAGGATCCTCCCTGACTCTTAAATCATTATGGTGACATAAATGTGAAAACACTATTCAACACATTTTAACATCATTCAAGGCCTTCAGTCCTTCCCCCAACTCTTCCATAAGGATCTCCAATGTCTGCTGTGGGTATGCAGATGCCATATTTAAATGAGATTTTATGGTAATAATATCAAGATAGCTAGATACTAAAGAGAGGAGTGAGATCAGATTGAAATAGGACTGTTACTGAAGAAGGAAGCATTTGAAATATTTAAGATGTGTTTCAAGCATGTGTGTGTATGACTTTTAGCATCTATTATTTTTAAATACATCAATTTACTATTCCGTGTCTAGCGTCAAATATACTTCTATTTAGGAAAAGGGTAAAGGATTTTAAAATGTTAAGTGCCTAAGTGAGGCAACGGGAAGACTCCTCTAAAGAGGAAAATGTCCACTAACAGAGGCTCTCAATGGCAGGTCATGTGCACAGTCCTGAGTTTGATCACCGACATTACATAAGAGAAAGATTACCCAGGCCCCAACTTCATTGGTGGGGACACTGGAAAGAAGTAGGGAAGGGTTTTTGTGGGTAAGGAAGTTTGTAAGACATATTTAGAAATTCCCAAGGCATTCCTGAGGTGCCTGATAGAGTCCAAGCTACCTATGTAGGTTCAAGTTGTTACTGCAAAGGAATCCAGATCTACGTAGGTGTAATCTAGAAATGTATGTGCACATGTGTGCGTGTGTGCTGGGGAGGAGTTGCATGAGTATATGTGTGTGCATGTGTGTGTGTGCACATGTGTGCTATGTGCTGTGGGGGTGCGTGTGTGTGCACATGCGTGCATGTGTGCTGGGTGGTACATGATTGTGTGTGTGTGTGTGTTTGTGTGTGTGTGTTTGAAAAGTAGTACAATTCTCAGCAGCATGATCTTTAAACACCATTTGTTCATCAAGACTCGTATTTTTTCTTAACTGCCATAACGCCTACATTTTAGAGTAGTCGCCTTCTCTTCCTTGAGCCCTGGAGCAGATCATAAATTTGAAATAAATTAAGACACACAGAAATTTCTTCAGATTTTTTTCTAGCCAGGCTAAGCAAGGGCTTGAAAGCCTTCCCTCTCCCATCATGTAGTTTATCATGACCTCCTGTTCCAGTGGAATCAAAGTTTTAATTAGTTTGAAAACAGAGGTGTGATATTTTATAAAAATGGAATCTGTGCCCTCTGTATTTAATTAAATGATCCCTATAAAAGCTGGGTTTTATCCAGGGGCACAATTTATAGTGGTTCAGTTTTAAAACTACATTACCATTTTACACTAGGGTCATTTCCATGTGTCATAGAAAAAGAGGTGATTGTGGTAGGTTTAATCCCCAGAACCCAGTGATTCATCATCAGTAGATACTTTCTAAGTTCAAGAGGGTACTGCATGTCTCTTTGGCGTTACATTTCTATTGTAGAAACCATTGAAAGCTGCCTGGCTTTGGTTTTGAACTCTGTTTGCTCACTTTGTGTCTGTGTGGTAATGCAGACTCTGGCTTGCCATGCCACAGGGTAAAGGTCAGAGGACGGTGGTGTTCCGGAGCTGGTTGTCACCTTCCATCTTGTGAAGCAGGGTCTCCTTGCTCCTACAGCTATGCTCCTAGCTATGTCCTACAGAGACATCCTCTGCTCTTTCCCTCCCTTCTGACCATAGGAGTCCTTGGATGATAGATGCATGGTACCACATCTGGCTTTGGGAGTCTTTAAACATAGGTATTGGGATTAAGCCTGGGTTGAGAGACTTGCACACTTAGCACTTTTACATGCTGAGCCATCTCTCTGGCCCACTCCAGGATTTTGAGATGGCACGATATGACAGCAACAGGCAGTGGTATTTCCTGTGATAGTCTTGTGTTGGGTTAGCAATTGTCCTAAGTCTCTGGGATATCAGGGCCTCCAGAGCCAAATCAAGCCGCTCCAGAATTATATTAATAAAATGCCATCTGCCATGCAGTCTTCTGGCCATTTCTGAAGTAACTCCCATGTGCTCATGTTTTATGCTCTCCAAGAAACACTTCCGGTGACATTCAGACTTCCAAGAGTCAACCCCAGCCAGTACTAGCTGATTGAGCACTGAATTGATTGATGACTGAAGATAGGTTGTCAGTGGACTTCAGCCCGGATGGACTATCCACCAATTTTGTACTGTCTTTGTGATCAACTATAGAAATGACAGCCACAAGTACCTCTTTACAAGAGTAGTAGCTTTACCCAGGCCTCTGTGGAGCCAGAAAAGAATTCTTCCGTGCTCTCAGCATAACTGTCTCTTGTCACAAAAGACCGTACACTAAAGGGTCTCTTTAAGGTTTCTTAGTGTTGTGTCATATTTTCAGTGGTGCCATTTGCCTCCAGCAAGACTCAGTGATTGGATTCCTCCATAATTGTACCTCATTCCCTGGGGGTTGGGGGTGGGAAACCCAACCAGAGCCTTAGGTGAATAACTTAGGCATTTAATTTATAATAAAGATAAACTTTGCAATCAGCATTTCTTGTTCCAAAACATTCCATTTACTTGGTTTTAGAGCTGCATAAAGTGTTTTAAAGGCAATCTGCTCAATTGGGCGAGTTAATGATATTTAATTTGACTGGGCCAAACGTCACTGGATGTGTGCATCCCCTCCCTAATCGCAGCCATCATCAGCACCGTTGTGTGTAATGTAGATGCCATGCTAATCCGGAGAATAAAGGTTGTCATTCTCGGTTGGCTGCCAGCATGCACCAGAGTCATCACCTCACTAAGTCTCTTAGGGATGTGACTGCAAGATGACAGTGTGATAACTGTTATGTGCACGAGGTAATTCAAAACAAATTTGGCTGCAGAAATGGATCGTCTAGGATAGTAAACTCCTGCCTTGTCTCATCGTCTTTTAAAGGAATGTAATGATCCTGAAAATACCTTGTCAAGAAGCTTGTGTGGCAGGGGTCAAGTCCTCGGAAATTTATCTGTTACAGCCCCCACTTCCCACCCCCTGAGAATCCCAAGTTGAAGCTTGAAAAGATTTATGTGTATATTGTTAGCATAGGAACACAAGATGGGCAGGAAGCTGGAAGGCTTTCAGTAAACAAATCTCTCAAGACAGTCTCACCAGACTGGAGCTTGATGATGCGGTTTGTGGATTATTTTCTCCTGGGAAAGGGACTATTGTGGTATAGGCTGACCTTCAGCACTGGTGTCTTAATACATTTTTTACATCAGCGTGTTAACACTCTTATGTATATTATCTTAAACTTTATAACAACGCAAAGAAGCATTACATTGTAATTTGCATCCAATGAGAAAATAGACCCAAAACTCAGCCAGAATTAGACCTCTGGCCTGACGCCGCATTTCTGTCTCCGGCCACCTCATTCCTAGATGTAAGAGGGGAAGTCACTGGCATTTTCAGGAGTGAACTTGAACTGTGTTTGGTGAGAAAGCACATGGTGCTAGGTTACTAAATCCTTACACACATGTGTCAGAAGTCCCTTTCAGTAAAAGCCAGCCATAAGCAGTAATGCCATTCTCCTGTCATGGAAAGACATGCATCTCCAAGACACAGTTCTGGACCACTGTCTTACTCCATAGCTGCTTAGAAGAGATGTGACAGATGCCCCACAGTCAGATCCCAGAGACCCCCACCCTCACCCCACATGCTTTTGTCATTGAGTCCATCAAGACATGGGAGAATCTAAACTTAGTCTGATCTGCACAGGTGCTGCATGCATCCCTTTTGGGCTGCTGTGCAAACGTTGTGTGGTGGTTCTCACACAGATTTGTGGAATTTATGTAAGTAAAGGCTCTGCACCATCTATCGTTCAATAGAAATGAGTGGATGAAGATGCAGCCCTCAAGGACTCATTTCCACAAATCCTTTTTCTATAGTTAGAAGAATGTTCTAAGGAAGTGTTGGAAAAATGCCTGTGTCTATACTTTTACAATTGTCTGTGCATATTTATACATGCTATGTTGTTTTGGACTTTGGAGATTTAAGATCTAAATCCAATAAATTAACATGTAGAGAATATATCACCAAAAGGATAACCGTCCCATTTTTTCCCTTCCACCGTGGTCTGTATATTAAGTCAATCCCCACCAGTTCCCTACATGCTCCCCAGATGCCACCACATGAAGAATTGCTTGCTCAGAATCCGGATGGGCCATCACTATTTCACACATCTTTTAAAAAATAAATCACTCTCAAGCTTCCGTGATGAAGGGCTAAGGTCAGTCAGTCAGAACCACAGCACAGCTCTCCCTGTGATGCAAGATCCCTGATCTGATGGGGAGGGAGATCAGTGTGAATTTTCTTAGGAGAGCAAACACAGAACAAGGGCTGGCCAGTCTGTCTACTGCACTAGTCCTAAGATCCAAGTCTGTGTATGTGTGCATGAAGAATTTCTTCTAAATATAACTGGGAGGCTACTGTTACCTAAGTTCCCCTCCTTCCTACCCCACTTAGCTGTGTATTTCTTTTTCCTCTTCAACTTTGTTCTTTCATAAACTATAACACTGCTGTGTGAAGCAAAAGAAAACCCATGTTCATTCCCTATGGCAAACGGTCTGATGTTCATATGTTCTACACAGTGAACAGGCTTATATATTGTGCAGATCCCATTCAAAATTAGTGTATGTCTGGTATATCCCAGCGGGGTGTGCTGTAGTCAGGAGAGGACATCAGCTGTCTTGTTATGTCACTTTCTGGCTTATTCCCTTCAGACGGGTCTCTTGGGGTTTTATCTTGCTGCATGGAATTAGTATTGTCAGTACCAATTGGGACAGCCTGGGACCCTGTGTATTAACTACCAGGCAATGCCCATGGTTTTTACATGTAGCATCCTGGGGACTGGAGCAGAAAGAAGAGGGAGAGAAATAAACATAGTTCTACTCTTTCAGGTCTCAAGTTGACAGTGGGCATTCAATAAAGACAGATACTGAGGCTATAGGAATAGCAACATGCTAAACAAACTGAAAAGTGGAAAACTGAAATTTCAGCTAGCTATTTTTTTTATCCAGCCCTTAGCCATTGGAACTCGTTCTCCATTTATAGTGTATCTATCTATGGCTTGTCTATGCTATTTGCTTGGTATTTGCAGTGAACTTTTTAAGGAAAAGGAAGACTTGACACAAACTGGGAAGACTACACACCATGAAAACAAAACGATGTAATTAATTTCTAGTTAGCTATCATTCCCTGATGAAGGCTTGGAGCCTGAGGCTACTCTTTTCTTCCATGGGGAAGATTAGCAAGTGATGAAAGTGCATTAAAGACCTTGTGGTTGAAGGCATCCTTGCTGTGTGCTTCATTATTTAATGCCAGACCGGTATACCTCTACTCTAGCCTCTCTCCCAACCAGCTCCTCTCTGGGGAGAACTGAAAGTTCTCTGGTTCTCTCAACATTCTCCTTCCATTTGGTTGTTTATACCAAGAAACCCTCCAAACATGCAGGCATCGCTCCAGTTTCTGCTTTATGATAATCTTCCCGTTCTAATTATGTCTCAATAGGTCAACGGCAAAGACTTATCCCGAGCAACTCATGACCAGGCCGTGGAAGCTTTCAAGACAGCCAAGGAGCCCATCGTGGTGCAGGTATTAAGGAGGACGCCTCGAACCAAGATGTTCACGCCTGCCTCAGAGTCACAGCTGGTAGACACAGGCACCCAGACCGACATCACCTTTGAGCACATCATGGCCCTGACAAAGATGTCTTCTCCCAGCCCACCTGTGCTGGATCCCTACCTGCTACCTGAAGAGTAAGTATCCTAGGCATGACTTACTAACTTGTTACATACAGCAAAAGGAGCCCGGGAAGGTTGCCTTCTCCCTTTCCATGGAGAGGAAAAAAAAATGAATGTATCTTATAATTTTCCTCCAAGTTGCCTGTGTTTAACTTTATTGTTTATAGAGGCAATAAATCGAATCCTGCTCAAAACTGCTCCGACATATTAATGACTTTATTATAACCCTGGAGCAGAGTTATTCAAATTATATTCTAAGAATAAAATTACTTACAACTGTTGTAAAAGTTGTATCGGAGTAAAATTTAATCACTGCAAAGGGTAATTTGAAGGTTTTTTTTTTTCCTAGTTACCACTGGAGGGAATGCTGATTGTTGTTTTAAATAGACAACAGTGTAAGCTGTTGAGTGTAGAAAGCGCCCTGGAGGTTATACACTCTGCTTTCTTGGGTCTCATTTCAAGCCCACATCCATGCACTAAACCCGGGGCCTACCCCATATAAATAATTACTGCTGTGTATCCGTTGCATAGTAGCTGTGCTCAAACACTTTGATAATGTCTTTCTACATAACAGTACCGTCTATGGAAGACATGAATCAGTTCAGAGACTTTAGGTCAGATTGACATGATGCCCAAACTAATTCTACCATGGAGTCTGGGTCATTTTCCTTTTTTACATTCAGCCTTAGTTTTTCTAGGCTGCAATAAGATAAGGATGCAAGTCATACCTGTCTCAAGGAATTGTTGAAGAGTTAAATGAAATAACATGGAACTGGTCATTAGGTAAGCCTTCAGTGAAGTGGTGTCGGTGGCTGTTAATTCAGGAACAAGTCAAAAGTGAGAAAGCTGCCAACACTACTGGCTTAAAGATACCCAGCTAGATTTAGCTTTTGCCCGTGGAACCATGCAATCGGAGGGCATGGCCTCTTTAGCTGACACAAGGTACCCCTGTCTTTCCCCATCTCAGCTCCATCTGAGTTCAGGTAATTGCCTGGATGCATTATTTCAAAAGAATTTTTGGCTCTTCCAGAGAAGCCTCTGAGCCATACCTGTTGGATTTCTATTAGTCACCCGGTAGCTGGAGTACCCACACATCTCCTATGGTTCTGTCAAATCCCGGACAAAGACTTGCTTTTCATCTTGTGGGTTTGGTGGTTAGCTGTCATCTGCCACCGGGGCTAATTCCCCAGTTGACAGGAATGAAGTCTGGTGCAGCTGACAGCATGAAAAGGGAGAAGACAGGACCTTCATGTAATGCTCACCGTTCACACAGTATGCCAGCTTGCAAAGAGCTGTCACCCACTTATTTGCCTATAGAGACAGGGTGCCATAGACTGAGGTCCTGTTCGGCACTCCTTTATTTGTCTGTAGAGACTGAGCACTGTGGAATGAGGACCCTTATTTACCTATAGAGTAATATAGCGAGTGCTCCATTATTTACCTATAGAGACTGGCCACTATAGACGAAGGGAGGTTTTGTTCAGCATAAGACAGTGGTGGGAAAGCAGTGTTACCCTATCTCACCTCTCAGCCCTGACACTCTGCCGTGTCCCAGCCGATCCTGGGAAGCATCTGGTCCTCTCCCTGAGCATGGCCTTAAAACCAGTTACTTGACACTACAGTCCAGAACTGCTTGTGTTATTGATGAGCCCTTCAGGGCCATGTGTGACTCTCAGATGGTAAACTGTCAGAGTGACAGGCCTTTTAGACCAAACCCCTAATCTCTTCTTAAGTCTAGCTAACATGACATGGCTTATCCCCTGGAGGGAACTTGAGAAATGTCACAAAGTCCAGAGGTCACACAACAGCAAGACTGTGTGCTGAGGTTGAGCAGGGGTATTATGGTGATGACTGAAAGCCCAGAACTTGCCGTGGGATCCCCAGGTCTAAAAGCCCTTAAGTGCAGGCATAGATATTTGCCTGATTGCTCTGGAAACAGAAGGACTGCCCTTCTGCCCACGTCTGATCTGTTGTTTCTAAACTAAGTGGCTGGGAGGGACTGCCAGAACCCCCTTGATTGCTGCCTGACCTGTAAAACTGTGGTGCTTTGGGTCTTCAGTCAAGTGCCGTTGGAGGCAGGAGCTTTTCATCAGCATCTGGTGTGCGAAAGCTCCTCCAGAGCCACTGGCCAAATGTGTTTTAGTCCCCATTGCCCTCGTTCCTGGAGGTTCCATTAACATCATTTCCAGGAGACACTCGGCTCAAATTGTTTTATGTGTGCCGACCTAAAAACATGTATTCCTGGTTTTTCAGGTAGGATGACATATGCACGCACAAGTACCTGTGAGCAGGGCTGTCTGCAAGGACACACACATCACACACATGAGCAGGCTAAGCTGTGAAAGCAAATAATATTTCTCACTAGGAGATGAATGCAAAATAAATGAGAAAATTTACTGTGTCAGCAGATGGCTTAGGAATTTCTAGCATGGCACTTGAAACTGGTCTCAGAGGCCAACACACACCTGAGCGTTGCTCACATAGGAGGTTTTGCCATCAAGATTAAAAGTAAACACTGAGATACAAGAGCAATGAACATGGACACATCTTCTGTCTAGAGACCAGTTGTATGAACTCATGATAAATCCATGATGGTGAGCAAGAGAAGGGACTCTGAAAACAAGATCCATCCTGTCTTTAACCTGCACATTCACTCTTTCCAGAGGAAGTTAAGCTTGGCCAGCATAGTGGGTTCTTTCATTTTTTGTTTGTTTGGTTTGGTTTTGAGTTCCTAGTACCTTTGAGGATCTGATGGAGGCAACAGACTCTCCCCAGAAATAATGTTCCTATCTGTATGAGCTTATATACGGTTTCACATTAGCAGATAGCAGCACTGGGGTAGAGGTGTTGAGAGCCATATCCAAAGGGAACGAGATCTGGAAGCCACTGACAGTGGCAGGGATAAGAAAGCAGATGATTATCCAAGAATCGGAGCCTTTGACAACCTTCCGTCTCTCTGCAGGCACCCCTCAGCCCATGAGTACTATGATCCCAATGACTACATGGGGGACATCCATCAGGACATGGACAGGGAAGAGCTGGAGCTGGAGGTAGGAGCCATCCTCGTTCTTGTTGTTCTTGTTCTTAGGGAGTCTCCATTGGGCTCAGAGTTCTCTACACAAGTAAACGTAGTTTATGGATGACAATGAAATTATCAACATCTGTTGATCCATACGACCACCACCCCTTGAAAGGCAGGGCTCAGCTTCTTCCTCTTTACATTAATTTAAGACCAAGTCTAAAACTCAGGTTCCCACAGAAAACTATGGAAAGGAGGTCCTAGGGACTGGGAAGGTGGCTCTCGGGTAAAGTGCTTCTTTCTGTATGAGTACTGGAGTTTGGATCCCCGGCACCTACATAAAGGCCGGGTACGAAGACTCAAGTTTATAACCCCAGAGTTTGCGAGAGCAGGGACATGGAGACTCACTGGTCAGGTGGCTTAGCTGAATCAGTGAGCTCTGGATTCAGGAAAGAAACCCTTTCTCAAAATATAAAGTGAAAATAACCGAAGATGGCATATGATATATATGGCCCTATACGTACATGCACAGGCAAGTACACGCGCACACACACACACACACACACACATGTCTACAAGCACACACTGAAAATACTGTAAACCTCCTTATTTTAATCACCACTATTAAAATATCTTCTATGTTTGAGATTATAATATACCCTCTTCATTTTCCCTTCCCTTTCCTAATTCTCCTTGATATCTTTCACATGGCTTCTTTTTCCATTCGTTGTGGGTGTGTGTATTCTTGAATACAACCTCCTTGATCGATCTGCATACTGCTACTTGTAGGTGTGACCATTGTAGGCTGACTTTTGGTATTAGATAAGCTATTGGTGTGCTTTTCTCTGTGGAAGGCTATTTCTCCCACTCTCCACATTCCTTAATTGCCTGTGTAGCTCTCTGTGTAGGGCTGAGGTCTCTATTCACTTTAGTGTACATCTGTTGTCCTTGTTCAGTTCATTGATTGGCAGTCACGTTGGTGAGACTTTATGGGTATTTTGGTTAGTTTGTATGTCAACTGGACGTACATACAAAGTAGACATAGCTGAAAGGGGAGAAACTTAACAGAAAATACCTCCCTGAGATCTGGCTGTATTGCATTTTCTTAATTACTTAATTACTGATTGATGGGGATGGTCCAGTCCATTGTGGGTGGTTCCATACTAGGACTAGTGGTTCTGCGTTCTATAAGAAAGCAAGCTGAGCAAGCCATGAGAAGCAAGCCAGTAATGGCACCCCTGGAAGGCCTCTGCATCATCTGCTGCCTCCAGGTTCCTGCCCTGCTTGAGTTCTTGTCTTGGCTTCCTTCAGTGATAGCCTACAATGAAAAATTAATTATAAGCCCAATAAACCCTTTCCTTTCCAACTTACTTTTCTGTCATGGTGGGGTTTTTTGCAGCAATAAAAAAATCTTAATTAAGACAATGGCTATAACTTCTGAAATTGCTAGGAAAGTCGGTCTGATAGCAAACTCCCTATTCCCCTGGCTTGTATAATCTTTCCATTCCTTTTCCCACAATAATACTGTAGCTTCAGTGCAGGAGTTGTATTGTAAATGTATCTGTTGGGACTCGACTATACAACTCTGCATTTTGATTAGTTACGGTTTTCTGTAATGGGCTGTCTGTTGCAAAGAGGAGTTTCCTTGATTAGGAATGAGGACTACACTTATCTGTGGGTATAAGAACTAAAATTTAGAATATAATTGGGGATTATGTTGATTGAGTAAGTAGCAGTTGTAGGTTTTCCTCCAGGAACCATGACTCCATTAGCACTGAGTAATTTGCTGGTTTTCCAGTGCCAAGCATAATTTTCCTCTTGTTGAATGAGTATTAAGTCCAATTAGAGAGGTGCTGGTTACAGCCAACATATGCCTGCCACTACTGCACCCTGAGGGTTATAAGGCCATGGTTGCTGTTGAAACCCCACTTTTTTACCCAAGGACAATATTCAAAATAGGATGATAAGCAGGGTGACTGAATATAGCCCACCCCCAATAAAAAGGAGCTGCCCCCAAAAGCTCCTTCTTTATATTTCCTAAATGCTTCCCTTAGTTAGGGTTTCCATTGCTATGAAAAGACCCCAGACCAAGGCAACTCTTATAAAGGATAACCTTTCATTGGGGCTGGCATACAAGTTCAGAAGTTCAGCCCATTATTACCAAGGTGCGAGCATGGCAGTGTTCAGGCAGGCATGGTGTGGGAACTACTAAGAGTTCTACATCTTGATCTGAAGGCCACCAGGAGAAGCCTGTCTTCCAGGTAGCTAGAAAAAGCAAGCATCTCAAAGCCCACCCCCAAAGTGACATACATCCTCCAATAAGGCCACACCTCCTAATTGTGCAACTCCCTGAGCCAAGCATATTCAAACCTCCACAGTGCTCTTGACACTGCCACAAAAATCCACAGCTCTCCCCAAATATTATAGAGGCCAAAGAGCCTAATACCATAAATATCATACAATGTTACATTGCCCTCTATTGAGTTAATTGAAAAGGTATCACATTTTATCATATCATTCTTTATACTTTCAGAAAACCATTGTTTAATAGTTCAATGTGTCTTATTATTATTGTTGTTGTTCAGAGATTATGTAAAAACTAATTTTGTGGAGGAGGGTCAAGACAGCACATGATACTGTTAGGTAAGCCCTTTAGCTCTATGTAAAAGTCAGCCGGAAGAAATCCACCCATTCATATTTTATCTAGTCTGCTAGCCCACTACTGTTCAATCTAGGCTACCCTGCTGAAGAACAGGTGCTGATTAGCAGTGGTAGCTTGTTTCACAGTAGAAGCAGCTGGATAGCCTAGGACAGCTGTTTTCTTCTTACATCCATGAAAGCTACCTGGTTCTCACTGCAGAACAGGGTGAAGATCAATAAAAGTATAGAATCAGCCAACACAAAGGGAGGCTCACTGACAGCTAGGTATGGACACAGCTTAGGATTTGGCATTTTATTCTTGAAGCAGCCAGCTGCTCTTCCAGGACACTTGAATGCATCCTCTTCCAACAGAGGGCTCATGGTCAAGTGCATTAAGGGAATGCAAAACTAAATGGATTTCATGAAGGATGTTAAGAGCTTGACTGTTGGGTTCGCATGGTAAATACACCAGGGGAGTCGGAGCTGTACAGAAGACAGATTCTCCAAACCTCTTTGGAACTTACTGGATCTGTTGGCATTTATTCCTCTGTCTGGAATTCTCTAGATACTGTAGATGAAACAGTGTCCTCCCAGAAGAGTCTATTATTCATGGAATGACACTTCTATGTGACACCCATCATAAAGGGAACAAGGAGAGTCTTCTATAAGCTTCCAAGTATCTCAGAGGCTAGACTTCTGAAACAGCATGGACATTGTGGCTTGGAGTATTTAGTTAAAGTTGGCTTCACACCAGTGGGTTCCCTTGTTCCTTTGAGGAGCTGATGGAAGAATAGATTCTCCCCAGAGACATAGTCTTGTCTGTAAGAACTCAGATTTACAGTACACTGAGATACCATAATGCCTGCCCAATTTAGACTACACTCACATATGACATTTTCCCATTGCCGGTTATCACCAGAACTGTAATTTGCTTTTAATTTCTCTTGAATTCAGTTAATTCCAACTAAGGTAGTTTCTATGCCACCGCCTCAAGCAGAAAGTCAGCATCAGCTATCACAGATAGAAGCTGATACAATTCAGTGCACCAAGTACAAGACAGTGTTATTAAAGCCTTATGTTTACTGCGGATGCCTTCCAAGGACTGGGAGCCCGCCGCAGCTCTCTTTATCTTTTCTAAGGAGATTGGGTCAATATCAACAGCATTAAGCCTGCCCCAGACTGATTCTTTCTACCTAAAAGATGCAACAGTCTAACATCAACAGCCTAAGAGCCTCTTGAGTGTCTGAGAACCTCATTATTCAGGATATGATAGAAGGACCAGCAGCCCTGGTTTTATAGAGCCTTGGTCCCCCAAAACTACAAGAGAGTCACAAGTTCACAAGGTCCCCAAGTGTCTCAGTCCACAATGCAGTCAAAGGCTGTGATGTAGGGCCATGGGTTCAGGTCTCCAAGCCCAAGCTTCCACATCTCATTCCGATGAGTCACACCAGGAAGGTGTGGGTTCTGGCATGGCATTCAGTGTGGCAGCAACATATACTGCCAAGTCACTAATGCCATTCACATTGCCCTGCACAATTATCACAGGCTAGAAATGGAAGAGCCCATCCCTAAGACATGAGAGAGGGCAAAAAGAGACTTTCAAAAAAAAAGGGAGCAGAGATGAATGATCTACATCATTGGAATACTCAGAGTATTTTTGTACTAGTATGTATTTATCACTCTTTGCTTTCTTTAATCATCTATTATTAATGTGTGTGTGTGAGAGAGACAGAGAGATCTAGACAGAGACAGAAAGGATGCACATGTGCCATGCCATACATGTAAAAGCCAGAGAACAACTCCATGGAATTACTTCTCTCCTTCCACCTATATGGGTGATTCAATTCCAGGCGATAGACCTGCTCAGTAAGTGCCTTTACCAGCTCAGCAGTCTGGCTAGTGCCCTGAGCCCAGCAATTGTGATATTTTGATGCTAGGAGAGTTTTCAGTCATACTCCTTTAGAAGTCTATTCTCGGTTTCTTTCTGAGCATCTCGTTATATTTAGTCTACTGTTCGCTACTTAGAAATACACCATCAGGAAGCCATCATCCTGCTTGCCTGAAGGAGCCTCTGAGAGGACCAGCCTGTGACCCTTTAAGTAGCCTTTAATATAGCTCCTCTTTGTGGGGACTCCCAATGATAAAATTATTCTCATTGCTATTTCATAACTGTTAGTTTGCTACAGTTAAAAATTATAATATAAATATGTTTGGAGATAGAGGCTTGCCAAAGGGGTTGAGGCCCACAGGCTGATAACTACTGCTGTTGACCATCAGTACCTTGGACATTAGCTTAGCATTTCACTGAAGAGCCAGCAAGTGGACAAGCCCATCTGTGGTTCTTTTGAGTGGTGGTGACCACTAGGTCCTGCAGGTGAGAAGGCTGCTTCCTCCTGTCCTCTTTTGGTCATGATGGGTTTCCTCAGTTACGCACTGGTTCAGGTAGTGCACCTTTAACTTTTAGAGAAGCAACTGCCCTAATTCATGAAGTATAATGGCAGAGAAGGGAAAACCACAGAGCCAGAGTTGGATAGGGAGTCTGGGTGCTGGAGGTTTGGTCTCTAGAAGGCCCATGTGGAGAACTAGGCAAACCTTTAAGGAGCTGGCCTGGTGGGTAGTAATTAGGTCATGGGCTTTGTCTTTAAAGGGATTAAAGACTGGCTCAGGGGATGCATCTGTTCTGATGAGAGAAGATTGCTACAAAGTAAAGCAACTCTCTACATTTAGTGTCTTGCTTCCTAGTAAACCATGTGTTCGTTCTCTCTCTCTCTCTCTCTCTCTCTCTCTCTCTCTCTCTCTCTCTCTCTCTCTCTTCTCAAACATGTGTTTGCCATGGTACCCTCTTCTGTGCTGTGATAGAGCCAAACAGATTCCAGAAGCAGGCTCTGTACCTCCCAAATCATAAGGTACAAGAAAAAGTATAAAGGCCCTAGGCCCAGGTGTTCTCTTACTGCAGCATAAAACTGGTGGAAACATTCAGTGTCTTACTGAGGATCACTGTAGGGGATCTCCACTAGGGAACAGTGGCTGTACCTCTAGTCCATGGCTGGGTTACATCTGCAGAAAGATATGGAGACAAGTTTACTTGTCAGCTTGAGAGGGTCAACAACAATACCCTGCTAAGATCTGAGTTTACTACAGCAGACCTAGTCTTCAGAAAGACACACACCCACTGTCCCTGCTCCTCACAGGAGTTCTTAGACCTGCTGGCAGTGTCTCTACTAGGTCCCCACCTGTCTTGTTGAAGATGTTGGATCTGATTTCAGAAGGATCAGGTTTGTCTTCAAGTAGAAGGCACATTCTCAGTGTAATGCTTATCACCCATGTTGAATGCGATAAAAGAGCAACCGATCCATGCCTATTATGTGTGAGGAAAATATATACAAGTGTGTTGGGATGTTATCAAAGCCAATGCAGAGGGGAAAACAGATGTTCTTCCTTTTAAAGTACACAAAATGATCATATTTAGGTAAGTGTCAAATCCCTGTTATTGTGAAATTGCCTAGCGTTAAAGGGCTTATTCCCAAGTATACCCCAGAGTGCAGCAGCTGAATAATTACCCCTGAATTTTCAGGTACTGAACACCTGCTCCAGGTCTTCCTGCAGGCAATTAAAAAAAGAAAATAGATGTCTGATGAAGTTTTTTTGCCCTGTACTCTATTGTTTTAATTTCCCCTGTGATTCTGCAGTAGCATCCTATCCAGCCTGTGAGCTGCTGTCACCTGCATTGTTTTGATGATGTCCTTATAAGACCAGAAAGGAAAGGCCAGCTACAATTTTAACGGGGAGGGGAGGGTCCTGAAGTGATTCTGATTTCTCAGAATAACAGAAGTAGACCAGATGGGAATTGGGATGGTCCTGGAGATACCATGGGAGAGTGTAATCTATCTAGAAAGTTCTCATTAGAGCTATGAGGCAAAAGGTGAGTGCTCACTTAAGGAACCCGCATGGTTCTGACTCTGGTTGAGTCAGCCTCCTCTTAACTCTCCCAGTATCACAAGAATCTTCAAGATTCTTTCTTTGTGTGTATGACCATCTTAAAACAGGGCCTTGATATATCAGAGTTCAGTCTTGCCTAGCAGCACATCACTGAGAGACGTTTGCTAAATTGTGCTGTAGGCCAATAGCACAATCATCTAATCTTGTCTGATGACCCCAGTAGAGTACAAACTTCATTCAAGAGTGGACTCTTCTGTTGCCCATGCCCAAATAGTGTCTGGGATAGTCTATAACCAATCCTTTGGCACCTAAATACTTGTTGAAAGGAGGAATAAGTATTTTGGTGTAAGGTCTCAAGTAAAATCGTGATTTTTTTAGACACATCACTACATGAGTACATATAGGAATGGTTTAGATATCTGACAACCATCTTGGATCAGTAAGGTAAGGAATTAAAAGAAGTGACTGGGCTTCTTGGAGGGGAAGAAACCATTCAAGTTAGGTTTAGGGTTTCTTCCAATTTAATTTGCTGAGGCTGAAACAAAGACCTTGAGTCATGAAGGTGGTATGTCCCCCTTAATAATGCTAATTGGAATACCATGTACGTTTCATCTGAAATGTCAGACTCAACTACTCATTTCTATCAAATAGTCCATCTAGACCAATAAGCAATGGGACACCAGGGATGGGGGTGTAACCCAGCTAGTGCTGATACATTATTCATACCTGTTTGATTAATGGTTGTCTTTGAAATCCTATCTCCATCATCATGACAGCTGTGTATTGATAACCTCTATGCCTTCAACTATGAGTTCAACAAGGCTTACAAGCAGAAATGAATGCTGAAAACTGACCAATTCCTTGAGAATTTTGAGGAATTTCCATTCTTACCAAGTCTCATTAAAGAAAGGTCAAGTGGCTTGAAAAGTCTGATCAAGAGAAGTTGGCACCTGTTTCTTGGTAACCAAGCCAAGCTTATGTTTTCCTTAGATATTTTTTTCCCTGCCTTACAATCTTAAGCTCATTCAATTTTGTTGAGAACATACCATTCCTCCATGGTAAGGCTGGATGCTGCTGATATTGTATAATCCATTATTTAGCTATGAATGCCTTCCTGTCATCGACGAGCCAAGTTAAAAACATGGATCGATGCAGATACAAAGACAGTGGAAAATTAATCCTTGGGAGAAAGTAACACTTCCTTTTCTCAAGATCATTAAAAACCTGCCAAGGTCACTCTGGCTTAGCCACAGCCTCTTCTCTGGGATGGAGATCCATTCCAGAGAAACAGGGATTAAGGCTAAACTTATCATCTAAGAGTTTCTAAGAATTGCCAGATAAACATGAGAAACTTATAGCTCAATGCCAAGTATATTCCTAAACCCCAGATGCCCCTGTTTGTTAACCAAGTATGTTGCCAATATCAGTTCATCCACTACTACAAATCCTTTTAGAACAAGATGTAAAATTGCTCCCAGTGAACTACCCTTCAACAAGAATGACACTGCCTTTCTTGTACTTAAAGGTCAATCAGGTTGTGAAGTTTTGTTTCATAAGCAACTGCAGTGAGTGCAAACAGAAAACTTTGATGTGAAAGCAAGTGTTTTCAGTTAGAGCATGTGCCTCTCCTGCTGTCTCCTTACCGATCTCATGTATCCATGTTTCATGCAGGAGTAAGGTGGACCACACATCCATGTCCTGAATGGAGTCTAGCTTTTATAGCTTCTCAGTGAGATCCAGCTAAACTGAGGATGGGACTCTCTCCATGAAAGTCTGTCCTTGGAGGATTGGCAGCAGGGCTCAAAGGCTGAATGCAGCGCTGATCTCTACTCAGTCTGCTGCTGTGAGGGACCATGTGTTCTAAAACGACCTCTAACTGGGAACAACAATAATAAAAGGACCTTATTCTCTACCATGCAGATTTTGAAACAGCAGCAATTGTAGCATCTATTTCAGGTTGAGTACCCTGTATCCCCAGATGCTTGGGGTTTTGGATGCAGTGTTTTAGATTTTGAAATATTTGCACATAGATAATGAGGTAAAGATGCTAGAAAAGCAGGTCTAAACATAAAGCTCATTTATATTCCATATATATCATATACATATAGTCCAAAGGCAACTATAGATCATTTTTATTCACTTGTACTTTATGAGCAAACCCATGAGATAAGATGTAAAGTCTTCCATGCGCCTATATATGTCAGGGTTCAGCTCAAGAACTTTGAGATGTTGCTGCATTTCAGGCAAGGAATGTCCGACTCCAACTTGCTCCCTGAAAGCCAAGTTAATGGCAAAACATCAAGTGTTTGAGTATACTTGCATGAGTGGTCCTTGATTAAATTATCAGGGACACTGATGAAAATACTGTAACATGGTTCAGGTTATTTTCTGAAGGTATATATATACACTCACATGTAGAGGCCAGAGATCAGCTTCCAGTGTTTTCTTTTATCTGCTACCACCTTAATTTTGAGGATGTCATCTTCCAGCTAAACTAGCTGGCCAGCAAGCTTGCAGGTTCCCCTCTTCCTGCCACCCCAGTGCTATGGTTTAAAACACACATAACGCTTGCATGTGTGTGTTGGGGATAGGCACTCAGGTCCTCATACCTGCACAGCAGGTGCTTTATCCACTGAGCCATCTCTTTGGTACTTTCAAGATATTTTCTATTTGCAGCTTGCAATTTTGTATCAAGAACTTCCCCTGGTTATAAAAGTTTAGAATACAAATCTATATGGGCAAGAAAAAGCAAAGCCACACCAGCCGTGATATGAACTAACATCTTTTAGCTTAATACTTCTACAATTTTGTCAAGTAAAACAATGGCCCAAAGGTAGAGAGATGCTTGTCAAGATAGATTTTACCAAACTCATATGCTATAGACTTGATATTAGGCATTGACACTGGCACCCTTTTCTGTGTGGGAGAGGACCCTTTCTTACAAGTCCTTTTTTTCCTACCTAGAAACCCCTAATACACTATATAGTTCCTTTCTATGATATGATTTCCAAACATCGTCCTGGTCTCATATGCCACTCGGAGCATGTGTCACAAAATCTTACCTGGCTAATAAAAGATTCCAAGAGCAAGCTTGGCTGCCTTGCTGTCAGTCTGTGACTGACTGGTGCAGGAGGATTTAACTTATCCTGTGGACAGCTTCCCAATACCACCTTCAGTTAAACAGATATGCCTTTGGTTATCAGGACAATGTCATAAAACTTTCTACACACTTCCTTCAACTCCTGTGAGTTACCATGAAGCACACTTCCAAGAGGGTTAGATGAAGCCAAGTAGGGCCAGATCATCTTCACTAGTTTCTGAAGAGACTGTCATCTTGGAAGTCACACAGAGGAGAACCTAGCCCATTCCCCCACATTGAATCCTACTGGAAGTGGAATTGCAATACTGTTTGTCTCCTCCAGTCTTTCCCTATGATCTTGCTTTCTCTCCAGCCTGTTCCTGGACCAAATGGGTCCTGTGAGTAAGAGCCCAAGGCTCAGTGACAGCATTTGATCTGCACCTGTCTAAGAAGACCTGAGCCACTAGTCATATAATCTCACTGATTTCAGACTGTCCATTAACGAATGTCCAAGAAAGGGCCCCTTCAGCACAGTCTTAAATAGAGCCAATCCAGTGAGGACACCTGAGAGGTGTTTGAAGCAGAAGTGTGGTGTGCTACTTATATTCGGAGGGTGAAACTAGTTATTCCAAAGGATCTGCAGATTACCCTCATGATTAAATATACCCCTGAATACCAGCCTGCCTAGCATACTCACAAACAAGGAGGAAATTTCCATCTAATGCAACTAGAGCATTAGAAATTAACAGTTTCATTTAATGAGAATTTACCATATTGTTAGAGCTATCATTAGGAAGTCACTGAATTAATTAACATATCAGTGATCAGAAAATACACCAACAGCATCTTATTAAGGAGGGGCACACACAGCTTGTTGTAACCACTGGTTACTTGTGACCCAAATATAATTATTAAATTGCCACTCACTGTGGGTCAGGCCTAGTGCTGTGAACCTCATCTCCCAGCCCAACTTGTGCTAGTGAGCAAATAAAGGCTTAGGCAAGTCAACAAGCCCATGGTGAAGCTTCTAGATAAGGGTAGACTAGGGATTTGCATATATGTCTGCGTTCACAACCATCTTACTCACAACAGATCAAGGCAGTGCCCACCTAAACATAAGGCCAAGCTCCTCACACCGGTTTAGAGACTGCCAACTGTTTTGGCCCTTCTCATGTCCACATTCACTTTGCTTCTTTCTCCCCATTTACAAGGCTTTGACACACTGCCTTGTGCCTTTGTGCCCTGTTTTTTGCTTTGAAGGCATCAGTGCTGTCTGCACCTTGTCTTTCATGAGGGAAGGCTTTCTCCACAAAGGCTGCTGTGCCCTTCTCACACCCTCTTAGAGATGCCTCTTGGAAGAGGCTCTCATACAGTAGCCTGGAAACGCCCTCTCAGAACCCTTCCCCCACTCCTGGTTACCCAGTAAAAACTGTAAAACTCAGACCAAAGAGCTGGCTGGATCGCTTATTAGCAGGTGGCCCCGCAAATGGACCCCAGAGCTTGCAGCTGCGCCAACCCTACATGAGTCACTAGCAGAGTGAGTGGCAGGGTGAGAAGGCTTAGAAACCACTCGCAGAGGGCCAGAAGTATCCTCCCAGAACTCCCAAGGTTTTTGAAGTTCTGACATCATTCGGAAGCACAGACTAATTGGCACAAACAATAACATTGCCTGTCACTGTGGGTCCTAACATTGGGCTCAGTTTGCTAGTTTGTCTTACTTAATTTGCAGGAACAGTGGCTGAAACTAATTCTCGACTGTAAATATCACAGCTGTTGTAGAAAGCATTAATTGTACACTATCACATTACTCTCCTTCTCAGATCAATTTATGCATAATCTGTTTGCACGTTCTACGCCTGTGCATATTAAGGGGCTCAGCGTGAGATGATCTAGCCCAACATGCTAGAAACATTTGTACCGAAGTGGCTGGAACATTCGGGGTGTGGAAATATTATTGTTTGTGGCAGACATTGAAAGAATGCTTTTTAAAAGCCCTGCCCCTGCGGTCCTGACGCTGACTGAAATATGGGTAATTTTTCTTGGGGAGGATCAATAAAATAACTATTTTCAAAATGACTTTATATTGACTGAGAGGTCAGAAATGCCCAGGGCATTGATCCCATGTCCATAATCACTTTTTGTTTGGTAAGTTAACTGGCTCTACACAGTCGAATGCAAAGAAATCCAGTTCATCATTTAAACCAAATATTTTCAAAGCATTTGACATGCCCCCAGCTCCCCTTTTCTGCTGGAATCTCACAGAGAAGGTTTTCTTTGTGTAGGAAGTGGGCCTCTACAGGATGAACAGTCAGGACAAGCTGGGCCTCACTGTGTGCTACCGGACAGATGACGAAGACGACATCGGGATTTATATAAGCGAGGTACGAAAGCGAAGGTTTGAAAATTATCCTCTCAAAGCCAAATAGTCGGGTTTTATTTTTCTTTGTTTTTGTCCAGAAACCCTAGACCTTGCTCCTCAAGAGGATCTTTGGAAAGATACAGAACGATGCCCCACCCCCCTTCATCACACTCCGTGGAGTTACATCTTTACGCAGGGGCTAAGTTCTAATGTCGGTACATAAGGCAAAATACCCTTGAGAAGCCGCAAACCAACCATAAAATGGAGTCGTTTCCATGGTCTGCGTGCTCAGCCCCAAGGGAAGAACAGCCTCACACTTACCCAACACAAGTGCAATGGGAGACAGAGAGACGGATATCGTCTAAAGTCTCTCTTCCCATCATACTATACACAGTTGAGTTCATATACATCAAACGTAACTTACAAAATTACGTAGACCTATCAAAGTTCAGAGATGAAAGATATAGCGATCTTTCTAGAAGAGGCGGAGTGGAGAAATTGACTTCACTATGAATACTTTCCTATGCATGTGCCGTCCTTCCTTGTGATTGCAGAAAAGAATTTCCCAAAGAAATCAAATCTGCCTTATGGGTTGGGCCAAGAGCCATATCTGCTAAAGACTGCACAGTCAACTCATTGGATAAGCACCACCCACCAAGCTTTGATGTCACGTCAGCATGTTTTAGGGCACCCTGTTATCCTCAGTCCCACTTGTCCCAATTATACAGCTGTCTTCCAAAATTTGATAACAAGATATGGTATGAAAGCCATCAAGTCAGGGCTGCCAGGCAGCACACCTAAGGGTGTCCTCTCACCTAACCTGTGTCACTGACTTGCTTCTAGTGACTCTGTATTCCTGAGAGTCGCCTTTGCCTCTTCACTGTGCTCAGGTCTACAGCCCTGAGCCCAACCCTCTGTCACAGTACTGCCAAGCAGAGTTCTGAGAGTCCTGGGAGGGGCTTAAAACAGATTTCTCCCTGCGCACAATGCTAAGCCCTGTCTGTAAATCTGTTCAACACAGAAAGGCAAGGACATGTATGATACTATGTTAAAGACAGCCTTTGCCTGTGTCCGTGCTGAGGCTGTCCACTGTGTGTTTCAGATTGACCCTAACAGCATTGCAGCCAAGGATGGACGGATCCGTGAAGGAGACCGCATCATCCAGGTAGGTGCACTTTCCACAGATGCACACCTTCAGCAAAGAACTGAGTTCCAGAAATAGCTCTCAGGTTGGAAATGCAGGAGAGGTTTAAGAACAGGAACCAGGAATTCAGCCGGTGTGGAGTGAGATTAGTGAATGAGACTAATAAGCTAGTCACAACAGAGGGGGAAGTGAAGACAGAACAAGCTCTTCCAGATTTTGGACCAAATACCTCTGAGAAGTCTGAAATTTACGAATTCCACATTTACCTGTCCTATAGACTCTGTTCTAAGGGTGACATCTTTACCTTGAATCCTGTTGTTCTGTGTAGGCAAAATAAGGTTGCTTACTTCTTTCTTCCAGCTATAATTGTTTCAGGGGGAGGTGTTCAAGGAGTCCAGGTTAGTATCAAACCCACTATGTAAAGACAAACCTAAACTTCTGATTCTCCTGTCTCCACCTCATGTATACCTAGTTGGATATGGTGCTGTGGACGGAAGCCAGGGCTTCATTCATGCTAATCAAGCATCCTATCGTTTGATGTCTATCAGCCCGTGGCTTTTTGTAGGGTCACAGAGCCTTGGCTTCATTATGTCCCGAAGGCTTCTTTCTGGCTCTTCTCAGCTCTATCTTCATCTTTCTAATTTTTTTATTTTCCCCATTTCACAAGCCACGATGGAGAGTTTTGGTTTCCCACCACACTCTCTATTGTGTTTCTCCAGCCTTTAGCATGAGCCTGGACAGCCGAGTTTCCCTAGGAAAGAGACCCAGACCCTCTCACCTGAGGGCCAGAATCCCCAGCATACTTCTTGTTGCTATGGTTTTCTGGGAACCGTTACCTTTTCAAACAGGACGGAAAGTACTAAAACAGAGTCCTGCCTGGGTTACAGACATCCCTTCCCTGTATCCACTGTGTAATCAGGTTGGATAATGACAACCAGCAGTGTCTCCGGCTTTGCCACCTCTTGGTTCTTTGACATAAAGTGGCAAAGTCGGGTGAAGGGCTCAACTTCCAAGTCAGCAGGACTGCCATGGTGTCCCTGGAGGAATATCATCCCAGGAACAAAAATTTGCAGAACTCAGAGTTGCTGAGACAGGCAGACAGATGTCCTGCCAGAGGGTTGTCCGTGTGAAGGTGAGAGCCATCCCCGCTTGACTCGCCATCGAGCCTGCTAAACTAGACACACGCAGCCACATATACACAGCCGTCCCTTCTCTGCTGCCCACTCCTCTCATTCCCAGCAGCACCCTGCTGCTTTTCTCCCCTATTGTAAATAGGAAGTATCCACCCATTTATTCTCCTGTCAAACACGATGTCAGATTTCAGGGCTAGATGTAGCTAGAGCAGCAGGAGTTTTCTGGATCATATCCTGGATTCCTCCACATCATGGCTGCCTCCAGCTAAGCAAGGCCCTTCTTTCCAGAAATCAGCATTCTTTACAAGCTAAATGGAATCCATGTTTTGAGTGAGTGGTGGCAACTGCAGTTCTGAAGCAAGACGGGATGCTTCTGCTCCATGCAGCCATATTCCTTGCTACCTACACCTTCCCTCCCTTATGCTTTCAGATTAATGGCATAGAAGTTCAGAACCGTGAAGAGGCCGTGGCTCTTCTAACCAGTGAAGAAAACAAGAACTTTTCATTGCTGATTGCAAGGCCTGAGCTCCAGGTAAGTCAGTGTCCTATAAATTAAATAGGTTAGATTTTTATAATCAAAACCAAGTCCCTAACCCTGCAGAACAATTGTCAGAGTATTGCATCTGAGCTTAAAGGTGCATGCCACCTTGAACTCGAACTTGCTGTGACTTTGTATCCATTTAACCAACCTGACAGATGCTACCCACCACAGGGTGACTAACAAAAGAATCATAGCAGGATTTACAGATGCCCCTTCCCGCCTGAATCTGAGTCCCACTTATTAGTACATTGAAGGGAAATAAACGTGAATGGAATTGAGTCTTTCAAATAGTAACTAACTGCATTAACCACTGGGTCTGGATACAAAGTAGCAAAGCAAGGGTTGGGGGAGTGGTATTAGAAGCGTCCCCAGGGTGGTGTAGGGTTGGAGTTCCTTCAGTCTGATGAAGTCCTTTCCAGGCCTGTAGACAGACTGCTTTTTGATGACTTCTGGAGAGAGCCCTACAATTCCTCTTTCTTATGTAATGTCCTTTCTTGGAAAAAACAAAACAAAACAAAACCTCCTTGCTGTGACAAAATACCTCTCCAAGCAACTTCAGGGAGGAAGGGCTTACTCTGATTCAGTTTGAGAGACAGTCCAGCATGTCAGGAAGGGCTAAACCGGGTATGGAGCAGCTATCTGCATTTTGATTCAGTCATGAAGCCGAGAAATGAATCCAGTGTTCAGCTTGATTCCTCCTGTTTAATGAATGACCGCTACCCAAATTCAGAGACGTTCCTCCCTCTTCAGCTAAACCTTTCTGGACTCACTGGACAGAGACACCCATAGATGTGTATCTACGGTGATTCTAAGTTCAAGCTGACACTAAAGCTCTGACGTGTGTGTCACTGTTCTTCTCCTAGCTGGATGAGGGCTGGCTGGATGATGACAGGAACGACTTCCTGGATGATTTACACATGGACATGCTTGAGGAGCAGCATCACCAGGCCATGCAGTTCACAGCCAGTGTGCTGCAACAGGTAAACCCCAGCTAAGAAGAGCGTGCCCCTTCCAGATGCTGAGGACCGTCATAAACCGCCTGCCTAAGAGCTTTTCCTGTTTGAGCATGAGGGGAGTGCAGGCTGATAGGTTCCCTCACCAAGCTCGTCTGTGGAAATGGCTACATAGTCAATAGTGAATTCCAAACGCAAAGCAATCAATCTCCCTAGTGCTGGGATTACGGGTACCCACCACCTCACCTCGGTTATAAAGCTTTTATGGCTTAAAATACACAAAGCGGAGACATTGATACTACTCTGTTGGAGTTCACTGGGAAAACAATTACATCACACCTTTGAAAGTAAACCAGTTCTATGATTAACCTGAGCTGCTCAGAGCCCTGCAGCTCCCTCCTACGCCACTGTCAGAATCCTAATTACCCATTTACTGAGTCGCTTAGGAGAACTTACACATTCTTCCTATTTACAAGTTCCTTTACTATTTAGTTATTATCTTCCCCATTTTATTGATTGAAAAAGTAAGGGTACGGGTCCAGCCCAGACTCATAGAGATAGGCTGGCCACTTCCTGGGCCCTCAAATGCTACAGGTCAGCCTTAGGAATTTAGAGTTCAATATAAAATCCTGGCCTACACAAAAAGATCACACTGGGTACCTCCTCCTCCACCTCCTTCAGCCGCCTCCCACCTCTCCAACCCCCCCCCAGACTTCTCATAAACTGGTTGTTCTTGTCCCTTTCTCTGATATAGAAGAAGCATGAGGAAGACGGTGGGACCACAGAACAGCCACCATCTTATCCAACCAGCAGAGAAAGACAGTGGTGTGGGGCGGACGGATGAGAGTACCCGCAATGACGAGAGCTCAGAACAAGAGAATAACGGTGAAGATGCCACGGCATCCTCCAACCCGCTGGCGGGCCAGAGGAAGCTGACCTGTAGCCAGGACACCCTGGGCAGTGGCGACTTGCCCTTCAGCAACGAGTCCTTCATCTCCGCAGACTGTACCGATGTGGACTACCTGGGCATCCCAGAGGATGAGTGTGAGCGTTTTCGCGAGCTGCTGGAGCTCAAGTGCCAGGTGCAGAGCAGCAGCCCCTACAGCCTGTACTACCCCAGCAGCCCGCTGGATGCTGCCGGCAAGAGTGACCCTGAGAGCGTAGACAAGGAGCTGGAGCTACTCAATGAGGAGTTGCGCAGCATCGAGCTGGAGTGCCTGAGCATCGTGCGTGCGCACAAGATGCAGCAGCTCAAGGAGCAGTACCGTGAGTCCGGATGCTGCACCACAGTGGCTTCCGCAACTACAACACCAGCGTGGACGTGCGCCGCCATGAGCTCTCGGACATCACTGAGCTGCCGGAAAAGTCAGACAAGGATAGTTCAAGCGCCTACAACACTGGGGAGAGCTGCAGGAGTACCCCACTCACCCTGGAGATCTCTCCGACAACTCCCTGCGGAGAGTTGCCGAGGGCAGTAGTGAAGGGGCCACAGCTAACATTGAAGCTTACAGGCCATCCCCAAGAATCTGCTCGCCATCACCGAGGATCCCGAAGTAAGCACCCCAAACTACAACCCTAGCGCCAAAGAGCTGGACCCCAGCCAGGCTTTGGAGATCAAAGAGCGCCGAGTTAGCGATGGCAGCAGGAGCCCCACCGCCAGCCCAAAGCTGGGCAGTGCCTACCTGCCCTCTTACCACCACTCCCCATACAAACACGCGCACATCCCAGCCCGCGCAACACTACCAGAGCTACATGCACCTAATCCAGCAGAAGTCAGCCGTGGAGTATGCGCAGAGCCAGATGAGCCTGGTGAGCATGTGCAAGGACTTGAACTCTTCTAACTCAGCTGAACCCAGGATGGAATGGAAAGTGAAGATCCGCAGTGATGGGACGCGCTACATCACCAAGAGGCCGGTGCGTGACAGGCTGCTGCGGGAGCGTGCGCTGAAGATCCGCGAGGAACGCAGTGGCCTGACCACGGATGATGACGCCATGAGCGAGATGAAGATGGGGCGCTACTGGAGCAAAGAGGAACGCAAGCAACATCTGGTGAAGGCCAAGGAGCAGAGGCGGAGGCGCGAGTTTATGATGCAGAGCAGGCTGGATTGTCTGAAGGAGCAGCAGGCCTCCGACGACAGGAAGGAGATGAACATCCTGGAACTGAGCCACAAAAAGATGATGAAGAAGAGGAACAAAAAGATCTTTGACAATTGGATGACTATCCAAGAACTCTTAACCCATGGCACGAAATCGCCAGATGGCACTAGGGTATACAATTCCTTCCTGTCGGTGACTACTGTATAACTCTCACTTGTGTACATACGAGAGACCACTACCACTGGGTAGACATCCCTGCCTCGTTCAATGCGGCAAGTTTTTGTATATATAAACCCGGCCATCTTGTTGATAGTCTAAATTTGCCACTCCTACAACTTTGGGTGTCCTGGCTCTGTTTTCAGCGGAGGGAAATACACCCTTACTCTCTTAGAAGGCAATATTAACAAGCAGCGTTTTTTCAAATAGCAATGGTAATTTTTTACTTGTTAACCTTTTTCATAAAGTGTTTAAATTTCCAAAAGATCTTTTATTAAGCATACTTTCACAGAATAATTTGTTTAAACTATATTCATATAAAAGAAGGTTAAACACGCTTTTTTTCTGCCTAAAACACAAAATGCAACTACCAGTATGTATTTTTAATGGGACCCTATTTTGTAATGTCACTTCGCTGAATGTGTTTCATACAAGTCACCATTCATTCATACAGCTTCTATCAGTTGGAGTTTCAACACAAACCCACCAAAGTCTGGTTGGTGACTACACACACACACACACACACACACACACACACACACACACAAAATAACCAAACTAGCAGTGTTTCTAGTCCGGATATCCATTTTTAACATTTTTCTGGTTAAGGTTCCCAAGAAAAGAGTGTCAAGGTTTTAACAGAAAGCAAAATTTCCTGCAGCTTTGTGGACGCTTAAAGCATGTTTGCAAATATTGCCGCCTGTTGGAAGAATTTGCATGTACAGGGAAGTCGTGGATGGAGACCGTTTGTGGAGTTTTAAGTGCTCATTGTTGTAGAACTTTGCTTTGTAGATTGGAAGGGACAGACTTAACCAAGCAAGTGCACAGAATCATGATTAGTTACAAACATCAAGTAAAATGAAGTTAAAATAAATTATTATTTTCTATTTGACATGCTTGGACACGGGTGTTTATTTTGCAGTGTGGATTCCCCTCCCCATGTTGGTTTGCCTCACCTGCTGCCTCTTACATCTTTCAGACCATTAGATTCCTCCATTCAGCCTAGAGACAGATGAAAAAGCAAGGAAGAACTGGTGGCAAAGAATAGGGGATCAGATATGCCATATCCTCCTGGGCACCCTGCCTCCCAGGAAGCTCCAGCCTAGCCCAATATCCTATGAATAGGAAGACTTGTGGGCAAGTGTCTCTGCCAGGGCTATGTTTACAGGAAAGTGCCTTGGTTACTCAGACACTACTCTGCCCATCCTAGCCAACATCTTGTCCAGCTTTCCATCTCTGAGATGTGTCCGTCCACCAGCCAATAGTTTTCTAGCATCGCAGAGGTCACTAAAGTAGCTGGGCTCGGAACCAGGTTCTCTGCCCTGCTACTGTGACTCTCAAGATCCTGAGCGGAGGACTCGCTACCAGTGTTCCCTAATTACGGTGTTTTATACCGATTTCAGCTGTAATGCCCACTGAAAAATGAAACTAAAGATAAGATTAGGAAGGGCATCATTTTTATTTGCCGTCACGCCAGCCATCTGGTTTACTCACTGATTTAATTGAAATTTTGATTGAGATGGCAAGAAGGTGTCCTAGGCATCTCAGACAACGATTTCTTCCCACAGACCCCATTTGAGCCCAAATCTCTACTTTGGGGCTGGAATCTTAAGACTAATTACTAGTTACACTTGTAATAAAATGAGTTAATGAGAATAAAACACTGAGAAAATGACTCATCACTAGTAAAATATCTGTTTGCTACCTCTTCTTGTACCAGGCATTGCTAAGATAATTATATCTACTGCATAAGTCTAATCAGCTCTGCACAGTGAATCAAGTTTAGCAAAGTCCACTGTTAGAATATAAAGCCCCAATAGTCCCCAGGGTTAGTTTTCAACAGAGGACCATCCACAGCTCCCAAGCTGCTTTCTAGCCCCAGCACTCTGACCTCCTAGCCTCTAAAGTAATATTTCACAGAATACAAACATCTGCCTGATAAATTGCTATAAAGCACGGGAAAGCAAATATGTGACCTTTTTTTAGAAAATAGCTTTACTCCCATTTCTCTCATTAATAGTAAGAGTTGCATGCATGAACAAAGAGTTGGCCAATGAACAAAGAAACTACTTAGGATGGAACCTAAGTAGTCACGTGTCAAAGACAAATAGGGACACCTCTCATCTGGGCTCCTGGAATACCTCCATGTGTAGGAACCAGCCTGCACACTTAGGGAACCACCTTAAAGTTGCTGTCCTAGCTTTCCAACTACACGTCATGCTCGAGTGGTGTAGTCTGGAGTTTCTCTAAGATAACTCAACTAAAATATAAAACTCATGATAGTGTCAATCAGAAGGAAATAGGAAGGAAGAAACACAAGGTAGCTCATTAATAACCAAGCTTGACTTCAGAACTCAGCAGCTGGTCCCACATCTCTTAGCAGCTCATACTCAGGGGACAGGTAGTGTGCAGGTGAACAGTCAACTTCCATGCAGTTCATCCTGCATTCTCCACCAAAAACTGTAAGCATCTCACTAATTGATGCCCCAGAGTGATCTAAGCCAGGAAACATGAATCTACCATTTCTTATGTGAGCGTGTGCTCCCAAGGGCCTTGTGATACATACTTTCTGAGCTAATGGGCAAATCCAGGGATGTCTCAGGGTAAGAGTGAGAACACTCTCCCACTTCTATTGAGAAACCCTAGAGCCCATGTAAATAACATGTGCTGTTACCTAGATGTCTTTCTACTCACCCTCTAGCCTTGCTTCTAGGGCACATTTGGGAATCTGATAGAAGCCATGGGTCTGTCTTCAGGGGAAAAAAAAAAGAAGTACTTCTATAACATGTAAATTGCATACAGTTTTGGAGGTGTTACAGAGCCCTCCGTGCCAGTCATGGGCTTTTGCTCACATAAGAAGCCCGGGTTTGGATCAAAATATAAGTCGCATGGATTCCGATTTCGCTTTGTAGTTGAATCCTGCAGAGCTGTTTGAGCTGACTCCCTACTCTGAATATCAAGAATGACATTTTCCCTTGACAGCCACAGCCTTTGAGATCATTAAAACTCAGCTTAATCACTGGTCCCTACAATCTTAGGGCATTATGCTAATGGCTTTGCTCATAACTACTTAACTTTAGGAAGTGTGAGTACATACAGGCTCTTCATTCTCCAGTATAACCACTCCACTGTCTGGATAACTCTGGTTTTAACTCTTTGTAGAATGAGTCTTTATTGAGCATCCAGTGCTACACTATTCAATCCAGTAGCCACTAGCCAAACCAGCTACTAAACAGTTAATGTAGGGTAAAGCCAAATCATGAGTCCCTGGGTGGTATATCCAGCACTACCAAAAAAAAAAAAAAAAAAAAAAAAAAAAAAAAAAACAATGAATAAAATATGGTTAATCCAAATGGATATGGATTTGAAAATATACGTTTTCAAAATCATACAAAGTTTTACAATAATTTCTATGGGAAAAAATGCAGTGACTTCTAATGCAATTACAGTAACTTCACATATGTTGGGTTAAATAAAACATATAATTAGTTTCACTTTGCAACTGAGAATACAACAAAACTTTTGAATGCCATCTGTAGGGGCTAGGGAGATGGTTCAGTCTGTAAAGAGCCCACATCAGGCCTCCAGTTCAGGTCCCAAGTACCCACATAAAATCTGGGCATAGTGACTCATGCCTAGAATGGTAGAACTTGGTATGTGAGGATGGGGTTGGGAGGGAGGAGAGGGATGGCAGAGACAAGAGGAGCTCTGGTGCTCATGGCCGGCCTCTCTAGTCAATCAGTGAGCTCTAAAATCAACGAGAGACCTTGTCTCAAAAAGTAGCTTGGGAGCATTAGAGGAATGCACCCAACATCAACCAGTGGTCCTCACATGAATTTACATGCACATGGGCACATACATGCAAGCACATACATATAGCAAACACCCAAAGTTGTTATATATGGTCCACATTATATTTCTACTGAACACTCCTGAAATAGACAGTATTAGGTTGTGTGTGTGTGTGTGTGTGTGTGTGTGTGTGTGTGTGTGTAGAAAACTTGACATCACTAAACTCTTGAATCAGTTCTTCAAGGTTAGTTAGTTTTTATCAACAATGTAAACTCACAATAAGAATTTCTCCTAGAGAGATGGCTCAGCCATGAAGAGAACTTGCTGCTCTTGCAGAGGATTGGCATTCAGTCCCAACATTCACCCACTTTGGATAACCCACACTCACATGCATGTAGCCACCAACACATACACACATACACATGTGATCAAAATTTTAGAGCTTGAGAGAATTTGTAATAAGAATATGGAATTTAGAACAGTTAAGAACATTGGCTGCTTTTCTAGAGGCCCAGGTTTGACTCCCAGCACCCACATGGCAGCTCACAACCAGCATCTATAACTCCAATTCCAGAGGATCTGATGTCCTCATCTGGCCTATGTGAGCACTGGGCATGCATGCAATATACAGACATACATGAGAACAAAATGCATACACATAAAATAACAAGAAAATTTTATTTTATTTTTTTTTAGAAAAGAATTTTGCCCAGTAAGTGACTGGAATTGGCACTCCCATGTCACACCTTTCAGACCTTTATCACCGTTCCAGCATCTACTCAGGAAGGAAACCAACATTGCTCAGATTGTGTTCATAGTATTTGTAACGTATTCAAGATGCCAATAAAGCTATTGCTCTTAAAGTAGCAGGCATTTCACAGAGTTCCCTCTGGAGCTCTAAGTCACAGGATAGTCTAACTCTACTAGCAAGAACACGCGGCAATGTAGAAAAATAGCAATAGGGGATATGCATGAAGTTTTTCATCTCTTTAGTGGAAACAAGAGATTCCAAATAGCAAGAATCCCAAATATGCTGAGGTAGGGCTATGCATAGCCTAGGGAACATTAGTTGGAGAACTAATTAGGATTATAAACTGAAGTATGAAAATTAACCAAATAATTATGTCCTTGTAGCCTTCAGAAGTAGGTTACAGGTTACTTGTTAGTAAAATTGCCCCAAACCAAGGAAGCAAACTTAATTCTGCCTTAAGCCGTCACAACACCCAGGCTTTATTTCTGTTTCCCTATTATTTGAGCATTTCAGGATTTCTGTGGAGCATCAACTAATTAACAGGAAATCACTAAAATGAGATAAGATGCAAGAATTCTCATGCAAATGCTGTGGTCTTCAATTTTGATTAAATGTGAATTCCCCTGAAGCACTTTCAGAACAAAGCACGCTTCTTTGGGTTTTATTCAGATGGAGTTTTCTGTGTAAATGGTCTGCTTTCTCTTCAGCTTCCAGTTACAATAATCCTCAAAGGGCATGGTCTATGAGGAAATGGGCCTATAACTAGGTTTTCCTTTTAACCAGCAGCAACTGACCTTGGTACACTAGCATTCTTTGGAAATAATGAGCCTTCCTTCGCTGGTTTCCACAGTTGAAACATATTCTCTAATTCAGTAAGTCATCTCACTAAAATCCTTAAGAACCCCATGGATTTGCCAGACTTTACCAATGTCCATCAAAAATATGCTCAGTCTAGGGCTCTATCTAGTAAAGATACGTGCAGCCAAGCCTAGTGGTTTGTGTTCAATTTCTGGGACCCATATGGTGGAGAGAGAGCCAACTTCTACAATCTCTCCTCTGACCTCCACACAAGAACACGTATGCATGAACACAAAATAAATAGATGTCAAATATCAGACAGAACTCAGGGAGTCTTGTGGAAGAGTGGGGGATACCATTGAGCAAGGCAGAGGAGGAAAGGACACCTCAAGAAAACCTACAGAGTCAACTAACATGGGCCCATGAGGGCTCACAGAAACTGAATCACCAATAAAACACCATGCAGGGGCTGGACCTAGGCCCCCTACACATTTGTAGCAGATGTGCAGCTTGGTCTTCATGTGAGACCCCTAACAATTGGAGTAGGACTCCGTTGCCTGCCATTGGATCCCCTTTCCCTAATGGACTGCCTGGTTGGGTCTCAGTGTGAGAGGAGGTGCTTAGTCCTTTTGTGACTAGATGCCCCAGGGTGGGACAGTATCCAAGGTGGGGGGCTTCCCTTCTTTCAGGAGAAGGGGAGGGAGCAATACGGGGAGGGATTTGTAAGGACTAGGAAGAGAGGAGGAAGTGAGGGTTACAATCGAGATGTAAAGTAAATAAATAAATTAATTAATTAATTTTAAAAAGGATCTATGAGATGAGTGGGATTGCTATTCATATTTCATAGACAAAGACAGAAAGCTCGAGAAGTTTGCTGCCGTGGGGCCGTTAGGACAACTGATACTTGGTAGCTCTGAGGCCCACTTAATCACTATGTTGGCAACCTGCACCACCGAAATGGAGCTCAGAGATCTCTACCCTGGGAGAAGCTGGAAGATTCCATCAGGTACCCATTATCTCTGTAGCCAGGACAACCAGGTTGTCTTCTACTTTTCTCCAGCTCAGGATTAGATCCACATCAGTGCCCATCGCTAAGACTGGCAGGTGATTCAACCTGCAGGCTCAGACAGTTCATTCCCACAAAACCAAGCAAGGCAATCAGCAGAACGAACGTCTTTCCCTGTCCATGGATGTGTTTTCCCTTGAACATCATGCAACACACCCTGAAACTTCCACCCTAGGACTCCCAACATGCAATACCTAGCTCAGGGGGCTTAGAAGAGTTTCCTTTGTCACCAGTTACCTCCCCCTACCCCATGTCCTTTCCACCTCCCCAGAGAAGTCTCAGTTCTGATGAGCTGAATCCAGAGAATGCAAAATGAAGAAGGCAGTTTAGGTGATTTTAGGGCTGCACAGCTTCTCTGGTGACCCACCCATGAGAACAAGTATCCTTCACGGTGCCTTGCTGTGTCGAATACTGGGGTTGGCTCTGCTGAGACCTCCAAAGCGTCACATGCAGAGGCCACCAAACTCAAGACATAGAACTGTCATCTCCACAAACTGGAAGCTCAGATGACCTATGGAGCTGATAAATTCTAGTTTGAGCTTTTCCATCCTCAGAGAGCACAGGATTCAGACGGGGAGTTGGGGGGTGGGGAGGCTTTGTAAATGCCCAAGTGTTACAGAGCCAAACGATTTGAATGAGCCCATCGGGTCTAGAGCAGAGTCTAGAACAGGGCTGGACTCTGATGGGGAAATGAGATCCAGGAACCCACTGTCAGTGCAGTCTGTGCCCTCTGCTGCTGGTTGGAGCTAGGACTCTGCCACCTTGAGAACATGGCAATGCATTCTCTGTGCTCTCGGTCTTCAATATTTCCCCTGACACATTTTAAAGGAGACTTCTCATCTACCAATTGCTTTAAAAATCAATTGATACATTTCCTAGCTCTCTTCTGACCCAGAAGAAGTGAGAGCTGCTTCCGTTTCCCAGCCCAGCCCCTCCTGCTTCCTCCGCACCAGGGTCAGTTTCTTAATACCACGTGATATGTAATGACCATCTTCCCATTAGGAACCACAGGGACCATTTACTTCCAAATGGTGCTTGGAGTTTTCCTTTTATATAGCAACAAGGAAAGTTCCAGAATATGCATATGCATTGCTAGTTAGTTTCACATTTCAAAACAAGGCCAAATGATGAACATGCCTTTGAAATCCCTATGGAGTTTTGTGACTAATGCATCAGATCTGAAAAGTCTTACAAGGAGGACAGAACTTCCACCAAGCTTAGCCTGCATGTTCAGAATCTGGACATGCAGTGACCCATGACACTTTTAAGAAGGTATGGAGAAGGAACATGTCAGCAGCTGGAGCCCTAAACAATCAACCAGTAACTTGTGTTATACCCAAACACTCCTCGCTATTTATTTTGTCACAGGGACCCTTGTCAAGCTCCAGACAGAGCTGTGGAGTGTAAACACCGCTTTACATAAATCTAGGGAGACTCGGAGCTGTGTGCTGCCTGAAGCAAAGAGCTGAGTGATCTCTCACACCAAATAGCCTCAGGCCAGCTTACATAACTGTGGACTTCAAAATAGAGCCTTAGCTAACACACCAAAATCATGAGCAATTGGATCTTCATCTTTGTAAACCAGAGGTAATGAGAAAGCAAAAGGTTGGCCTAGAATGGAGATACCCATGGACAAATGACTAGTATTGAGATGGTGTGAAGATGACAGTCACATTCAATTAGGGCCCTGTTGCCTGTGCCCTGGACTACTCACCCACTGACCTTAGCTGCCCTTGGGGGTTGGAGGTGAGGTGGCACAGATATTCTTCACCCACGCCCCATTGGTCCCAAGAAAGCATCTCTTCTAAACAGCAGCTCCTGGTTAGCTGGCACTGTCTGCACCAGCAATCCTTGGTCTCTCAGGCAGCCCTCAATTAGGTCCTCTTGTAGGAGATGCTTTTGTGGCTGTGTGGTCCCAGCCTTTACATAGAGGTTGCCCTGCCATTCCTGCTACAGGTCCCACCTGAATCCAATGGCATACAAATAATAATCCAATTTCAAAACAGATCTTCGACTCTGAAACAAAAGGCTATGAGGCATATCGCAAGATGCTCGCTTGTCACTAGAAAACACAAAATCACAATGACATTCCACAGCCCACACCCAATGGCTACTACTGGAAAGATAGAAAAGAATGAAATTGCTAGAGTGTGGAGAAACCATAACCTTCCTATGCTACTAGTTGGGGCATGAAAATGATGCTCCAGAAAACTTCAGCGGCTGCTGGAAAGATTGTTCAGTGGGTAAAGATCATGAGGACCAGAGTTTGGCTGTCTAGCATGTCACAGGGCAGCACACTTCTTTAACCCCAGCACTGGGTGGTAGAGCACACTCAGGTGGATCTCAGGGCCTCACTGGCCAGCTACTGTATCCAAAAGGGCACACTCCAAAATCAGAAAGAGAGCCTGTCTCAAAAACGAGGCAGGCAGCAACAGATATCTGATGCCAGCCTCTGTTCTTCACACTCACATAGAAGGACAAACACACTAACATATACACATGGATACACTATACACACACACACACACACACACACACACACACACACACACACACACTATATATATATATATTATATATATAATATATAATATATATATTTTACCAAATTGCTTGGCAATTTCACATTTGCACAAATGAGCTGAAATCAGATAATTTAACAACAGTGTTTATCAAAGCTATATCTACAACAGCCAAAAGGTTGGAAAATATCTGGGCAAAGCCATGGTGTGACTGTTAAGTACCATATGGTGTAAACATCTGATGTAATATTGTTTGGACATTAAAAAGGAAATCCTGACAGATGCCACAAGATGACTTGAAATCTTATGCTAAGTGAAATAAGCCAGATGTAAAAGAAACTATGATATGATTTTAATTATAGAAATTTATAGAATGGAAAAATAATTCACCTACATTTGAGAAGAAGGACACAGAATTACCGAGTGACAGGCACAGAGTTTCTGTTCCGGATTGTGAAAAAACTTATAGTAGTGACAGATGAATAGTGTTGTCAATGGAGCTGGTAAAGCTCTTCCACAGCAAACTTTACTACATATAACACACAGATAAAAACAGACTTCTATCATTTAATAAACTAGGGAGCATGAAGAAGTTTCTAGAACAGAGAAGCATTCCAGGGGAAGACAGTATAGTTTATATTTCTAGTCAAAAGAAAGGAAGTAATATATGAAATTCACCTGACTCCAGGGCAGGCAGACCCTATGCTCAGGAGTAGTTAGCCAACACAAAATGGCCTCCAGTGTGGTTGGTTTGTTTGTTTGTCTTTTAGGTTTTTTTGGTCTATTTGGTTGCTTACTTGGTTGGTTTTTTGTTTGCTTGCTTGCTTGTTGTTTGTTTGCTTGTTGTTTGTTTTTTACAAGGGAGAGAAAGAAAAAACATGAAGTTGTATTGGTAGGGAAGTAGGAAGGATCTGGAAAAGGTAGACGGAGGGAAAAATATGATAAAAAATATAAGTGTGTGGAAAAAATGAAGCCAGTGTGGAAAAAATGCAAAATAATTAATTAAACCAAGTTTTAAAAGAGTGCATGAATTGAGGAGATAGCTCACTACACAAGCATGAGGACTCAAGTTCTAATCCCCATAGCTCACAAAACTAAGTCAGATGGGCATAGCATCCCACCTGTAGTCCCAGCACTTGGAAGCAGAGACGGGGGATCCCAAGACAAGAAGGAGAGCTACACTAGCAAAATGAGCAAGAGAGACCTTGCCTCAGTAAAATCAAGTGGAGAGAGCACCTGAGGAAGATACCTCACATCAGCTTCTAGCCTCCATAACCTGCCCTCAGGGGTACCCACACCCATGAACATGCATGTACACAAATGTAAACATCCATCTACACATGTGTACACACACATACAAATATGCACCTATACATACACATATAAAAAGGGAAAAAGAAGGACTCATGTGGAGGACTGTAAGGGATAAGGTTTTCCTGCTCCATTCTTTCAGCCTTCACCTCAAGCTTCTACAAAGCACTTGCTCCAGGCTGGACTCCTCAGGGAAAGGCAGAATGTCTTTCCTTCAAGACAGCCTATTATGACAGCAGGAAACAAAACACATGTAAACCAAGGAAGGGAAGAAACCATTGTAAGTCATGAGAAGCAAACATGTCTAGGCCTGAAAGTCTAGAACCTCTGATGCTGGGGTTCTCAGGTAGGGTTTACAGACCACAGCATCATCTAAAATGCTGCTGGAAGTCCAAACCCCGAGACTCTTCCCTGCCTCACTGATTAGAGGGAAGGAGGCCAAACTTCTGTTTAACCAAAGAACTTTCACATGACCAGGAGGAACACATAGTCTGAGAAACACTACAGACAAACGGGACAGTCCCCACAACCCCACGGTGCTGGACTCTTACTTCTAAAAAAAAAAAAAAAAAGTTCTTGGACATAATGAGAACTTATATAAATAAATAAATAAAAATAAATAAATAAATAAATAAATAAGCAAGCAACTGAAGTACATTAACTTGAAGTTAGATTATTAAAGAAAACCTATCTAAATATTTCATTTGAGACTAAAAGCTTGACAGCGGGTGAGCCAGCCTGAGCAAGAGCATTATAGGCAAACTGAAACAGAAAGTGCAACTGCCCTGGGGTAGGGAAGCACTGTTTCAGGGCCATGCTTCCTGACAGACCATGCTACACACTCACCATTGCTTTTGATTTGGGGCGGGTGGGAGTCTTGGATAATTTTTGGTTTATTTTACTTTTTCTCTGAGACAGAGTCTTGCTCTGTAGCCCAGACTGACCTTGAACTCCTTATCAATCCTCTTGCCTCAGTCACCCTAGTGCTGGGATTAAAGGCATGTGTCACCATGCCCATCTTGACATCACCTCTATCCCAGGAACACAAGAATATACAAAACCCATCATGTAACAACCTGGTTAAATGTCTCCCTCTTCTCTGAGGACAGCTACTTTCTTGTTGAGATATGCATGTAAAACCACCAACCAGGCCATGCTATAGGTCAGGAATCATTTACAGGAACTGACCTGTTCTCTTCAAGTGTGCACGCTCAGTGACCTCAGACATGGGGCTTCAGGGGTATCTCCCATTGAGCAAATAAAGGATCCAGGGCTACATGCAGGGACTCTGACTTTTAAGGGTGTCAGGGGTGTATCTAAGATATAGAAAGAAAAAAGGAGAGATAGAGGAAAAATTGTTATAAGGAACTAGCTTCCTCACTGTTAGAGTGTGGCCAGGTAACCACACCTCCAATGGATGTTTGAAAGCCAAGAATCCAAGACCCTTTATGGTACAATCCAAGCCTCAACATGGCATATTCAAGGCCCAGAAAACAAAACAAAAACCTCGTGTCCCAGGCCTAAGACCTCAAGGTCTCAAAGTGTGACTTTATTTGGAATTAGTGGTTTTTTAGATTTAGTTTTATTTGCACATGTATGGTGGTAGTATAGATATGTAGGGACCCATGGAGTCCAGGAGAGGACATCAGATTCCCAAGCACTAGCATTCCAGGCAGTTGTGAGACACCTACCGTGAGTGTTGACAAATAAACTTGGGTCTCCCTCAAGAACAATGTATACTCTTAACTTAAGAGCCATCTCTCCAGCCCCTGGAAATAAAGTCTTATATCGTGGTTTTAAATATAAAGGATAGGGGTAGAGTGATGGCACTGTTGTTAAAGAGCACTTACTGCTGTCAGAGGACCAAGTTGGGTTCCATCACTCACATCAGGCAGCTTACAACTGCCTGTAACTGTAACTCTGGCCTCCATGGGCACCTGCACTCATGTGTACATGTGCTGACACATAAACATACACAGATGCATACGATACAATCACATACTGTGATAGAATGAGGCCATTCAGATGGGCTCTTGTCCAATTAACTAATGGAGATGTTTGGACACAGGTACACACATCAGGAAGTGGCCTTATGGAAGTGATGAGAGAAAGCCAGGTAATACTTTCGTAAGCCAAGAAGACCAAAGATGGTCAACCAGTTATCAGAAGCCAGGCATCAGATAAGCAGTTGATTGTCTCCCATTAGCCCCAGAAGGAGCCAGGCCTGCTTTTGCAGAATGAGCAAAGTCTCTGCCTTGGCCTCTGTTGGCCTGATCTCAATCCCCCTTCTATGCTTCTTGGGGACAAGACCATTGCATTATTTATTGGGTAAATATTCAAAATAAAAATCAGAGCAGGTACAGTGTCTGCTTCCTAGTTGGGGCCAATATGAAGGAGAGGTTGACTCAATGAATTACAGGCTAGGAGCAGAAGGCTGAGGCCCAGGCATGGCATAAGGACCATACTCAGCTGTAGTCCACCTCATACCTACTTCACACTCAGAAGAACCTCGTAGTCCCACAAAGACCTCAGAAGCAGAAGCCAGAAGATGCTCCCACCCCCCGCCCCAGGCCTGTATTATTTTCCTCATTATGGTGTCAAAATAGCTGAGAGGAAATAAAGTCTTATATCGTGGTTTTAAAATATAAAGGATAGGGGTAGAGTTCCTTTCTACTTAAGGAAGAAAGGAACTTCCTGTTCTAGCTCCCAGTTCCAGAGAGTACCCCAGCAAGGAAGGCTCAGCCGAGGGAGTCAGGGGCGCAGCTTGGTACATCTCCTCAGCAGACAAGAAGCAAAGGTTCAGCTCTGAAGCAGGAGCAGCCTATGATAGTCTAGATATGCAGCCAAGACTATCAAGGTCCTTCCTTGTGGCCCTCCATCTATCTGCCTACTATTGTCTACCATGTCCAAAAGGCTCTACAATTTCCCTTGTTCAGTTGAAGCCTCCAGCTGCCTCAATCCTATACATGGTCTGGTAAAGTCCATTTCTCTCCATCATCACCACAACTCCCCCTGCCCCGTCTCTCTCTCTCTCTCTCTCTCTCTCTCTCTCTCTCTCTCTCTCTCTCTCTCTCTCTCTCTCTCTCTCTGTGTGTGTGTGTGTCTGTCTGTCTGTCTTGTCTGTCTCTGTCTATATCTGTCTCTATCTCTCTCTGTCTCTCTCCTCCTCCTCCTCCATCTTCTTCTCCTTCTTCTTCCCAATCCCACCCACTCAGAAAGTCTCAGAACAGAAAAAAGGCACCAAAGTCCAGTCTCACATTCCTGACATTTCTGAGAGCTATCCCAACCCACCTCACCTGAAGTCACCAGCCATCTAACCCTCCTGCCCCTCCTTGATCCTACCTCCCCACTCCTGCTAGATGGCCATACCTGGGCAAAAGCCCAGCATGCTGACAGTCGTTTTTCCTTCACCTACAGTCCGTAAAAAATTCCCCACCATAGTCTGCCCACAACTTTTCTCCCAGTCTTGTCTGCTGAGGCTGGTGAACTTGCCCAGGAGCCCATTCCCAAATAAACCTGTCCTTTTTTGTTTTAATTTGGCTTAAATTGGCTTATTTCATCCTATTATTCCCCCCAAACAGCTGCACCAGTTGAGACCACATGAGTCTCAGAGTTAGTAGAGAGAACATCACACATCTATACAATAACAAAGCCACAAACAGAACCTGCAACCCAGGATGGAAAGTAGGACAAGGACTGAAGTTTGGCAGAGGGAACCAGCCATGGCCTGTCACCTAGGTGAGTGCGTGTCAAATGTCAAGCCTGTGTAAGGAGTCTTCTAGAAGAGCAACATTCAAGGTTCAGATTCCTCAAGGGGTCAAAAACATCATTACAATGTTTTCAAAGTGTTATTTCTCCAAGCTGTTAAAGAGTAATATCTATAAGAATTCTATATCCCAGAGCTACAGGATAACTCAGTAGTTAAGTCTGGAAGGGCATGAGGTCCACATGCTCACAAAGAAGTACTAGAGAAACCAGAATTGTTGACTATGCAGGCTTTGTTCTTCAGTGGAAGAAAATGACACCTGTTCACCTGGAAGGCTTGAGTGGATATTGTTTGAGAATCAGGTAATTTTTTTTTCTAGTCTATAGAGCCAGCTCCCACCCCCCACCCCTAGTCCTAAGCATTGTTTTTCAGTCAATCAAATCCATTGTCCATCATGAAAGAGGTCCCATGTACTTTGCAAAAGAGTTTGCTATTGTGCTTATTGTAAACTCTTCCATTCTAGGTCCTTATCCTGACCATTGTTTCTCAGTCAATAGAACCCATCCTTATGTTTATTACAAACCCTTCCTCTCTATCTCCCTAGGTCCTTATTCTGCACATTGTTTCTCAGTCAATAGAGCCTACTTTGTGGAAGAGGTTGCAGATGTTCTACAAAACACATGTACTTTGCAAGAGAGTTTCTGTGTAGTCACGCCTTAAGCTTTGTTCTGATGATTATCACGAGGAAACTTTTTTTTTCCCCAAAGTTTTACTGCATTTAAATATGGAAAATAATTAACTGTCTGTTGTCAGACTCTACAAGCTAGAACCAGCCAAGTTAAGTCATGCTGCACTAAGTTTCCTTCTTACCCATTATGGCCTGTTTCCCTGCAGGCTGTAGAGCTTGAGGACCCCCACTGTTAGGAACACTTGTTATTCTTGCAGAGGTCCTAGGTTTGATTCCTAGTACCCATGTGGTGACTGACAACCAACTGTAACCCCAGTTCTATGGAATCCAATGCCCTCTTCTGACTTCCATGGACACCAGGCATACCCCATGATGTACATACATACATGAGGCAAACATGCATACATATAAAAATAAAACTTAAAATCTTTTAAAGATTTATAAATTCTGAAAGTGGCATGAAGACATTCCCTAAGTGCAGGATTTTCTTGATTCTCTAACATCTTTGACAGTTTATTTTAAGGTACTTAATTAATCTCAGCATGCATGCCAATTGCATTCCATTGTGAACACTATTCTGAAACAAAGCTCCATTATATCTTGTGTGTGTGTTGTGTGTGTGTGTGTGTGTTATATGTATGTGTGTGTAAAAGAGAGAGTGTGTATATGTGCATGTATGTGTTTGTATCTAAGTGTGTGTGAGAGTATGTGTGTGAATAGGTATCTGAGTGTGCGTGTGTGCATGTGTGCGTGTGTGCGTGTTTGTATGTATTCATTCTGTTAGTCCTATTCCTTTAGGGACTCTTGAATAACATATATGCTAAGCCATCTCCAAGTCCTGGGGTTTTATTGTTTAGAAGCAGATGGGTTCCTTCTCACCGCAACTCACCAAGCAGGCTAGGCTGACTGGCCAGCAAACCCCAGAATCCCCCTAATCTCACTTCCTTGGCACTGGGATTATAAATTTGGTTGTGATATTTGCTCTCTTTCCTATGTCTGTCTTTTTTGTCATGAATTTTGGGGCTTGAACCCAGAACCACATGCTTGAAAGCCAAACACCTTTATGGACTGAGCCATCTCCCTCACCCTGAGAACAGCTTCTTAAGGATCACAGTTAGGAACAGATGACAAGAAATTGGGAATTATGAAGTAACTTTTAGAGAAATCTAAGAAAACAGTTCAGTCAGAAAGTCCCAGGCCAGGAAAGTTTTCTGGCTGCTGTTTTTACCCAATCTGTTCCTACCTGTGGCCGAAACATCTGGAATCTTCCAGAACTATCTTCCACTTCTCTCACAACAAAGAACCACTATCACTTCAAGATTTGTTAGGCAGTAAAAGTGAGCAATTATTCCAAGCAGAAAGGCTCAGAGAGCTTAAAATGTGATTAGCTGTGCTGATAAAAGCATGGCATTAGGTGGCCATAAATTGCTGATAACAGCCTTCTGTAAGCCTGTCAGCTAGTGCAACAGGATCAGAAAGTAAATAGAAAGGCGCTGCTTGTTAAAAGTCCCTGAAAGATGCTCTCAGCCCAGGGCTCACAGATAGCTGGTCCCTACCTGGAAGCCAGAACTAAGTCACATGAGCTTTGATTTCTTTTCTTTCTTTCTTCTTTCTTCTTTCTTTCTTTTCTTTCTTTCTTTCTTTCTTTCTTTCTCTTTCTTTGTTTCTTTGCTTTTGACCCTCAGATGTTAGAGTTAAAGCGATAGAGGATGTCTCAGTCCAAGTTTCTCTCCCTAATGTATAAGAAATTTAGCTCAGTGGTTTCTAAGCTCACAAAGCAAGTTCATGGAGAGACAAATCTTCTTGCTCATGGTCCAGCTCTTTTTCTTCTATGTCATCCTCACTTATTGTGGTCTCTACAGGGTCAAAAAGCCAAGTTACCTCAAGGAAGGTAGGACCGACCAAGTACCTAGAGAAACAGCAGTAACATTTCTTAACGTTTTATTGCTAACCTAGTTTGTGCCAGGCTCTTAGGAAGCCCTGGCTGAGGCTGTAGGTCTGTGCTGACGTAAGGATGTTGAGTCTCTATGGTGCTGACTGCCATGTTCAAAGTCACACACATACAAGTACACGCACACACACACCCACCAACAGCATCAGGAGAAGGGCTGGTCACACATCCAGACACACTCAAACTAGTTGCTTAACTGCTTCCTTGGCATCTTGATAAGGGCTCAGTGAAGGAGGGTAGCATGTGAAATAAACCATCAAACATTTTCAGGCTTTCCTTAATGTGCTGAGACTGACCTTCCCCGATGCATTAGGCTGACTTCATGAGGTCACTTTGTCTCAGGTACCAACAAGTTACATAACGTTCTCAAATGCAGTCCTTGTTTTCATCTGCCTTTATGCCCAAGAGACCTACAGAGATGCATGTGCTATCAAACACCAGCAACTGTATTTTTACTATTTCTCTAGAAGCTGAGAATCACTTTTCTCCTTGTTTACAAAAAAATAGGATCATCTCACTAATGTTCTTTTACCCTAAAACAAACAACAAACAAAAGCCTGAAACCTGGGGCTAGAGAGATACCTCCCCTGATAAGAATACATGCTTTGCAAGCATAAAGACCCAAGTTCAAATCTCCAGTACTTATTTGAAAAGCCAGGGTGGTTGATGCTGCTTGTAATCCCAGCACCAGGGAATATAGACAGGCAGATGCCAGGAGCTCATTGGCTAGACAGCCTAGATCAAACATTAGCTTCTGGTTAAGTGAGAGACCCTGTTCCCAGGAACAAGAGGGAAAGTGGTGAAAGAAGACACCCAAAGTCCTGTTCTGGCCTCTACGTGCACACTCATATGCATTCACACACACACACACAGTATCATAGAATTTTCTCCATATCAATGAATAAAGAGGTACAACATCATTTTCACACATGCAGAACACACAATCACACATAAACACATATCCATGTATTCAACTATGCCCTAAGAGGACCTAGTGAAACCAACACCAATGTCTGACAAGCATACAACTGCCACAGTGAATTTCCTAAGAGAACTGTCCCTGAACTTTGTATTAACTTTAAGAAAAAGTACATTTTGCATTTAGAGAAATACCATTGCAAGAAGACTGGGCCAATTGTCACCTTGCCAAGCTGTGAGAGAGTTATCCAGGCATCCTCCCCATGACCATAACAGAAAAGCCATCCATATACATATAATTTTCTTCATTCCCTCCAGACTATCCCTTCCCACTTTTTGAAGGATCTAAAATCCCCTGCCCAGAATACCAATAAAGCAGCCCACAGAAAAACTATAAACATACTTAAAACATGAGGTTTTATTCACTTTTTTGTAGCCAAATTATACAGTTCTTAAGCATGAATATTTGTGGATGACAACAGTTCCAAAGCTAAAAGGCTGGGCGCACCTAGACCCATTACACTAGCAGTTCTCAACCTGTGGGTCACAGACCTTTTGGGGGTGACATATCAGCTATTATGCAAATCGGATATTTACATTATGATCTCAACAGTAGTGAGATTATAGTTATGATGTAGCAGTGAAATAATATTATGGTGGGGGGGGGGTCACCACAACCTGAGGAACCATATTAAAGGCTTGCAGCATCAGGAAGGTTGAAGACCATTGCTCTACACAGTTGCAGGGTTGGAGTTTCCTAATGTGCTATACAGCTAAAGACGCTGCAAACACAGCCCTCCTCGATGGCTAGTGACCACCTAGCATCCTACTCCCCAATTTTTATGTCCCAGAGGCCAAAGCCCAAGCAGCCTGACCAGACAGAGAGAACTTTCCTCAGGCCCTTGCATCATTGACCCCAGGGTTCCAGACAAAGGATCAGAAAGTCCCAGTTCACCATGCACAGTAACATATATTTAACACTGGCAATGTTCAGCTCTCATCCTGTAGCTTATAAACGTCCATGGATGGACGGCATATAAGCAGCTGTTGAACAGGGTGACTTTGAGCCTTTCAAAGTGATTCTAACAAAGGGTGCCAAGTGGGGGCCTATCCGTGATGATTGGAACAAGGTAATGGCACGTCTCTGTACACCAAAGGCTTTATGGCTCTGGGAGGGCAAGGATAAACCACAGCCCTCCTAATAGCTCCCTCTGAAGGGTTATGATAATCCTAGCTGTTGTCTGAACTGTGCAGGGACCAGTGAAAATGGATGAAAAGTATATGTTTATGTCTCCGCTATTAAATTCACAGCCATAAACGCAGAAGGCACTAAAGCTGATAGCGTCTCTGACAAATGCCTCCTTCTGAAGAACGGGGAAGGTTAAAACAACACAGAAAGAGGCAACAACTCTCAGTCCTGGAATTTTCCATCTAGTTCTCCCTCTCCCCCTTTGCCCTTACTTTCCTTCTGCACTTAGTTTCATTTCAAAATAGTGTGTGCGTGTGTGTGTGTGTGTGTGTGTGTGTGTGTGTGTGTGTAGTTTCATTTCAAAATAGTTGTGCGTGTGTGTGTGTGTGTGTGTGTGTGTGTGTGTGTGGTGGGGGAATTATAGAACAACAAATTGTTCTTCCAAGCTGAGAGGTTAGCCAGAAAGTGACCTTGGAGCAGTTTCTGAAAGCACATGCTACCCACTAAATGTCCTGTGCACCCTTGGTGAACACTGCGCAGCCTCCAAAGAAGGACAACCCTCCCGATGACCAGGAAAAACATTGATGTCAGTTCATGATGTCAATTTCTCTGGTATTCTGAAAGAAACAAAGCAACCTGGACTGGGAGTAGGTCAGGGTAAGTGAGGTAGTAACCTGAGCATTAAAACAAACTCAGTAAATAAGAACATATATTTCAGTATAAAGTTTATAATTATTTTTTAAATTAGAGCTCTGTGTGTGTGTGTGTGTGTGTGTGTGTGTGTGCAGGCTCGCACATGCATGTGTCTGGGGGCGGGGTATGTACATGTGAATGCAGGTGCTCATGAAGAGGGCATTGAATCCCCTGGAACTACACTTACGGGCATGTGTGAGCCACCAGATGTGGGTGCTGGGAACTGAATTGGACTTCCTCTGCAAAAGAGCAAGTGCTCTTAACCGCCAAGCCAACCCTTTAGTTGACAAGTATAATCATTCATAGAGCAAGTCATCAAATCATGGCCCTCTTCAGCCATCATTTTTGCCAATAAAGTTTAATTGAAAGCCCATGCTTTGGGTAAGGCAAACAGAGCGGTTTGAAATAGTCCTGGGCTCTGATCGTGTTATGGTTTAATATTGAGATTTGTGCTCAGCATAGACTCTGATGTTTCAAAAACACTGAAGAACCATTTATGTCGCTACTCAGTTCTTCAGACTCTCTCAAATTGTTCATTCCATGTGGGTGCCTCACGTATTTCACTCTAGTCCCAGCTCTGAACCCTCACGGTGTAACTTTGCTTTGTTTGTTCTAAGTCAGAAACTTACTATATAGCCTAGGCTAAGCCTATAACTTCTATGTCGCCCAAGCTAGCCCTAAGCTTTTGATGTTAATGTGTCAACTGCCCCAGTACTAAGGATAAATGCATATACCACCGCAACTTTTTCATAGTTTCCTTGCATTATAATCTTAGATTACTGTGCTCTTAATATTTTTAGGAACCAACCTACTGGTGACCTATTTATAGTTGCTCACTTAATTCATCACCTAGTATGCAAATGGAGAACAGGAAGTCAGGAGACTCACTAGGGTCACATAGCTTGGTGGTAAAGAAGTTAGGTCCTGAACCCAGACAGTTGGTCTACATCGACTGTCATCAGCTCCTGTTCCATTCTCTGTGACATTTTTCTTGTCTCCTCTCCTCCCTTTCTAAATTTATTCTGTCCACTTTCTCAGCACACAGTGATTTCTTAATCCAATTTATCCAGCCTTTATGCCGATAAGCTATTTCTACCATCAGACACAGATGGCTTCATAGGAGACCAGCCAGCTAAGTGCACCGCCTGAGAATGCAATAAAACTTGTTTTTCTAACCAGCTAGATTGGTTTACATGGTGAGATAAATATTGCACTAAAAGCGACTCCCAGCACACCTTGGAGAGAAAGCCAGGCCCCCACTTGGGCACTGGCAGAAGCCACAGCATGCTTCCTGGCACTCAGGAGCCAGGGCATGAGGTAGCAGCCTCTGTGACTCATATCAAAACTCTGATATTCTGTTTTGGCCTGTGGGCATAGGTGCCTGAGAACTGCCTCCCAGGCTCCCCCAGGTATCTGCCGTCTCTGAGAGCGGTTGCCACAGAAACTATCTCCTCCCAAGATATCTACTCTTGCCCTGGAGAAGGAAGGTCGGAGGTGATGGGCTCAGCACAGTAATTGCAAGTGGCGCCTTTGGAGTAATTATTACACCATCATTATCATCCTTAGCACTCACATTTATGGGGGTCACGTCAGTATAGAGTGAAACACTCTCTCCATCTCTGCATGGTGCTTTGCATATGGTATGTATGTCACTGTCCTCCAGGGCAACGTTCCTCATGGGCTGTGCACCTCCTGTGAGGCAGGGAGAAGAGACAGTCCTAGTTACTCAGCATTGTGCCTCTGGAGCCTGGGAGCCTGCATCCTCCTCACCCACCACGTTTCTCATATAAATCTTAGCTGAGGCCACAGACTTATCCTGCTTATTTTCTTGTGAAAATGGGAGCCCCCGTGGGAATAAAGCAACACTTGAAATGTTATATCTAGATGTGGCATAGCTCAGTGGCCCCCAGGTCTGTCTGACTCCGAAGCTAAAGCTAAATCCTTCACCAAACTGTTTTTCTTGGGTGGTTCTATCTACTTAAGCTGGCTCTTGTCAAATCCCATCTCCTCACACAGAACTTTGTCCTTTAGTTTTGTGGGAGATGTTCCCTAGCAAAACGTTGCCCAAATAGTTGGCCGCCTTTAGTGGCTCTGAAAGAATAGCCTGGGACAAGGACTTGGAGATAGGTAGTTTAAGAGGGGGGAAATCTCAGAAAACAGAAGAAAGACACAACAGTCAAGGCAGGATTGAGAAAAGGTGAAATCCAAGTTAACTTATCCTGGTTGCTTCCAGAACACCAGGGGCCCCACTGCCCTGGGACAGATGTGAGGGATGGAGCATTGACAACCCTTTGCTTCAAGATTGACTCCAGAGCCACTCATATACAGGGAGGTATATGAGTCAGCTGGGTGTGTTCCCATGGCAACACCCCAGGGCAGAATCTAGAGGGATGAGCAATCATATGGAAGAGACCTAGTTAGTTCAAGGTACATGGGAACTTACATATCAGCCTCCTGTGGCTAAGGGAGGGCAAAGGGTTGTGACTTGGGTACCTGAATTGCCTTTTACCTACACAGATTGGTTGTCTAGTCTTCTCAGACACAGAGAGAAACAGGGACATGATACAGTGTGTTGACTAATGTCTCAACCATGTTTTAGGATGTGCTTGGTCTGCAGATCCTTTACAAAAGCAAGCAAGAGGACCTATTCATTTCTGCCAGTGAGAGCTAAGTATTGGTTTGGCTTCCCATGCCTATCCTCCCATGTTCTGAATCTTATAGGAATCAACAGTGGTGCATCACTCTATAGCAAACAGCAGGCTGCAGAAAGATCTCAGTTAGCAGACTGCTTACCTGGAATGTACAAAGCCCTGTGTTCAGTACCCAGCATCACATCAACTGAATGTGGTAGACTATACTTTTCATCCTGGTCCTCAGTGGGTGGAGGTAGCAATATCTGAAGGCAATGTCATCTTTGGCTACACAATGAGTCTGAGGCCAGACACACACACACACACACACACACAGAAGAGAGAGAGAGAGAGAGAGAGAGAGAGAGAGAGAGGAGAGAGAGAGACCTGGCAAGGAAGACCCCTGACCTTCCTCTTTGCCTGTTTTCTGTCTTTATGCTGTGACAGTAATCTGCAGGACATGGGGACACACTGGAAGTCAAGGGTAGAGCTCTATTAGTGACAAACTGTGTGCCCAGGCTAGCTAATCTTGCTGCCCTGGAATGAGCTATTTCTGGGATCATGTGATGACGTTTTCTGTGTTACTGTTCACCTGCTCTAGGCTGGCACATAAGCATTCGAAGGTGACTCAACAAAACATTCACATTTACTGTGCTGAGTCTTCTCATCTGAATCTCAGACACGAATCTCCAGTGATGCCAGGAGCAGGCTGACTGCAGCCCTCTCTGAAGTTACCTATCAGCTGCCCAGGGTTTCTCTCATCCCTTCCCCTACCCAAAGACCTGCCTCATGGCTTACTCTGCCCGCTCTAAGTCAGGATCCTAAATGATACCTCAGGACGAGTAGGGAGCGAGCTGTGAACCAGCCCGCTCACACCATTTGCACCAAAACAACCGCTCACCTGCAGTTCATTATAATCAGTGAAATAGTCATCCTTAAAATTCATCTCCTTCCTGGCAGCAGTGGCACACACCTTTAGGCCCAGCACTCGGGAAGCAGAGGCAGGGAGATCTCTGAGTCTGAGGCCAGCCTGGACTAACTGGTCTAACAGAGTGAGTTTTAGGACAGCCAGAACTACACAGAGAAGCCCTGTCTTGAAAAACCAACAATAATTAAAAAAAAAAAAAAGTTTAGCTTCTTCTACAGGGCTGAGATTCCACTCCCATATCACCTCTTCTACCGGATCACTCTTAGAAGTGTCCAAATATGTTTGAAAGCTTCTATCCATCAAAAGAAATATTCTGTGTCACCCCAGCTCCTTCGAGTCCCACGGGCTTTATCTCCTCCCTTCACACCAGTGGTCTAACTTGGGTTCCTCTTGCTCTTTCCACATCCTCACACCCATCTGATGCTGTTCCGATGCCAGCCATCACTCCTCCCTCCTATGGCTCCTCGATGCACCCAGAGAGCTTCGAGCCTCCCAGGCCAGAGGAAGACCATCTGACTCACTCTGCTCACAACTTGGAAGCTTGATAGTAACCTGGGCATCTTTTCCTGAAACATAGTCTTGCCTTGAAGCCAGAATGATGCCACCATGCCTTCTGGTGGCCTGTGGGGTCCTGCTTACTCTTAATAAGATACTGTGACTTTATTCAAGGTGTGGCCATCCTCACCTGCAGATGTGCTGTGGTAAGCTGTGCTGTGTTGACTGTGGTGTTGTGGGGTGCTGTGGTATGGGGTGCTGTGCTGTGGTGTAATATGGTGTACTATGGTATACTGTGCTATGCTGTGGTATACTATGGTGTGGTGTGCTGTGGTTAGCTGTGGTGTGTTGTGGTGAGGTGTGGTGAGCTATGGTGTGCTGTGGTGAGCTGTGGTGTGCTGTGGTGAGCTTGTGAGTGAGCTATGTGTGTGCTGTGCTATGGTTAATGAACTGTTGTACGTGGTTGGTGGTGTGTTCGCTGTGGTGATGCTGTGTGATTGTGTACTGTGGTGAGCTTGGTGTGCTGTGAGTGTGGTGAGCTTGGTGTGCTTGTGATATGGTATGTGTGGTGACTGTGGTGAGCTGTGGTGAAGCTATGGTGTGCTGTGGTGAGCTGGTGCTGTGTGGTGGTGTGGTGTGGTGTGGTGAGCTTGTGGTGTGTCTGTGGTGAGCTGTGGTGTGCTGTGTGGTTGCTGTGGTGAGCTGTGGTTTGCTGTGGTGAGCTGTGGTGTGCTGTGGTGAGCTGTGGTGTGCTGCGGTGAGCTGTGGTGAGCTATGGTGTGCTGTGGTGAGCTATGGTGTGCTGTGGTGTGCTGTGGTGAGCTGTGGTGTGCTGTGGTGTGCTGTGGTGAGCTGTGGTGAGCTGTGCTATGCTGTGATATGGTGCAGTGTTCTCTGGTGAACTTCGAGGTGCTGGGGTGTGGTATAGTATACAGCAATAAATAATGTTTGATGTTCTACCTAGACCCATTTTGTAGGAAGTTCACTTACTCTTAGGGCTTTAAACACCATGAGATATAAAATGGCCTCTGCACTTTGCCTGTACTTCATCCTCCAGACAGTGACTGACAATGACGTGGGTACCGAAGGGTCTCTGCGCACAAATTCCTGTGCCAGCCCAGAGTCAGGGAGTCTGCTGTGTTCACTGGAGTATGTGCGTGGAGTGTGTGCGTGGAGTGTGTGCGTGGAGTGTGTGCATGGAGTGTGTCCGTGGAGTGTGTCCGTGGAGTGTGTGCGTGGAGTGTGCCTGGAGTGTGTCCGTGGAGTGTGTGCGTGGAGTGTATGTGTGGAGTGTGTCTGTGGAGTGTGTCCGTTGGCGCTCATGGTGGTGCTTTTCCATCTGTATCTGAGCCAGCTCAGTCACAAAGTGCTTGCCTTGCAAACCTGAGAACCTGAGTTTGGATCTTGAGAAGCCACAAGGAATGGTGCCTGGTTATAATTTCAGTGTCAGGAAGAAGAAACAGGCAACCCTTGGGCTCACTAGCCAACGAGCCCAGCCTACCTGGTGGGTTATAAGCCTATGGGAAAGCCTGTCACAAAAAAATCAAGATGGACAGCGTCTGAGGAACCACAGCTGAAGTTGGTCTCTGACCACATTCATGTACACATGTGTGCCTTCATACGCTCACATATCTTCACACACACACATATACAGCAACACATATCTGCATTACACACAGGGAGAGCTCACTTTTTAAATTCAAAGAACAGTGCCGCCAATCATCCTTTCCCAAGCCACGCCCCTCCAGAATCTGCCTAGAAAGCGCCAGTTTTCCACATCTCATACAACTGCAGCCCCACCTCACCACCCCTCATCTGCTCAAGTGGTCAGCACTCTTCTCTGAGTTCCTGAAACCATCTCCTCCCATCCTGTGGGCTCCATTCAAGCTACTGCTATAGACTGAGCAGTCTCCCCAAAATTCATAGTTGGAGTCCCAGTGACCCATCGCCATGGTGGAAAAGCACCACCATGAACACCAGCGAACACACTCCAGTAAACACAGCACTCTGAGCCGGCACAGGAATTTGTGTGCAGAGACCCTTCAGTACCCGCATCAGAGAGTCAGTCGCTGTCTGGAAGATGAAGATGTTTGGAGCTATGGCTTTGAGCAAGCTGATGAAGGCTATAAGAATGGACTCTTAACCAAATGGGACTAATGTCTTTACAACCAGAAAATCAGAATACACACAGAGCAAAAGGTCACATGAGGACACAGCAAGGAGGCATCTGCTACCAGAAAGAGCCTTCAGCAGAAGCCAGCCTTCCCCAAAGCTTTGATTTCTGCTCTCTAAACTCCAGAACTATGGGGAAACACCTAATCATTCCCTACCCCGGCAGTCTGCAGCCTTTCGTTAGGACAGCACTAGCATGTTTGGTTATTTCTACTTACTAGTTCTACCAGAATTCCACAGTGAACCTAAGCAGCTGGCTTAGGTTCAAATCTCACAGCTTTCCCCTTCAAGATGCCATCAGAGGGCTGAGGAGGTGGTCCAGGTCATAAAGTACCTGCTTCATACTCCTGGAGACCTCAGTTCAGATCCCTCTCACCCACGTAAAAACTGGGTGGAACTGAGCAACTCTGGAATCCTAGTGCTGGGTCGAGACAGAGAAAGGTGGATCTGTGCTTCTTGATCAGTTAAAAGGCCCATCTATCTGGGGTAAGGCCCTGTGAGATCGTCTTCCTTGAGAGATAAATAAGGTGAAGAAAGATGATGGAAGACACTTAACATTAGCCTCTGGCCTCCACACACATGTACTCAAGTATCCATATCCAACTGTGTGCATGCATACACTACAGATAGAGAGTGAACAAGATGATAGGTCCCTACATCATTTACAATTCAAAGCCCACTCCTGGCCCAGAGGTAACAGAGAGTATCATCCTACCAAGCTGCTAGCCTGTTCTCAAATGGCTTAGTCTCAGTTCTAGCCCCTGCTACAGCCATCCTTGCCCAGGGCTCTCAGACTGTGGGTTTCTACTATGACCTTTTCTCCAGCTGTCCCCTGTGTCTACAGTATTTTTTTTTTCTCTTGGCTTTGGCAAGGCTGATGCCTCTGGTTACTCAGAGGTCAGTATAAATGCCCCTCTTCACAGGGAGGTCTGTGACAAATACCTCACAGAAGCAATTTAAGGAAGGAGTGATTTATTTTGGCTCATAGTTTAAGGGTTACAGTCAATTAGCAGTTGGACTGGTTAGGTCAGTGGTTAGTCTGCCGCAAGTGTATGAGGCAGCAGACTATATCAAAGCAACAGACAGAACCAGGAGTGGATGCTTCTACAGCTCCCAAAGACGCACCCCTGGTAGTATACCTTCGCAAGCCAGTTCCTAATTCCTAAATAACCTCAAAGGACAGCACTACCAGCTGGTGGTCAACTACTCAAGCACATGAGCCACCCAGGCCATCTCACTTAAAGATGACAATACAGGTCCTGGCCACCCAATCTAAACATTGTGACTTGCCCATCCTTAAAGCCACATAACAATGACAGCTTGGTTCTTTTCTTTATAGCATTCACCATGACAACCACCCCCGGAAAACTCCCAAGCATAGACAGTGTCTGTTAGTCTCTGTATCCCTCTTCTCTCTATTTAAGATGATGCTCAGTAAACATCCTGAAAGCAACAAATGTTTACTGTTGCCCTACCACAATGCACAGAACCAACAAAACAGAAAACAGGACTCTGCTCTGTGTCACACCCCATAGAGATGTAAGGACTTCAGAGTGCTTTAACACAGAGTAATAGAGAGACCTCTGAAAAGCACTGAATGGGGCTTCTTCCTTCTAACCTCATCCTAAAATGTCACTAAAGGCACAAGGACACAGAAATGGAAATAAGGAATAAATAAATTAATAAAAAAATACAAACGAGATGTCAGTGGCTAAATGTCATCAGCCAACTGTGAACACTAACTCCTGAGGCTTAAAACATGGAGATGTGGGGTAAGTGGATGAGATTGGAAATGTATGTTGCTGTATTCCAGGAAAGTTCAAGAATTAGAGGCACTGGATACGTTTAAAGGGAAAGGCTGATACTAATGAGAGAACTAGTCCAAACTGAAAGGGAGAAATGATCACACTCCCGAAGGCACTTACAACCCTTCACAGATGCTTCAGGCTCAATCTGACCCCAGGAGTCAGAGGGCTTTTTATATCTGGAGATATCAAGCCAGATGCTGTTCCCTTACGTGAAAACTCAAGGCATGGTACAGAACTGGATGATTTCTCCAGCATAAAACAGTAGTGTGGTAAGTTGCAAGGCCAAGGGATGAGGCCAATGCCCCTCTGTCCATCATAGCTTCAAGGATTACCCAAAGTAACTTTATGCAACCTGAATCAGGAGACCAAAAGATTCACAAATAGAGAAATTTACCAATTAAGGAAAGAAAGTTCCATGTATGGGCATTTGAGGAGGGTCATGATAAAAATGGCTGGAACATGCCACCTTACAGTCAAACCATTAGTATTGCCAAATACATTCGACACACATATCCCACATATGAACAGATCTACTCATGTCCTATACCCTCGTAGACTTCCAAGCACAGACCTCAAAGACCTATAGGTACATTTTCTTAACATATCTCCCCATGCATACACACACAAACACACCAACTATGCCAACACAATATACATAATGGGCAGACATAAATGCTTACAACCACCCTAGACTCAATTTTCCAAGCACTACCCCCCTCTATTCCTTAACATATGGATGTGCAATCAAAGATCATCATATACATGAACAAATCTTTTAGAACTAAAGATTAAATAACCCAACTAAATTTATGGTGAGTTAAAGAGGCAAGTGGAGAGATTAGAGGAACACCAGAGGAAAGAAAGAAACTCTTTAAGAAATAGGCTCAGATGACAAATATATAATCATAATACTTTAAAAGTGAGTGCAGGCTGGAGATATGGCTCAGAAGTTAAAGCACTTGCAACAAGCCAGAGAATGAGAATTCAGATTGCCAGCCCCATGTAAACACTGAGTGGCCATGTCTACCTGCCTATACTCTAGCATCAGAATGTGAAGACAGGATTCCCTAGAGCAAGGTAGTTGTGAGATTAGCCATATGGTTGAGCTCTGGGTATGATTGAGCGACTCTGCCTCAAAGAATAATTGTTGAAGAGTGATGGAGGAAGATTCCCAACATCAACCTCAGGTCTCACACATGAGCTCATACCTGCATGCACACCCATACAGCTGTGTGAACATGCATACACACATGAGCAGATATGTCAAGCATAGACACACACACAAAGAAGAAAAATTATATTCATGAAGCAAGGACATGATTCTATTTAAAAGACAAAACATAAACATACAACTTTGGATAACATAAAGTAGTTTAACATAGAAATTTAGCACAAAATTATAAGACAAATGAAGACAAGAAATGGCAGGCACGGTTGAGAAAAATATTTCAAAAATATAACAAAAGCAAAAATAAAGGAAGTCTAAAATAATAAAGTTAGAGACTCAATCTGGAGTCCCACATGGGAAGCTCAGAAGAAAAAAAATGGGGAAAATAAAGGAAAGGCAGCCATTAATTATTTACAACAATAAAATCTGCTGGAGTAGTTGAATATGAATCTCTAGGAGGAATTGGCACTCTGGTGCACAGCAAAGGTAACAGATGAAATGTGCTCTTGGGCAAAGCCTTAGGACTTTCAAATCCCAGCAATGCAGAGAAGACTTTACACCAAGGACTTCCTGAGAGACAAACAAGTACAATGTGCCCCCTACAGAAGAGGGTGAATTACTAGACATCTCAAATGAAAACCTAAAAACCAGAAGGCAAATCCCTGAAATTTTTGAAAATAATTCTTTTAACCCTGAACTACATGCTTTAAATAAATGATTCATCAAATGCAATAATAAAGTGTCTCTATGTTGCCAGGCATGTAGTCTTACTATTCTGCATCCCACCTGCTCTTCCTTAGTAACTAGGGTAGATATGATGCTAAAATGAAGAAAGAAGTAAGCCTCTTTTATCATGAAACATAGCTTGGCAGGTTGCCTATAGGGAAGGAGCCAGTGCTGAATGACAGAGAAGGAAAGCCCTTCAGACATCATATTGACAGCTGGTACATTTCTAAAAGATTCAGATAGCTTCATTTAAGTGTTTAAGAAAAAAAATTAATGACAAAGACATTGAGAAAAATAAGATAAATTGGGAGACACAGCTAACATGAAGGGCCATTTGAGGGGCCATATAGAAGCCTACTGTAGGAGCTAAAAGCTTCTTAAAATATAAACACATGGGAAAGCAATCTAAATGGAGCTACCAAATAACAGTGGAGACAAAGTCCCAACTAGACATCTCTCGCCGCCAAGTGAAACCTCCAGTACTGGGAATGAGTTATATCTAATTGAGCTGTTAGCCAAAGTGGTCCCATGAAAAGCCCCAAACAACTCACGATATATTACCAAGGCTATTGGTTGCTTGCCACATGCTGACAACAAGGTCCTCCTCCTAAAGATAATACCTACACAAGTCACTGAAAATGGACAAGTCAAGCTGGTACCTTTACTCTTACTGATTAGCATTCATAATACTGGAATGGATTCTGCAGGCTTCCAGAGAAGCAAAGTAAATGCCAACCCATCTGTAATGGCAATCTGCCTGTCTAATGTGCTGGTGCAATAGTGTCACAAACATTGTGGAATAACCAACCACTATCTGAATAGATTTAAAGCATACTCCATGAGATGGGCCCCATGTCTGACACTGCTCAGGTGATCAAAAACCTAAGACCAGATAGGCCATGGACCTACGGGAAAGCCCAATACCCAATACTATTCTGCTAAAGAGACATAGCAATAGAAGGGCTTCTAAGGATATTCTCCTATTGCCATAGATCAATCTGTGCCTTGCTCAACAATCATCAGAGAAGCTTCCTCCTTCAGTAGATGGGAACAAATACAGAGACCCACAACTGGACAGTTGCAGGGAGTGAGAGATCTTGGAACCCTTAGTCCTAAATGAGATGTCTTTATCAAACCCCTCCCCTCATGGCTCAGGGAACTATGTGAAGAGAAGGCAGAAAGATTATAAGAGTCAGGGGGCACCAAGGAAACAGTACCTTCCAGATAAGACAGGACTGACAAACATGTGAACTTAGAGAGACACACACAGAGCCTGCCAGATAGGGTCTCAGCCCTAAGAAGGGAAGTAGACACAGGCCCCCATCCCTAACCAAGAAGCTATCTCCAACTGACAATCACTCACAAAAGAAAAGTTAGTTTTCTCCAATAGAGTCTTACTGGATGTACAAACCACACTTTAGGGCAGGCACCATGCTCAGTAGTTTATAGCCAACACAAAATAAACTCTGTCATATTTGGAGGGTCATTTTGTGTCATGGTGTGTGGGACTGCGTAAGGGTATCCTGGTTCTTGGCTGGGCATGGGCCTAGAACCCCGAGACTCCAAGGGAGAAATGGCAGGAGTTTGGCCACATCCCCAGAACTCAGGGTCCTACCAAGCAGTCCAATCTCCATAGACCTACATTGTTCAGTCACGTGGGCCATTACAGCCCCTCCCAAAGTGCACAGGTAGAGGGTGTGACTACAGGCCTCAGGCCCTAAAGATTTACATACTAATGAAGGTCAGAGGGCGGAGCCAATTAAGCATTCCTCCCCAGACCCTTCCCACTTCTCCCTCCCTACTTAACCCAGGTCTGCCCTGAGTTTGGGGGGGGGGGGTACATCCAGATCCATCCACCATCTGCCATGACAATAAACCCTTCTGGAACCGAGGACTTCCTCGTGTCATTGGGGCCAGCAGGGCCTGCCATCTCTGAAACTTCCAGCCTTTGGAACTCTAGACTTTCTCCTGGATGTGGGACCCTTCGCGTGGAAGCCTCCGGGACTCCTCCACCCCTGCACCCCATTTACCCACAATGGTGTTTTGTTTGGGCATTTTCCTCTTACTGATCTTTTGCTTGTATATTATGATTTCCGATTTTGTCTTTTTATGGTGTGTGTGTCTGTACCTGCATGCGTTTCTCGTGCCTTCTCTTTGTTTTTGCTTTATTCTGCTTTGTTTGTTTTTAATTTACCTGTTTGTTTTCTAAAGAGGAAAAAAAAGGTGTAGACTTGGATGGGTGGGAAGGTGGGGACGATCTGGGAGGAAGTGGGAGGGAGAAAATCATGGTCAGAATATATTATATGGAAGGATATAAAAATAATCAAAGCAATTGTTAACTCCGAGGGAAATAAAAATTCATTCAGGAAAGTTAACCCTGGTACATCTCATTCTGGGACTGAGCAGTAAACAATAGTTACATAATAAAAATGATAAACATATAGAAGAACAATTTGAGTGAAAACACAATATAACACACTAATGGCAAAGTGTATAAAACTCATTATGCCGGTATAAAGCAGTATAGAAGAAAGCAAGACTATCAGTTTCCATTTAGCTAACCAATAAAAAGTAAATGCCAAGAGGGCTGGGTTGCAGCTTGGTTGCCTAGCCCTGTATTCAGCCCTCAGCACCACATAAACAAGGTTATGGAGGTCTACACCTATAATTTCAGCACCTGGCATGTGGAGGCAGGAGAATCTAAAGTTCACGTTTATTCTCAGCTACATAGCAAGTTCAAGGCCAGCCTGGAATACATGAGACTGTTTCTCAAAATCAAAAAAGAAAAAAGAAAAAAGAAAAAAGAAAAGAAAAAAAAAGAAAAGAAAAAAGGTAAACAAATTTCCAAGAAAGAGCAAGATAAGTATTATTGACTGTTGGTATCCATGGGAAATAGGTTCTAGAATCCCACAGAGGTGCAAATAAATGCTCAAGTTCTTTATAAAAGTGGTATAGCATTTGCATATAACCTGAACACATCCTTCTGTATCCTTAAGTCATCTCTAGATTGCTTGTGGCACCTAATACAGTGCACTACCCTATAAAATGCGACCAATGTTGCTTAAACAGTTACAGCAAGAGAAAAAAATGTTAACATTTGCTCAGATCTAATGGAGGGTTTCCCGTGCTGAATGTGTATGATCCACAGACATAAAGGGTGAGCTGTACATTTTCTAAAAATATTAAACAATGCATAAGAAATGGAAAACTAATAAGAGTGGCAGGCCAGCGGATAAAGGAAACTGCTGCTAAGTCTGACTACATAAGTTTGATCCCAGGGACCCGTATGATGGAAGGAGAGAATCAACTCCCAAGTCCTGCAAGTCCTCCAACTTTCTTCACACTCATCCCCCAACACATTTAAATTTAAACAGAGTGGTCTTGGATAGAACTGCCCACAAATAAGAGGGTGGCTTTGGTATACATTTATTACTTTAAGCTTAAAAATGAAATTAAAAAAATAACAAAGTGGAAAGCTGTTAAACAGGGGCACACCATCAGGAAAAGCTGGGCCTGCTTCCATAGGCAAGCCGGCCATCCTGTGAAGATGCAAACCATGGACAGTTGCACACCGACCAAATTAGGAAGGGTTCAAGGGTCCTCATCTTGGTGTCCATGCATGCTTCTCTCCATGCTAGCCAACTGGAAACACAGCAGCTAATGTGTATGGAGGGCTTGCTGCAGACAGGATAACACCAAGCAATTTCTCACCATTGGCTGATTTCCTATCAATTCCCGGGATAGAAAAGATTCTGTGTAACATTTTCTATTTTCAAGTAAGAAAACCAAGCCCAAGGAAGGATGAATAACCATGCTGGGGTCTGTGGGATTTTCTCTTGTCCCTGAACATAAAGGGAATGAGAAGGAAAAAACTATTAGTACCTTTTTTTATTTTCATGGTGCATTTGTTTTGCCTTTCTCAAAGATAAATAGCCAATGACAGGCAGAATGAAACCTTGAGAAAACATAGTGAAAGACTAAGCCGGCTTGGACTGGAGCGAAGTCAGGTCATTGTGGGATGGAGGTGGCCCATGAATGCGCTGAAACAACAGAAAGCCAAGCCTGCTTAAAGCCAGACACAAATCTGTCCAATCATTAAGGGAGAAATTGCCAAAGCTTGAAGCATTTATAAATCACCCCAAACTAATCAGCCATTTAAGGACAATCCCATAAAAATATAAAAGGGACCACAGCAGGCTGCTCTTGAGAGATAAATGGCTTTGCAGCCTCATCTGGGGTATGCAAATTCGACATCAGCAAGCATTTTCTGAATGACAAGTTGGTTTACTTTTGAGGCAACAGCTCACTGAGAAGCAGGGGATGGTTTTGAGTTGAGTTACGTGTCCAAGAAACTCCAGGAAGGTGTTTCTTCAAGATGCTTGTTCTGAGAGATCTGAAGAGAGGTGGAGACTCGGGTTGCTCTGTGATGGGGCTGGTGCCCCAGCCACTCAATAGAGCTCATTATAAAGGCAGTGCACACAGACCCTCATTTCCGTCTCATGGTCTCTCAGGTTCTTCTCTCACAACCAACATCTCAGTGCTGGCCAGAGAGGAGCCACCTTTTATGGTGACTACAACTGTCACTGTCACCAAATGTCTCCTATTTCCAGATGAGAAACTGAGACCTAATGAGTTAAATGATGAGCCAAAGAAAGATCTGCTCCTGTGAGCATGACTTCATCAGAAAGGATCTTTTGAGACATAACTCAGAAACTTGAGACTGTGGAGGACTACCCAGGTGGATGATACATCCAGTAAGTGTCCTCATAACCGATAGAAAAGAAGAAAAACAAGAGAGGAAAATCTATGTGATGGGAACATGATAGTAGGATTTTACATGGTAGTGGACTCCTTTAGGTACCATAGGCAATCCAGGGGTGACTTAAGGATACAGGAGGAGGTGTGCAGGTGGTGTGCAAATGCTATGCCATTTTTATAAAGAACTTGAGCCTTTAAATATTTGTGTATATGTTTACTTTTAAATGGCAAGAATCATTCCAGAAACATGAGATGGTTTACTATCAAGAGCTTCTTAAGTAGCCAATGGGGTGGCTCATACCCATCCCCCAAGCTCCTGGAAGACAGAGGCTGAAAGATTGCTGCAAGTTCAAGCCACCTTGGCTACATAGTGACTGCACCTAAACAGAAGTCATAAGGTAAAAACTGAAGTCAGTTATGGAAGCACTCTCAGGAGGCTGTTGTCAGAATTCCAGTAGTGTGAGAACACTCCAAGTCACAGGAAATTCTGGGCTACACAGTGAGACTTTGTCTTAAGAAAGAAAGAAAGAAAGAAAGAAAGAAAGAAAGAAAGAAAGAAAGAAAGAAAAGAAAGAAAAAAGAAAGAAAGAAAAGAGAGAAAGAGAGAGAGACAGAGAGATAGAGAGAGACAGAGAGATAGAGAGAGACAGAGAGATAGAGAGAGACAGAGAGATAGAGAGAGACAGAGAGATAGAGAGAGACAGAGAGATAGAGAGAGACAGAGAGATAGAGAGAGACAGAGAGATAGAGAGAGACAGAGAGATAGAGAGAGACAGAGATACAGAGGGAGGGAAGAAAGAAGGGAGGGAGGAAGGAAGGGAGGGAAGAAGGGAGGGAGGAAGGAAGGAAGGATCCTATTGATAATATAAAATAGCCATTGATGAATTTAGAAAGTATTCTTAATTTTTTAGATTAGCTAGAATAAAAAAAAAAAACTAAAAACAATACGTATGATTCTTTTACTTTTTACCCTTGTGATTTATTTATTTATTTTATTTATTTATTTATTTATTTATTTGGGAGAGGGCTGCTGTGTGCCATGCATGTAGAGAACAGAGGATAATCTGCACAGATCTGTTATTTTCTTCTACCATGTGGGGCCCAGGGCCTAAATTCAAGGGTTCTTTAACTTACGTGCAAAACGAACCTACACTTTCATTTTCCCTGACATCTAACTGAAACTGAACATAGCTTTAATTATAAAGGTAACAAGTGTCCCTGACTTTGTTGGTAATGGAAATTGTAAATATCTTCACACCACTAATATGACTTATACAAATTCTTAACTTGAAACTGAAATTAATTAGCCACTAGGTATGGTTATTCATAACATGGGTGAGAAACCACTTTGACTATTGTTCTGAGATTTTAAAACCTAGTTTATCAGTTAATCAAGTTGTAATCCTATACTACTGATCTTTTCCAGCTTTGGAATGTAATAGACAGACTGTATGCACACACACACACACACTTGTGCAGTATATAGCAATTCTGTGGTCAGCAATGCAGTTGAATGAGATTAAGGCAGAGCTGAAATTCCGTGTGCCAGGTGATGCTGCGACTTTAAGGTCCTTACACAAGGTACTATCTATGAGTTTGTATAGATGCTGATGTAATCTGTCTCATAGCTGTTATTTAAAATATACCATATACACTAGAGCAGTAAATGGCATTTGGCAATGAAGATAAACAACTATATTCATGTATTCACATATGTTTATCATTATTATAAAGTCTATTTCTAACAATATACTATATATATACTATTTATATATATATATATATTATATATACACACATACAAACATGTACATATATATTTTTAAATAAGATGATGGATATATAGGAGCCAGGGAGATGGCTTAATTAGAAAAAGTATTTGTTGTACAAGCATAAGACTTGAGTTCAAAGCCGCAGTTCCTACACATAAAAGCTTGAGGTGGCCACCTATCCCTAAAACCCCAGTACTGTAGGGGTCAGAGAGATCATGGAAGCTTGCTGGCTGCCAAGCTTACTGAATTGGTGAACTACAGGTTCTGTAAGAGACTTTGTCTTTATATATTTATTTATTTATTTATTTATTTATTTACATATTTGCTTTACATCCCACTCACTTCCCTCCACCCCAATCCTTCCCCAATCCCCCCTCTCCTTCTCTGAGCCGGTGGGATTCCCTTGGGTATTCCCCCAACCCTGGTACTTTAAGTCTCTGCAAGGCTAGGTACTTCCTCTCCCATTGAGGCTAGACACAGCAGCCCAGGTACAGGCAACAACTTTTGGGATAGCCCCAATTCCAGTTGTTCAGGACTCACATAAATATCAAGCTGCACATCTGCTACATATATTTTTTGTTCCAGTCCCTGTATGTTCTTTGGTTGGTGATTCAGACTCTGAAAGCCCCAAGGGTCTAGGTTAGTTGACTCTGTTGGTCTTCCTGTGGAGTTCCTATCCCCTTTGGGGCCCACAATCCTTCCTCCTGTTCTTCAATAAGAGTCTTATCCAAAGGCTATTAATGATATTCTGTTATACCTCCAGACAGGAGCAAGTTGTCCTCTGAGAGGCTCCACCCAGCAGCTGACTCAGACACAGCCAAAAAGTGGATGCAACTTGGGGACTCTTATGAGAAACTTTGTCTTAAAGGACAATAGCAAAGATTGATAAAGCAGGATACCTAACATTCTCCTATGGCCTCACACCTACAGACATACACATGGATGCACACCACACACTCATACACACATACATACATTTGTAGTAACAATGACAAGTTGACTGTACAGCACAGCACTCTTCTATAGCTCCTTTAGAAATGTCCCCAAAGAGGCACTGTTATATGAGGTGACAGATCTTTGTATATCATCATCCTGAGGACCTTCCAGTGGAACAGACAAAATGTGGATGTGAACCATCTTGAGTCTGTCTATGTTTTTGAGTTAAAAAAAAAGTTAAACAAGTAAAGACAAATTTTTAAAAAACATATACTATAAGGATATAAAGAGAACACTATGGAGTCCAGTACCAAAGGATATGTCTACAAAACACCGAAGGTTTGGGGAACAAACGAAGCCATGGAAAGATTACAAGAGCCAGAGGGTCATGGATTTTACTGTGAGATTGTGTCTGCTGGTAACATGAGAAGCTAAACTTACAAAGTCTCACCAATACAACCACCCAAAAGGAGCTGAACAAGGATGACAATGGTAGGCATGCCAAACAGACAGTAAAAGCCCCTGTGGCCTCAACCCACACAAAGAGCTATAGAAAAGCTGAGACTGGAAGAGGCGGGGCTTCCTGGGAAGACCAATGAGTTTTCCAGTACCAAACACTCAGCCCTGAAAACACACACATACATTATATAGACTGAACAGGTTATATTTAGGAAGATAAATGCATATACATATATACATGCAATGACAATTGGAGAAAGAAAGGCCATGATTTTGAAGAATAAAGGGGAGAGGTCTATGGGAAGGTTTAGAGAGAAGAAATGGGGGAGAATTGTAATTATAATCTCAAAATAAAAATGCATATAAGAATATAAAGATAACATTTATATAGTTATGTATTATATTTGCTCTAAAATTTTTTAATTAAAAGCCTATAGGGTAAAAACTCATTATTGAGCTTTTAAGTAAATCTAGTGTAACCTGTGTGTTTTGTGCTTATGATGCCTACAGCAGGGACAGTAATTTCTTAGGTCTTCACAATCCTTGTATTCTGACTCGGCTAAAATGACATTAGTCCTACATGTAGCATTGATAGTAAGTGCTGTGCCACACAGTTGCATTTTTTTCATTGCTTATATCATGTTTTTACTGAAAATTCTATGTTCAGATATGTAAATACTTAGTATTTGCTACCATTGCCTAGACTATCCAGTGTAGAGATATTGCAAAGTTCATTGCCCAAAAAACAATACACTGTACCACATAGCCTAGAATTTGTCATGTTAGCTGGCCTAGGTCTGCACACTTGCACTCAATGATAAACACACAGCACACAAGGTGGAAATCCCCAACAGTGAATCTTAGGCCAGTCCCATTCTTAAGTAGCACATTGCGGTGTACAACAGATAATGAATACTGTAATCAAGACATTTAGTGTGTCATCCCTCCACAGAGTTTCTTTGAGATTGCTTGAGATCTAATTTATTAGCAGATTTCAAACATAAGATATATTATTATTATTATTATTAGCTATAGGCATCACATATAGAATCTAAAAAGAATTGAACATATGAGCTGAATGCATAAAAAAAGATTAGAGCTGGTGGCAAAGGAAATAGAATATTGATCAAAGGATATGGACTTTCAAGTATGGACAAATAAGGTCTGGAGAGCGACCATCCAGCAAAGTAACTGCAGTTATAATAGATTATAAACAATACCCAAGATGGGAGCCTAAGTTCTCATGGGAGGAGAAATGGGAGCCCGTGACATATAGTACATTAAGGGAAAAAAATACCCGTAATAATAATCCAGAGAGTGAGTTCCTAAACACCACAAGGGTGCCCTGACCTCATTCGTCTTCGGGCCCATCATACCCAGCCCAGCACCTGGCACATAGGACAGATGCAATAAACAAGCCCTGCTGACATTCCTGTCACATCTCCTCTAACAGGGCACAATGACATTGTACCACTCAAGTATTCAAGGTTGTAATTTAGAGCTAGATCTGTCATTCTTATCTATTTGCGTCCTTGAGAAAAGTGAACTTGTCTGTCCTCTCTTTGACCACTCCTTGTTGGTCTGTCCCTTGTGCCCACATCCTTGTACAGGGCAGAATCTGTTCTCGCCAACAGTAAGACCCAATAGGAGGCTCAATGTCCATGCTAGAGACTGACTGCTGGATCACTATCTACAGCTTATGTCATGATGCCTATCCAGGATCTGAGGGTGTGACTGTAGGGCTGCAGACTCAACAAAGTCATCTGTTGAGTGTCCTTAGGAAAGGGACACTGCCCCATCTCTTGTGTTTGCAAATGTCTTCACACCCATTGCAGATTCTATGTGATCGCTGCCTGCCGTATTATTTAGCTCAGTATCTCTTCTCAGAGGACTAAACTGTAACAACACTGTATTGGCCAACCAGATGCCCTAACATGACTGCTGAAAGGAGGGTTGCCATGGGAGCAGACAAGACTCTGAAGTTCTGAGTTGTTGTTGTTATTGGTGATGGTGGTGGTGGTGGGTGTACACTCCAGCACCTATCTGTTCACGTGTGGAAACCAAAGGTTGATACTCCCTGTCCTCTATCACTTTAATTTTTAAGACAGGTTCTCACACTGAATCTGAAGTTTGATGACTACTAGCCAGCGGGTGGATCTGTCTCTGCTCAAGAATTGGAGTGCTGCCACACCCACCTGTTTTACATTGCATGCTGGGAATCCAAACTCCGGTCCTTATGCTTGAGCTGCAAGCAAGCACCTTATCTATTGAGCCACTTCCCCAGCCCTTTCCACTGCCATCTGCGACAAGCAGCAAGGAGCAAAACAGCTGTGCTTCCTTGTTATTTTAGGATTGCTGTGATTGGCTAATGAGATGTCCAAAACCTGAGATTAATTAATGTGAATCATAATCTTGGTTGCAACTCCCTCTTGGTAACCCTCACTGCCGCAACAAAAACATAGACTTTCTGCACAGCAAACACTTTTCATAATGTCAATAAGATCACTCCAAGGGTGTTGTTACCAGGCTGGCTGAGTGTTGCACTTTCTGATGCCCTAGAAGAGAGGGAGCAAGGAATGGCAGAGCTAAGACATAATTATATTATAAGGGCACCCATTTAGGTGTCCTTTTGCTTAAAGCTTCAGATACCTCAGCTGAGAGCACTTGCCGGTGAGTGGTGTCACATTGAACAGCTGTGACTTTCTTGCATTCAGCCATCTGCCTTCATATATTTTTAATAGGCTAGTTTGAGGCTGGCAACTTCTAGCATGGACATTGAGCCTCTACTTCAGTCTCACTGTTGCTGAGAACAAGCTAAGCCCTATACAAGGATGTGGGCACAGTGGACAGAACACCAAGGAGTGGGCAAAGAAAAGACAGGCAAGTTCATTTCTCTCAAGTAAATGAATATCTAAGAAAGACAGATGCATCTCTAAAATGAAACATAGGCTAGGTTTTGATCTCTAGTCAACAATCCTGACTTAGTCTTTGGTCAGTTTTCTTTATAGAGACTCTGGAAAGAATTATGAACAACACAGAAGTGGTAAGACAAAGAATGAAGAGAAACAGGGACCCTTAGATTCTGTGCTCACAATGTGAGCCTGGTAAGTCATTGGTGGAAAGGTCCCCAGGGATTTTTTTTTTTTTTTTTTTTTGCAAGAGTAAAGTTTTGAGGCTTTTTAGCTTTTTCATTTGTTTGTTTATTTTTGGTTTACAGAGTGTTAGCATATGCTTTTAATCTCAGTAGTGGGTATGGGTAATGTTTTTTTTAATTTATTTAATTATTTAAATCACATCATAATTTACTTATTCACACAGGGATTATAAACACAAAAAGGCAGGATGTGGGGAAGGGAATGACACCAGAGCATAGGTGTTCAGGCGGAGTACAGATACCTTTCAGAACAGGGTATCAGCTGGGTGTAGATTCAGGGGACAGGTCACTATGACTCTGCCTATGATTCACTTGTCCTTATCTAAGTTGGTACTGTCCGCCGAGGCTGCCTATTTATAAGATCTATGACTACTCAGGTTGGTAAATTTCCACAGAAGCTGCCTGTTTACAATAGCTTACAGCCTTCTGTTTCAGTGTTTTTCCACAGAGACCCAAGACTTTGTGTTAGCATGTATGTATGTCAGGCCTATTGCTGATTTTAGTCCTATGGCTGATTTTAGGCCTTCAGGGTTATTTTTGCTGATTTCTTTTGGTCCTGGGCCTTAAATAGGCTGACTAACTTTGTGATACAACAAATAGATAATTTGGTAGCAAAACCTATTCAGATACATTAGCATAAGTTAGCTATGGAGGACCATGAAACTCAAGATGAGGTTGTTAATCTATCCAGGATGTTCCCAAAACCCATCTCCACCCAATCTAAAAGAGGGGACTTCCACCCCTAGACCAAGCAGAGAGGGACCACCCAGAGTCCCCAGGGATTATATCCCAGCCCATTTGACTGGCTTTGGACCCACTGTTGTCCCTCCCTGGTGGCTAAAGTGGATTTTGGATACCAATGCACATTGAGTAGGTTCACATGGTGGAGAGTTTCGTGTGATTTCTGTCAGTCTATAATAATGTAAAATGACAGCCAAACCCAAAAGCTATTCCTGTGTGAGCTAAGGTCCGGATGGGGAAGAAGGGTATGTGTGAATAACATATTCTATTCTCCCTGACTTAACTGAAAGGAAGAACCTACTTGCAAAAACTATTTCTAAACTTAGATTTATTTTTCCCTCCGGATTCCCTTAGGAATGAAGCAGACGTTATCATATCTCTTTCCAGAACCATTAACACTTGGAACATTTCACATAATCCAAGGTAAATTTGTAAAGTTAAGGCAATTTTTATAAGGAAAAAAAGCCAAAGGTTTACCTTTTCATTTCAACTGACCTAGCATGGCATAACACTGGAGTTACTCTACTGGCAAATGCCTGTAATCTCAGCCCTTAGGAGAGCAAGGCAGGATGATCCACAATGCAAGGCCAGCCTTCGCTATACAGCAAGTTTGAGGTCAAGCTGGGCTACTCAAGGCCCTGTCTCAAAAACAAAAATTGACATTCAAAGGGAGGTAGAGAGTGACTCAATGACAGATCTCTTTCTTAGCATGTATCAAATTCTGATTTCCATTCATTGCACAACCAAAAAAAGTTAACTGATTCCTTTTTCTTGAAAGTTGATATGAGGACGTGCATTGCATGTGTGTATTTCTTTGAGAAAACAGAGCAATTATACTTGTGGGGTCCAGAAGTCCATGTCTTGTGCCTTCCTCATTTGCTCTCACAGTGTTTGCTAATTTGGCCACACTGGTTAGCTCCCAAGCCCCAAGGATCCTCGGCTTCCTACCTCCCTGACTCTAGGACGGCAGGCATGGTATGGAACATTGCTATGGACAATCCCACTGTTTCACATGGGTTCCAGAGATCAAACCCAGATCCTCAGGCCTTTTCATCAAACACATTACCTACTAAGCTATGCTATCTCCCCAGCTCCCAAGTCTGTTGTTTAAAGTCAGCTTGTATTACAAGGAAATGAAAATATGGTTTAAGCACGAAGGTGATTATGCCCACTTCTTTCCGCTGAAATCAAACCAAACCACACCTAAGCAAGAAGGAGTGATTGTGTTCCTTCGCCATTCCTTCACCTGTCATTTCAATGGCATTTGTCATTTTCAAGTGTTGCTTAACGTCAAAATAATGAAAGTTTAACTTGGCTCTAAAACACCCAGAAAACCATATTTATGAGCCACACACACACTGAGAAGACAGGAAAATGGCAAGCACAAATGCTCTATGCCGAGGCCCCCAAATCCACCTACAAATAACCCCTCAACATTCAGTCTCCCTTTAAGATCGATCCCCACAGAACAAATATCCCTATTATTGTTTTCAACAGCTCTTTGAAAGCATTCCACAAACAAAGGGGAAAGAAGCAAGGTGGCTTTAATCTTTTGGTGGCACTGATCCTCCCAATTCAGCATTTATAGGGGACTAGCTGTCCCCCTTTTTAATTTCATAAGTCCTAAATTGGTATAAAACGTTCTCTGTGAAATAATATTCCATTGTAATCATGATTTCTTCTGAGGAAAAGGAACGTAAACATGTCAGCATGACACCGGAGAACCACAATGTGTCTTCCTAATACAATAATAGCCCTCAGTTTATGAACCATTCGATGAAACAGCCAAAGGAGAAATGAGATCATTTGGCTTCGGCCGTGGAGTGTAATAGATCTCCTCTTGGTTAGGATAGCTAGGAACAGGCTGGAGTGATTAATGGCAGAGCTGCGTGGTGTAAAAACTACTTAATGTAAGAGGGCAATATGCCATGCAAACCAAACTAAAACAATCATAAATATTTTAGGCACCTTATAAAGATTTAAGAATATTTATTCCACATATAAATCCTTCCTGGAGTATCAGCGACAGCCCAGAGTCCAGAGGTCTGGCAGCCTGAAACACACTAGGTACACAAGGGCCGTGGGCCTTCTTTCTGTTTGCATTTTCCTGTAATGATTAAACCAAATTAGTTGGCTAGCAGCTTCCAAAATGAGGCGAAACTCCCCAGTGCCAACCCCTTTACAGCTTCGTCAGCACTTAGGACTCAGAGAAATCAAGTCTTCAAAGCTTTCTAAGGAGGAGTTGGACCCAGGGAGTCTCCTGGATAGTTGTATGTCACTTCTTAAGTCCTCTATGTCTTCTTCGTTCATGCAAGAACCCTTGGAGCAGATGCAGTGGCAGGGACTGCATGCCTGCCACAAATGCAGAGTCAAGGCCCAGCCCAGCCCTACGAAATCAGCAGCCACGGATGATCCACATGCATATCAGTTTGAGTTGTCCAAAAAACCCCTAACTCCACTCTTACCTCTCTGAATTTAATTCCTATTTCCTAGGTCTAGGTGGCTCCCAGAATATAGTATAAAATGCAGCTTTGCCATGGATAAGCCATGGGGTTGGCTGTAGGATCTTTTTTAATATTATTTTATTATTTATACGAGTACACTGTAGCTGTCTTCAGACACACACTAGAAGAGTGCATCAGATCCCATTACAGATGGATTTGAGTCACCATGTGGTTGCTGGGAATTGAACTCAGGACCTCTGGAAGAGCAGTCAGTGCTCTTAACCGCTCAGCCATCTCTCCAACCCTAGCCTAGCTCCTGGTACCCTTACTATTAAAGTTTGCATGCAGAAGATGTTCCCAAAGGCCTCTGTGATAAAGACTTGACCGCTAGAGTGGAGTGGATGGTGTAACCTTTTAGGGGGTATGGCCTAGTGATAGTGCTTGAGGAATAGTGTGTGTGTCTGGGGAAGGGGATGGGTGTGCATTCAAGAGTGCAAGCCAAATGACAACCCTGATGTCATTCATTCCTCAGGTGCCTTTGATCTTGTTGTTTTGTTGTTTGAGAATTGATGAGAACCCTGATCAGCACCAAGGCCGGGCTGGCAAGTATGTCTTGGGGTTTGTTTCTCTATATATCTGCCCAGCACATGTCAACAAACAAATTTTGGTATGTTTGTTTTGATGGATGGATGAACAGATGGAAGGAAGGAAGAATAGATGGATGGATAGATGGATGGATGGGTGGATGGAAGGGGGGAAGGGGGGAGGGAGGGAAGGAGGGAAGGAAGGAAGGAAGGAAGGAAGGAAGGAAGGAAGGAAGGAAGGAAGGAAGGAAGGAAGGAAGGAAGGAAGGAAGGAAATTAGTTAGTTTTGTCTTTTGTGGAATATCAAAATCAAACCAGAACTTGCATACAAGTACATTTCCAAATTAAACTATCTCCCAGGCCCCCTGCAGGTCATTTCTATCTATTCTTATGACACTTGGATCACTCTGAGGAATCTAGCAGCAATGCCACAAAGACACACTTAAGCATAAGTACCTTCGTGGAAAAGTTTATACAGGAAGGAAATGATGTCTTCTATAATGGCTGGCCAGTCTGGTGAGTGCTACTGTTTCAGTCTTGAAAGACTCTCAAAGGCTCCTGAGCTGAACAATTGGTTGCCAGTTCATGATTCTACTGGGAGGCCGTGGAGCCTAGGGGAAGGGAGTTAGGTCCTTGAAGGATGACACTGAGGAGAGTTGTAGGATGCTGGCCTATCTTTACTTCTTGGCCCATGATGGGAACAGTTTTGCCAACCCAGGGGTTTCAGTAACAGAAAGGTCCTTTCCATAATAGCTTCCCTAGTGAAACAGGAAGGTCCTTTCCATAACAGCTTCCCCAGTGAAACAGGAAGGTCCTTTCCAAAAGGGTTCATGAAGTGGAGCTGAATGGTAGCTCTGTGCCTCTCTCTGTGGATCTCTCCATAGCTGCTGAAGGACCCACAAAACATGACAGCCAGCTGCCCTCACAGCAAGCTGTCTAAACTGCAAAGCACAAAGCAAAGCCATAGTGACTTAATTGCTTAGTCTGAGAAAACACACAGCATTGCGTCTGAAGTGTTGGTGGTTATAGCACATTGATCCTCTTCAGACCACTAAATGAGGGAGGAGGGAAGCTCAAGGACTAAACTATAATTCTTTCAAAAATCATCGCTCCCTTCAACCTTAAACCACTACTGTTTAGAAATGCCAAAGCCCAGTGTTTCTACTGCAATGTGAAAGTAGGGTGTCAGGGAGGTTTTCATGGATTGACTGTCTGATTCAACCCAGAAAATATTCTTCATCACCCTTGGTCATCCGCTCAATCTTTCTCTAGACTACCCTAGACTAGACAGAGTCCTCTGTGATGTCCCCAAAACCGTATCCTTTCTCATACAGTCTCCACATTACACTGAGGAATTATATGCTTGTCTAGGATTTTGTTTGTTTTTGAGATAGGGTCTCATTACATAGTCTCCCCAGGGGAGTGTCAAATTTGTGATCCTCCTGCCTCTGACTCCAGATGCTGAGGTTGCAGGCACAGGCCACCACATCTACATGGCCCTTTTTGCAACATATTTTTGCACCCTGAGTCTTGCTAAGCTATTCAGGCTAGTGCTGAACTTTCTCTGCAGCCAAGAGAGGACTCGTGATCTTCTTGCCTCAGTTTCCCCACTATGGCTGAGATTATAGGCATGCACCATAAGGGACAACTCTCTCTCTCTCTCTCTCTCTCTCTCTCTCTCTCTCTCTCTCTTCTCTCTGTCTCTCTCTTTCTCTGTCTCTCTCTCACACACATACATACATACACACACCATCAACCACAAGAGTTCTAGGGGATGGGATCATGTCTCGTTTTGGTCAATTTGTACATGCTGAAACCTGGCACACTAAAATCCTCTGTTAAAATATGTTGGGTCCAGTTTGTTTATCTACTGTTTCAATCAGTGCTGTTGGGATTCTATTTCATACTGGAGATGGATCCAGGCATGGTATTACCGAGAGAGCCATGTGCTGGAGGGGTACGGGGCAGGGCAGGTATCCAGGTAGGAGGAGTACTGTGGGAAACCTAGTCAGACCGTCCTGCAGATGCTCCTCTGCAAAGTCTGTACAGGGGTCACCACATCCAATGACACATATCTAATAATGTACTGGGACAGTCCTACAACTCCTTGAGAAAGAGAAGACTGTGAAATGAGGGGGAAATGAGACTCGGTCTACTCTGCTAGGCACCGAGAAAAACAGCAAGCAAAGCTGCTGTTTGACCTGTACTCTGCATTTAAAGAAAACGTATGAAGCACGGCAAAGCTGTGGTACAAACAAGAGCCATCAGTCCTAACGATGCTGTGACGACTGTCACTTACCAGTCACAACATGTTCATCACATTTGGGAATCTCACTGATTCCTTTAAAAGACCTGACAAGGCAGTGGGAAATATCCATGGGCATCCAATGACAGACGTCTCCCAATTTCCCTGCACCCAAACAGAATTCGAACAGCATTCAAAGACAAACAGAGGACCTCAAGGTTAAACCAGTTGTTCAAAACCAAGGTCACACAAAATGACAGAGCTGGAACTTGAGTCCAGGCAGCCTGACTCCAGACACCCTTCTTGTGCAATGCCTTCCCTGTTGGCATTTGAGCTTGTGATCTCTGCTCTAAGACAGAGAAACAGCCAAGGAAATGCGAAGAGCTGTCGAGATGATAAAGCAGAGTTTCATGATGCTGGGGATGGTTGTAAAAGCAGCAATAGGCTTTAATGAGCTAAGAATTCTGTTAGCCCAAGGATGTGATTTGTATCCTTCCCAGTTCTACACTCCCCAGTGACAAAAATCATCCCTCTTCCCTCGCCTCCTACAAATTGCTGTCTTATTCATCTTGTTCTCCACACAAACAGAAGATATAGTTTTCTTCTTGAAAGTCCTATCCGGTCCAGCTTTATTTTTCTCCCCTCTGGCTTTATTCGTCCATGGATGTTTTCGTGCTAATTGGAAAGAAAGACATCCTCTAGCCTCAAAGATGGCAAGAGCCTGGCCACTCTACTATGCCTCTCCTATATCCACAGCAGACATTACTAATTGATAGTGGTGCTCTGTGACTGTCATCTGTGAAATTTCAAAGTAATTCAGAGTCTCAGACTACTAGTGGGTCAAAGCTACAACAATGTGCCATCTTAGAAATTAGAATTTTTCTACGGCCTTGGGCTTTCAAGGAGCCTCATTTAGAGATGGGTCTTACATACAATCAAAGTTCTTAGTTTGGTGATTGGAGGGGATGCTAACAGCTGGGATCCAGCAGTAAATACATAATTAGGGCCTTGGGTGAGAACTGGAGAGCTTCTATCCCTGGGGTCTCAACAGAGGAGGACAGGAAGCACGGGTAGCATTTGGGGACCGATTTTTCCACAATAATCCAAAAAGAGGCAGGAGCATGAGAAGACCAAGGAAATCGCAGTGGAAATGGAGAAGGTTTGGCCGTGATTTTTCTTTTTAGCCTTAGGGTCATGAAATCAATTTTCTGGGTCATGACCACCATTTCTTAAAAATGAAGTCATAAAACAGAATAGAATAAGTAAGTATTGCTTTGTGGGACTCATTTCAGCTTCCTACTGCACATGTGCACTGAGCTGTGATGTAAAAGGGTCATCTTACTATGAGTCACCATCCATGGTAGATGAAGCAATGACCTCCCCCCTCCCCTCGCCAAAGATGTCCACACCTTGATCCCTTGAACCTGTATGTTACACTACATGGGAGAAAGAACTTTTCAGAGCTATTTGTAATTAAGATCATTAACTGGGTCATGCTGAAATAAGGAGATGTTCTTAAGTTACAAGGCCAGTGATTTAAGATGGATGGAGTCTGGAAGGGAGAAACCACCCAGTTCACAAGCTTCCCTCTGTAACTATGGACAGTGAAAGGGGAACTCTAAACCACTGTGGAAAGGGCCATTTGTCAGAGCTGCTGCGGAAGATGACAAGGACAAAACAGGAACTGAGCTCTACCACCAACTCCTTCTTTCCCTTAGCAGACTGGGTCATAGACGAGTATCCTAATATTTATTCAAATAGAAACTGGGTGCAGAAGAGTAACTTTCGGGGCTTGAAGGAACATCAGTGGCCAAAATATACATATGTTGTTCAAGGAAATAGCAATTGCTATTGTCATGACTTGGTTTATTAGAAAAGCAAACCTCCTCAGCCTCAGCTGCTTAACTAAAGTGTAGATACCAATCCCTCTTTTTAGCTGAGTATGTATCATATATCATTAAATACAAGTCATAAAACCTTCTCTGTAATGATTGCTAATAAAAGATATAAAGAAGAAAACATTGGTTGTCTGCCTGTGAGTCTTTTCTCCTCCACTTCCTATCACTAGAGCTTCCGATTTTAGCAGAGACACACAGCTGCTCAGAATAAACAGTGTTGTCCCGCTGTATCCCTACTACCTTGATGTAACCACGTGACTAAGCAGAAGCAGCTACACACAACTTCTAGAAAAAAATCTGTTTAAGAAGCTGGAGGCAGATTCTTCTGCCTTCTTTCCTGCTGATGGGTGACTTTTCTTGTATATTCTTCTTTTCTATTGGCAGGTATGTGGGTGGGATAGCAAGAGTTCAAACGGCTCTTTTGAACTGTGAAGAATTGCAGAGAAGCAGAATAAGAAAACATTTGTGTACCAGGGAACCTGAGAGGATTGCCAGCAGTCCGAAACTCTTATTTCTGGTTTTGTTTTATAAAAGAAACCAACACCAGCCTCAATATAAGCATGATTATCTTTCGCTTGAAATCAACTCGAAGGTTACATGTGACATGAAGAAGACTTAAATCCCAGGAGGCATTCTGCAGGAAAGGACGATCAAAGATGAAACCATCATGAGTATGGGAGGGTAGAAGCCCAGGGAAGTACTCAGAATGGTGCCTTTGTGTTCCAAACTCTAGACTGTTTCCTGGTAGTAGGAACAACAGTCAGGTGCCCCAATCCTGAATCCTTACTAGGTCCCTAGGAAGATGAACCCAGTCTCTACTTTGTATGTCTTGCTGGTGGGAAGAAGGAAAACCTCTTGGGGATGGTGCTATGACAGCCGCACACATGAACAATGTCTAACATGGAGTCCCAGGCCTGTAGTTTTCTGCTTACTGTAGTAATCAATCTGTGTCGAATGGGGGCCCCTGATCACAGGCCTATGATGTCAATTATGTCTTGAAACCTCACAGATCACTGTCCACGCATGTTAAGGCAGTGGTTCTCAACCTTTCTAATGCCACAACCCTGTAATACAGTTCCTCTTGCTGTGGTGACCCCCAATCATGAAATTATTTTTGTTGCTACTTCATAACTGTAATGTTGATACTGCTATGAGTCATACTGTAAACATCTGATATGGGACTCCTATCAAAGGGTTGTTCGACCCCCCAAAGGGGTCATGAACCCCTGGCTTGAGGACTGCTTGTGCTAAGGGTTCAAAGGATTCTAAATACAAAGAAAACAAACACAGAGAGAAGAATCTGCATACCTGAAGGAAGGGGACATCTACACGGGAATGCCTTAAGACAATAAGTTACACCTTTTTCAATTGGCTCAATCTGTCTCCTAGGTCTACCATCAGGAAAAAAATAAACTAAACTGACATCTTTGTGGGGATTCATAAAGGACAGTAATTTGCACTCCACAGAGAATTTGCTTTATGTATACTCCAAACGTACTACGTCAAAAGAATCAATAAAGATGAATGATTTCACGATGGACATTGGAATGTAATCCATTAGAATGCCTGAGCCATTTGTATTTTCTAAACAGTGACTAATTAAATCAGGGTTATGGGTATCCAAAGCTGTTTTTTACTCTCCTGAGAGGCCAGCATCTACAAGTGGACTGCAAAGATCTCATTGTTGTTATTCCAAGATTAAGTTATGGCCTTTCCATTTCCACAGAAGTAAAACATTCCCCTCAGGAGGGACGAGGAAGCAGCATAGCTCTCAGGAAGTTACCAGGTCTATGATGGCCCCTCCCTCCTTATGTAAACAATAAGCAACTCTTCCATGGACTTGTGCTACTTGGGCAGGGAGCTGGGGAGATGCAGCTTCCTCAGTCGTCATTCACACTAGGGATGCTCTTCTGTAATGCAGCGCTTTGATTTATCCACAATCCTCCAAACCACCCTTTGCCTATGCTCCTGTGTCACCAATCAAAACCACTGGTTCAATAAGGTAGACTTGGCCCCCACCATTTCTTTGGTACATCACATGTGTCCTATGAGGAGTAACTAGATGTTTTTTCATGTCTTCCCAGGAAAAGTCAAGCATGCCAGTTCACTTCCCAACTCCAAGGATCCAGATTTCAGAGGATTTGGAAATTACGGTTTTAAAAAGAAACTGTATCCTTCTATATGTCCTTGAGTGAAGGTCATTGATCTAGTAAAAACAATTTTTTTTTTATTTTCTTACTCAGCCTTCCCTGGGATCCTAGGCATTAACTACTGTTGTCCCCGTTTTGTGGATGGACTTTCTTCACCAGGAAGAAGCAGAGAAGGTGCGCTACAAGAAGCAACTTCCACAGGGAAACATCAACAGACACGGGTTCAGTTCTCAGCAACACGTGCATTTGTGTTCTCTCTCTCTCTCTCTCTCTCTCTCTCTCCCTCCCCCCCTCTCCCTCCCTCTCTACCTCTCTCTACCTCTCTCTACCTCCTCTCTCTCTCTCTCTCTCTTTTTCTCTCTCTCTCCCTTTCCTTCCTTCCCTCCCTCCCTCTCATACACACACTCTATATGATTCACATAATTAGCCAACTTTTAATGGCAAACTTCAAAGTTACAACAATGCTAGGGAAAATGGCACAGTGGTTAGTGCAAGCTTGAGAGCCTGAGTTTGGATTCCCAGGACCTACGTTAAAAGCTGGGGGAACATGCCAGCCTGCCTATAAGTCCAACCTTGAAAGGAGGAGACAGGTCTCCAGAACATGATGCTTAGGAAATTAACCATAGGTGAGAGTTCTAGATATGACGAGAGGCTGTGCCTCAGTGAATGGGATGGAAGGATACAGGACGATATCAACTTTGAGCCTATGTATAAACATGTCTACTCCCCACAGACATGCCCACTCATGCAAACATGCACAAATATGTATAAACACACACACACATATACGTGAACATGTAAAAAGAAAAAATAAATTTAAAAAGAAAAGAAAAAGAAACAAAGGAAATAAATGCTACCAGTATTTGTTTCTATCCAATCACGTTCAAAAAGACATTGTCATCCACATGAATTCATAAAAATTAAAAATTTTGTGTTACAACTCAGAAGTCCCAGGAACATTTCACACCTATGTCACATTTTCATTCTAACTCCTTGTATTTCAAGTCTTCAACGGTAAACCAGTGAATGCTGCACTGGAACCTAGGCCCAGGGAATAATCAAACTAGTACCTTCTCTCTTCTTTATTTATATGCAAGACAAAGATGTTTGGATTTCATGCTTTAAAGTTTTAAAAATATAAGGCCCCCTACATGTTAGAGGGATTCCTGTATTTATTTTATTTATTTATTTATTTATTTATGTCAAGTAGATTGGTCAGCTTCATCTAATACATGCAACAATAACGAAGCAATCTCACATCTTAGTAGCCCCAAATCTGATTTTTGTAACATATACACTATGAACTGACATTCTACTGTGTCATCTTCTCAGACTGCATGGAACAGTATAATATATAATAGCTTATCAAAGAAATGAAAAAGGATAGTAATGTAAACTGTTTCAAAAATTCTGCTAGGCAATGACATGTTCTGCTAATAAAATAACCATGCAAATCACATGAGCAAGTCTGATGCCTTGGGGGATTGTAAGGTATTAGAGAGTGCAGAGTCCTCTCACACAAAGAGGTAGCCTCAAAGACTTTGAATAGCAAATAGCAACACAACCTATAACTCTAAGGAAATCTGAAGAAAATATTGACTAGCATCTAGTGCCTTCCAGAAAGGAGACCCTACACAAGAGTAGGAAGAAATCCTGTGCAGTGTCTGTTTCTCTTCTTCCCAGACCTTGGAGACATCACCCTCTGAGTCTGACAGGAATAAAATGAGGTTGGAGAGTCATTGATTTGCATAGTGACCACATCGTCTCTGCTTTACCATAGTCTCTAAGCACATGGGTACCACTCAGTATGAGTCACTCACCTCTCTGAAGTCTATATACCTGATAGGCTCAAGTAAGAGTAGTTTTGGACTGTCTTGTTCTAGCCTGTCCTGTCCTTCTTTCCTTCTTCCTTCCTTTCTTTTTTTTTTGTTTGTGTGTGTGTGTGTGTGTGTTATACATGCATGTATATTGTATATATGTATATACCTGGGTGGGTGTACATACCCCACCATGCACAAGGCCAGGGTAATGGGGCAGTTAGGTGTCCTCCTACATCACTTTCCACCTTATTCCTTTGAGACAGAGTCTCTCCCTGAACCTGGAGCTTACATTTTCTCAGTGCTCCTCCTCTCTCCAACCCTCGCATCTCTGGGGTTAAAGGTGCATGTGGGCCCACATCCAACTTGTTCCTTGCATCCTGAGACCAAACTCAGGTCCTCACACTTATACAGCAAGCATCTTACCCTCTGGACCATCTGTCCAGTCCCTCATTTTCTTCCCGTTTCTTAAAGGTCTTGCTAAGTTACCTAGGCTATTCAGGAACTCATTCACTTTTTAGCCCATGCTAACCTCAAACTCTCAATTACAGCCATAACAGTGATTGCTTCCAATAGGATTTGCACAGGTTTATTTTGCCTGCTTTTGTTACAGCATATTTCTGTATTAATTGATCCTTTAATATATTAGTCTGTAAGACTCTTACCAAAGAAACAATAAGCACACACATAACACTAAACACTGAGCTGGGTTTGCAGGGACACTTTTCCCTGGCTGTGTTAGGGACCAGGTATCCTCTGCTAACCTGGTTCTGAACAATGGTTTTGTCCCAACCTGTGGGTCATGATCCCTTTGGGAGTCCAACAACCCTTTCATAGGGGTTCCTTAAAACCATCAGAAAACACAGATATTCCCATCACGATTCAGAACAGTAGCAGAATTATAGTTATGAAGTAGCAACTAAAACAATTTTGTGTTTGGGGATCATGAGGATCTGTACTAAGGGGTCAAAACAAGCCTAGGTTAGACCCATACAGGCTCCCTGACTGGCAGTTCAATCTCTGTGAGCCCTGTGAATCCAGGTTAGTTAAGTCTTTAGGTTTTCTTGTGGTGTCCTTGACCCCTCTGGCTCCTACAGTCCTTCTTCCCTTTCCTCAGAAGGATTCCCCACACTCCATCTAATGTTTGACTGTGGGTCTCTGCATCTGTTTCCATCAGTTGCAGGATGAAGCCTCTCTAAATTACAATTGGGCTAGGTACCCAGTCTATGAGTATAGGAGAATATCATTAGGCATCATTTCATTGACTTTTTTTTTTAACCAGTTGTGTTTGGTTCTATCCTAGGTCTCTGAGTGATCCAGCCTCTGGTTTCTGATCTTCCAGGCAGTGTCAGGGGTGGGCTGCATCTTGTGGTATGGATCTCAAGCTGGATCAATTATTGGTTAGCCATTCCCACAATTTCTGTGCCACCTTTACCTCTGCACATTATGCTGGCATGACAAATTGTAGGTCAAAGGTTCTGTGGCTGGGATATATATATATATATATTAAGTTGTGTAGCTTAGTTTTATTGTATAAAACTTAGTATAGTTTTATTGAACTCCTAACAGAGGAAGCAGGGGCTGTTTCTGACCTGTTACCTGCTTTTGTGACCCTTGTACTTCTACTAGGTTGCCTTGTCCAGCCTTAATTGAGGGGAGGGGCCTAACCTTATTGCAACTTGATATGCCATGTTTGGTTGAGATCCCTGGAAGGCCTGACCTTTTCTGAAGGGAAATGGAGGAGGAGTAGATGGGGACGGAGGGGGGGAGAAGAAGTGGGAGGGCAGAAGGAGGGTGGAAAAACTGCTATATGGATGTAATATATGAGAGAATAAATTAATTAAAAAAAGAAAGAAAATTTTAAAAAGGGTTGCAGCATTAGGAAGGTTAAGATCCACTACTCTAGAATCTTCTTTAAGATCCGTGAGATTAAATAGCCTTAAATTTCTCAAAGCATTCAAGCTGACCTAGAAAAATTCACCCCAGAGGCCACTGGAAGAGTGACAAACTGCCTGTCCCTTCCAAAGCAAGTGTTTACGACCGATGCAGCAGAGACTTGGGGCATCCATTGCTCTTAGTGGATGGATTGGAAAGCCTCAAACTTCCAGTTAAGGTTCAATTAAAGCCTCTCAAAATCATAAGACATTTTCCTCTCCAGCAAAAAAATATGAGGGACTCTGACCAAAAGTCACCCAGCCTTGTATAGCCCCAGGACAGAGGCAGAACTTTATTAATCTCTAGATTAATATCAGGCCACCTTATAAGAAAGAGTGGCTACCCTGGGCCTCTCAAGCAAACTTATTAGATCTTTAAAGGAAAGATGCATTTTAAATAAATAAATATCTAAACATATAAATGCCACAGGCTCAGCACCCCACAATTCACAAAGGCAATTTTATCGCTCTTTTTTACAGCTTCCAGTACCACAAAAGTTCACGATTAATAGCCACCGACAGGAAAGAGAGGAAGATAAAGAAAATGTTTATTGCTTTAGAAACTCTGGCACTCCCCTCTCGGCTCCTTAACGACCCTCCTTTCTGAGTATCACCAAGTACAGGAGGCAGAATAAAACATGTGCTTAATGTGGACACCACCGTGGCAGCTGATAAGCCCATGTGCAGCGGGTGGTGAAGGCTCCAGGCAAGGGCTGGAGGGAGGAGGTCCAGACATGCTCCTTAAAGCAATCACTGCTCACAACACACAGTGAAAAATTCACATCGCCTCTGAGCAGGATAACAAACTCGCCAAGGGTATCTGAGGTTGAATTATGATGATCGAAATGCCAAGGAGGAAACAGCACCTGAAGTTTGGAAGGGGGGGGGAGCAAGGAATAGAAAGGTGTTTTCTTTTGTCCCTGTGGCACACTTTGGACACATCTTAGTTCACATCCATTCATTCAGATTTGCAAACTTGGACTGAAACATTTATGAGTTGGGCTTGAGATTAACTCTAGCCCCAGGGAATCATAACCTTCTCCTAGTCACTGTGGGCACCTATTCACACGGACTATACTCAGGGAATACACACATACACGTGTGAATCAATCTTTAAAACATTAGTTAATCCAAGCAACTTAATGTTACTTTTTTTAAAAGGCACATTCTAATCTTGCCAGAATTCTTTTGTAGATGCCCCAAATAATTGAATAAAGTTAATGGTAATTTCACGGCATTGCTAACAAAACAGTCAACATTGCAGCCTCTGTCTGACTTGGGAGATGATAGTACAGCTGATGGCTCAGGGAATGAAGTAAAGTTGTCAGTTCGGATTCCCAGCTCACACATAAAGAGCCCAAGGCAGTGGCACCTTCCTACCATGCCAGCCCTGGAGAGGTGGAGACAGAATGACCCCTACTGTTTTCTGGCCAGCCTATCTAGCTCCAAGTTCAGTGAAAGGCCCGCCTCCAGAACAAGGTGGAGACACAGCTGAGGAAGACACACAGGTGTCCATGGCTTTGCAAATGTACCCCCACACACTCATAAATACACCCACAGAAAAAAGAAATGAATAGCTTCTATATGTGTCAAAGGGTGTTTATGAAGCATACTTTCTTGTGAACGTTTTATAAGATATCCCCGATTCAGCTCTTACCCGGGTTAAGTCATGACACTGGGAATGAAAGAAGCAGCTAGTCCCAGAACAATGGTTTAGTCAACACAGGGAGACGATGGGACATGTGAGGGAGCAACGATGACAGAGGACAATAAAGAGCCAAGAATTCTCCCTCCACCCTCAGAAATGAGGAAATGGTAGAAGGGGTGGACCCCACTCCCCTGGAAAAAGCCCTGGACAGGTGTCTCCTGGAGGTGTCTAGGGCAGGAAAAGGGTATGGGCCTGAGGTTGCCTAGTTGACTCCCAAGAGGTGTTCACATCATGCTCTGGACTCAAGATCCTAGACTCTAAAGGATTCAGAATAGAAGAGCAGTAGACTGCAGTCAGCTCCACCCAGAGATCCTGCTGGGTCCAGAGAGTAACAGGCTACCACGGAAGAATGCACTCAGGAGAGCCTGGCCAGCAGGGAGTGCGTGCGTGCGTGCGTGCGTGTGTGCTGCGTGCGTACTTGCGGCGTGGTGCGTGCGTGCGTACTTGCGTGCGCGCGCATCCTCCTACCATAACCATAACATTTTTTTTAACTCTTTGATGTCAGCCAGGGAGAAGAGAAAAGAAGTGAGGTTCACTGCAAAGACAACCTTTTCCTGGGAACTATTTTAACCTGGAAAGTTTGCTATTTTTCCCTTACTGGGATGATAAAGACTACAGCATATTGGTCGGCTATCTCAATAACAGAACCCTGATTTTCAGCTGAGTACACTGCCAACCAAATGAAATAATATATGTCCTAATCTTCTTTGTTGGTAGGTGTTATCTTGTAATCAAGTTTTCACCAACAGGGTCAAAGTAGAAATTCTGTGTGTGTGACTCTCATAAAACTTGCTTAAGGAAGTGAGAAAAAAGACTTCCTTCCTGACTGGTTCTACTGACTGGGTCCTGGCTGTTATGTTTGTAAGTCTAACAACCATTATGGAGCATAAGCCAATAATATATATTCAGAATGGGAAAAAATTATTAGAAGGAGACAGAGACCCTGAAAAGCTGCCATCCTATTAACTCAGAAGTCTCTTCTCCCACTGTTTAACATGAAACGCTAATTTAATCTTATCTAGATTGCTGTCATTTTGCTGTTGTTACAGCTTATAGTTGAAGAGATCTTTACAAGGTTTTGTCTATTTATTTGTTTGGGTTTTTTGTTTCTTTATTTTAAGACAGATCTTCATGCAGCCCGGGTAGCTTCTCAAATTCAAGATCCTTTTGCCTCAGATTCCCAAGTGCTGGGATAACAGGTGTACACCTCCAGGTCTGGTGTGAACAGTCCTATGGTGCAAGTTATGAGCAATAATAGCAAAAGAAGGTTTAAATTTCTTGTGTTTCTGAAGATATGTGTGTATACAATAAAAATGGATATATATATATAATATATAATATGTGTGTATATGTGTATATATGTGTGTATAAGTACTATATATATAAAATGCATCTTCTATAGACATTTATTTCTTTGCTATAATATGCTGAGAGTAGTCATATATAACTGTGGTAAGGGCAAAATATTTTTTACATATTTTAGAATTATTTAGGCACTATTCCTTGGTAGGATAACAAACTCAACTGTTTGTTCCAGTAAAAAGAAAGACAGAACTTTTGTGTCTATAAAGCTATTGAGTAGGGCTGGGGAGACCACTCAGTGGTAGGATGCTTGCCAAATGTACCTGCCGCCCTGGGTTCCTTCTCCAGCATTGCAGGAAAGGAGAGCCACTAAGCTGTGAGCTGGGTTCTCTCTGAACAGGAGCCTGCAAAGCCTTGAGCTAACCTGAAGACATTGCTCAGTCTCTCCCCAAAAGCAAGCCTGCTGCTGGCTTTCCTCACACAGATATGGAAGACTTTGCAAGGAGTCATATATCATCATTACTTCAAAATTCCACTTTGTCATTTTTGTATGCATCGGTCAGACCCATATCAGACAGCTTAAGATTTGCCCAGGCCTTTTAAAACTCAAAAAAAAAGTTCATGGTAAAACTAGTGTGATGGTTAGCAAACCCTAGCACTTCACCCAGGGCTAGCAAATCAAGCAGCAGCTGAGCCATTGCAGGTTATTTGGAGTTATTTATGCTCTGTGCAGAATAAAGGATCTAAGGGGAGGGTTGTAGGATTTTTTTTATCCTAATGATAAATACGAACAGACTGTAAAAGTGCCCGTTAGCTGGCATAGACAATTGTATTAAAGAGAAACCTTGTAAATTTCAAAAGCCTACAAACAAGATGTAGAAAATTGCTTGTGTTTATGGTGCCGTTTATCAAAAGGCTTCCTTCTCAGGGTGCTGGAAACTTACGCGTGTGCTCTTGAGGCAAGAATTCACATGGAGCCTAAAATGAAACAGAAGCTTCCTTTTATAAGAAAAAAAAAAAGTCGCAACACCAGCTCCAGCACATTAGGAGGGAGTTTGAGCAGGCTGGATGCAAACCTTCTTATTAAAAGACATACCAGTGCTCATCACTGACCCAGGAAAGAGAGGAAAACAATTAACTGACAGAACTTGAAAAAAATCAAAGTTACTTTGCATCAAGTTAAAAAAAAAATACATTCTGCCTTCGGTTTCTGTGTGGGAAAAACAACAAAGAGATTTTTGGTGCCTGAATTGCAGCGCAACAGAGTTCAAAGTTTGGCTGAAAGAAAGCTCTTAAGCTGCTATCTGCACTACTGGAATAACAATAAGGCCCTTGGTAAGAGTAACAGGAGCAAACAGCAGCCCACAGCCCAGGATACCCACCCTGGGTGTCTACCAAGTATCTGTATGCATCCCACCCGCACCGCCATGCATAGCACATCTTAAGCACCCCAGAAAGACTCGCTACATGAACAAAGAAACAAACTGGAACTCTCATCAATAGAAAGCACCCGTCTTGGGCAATGGTATGAGTTTCTAGAGAGACCTACCTATCTGGCTTAGGATAGTGAAATATCACCATCTCAAACCTCAGCTCTGGGATACATTGGAGCCCTCCCTTTTCTTTCTAGTGAACACACTGGGTATTGTGGTTTGCTTCTGTGCCTCAGCTTCCATTGACGGAGACTGATACAAATTCCTCAGCATGCTGGCTCTCCACTGGGGTAATTTGCCTGGGGATGGGGATACTGTACAATGCCCTGAGGCACATTCAATGGCCACAACTGTAATGGGATGCTACAAGCATGTCGTAGGAAGAGGCTAAGACCGGTGGGCAACACCATTCAATACTTAGCCCTGTGATACAGAGTGGCCTGATCTAAAACCATCAGTGCCCAGTCCGAGTTAGCTGTCTCCATCTCAGAGGATGGAAGTGGTGGAAGTGTGGAATAACTAAGGCGAGGGAGGAGGAAAGGACCAGGCACTTGTTTGTGGATTGTTTCTTTCCTAAAGCCCAGATTGGTATCTTCCCAGCCCATGTCGTCTCATCTCAGCCACATCATTCCTAAATGAACACAGCCTTGGGGTGTACGTGGACTGTGCTTGTTCCAGGTTGTAGTAGGTCTGTTGCTTTCATTAAAAAGCCTTCCCACCTACACATCTATGCTTACTGCGGCAGTATTTATGATATACAGCCAAGATACGGAACTGACCCAATGCCATCAACACACGGATGTGCCATGGCTACACAATGACTACAAAATTTTTCAGTATGCTGGAAAAAAACGAAATTCTGCCATTTGCAGGAACTATAGAGTGATCATCATGTTGTATGTAATAAGGTTAGAATAGAATCAGAATGATAGATATCACTTGTTCTCTCATGTGGACTCTAAATTATCCACATATGTGTGTATTTGTATACATAAACACATAGTTTCATACATAAGATAGTAAAGAAGGCGGGACTATTTGGAGGAAAGAGGGGGGCACCTGATTCCAACTCACCATTAACCACCCTGATTAGCACTCTTGGGTCAGCACATTCCCAGACCTACTTGGAGTAGACAAGAGTATCGAAGTGTACCTCATCCCTAACCATAACCCTGGGATCTGGAGGACACTTCTTGGTCTCTCCCAGCCTCACTTGCCACGTCTCTGAAACACTGCCTCACCCTTGGATTCCTAGATGAGTTATAAACTCATTGCCTGCCAGCCCTGGCAAGCCTGCCAAAACAATCCTTCCTTTTGAAGCTTAAATTCTCATGGTAGGGGGACCAAAGTGGCTGGTGACAAACACAAATATTATAAACTGTAGGGACCATAATGGTGCCTCTTTTCAGGGTTATGCTGGGGACTTAGTGAGATAATACAAAGCAAGGCCTTGAAGCAAACACTATTGTCATCCATAGACAACTCAAACTGCCATAAACATTGCTATCTATAATATATCCCTGGAGCAGCACTGAGAGGAAGAGTGATTGTTGATCAAATAATGCCCCAAATTTACCTACTATCTAAAGTAAGTGTTTTCTCCAAACCCAAAGTCACACGTCAACCTGCAAGAGCTTGCCACAGGTGAACATGTCCCCTCAAAGCTGTCGCATTGGAAATACTTGAATTCCTATGCTGATGGTATCTGGTCATGGGATCTTTAGGTGGGACACTAAAGGTTAAAGATGTGTGCACATACATGCACACACATACATACACTCCCTCACATACAGTTTTCCCTTCTCTCTTATACAGATCCTCAAACTCCAAAGAAATGGAAAGAAAAACAAGCTAGGAACTGGAGACTTGCATACACACAAGGATATAGATCAATTGGCCTGCAGTGTCTCTTATTGCTGTTTAGTTTGGTGCCTGGGGTGGCTATAAGGGAGAAAACACTTCCCACTCTACATAAACTCACCCTGCCCTCAACTTCCTGGGCCATAGCAACCACTTCCTGCTACAAGTTCAGATCACAGTGTGGGCCCAGGAAAACTCCAGCTACCTTACAATCAAGAAACCAACTCTGTTGAACATTTCTTTAGGTGCTTCCTGGCCATTCGAGTTTCCTCAGTTGAGAATTCTTTGTTTAGCTCTGTACCCCATTTTTAATAGAGTTATTTGGTTGTCTGGAGTCTAATTTCTTGAGTTCTTTGTATATATTGGATATTAGCCCTCTATCGGATGTAGAATTGGTAAAGATCTTTTCCCAATCTGTTGGTTGCCGTTTTGTCCTATTGACAGTGTCCTTTGCCTTACAGAAGCTTTGCACTTTTATGAGGTCCCATTTGTCAAATCTTGATCTTAGAGCATAAGCCATTGGTGTTCTGTTCAGGAACTTTTCCCCTGTGCCTAAGGCTCTTCCCCACCTTCTCTTCTATTAGTTTCAATGTATCTAGTTTTATGTGGAGGTCCTTTATCTACTTGGACTTGAGCTTTGTACAAGGAGAAAAGCAAATCAAAACAACCCTGAGATTCCACCTCACACCAGTCAGAATGGCTAAAATCAAAAACTCAGGTGATAGCAGATGCTGACAAGGATGCAGAGAAAGAGGAAAACTCCTCCATTGTTGGTGGGATTGAAAGCTGATACAACCACTCTAGAAATCAGTCTGGCTGTTCCTCAGAAAATTGGACATAGCATTACCTGAGGACCCAGCTATACCACTCCTGGGTATATACTCAGAAGATGCTCCAACATATAACAAGGACACATGCTCCACTATGTTCATAGCAGCCTTATTTATAATAGCCAGAAATTGGAGAGAACCCAGATGTCCTTCAACAGAAGAATAGATATAGAAAATGTGGTACATTTACACAATGGAGTATTACTCATCTATTAAAAACAATGAATTCATGAAATTCTTAGGCAAATGGATGGAACTAGAAAATATCATCCTGAGTGAGGTAATCCAATCACAAGAGAACACACATGATATCCACTCACTGATAATTGGATATTAGCCCCAAAGCTCGAAATACCCAAGATGTAATTCACAGACCACATGAAGCTCATGAAGAAGGAAGACCAAAGTGTAGGCGCTTCAGTCCTTCTTAGAAGGAGTAAAAAATACTCATGGGAGCAAATATGGAGACAAAGTGTGGGACAGAAACTGAAGGAGTGGCCGTCCGCAGACTGCTCCACCTGGGTACCCATGTGCAAAGGCGGACGCTGATGTGGATGCCAGGAAGTGCATGCTGACAGGAGCCTGATATAGCTGTCTCCTTAGAGGTCTGCCAGAGCCTGACATATACAGAGGCAGATGCTCACAGCTAACCATTGAACTGATCATGGATTCCCAATGGAGGAGTTAGAGAGAAGACTGAAGGAGCTGAAAGGGTTTGCGACCCCATGAGGAGAGCAACAATACCAACCAACCAGAGCTCCCAGGGTCTAAACCACCAGCCTGGGAGCACATAGGGAGGACCCCATGGCTCCAGCTATATATGTTGGGGAGGATGGCCTTGTGGGGCGTAGGTGGGAGAGGAGGTCCTGGGTCCAGTGAAGGCTTGGATGCCCCAGTGTGGGGAATTAGAGGGAGGGGAGGTGGGAGCGGGTGGGTGGGTGGGGGCATATCCTCATAGAAGCAGGAGGAGGGGGATGAGATAGGGGGTTTCTGGGTAGGGGGGAGAAATGGGGAAATCTGAAATGTAAATAAAATATCCAATAAAAAATTTAATTTAAAAAAAAAGAAGAAGAAGAAACCAACTCTGAAAGAGAAAGAGAAGAAATCCTAAAACAAACAACTGCAAATGAAACAGAAAAACCCATTCCCAGGTTCCCAGGTGGGAGGGGCCTAAACACTGTGCTGTGCCTGGCTGGCATGAAAAGGGAGATGGCCCAGCTTCCAATGTGCATGGAGAGGTAGAAAAGCACAGGAGACCATGCATGATCACACAGTAGTTGGTTACACATTCCTGCATAGCAAGGCCCTCTCCAACAACCAGGAAAGTGACCCCTTTCATAAAGTTAGCACCGCTACATCTTGGCAGACTTTCAGCAAATGCTGCCATGTGTTTTGGGAAACCTTGTGAAATTAGAATGTGGTTTATAGCTAGAGTCCTAGTCTCCTATTTCCCTACATATTTCCCTTGACACTGGACAATTTCACTGCTGGACATTCATAAACCAACATGGACCAGGATGGTAATTAATGTGCTACCAATAACCAAAAATATGTTTTTAATCTACAGCATTTATTAATAGAAAGACTGAGCATGTTATGAAATGTTGCAGTTACTTTTTTAAGTGAATTTATGGCTGGAGGCACAGCTCATTTGTAGAGGGGCTGCCTAGCAAGCACCAGGCTGTGGGCTCTCTCACTAGACCCATGGGAGGAAAGGGATACAGATCTAAACACAGTAAGCATGGAATAAATCAGTAGTGTTCGAAGTAAAAAGGCAAAGCACCGTATAAGAGAGCATCTCATATTTGTGCATATATGTATATGTTTTTATAACAAATGTGGAAGAAAGCATACCCAACACTAGTTCATTATTTCAGGGAGGCGGGATTAGAGGCACTAGCTACTTCATGTTTTGTGATTATCTCATTTTCTTTAAGAAACATATATAACTTTAAAAAAAAGCTTCACTCATTTGTAAGAGAAAATAAGAAATGAATATCAATGACTCAAACATGTAACCCGTTCTGCCAGACATAACAAAATGTGACCAGAAAGTGTGGCCAAGTCGCCAATTTGGCCAGGAAAGGTATGATTGTTGTTGTTGAAATGGGCAAAATCTTACCAGATCTGCCAAGGTGTCTGCAAGCATTTGTGGCACAGATGTGTAGAGATGTCTATATGCAAAGCTAACAAAGTAGGCTCTGGTACCTACATTTGAACCCGCTGAGACAGGAGGTCAGTAACCAGTACCGCAGCAAAGACTGCTGAGCCACAGTAGCATTCTGCCTTGGTTATATTCTAGTTGCTTTGATAAAATGCCCTGACAGAGGCAGCTTAAGGGAGAAAGGACTCAGAGGAATACAGCCCACCATGGTGAGGAAGGCAGGGTAGCACACAGGGAAGGCATGGCCACAGGATCAGGAGGCTAGCCATCACTTTACAGTCACTCTCAAGAAGCAAAATGTGAACAGGGACTAGGGTGGGGCAATAATTCTTCACGACCCACCCTTGGTGACGTAATTCTTTCAGGGAGGCTCAATCTTCTCAAGGTTCCACACTCTTTCCAAAGAGCACCAGCAGCTGAAGTGTTTAAACACTGGAGCCTATGGGAATATTTCAATTCAAACCACAGGGTATGGATTTTACACTAGAGAAGAAGTCAGGAAAAAAAAAAGAAGTCAGGAATATGCTCCTGATAGAAACTTCTAGAGTTACTGTTGAGAGAAGCAGAACAGAGTAGTAGCCACTGGTGCAAACCTGGGATCAATGAGTCATTTCTGTTACGTTACCTCTTTAAGACTCAGTTCCTGATCTGTGCAATAGGAGGCCAATGATGAGCTCAAATGCTTGTCATGTAACTTCAAGGAAATTATGGCATATAACAAATGCATTGCCAGTGGGTAAGAAAGACCCATTTCACTAAGTGGTGATACAGTGCAAAACACAAAAGGAAAGATTTGATTATATGACCTTTCTGATGATCAGCACAGCAAAAAAAAAAAAAAAAAACCCACATGTGAAGTCTAAACACCTACCAGGCAAACTGGGGGAATTCTAGCAACTTACACTACAGACAAAAGGTTCATTTTAATCATGAATAAGAACTCTAGCCCCCTAAAAACAGCCCACACACACAATAGAAAGAAAATATAAAATACAAAATGTAAATAACCAAACACACACAAATAGGTTAATTGTAGCTATGTAGAGAGGTGGTGTATCCATGAATATACACATTTTGTGTGTGCATGTGTATGTGTGTGTATCCATGTACATATACATTTGTCTGTGTGTATCCATGTATATGTATATATATACATACAGTGTTTGGGCATGTGTGTGTATATATACATATATAAAGATGTATATATGTACATGTGTACGTATCTATGTACATACATTTGTGTGTGTATTTGTGTGTGCACACACACATGAAACTCAGAAGCTTGTATTTGCACAGAAGTACTTTACTGAGTGGGCATCTTGTAGTCCCTAAAGAGAATTTAACTAGCTTATTGATGAGGATGCAAACTTTAGGTAACCATTGTGCAATAGGGAACAGGAAAAGCTAAGTGGATACAAACGTGATGTGGAGACATCTGGCACTTGCTTACCAAAATGACTCATGCCCAGTAGCTTGGCAATTTCACATCTAAAATACTGTCCTACAAACAGACAATCTGGGCCTTTTGTCCACAGGATCCAAATCAGCAGACTGCAGCAACCTTGGGTCAAAAGTATCTGGTGCATAAAATTCTGTCTATGCCAAACCTTTTATGATTCCTGTCCCTGAACCATACACTGTGGCAATTACTGCTCTAAGATATACATTGTTCTAGGTGATAATTCATCCTGAATAGCTTGCAGGAGAAAGTATGTAGGCGTTTGCAAATAAAATACAATTTTATATACAAGACTTGACCATCCACCAAGTTTGCTATCTGCAGGGATCCTGAACCAACTTCTCACAGATTCCAAAGGATGACACTATGCTTGTAGGTGTTCATTACAGCAGCATCCATGCCTGTGATCAAATGGTTACACTTCTAGTGGCTCTCAGTAGAAGTCTGAACACAACAACACTGTCCTCCCACAAATGACCAGAAATAGATGAGTCCTGTTTTGTCTTAAAAGAACCACAATTCTGTTAAATAGTATATTGTTAAGTGAAAATACTGAATATGGGTTAGGGGTGTGCATTTAAAATGTAAAGGCTGGGGTCAATAACAAACACAAATATCTGCTTGTGCATGCATAAAATATATCTGTAAAAACGACAGGAGGACCGGAGCAATTACAAGGTCCCCTTCAATTATTGGAGGTCAGGCCTCTATCCCCACCTTCACAAGAATAGAATCACCAAGGCCCTTCTATACTTAGAGAAGGGAGGAGATGTCAGGAGCAGCTCTGCAAATACACTAAAGGCCTAAAATCAGCCATAGGCCTAAAATCAGCAATAGGCCTGACATACATACATGCTAACACAAAGTCTTGGGTCTCTGTGGAAAAACACTGAAACAGAAGGCTATAAGCTATTGTAAACAGGCAGCTTCTGTGGAAATTTACCAGCCTGAGTAGTCATAGATCTTATAAATAGGCAGCCTTGGTGGACAGTACCAATTAGATAAGGAAAGTGAATCATAGGCAGAGTCATATTGACCTGTCCCCTGAACCTACACCCAGCTAATACCCTGTTCTGAAAGGTATCCGTACTTCCCCTGAACGCCTATGCTCTCGTGCCATTCCCCTCCCCACATCCTGCCTTTTTGTGTTTATAACATCTGTGTAAATAAGTAAATTACGATGTGATTTAAATAACTAAATAATTTTTTTTAAAAAGATATATCTGTAAAGATATGCAAAAGGAATAACATGGCTATCTAGGGAAAAGGAGTGTCTATTTGTGTTTTCCTAAAATGCACCTCTATGAGGAAACAAAGCAGAATAAGGTAGTAATGTACAGCTTTAGCATAGGGGCTGGGAAGTAATAATCTCTAAGTAACCATTAGTGGATTTTGTTATGATTGTTCACTTTTATTATTATTACAGTCGTGGGAGCCCTTATCAGACTGGAAACTCCTGCTGTGTCCTCAATGGCAGTCTGGCATCATGGGACTTCGCTGAACACGCCTATACTCCTTCCCCTCTTGCCTTCCATGAACTGCCCCCTCCCAGCTCTAACTTCAATGCAGAAAAGGGTTCTTAACCCTATTCTTCTCAAACTAAGGAGCCTGCTGTCTATGGAGGGTAGAGTTAGAGGTGATACACAAAGACAATGAAATGTGAAACTCTCTGTTCTCTTATCAGCAAAACATCCCCCGAAAGCATACCAGTCATCCAGTCATTTCATGCGTACACTGGGTTTCCTAAGGCAGGGCAGGGCGAGTTGTGATGGGGAGGAAGAGAGCATGGCTTCCTATTACTTTTCATCATGGGGTGATGCATCACGACCTAGAAAGCTCTGCTGCCAAGACCAAGAGTGTTTCAGGCTGGGGGTATGACTCAGTGGTAGAGAATTTGCCTAGTATGAACAAAGTCCCAACCTCAGCACCACAGTTGATGATAATGATGGTGGTGATGGTGGTGGTAGTGATGATGGTGGTGATGGGTTGATAGGTTGGAGGTGGGGTGGTGATGGTGATGGTTGTTATGGTGGTGGTGATGGCGGTAGTGAAGTGGTGGTGGGGTGGAGGCTGGGGTGGTGCTGGTGGTGATGTGGGTGGTAGTAATGACAATTGTGGCAGTAGTGGTTTTATAGAAGAATGAATGAGACAAGTGGAACACACACTTTCATTGATACTCAATTGTTACAATATATGGCTATTGGCCTCATGGGGAAAATATAGTCAAGAGTACTTTGTGTCTTTACAGTTTTGTGCTTTCGCAGGACATTTTGTTACCATCAGAAAGGTTTAGAGAACTTACACCTCAGCACAATGCTGAGGATTTAGCTTCTCTGTCAACTGTCTTAGTTGAATGTCTGGGTGACAAGAACCATTTGTGCACATGGGAACCGACGGGAAAATTCCACAATCTTTCCATAGCCCTGTCACATCTCCCACCCTTCATCCACCCTCTAACCCCAGATAGAGGGTTTCTCGGCAGCCTGTCTAATGGCAAGGCCTTTTAATCACATTCCATCCTTTCTGCATTACCCACAAACTCCTAGACTTGTGTGCATAAGAAATCAAGAAGACGGCACTTTCTGCCCTTGGATGTCAAAGGGTGATTGAGATAGAAATGCTCGTACATTCTAGGGACCTCCTCATCGCAGGCTGGATTGTGTTTCTCATGTGCTCAGAGGAGTATTTCTTTGGTTGTTCCTGGGACTTTTAATCACCTGGTTTACAACACGAGACTCCATCCTGCTTGGACTACGCCTGGAGCTGTGAGTCTTGCCGTAGCACTGGACAGAGTCTTTATCCACACTGTTTCGTCTCTCCCTGGAACGGCCCCGATCATCTTCTCATACCCAGTGCTGAGCATGGGATCTGGCAGCAGGTGCTCCATAAATATTTCTTGAAAGCTAATGAAATTAAAATATATGTGTAATTTCTTGGCAACCAGAGATTTATTAGTACCGCAGACCAGCCAAGCATGCCTGCTCCCCTATGTTTAGCTTTCAAACCCAAATCTTGGGACCACGTAATCTGCTGTTTGGGTAAACAATGTGATTCTGTTTGACAAATGAAATCCAAAATCTCTAAGGGACAAAGGGCACCTTTCCTTACACAAATATCCACCCATCATTTATATATGCACAGGCGCTGATAACAAATGCTAGCATTATTAACAAAAGAAAATTCTACAAGCCTGACATGGTCTAGTGATTTAGCACCTGCAGGTAACTTTTATTCTGAATCTTAATTTACTACCCACTGGTGACCCTTGTGTAAAAATCAGGACAGGGGAGATTTGATCTTGCATGTAAATTTTATGTTTTGTCTGCTGGCAGATTTATGATTTGGGCTGCGCCCAATGCATTCAATGAGGGCGAGCCACATAATGGTCATACGTGTCATCGCCCAGCACATAAAGCTGCTTGCAATATCCCAGATTACAGGGAGACATTGCAAAGCATGGCCATTTGAAGGTAATTCATTCCAAATTCAACTTGGATTGCTTTTCCTCCACACTGACAGAGGGCCATGCAATGAGATCGTTGGTGTGTGTCTACAGCCCAAACATGATGTTTTTGTTTGCAGAATGCTGTAAGGAGTCGGGAGATTATTTTTCAGGAATATATATATATATATATATATATTATATATAAGAGAGAGAGAGAGAGAGAGAGAGAGAGAGAGAGAGAATATCTTTTAAAGATCACTTGCCCCTAACAAAGAAAATCAAAGAAGTGTCAAAGAGGAGACTGAATGAATGCCAAATGTCAAATTCCAAAGTCTCTGGACCTGAGAACCTGGCTCAGTACATAACTCAGCAGGATATGTGGGAAAATTTGTAGTAGGAAAAAAAAAAGCTCTGGGGAAAATTCAATGTGTTTTTCAAGACAGTTTGTGTTATGTGTGTGTGTGTGTGTGTGTGTGTGTGTGTGTGTGTGTGTGTGATGTGTGTGAGAGTGTACATGTCGGAGTGTGTATAGTATGTGTGTATACATTTATGTGTGTCTCTGTGTGTAGTGTGTATATGTGACTGTGTATATGTCTGTATGTGTGTGTCTATGTAGGCTGGTACTGGGGAGTCACATGACACACACATGGAGTCAAAGGGCTAGTTCAGCTGTTGTTCTTTTCCTCACCTTCGCCTTACTTGAGACAGGGTTCTTGTCACTGTGCTGTCAACCAGGATAGCTAGCCCATGAGCCTCTGGGAATTTTCCTACCTCCCATCTTCCATATCCCCGTAAGGGCACACTGGGCTTACTTGTGTGTGCTAGGGACCAGCTTTTATGTGTGCTCTGATCAGGCCTTCAGCCTTGTGCAGCAAGAACTGTACCCACTAAGCCATCTTCTCAGTCTCTAGAGAGCCATTTTAAATGTCTTTTTATTGAAGCATAACATAGTGCATATCCGTAAAGAATAGCACACATGTCCTGGCTGTGTATTCATTTTTACCATCTGATAGTGCCACAGAAGCAGCCCTTATGACTGTCTCCCACCTGCCCATCTCTTACTCCCTATGTGCACTCCCCCCTTCTCTATCTCTATCCCTTCTCTATCTCTATCTCTATCTCTATCTCTATCTCTATCTCTGTCTCTCTGTCTCTCTCTGTCTCTCTCTGCTCTCTCTCTCTCTCTCTCTCTCTCTCTCTCTCTCTCTGTGTGTGTGTGTGTGTGTGTGTGTGTGTGTGTGTGTGTGTGTGTGTGTGAGTAGGCTGGGGACAACCTTGGAAGGTATTCCTCAGGATGCTGTCCATCATGTTTTTGAGACAGGGTCTCTCTCTGAACCTGGGACTCATCAATTTGGCTAGACTGACTGGTCAGCAATCCCCAAGGTCCCTCTGAGGAATTGCAAGCATGTGTCACCACAAGTACCTTTTAAAAAAGATGCCAGTTGTGAGTATTGAGCTCAGATCCTCGAGCTTGTGTGGCAAGCACTAACAGAGTTGTCTCTCCAACCCCCACAGTGTCAATTATAACTATGTGTCATGTAGCAAAGCAAAACTACTGTGCATTATTAGTTGAGTATCTAGTGTTTGTAAGAAGATACAATTTAACCATTCAGCTCTCTGGAGCTATCCTTCCATTTCGTCTCCAGAAAGGGTGCTACTCCCATTTCAGGAGGTAGACAACCCTTCCTTGACATGAAGCTGGTGGTCAGTGAGAGAGTGTTTGTCAACAGACTAGACAGGGGAAAGACGAGACCATTACTCTTACCGAGTGCTTATCCTGGACTGAGCCTTGAGCTTCCATTGCCCACAGCCCGAGCATGGGCACACGGAAAGCCATTGCAACTGTGTAAGCCCAGTGTGCCCTTATGGGGAGATGGGAGGTAGAGGAATCCCAGAGGCTCATGGGCTAGCTATCCTGGTTGACAGCACAGTGACAAGAACCCTGTCTCAAGTAAGGTGGGAGGTGAGGAGAACAACAGCTGAAGTAGCCCTTTGACCTCCATGTGTGTGTCATGTGACTCCCCAGTACCAGCCTACATAGACACACACATATACACATATACACATATACACACATTACATATACACACTACACACAGAGACACACACATAAACACATATACACATATGTACACTGCACACAGACACATACATTCTCACACACATACTATATATCATACATACACACACACACACAGAGGCTCTCTTGAAAAACACATTGGATTTATCACAGAGCCTTTTGTGGACCCTGACACCACACCCCAAAATCCCAGGGACAACCTTTCTTTGTCTGCAAAACTTGTCGACCAGTAGGAGGCAAAATTCACACTCAAGAGACTGTTGCTGGGGAAGGGAGTGCGGCCTCCTCCCATACAGAGGACACCATAGAGGGAGGGGTTTGTTGCAGCCTTGTGCCAACTGCTAGTTTCCAAACCCTGACTTGGGGCAATTAGGCTTCATCTGGTGCTACTTAGGAAACACAGGGTGTTTTTTAGCCCAAATTCCCCATCCAGGACCATCCAAGCAGTGTGCAGTTCCATGTCCTTTTCCTAGCCACTGACCTTTCAGAGTCCAATTACAGCGCTTTATTGTCTCAGCCCCCTTTGTCATCACCCCCTTGGGAAGGAGGAAGCCGTGGGGCCAATAGGAGCAGAGCCTGTGAGGCCTGGGCGCGATTATAAATTGCAATTACAATCTCTCTAAGCCCAAACTCCACAGACAAATGCCTGAGCAATGTTAATGTCAAGAGCCCAGGCTCTTGGGCCTAAAGGTGATTTCATAAAGTCCCTGGGAAGATGGCTCACAGCATTATTATGAGAGCATGGGGCTATGTGACCTTTGAGATTATGTCTACCTCTAAATGTATATATTGATCACAAACTAATATCTAGGTCACTGCATCCCAAAATAGGATTCATAAACCACATGCTTTGTTGAGAAAGAGACAGAGACAGAGACACAGAGACACAGAGAGGAACAAACAGACAGGCAGAGACAGACAGAGATAGACACACAGAGAGACAGACAGACAGAGACAGAGTCAGAGACAGAGACAGAGACAGAGACAGAGACAGAGACAGAGAGAGGTGGCTAACACTTGGGTCGAAACCACATGAGAAACAAGCTTCCCTATTCTCTCTCAGAGCTCTATGAAATAGAGTAAGAGCTCTGAGAAATCCTGTAGCGTGCCAGTAGCTCCATCTCAGTTCTCACACACAATACCAGAATTTGGGGACAGGCTAGATCCACCATGATGTGCTGTTCTGGTGTATGTAGCATGGAACTTCTGAGGCAGGATGCTAATGCATTGGCCTCCGGGCCACGCGTGCCACTTACTCATGCACGCTATGGCTCTGTGGAGTTTCACATTTTTGCCTTTTGAATTTTGTATTACTCCAAAGTCTTCAGGGCAACCAGCTATCCTAGGGCTTCTGTGGCTGACATACTTATTCTGGGACTCTAAGGTCCCATAGAAAGAGGAGCTGTCAAAGGCCGTGAGGAAAGGGTGGGAAAGGGGAGGGGCTGCTTTGAATAGTGCCACTTCCTATGTACAAGCAAACCCAAGAGCCTGTGTGTCTGTCTCTAGACAAACTCCCTTTCTTTTTCTCCTTTGCTTCTAAGTTTCTCCTCATCTTTCTTTCCCATTTATTCATCACGTACTTTTTAAATTATTTTACCATATGAACCCAAGTTTCAAAGAGCGTTTTCACGCAAGTACATAAAGTGCTTTGAGCATATTCTCTGTGTTAGTTACGTTTCTGTTGCTGTGATAAAACACTATGATCAAAAGCAACTTATGGAAGAAGGAGTTGATTTGGGCTTATGGTGCCAAGGGGAAGTCGGTAAGTGGCAGGGAGGCACATCAGGGAAACTTCAGCCGAAGACATGAAAGAGGGGGCAAATTCAAAATGGGGTGAGGCTACAAACTCTCAAAGCTTTCATCAATGATACACTTTCTCCAGCAAGCTTCCAACCCCTGCCCCCCCCCAAGACAGTCCCACCAACCAGGGACCAAGTGTTCAAACATGCAAACCTACAGGGGCCATCCATCTAAACCACCACACCCATTCCTTTCTCTCTCTCTCTCTCTCTCTCTCTCTCTCTCTCTCTCTCTCTCTCTCTCTCTCTCTCTCTTTCTCTCGCCTTTCTCCTCTCATGAACCCCCTTTCTCCCGTAGACAGTTTCACTTCCTTTCTTGCCATCTGTACATGTATAATTGTGAGTATCTATATAAAACCTCAGACCACAAATGAGAGGAAAACACGCAGTATTGGTCTTTCTGGCACTGACTTAATCCACTTAGTAAGATTTCATCTCCAGGCTCAGCCATTCTCCTGTGAACAATGTAACTTCATCTGCCTTTATGGATGAAGAAATCTCCCAGTGTATACACTCCGTGTTTTCACAGCCATTCCTTTGCTGACAAACACCTAGACTAGTTGTATAACTAGCTGTTGTGGTGAACACTGCCATATATATGTGTCTCTGTGATAGGTTGACTCAGAACCTTTCTAGTAACTAACCAGGTGCAGCCGGATCATATAAGGTCTGCTTTTAGTTTTTCTAAAGAGTCTTCATCCTGGTTTCCATGGAGGCTGGACCAGTTGCCATGCCCACTAGCTGTGTCCAAGACTTCTCTTTCATCCCTCATCTTAAGCATTTTTTGTTTTCTTTTATATTATACACACATATATATATATATATACATATATATATATGATATATATATTATATACACAATTACATATATATATGTATCAGTGTGTGTGTATGTGCGTGTGTGTGTGTGTGACAATGCAAACATGGACGTTACAGGACAATGTAACATCTCTCCTTCCTCCCCCAAGCTGATGGATCTCTTCGTATCAGGCTTGGCCACAGGCGCCAGGATTGCCTTAGCAGTCTGCCCTGCCCTGTTATTTATGTCTTCTTAGTTAGAGCCATGCTGCCAGGGGTGAGATAGAATCTTAAAGCAGTTTTAATTTGCATTGCTCTGGTGGCTGGAACAGTTTTTTTTTTTTTTTTTTAATGTATACTTATTGGCTGCTTGAATTTCATCTCCTTTACCCTTATCGATGTCAGTGGGTAGTAGATCTCCCACTAAGGGACTAAATATGGAGCAATGGGACCATTTTGTCCCACTTATAACCTCTGACCTTGTCATACTAGAACAACAGAAACCACAAACAACATGAGAGCAGAGAGATTCCAGTAAAACTTTATTTGGAAAGACCAGAAGCAGCCAGATACGCCCTGCGTGCTCCGGTTCGTCCATATTAGACCCATGCTTTAACCCACAGCATAAAGAAATCTGAGCATGTCTTTAAATTTTTCTTCTTCCTTCTTGAACGATTTACCTCATTTTCTGCAGCTAATCCATCCCCAATGCTCTTTGGTAAAAATCTTTTCTCATTTCAAAGCAGATCCAAAATCCCACTTATATCAGGGAGCCTTCCCCAAACCATCCCCAGTCTGTGCCTTGAGTCAGTCTTTGCTCACACCAGCCTCTGTGAATATGGACAGACATCAACCACAGCTTGCTGTTCTGCTCCCTGATTCCATTCAAATACTGTGTCTTCTAGTTAAAATGCACACTACCTCACGTTCTTCCAGTCCAAGCCCTACAAAATTCCCTCATACAGATTCTTTTCTCCGTAGCATTCTTCGATGTGTGTTTTTTAAAGGTGCTAGTAGTTTAAAACTAAAACCCAATTACACACACAAAAAGAAAGCAGCAAGGGTGTTTTGGACAGGGAGTTTTTCTGCACACTGAGTTGGGATGGATGGTGCTGGGGGCTGGCTGGGTAGCAGGAGATAGAGAGATTTCTAGAAGAATGTACTGAGGACCTTTCTCCTCTCAAACTTCCGCAGCACGTGTCCTACTTAGGTCCATAGCGTAAGCACGGGGCTGTGAGAAACAGACTAAATTTATTCTAGCAGGAACTCAGCCACAGCTCCTAAACAGCAATGTCTTCAAAGGAAAAGGAGGGGCCCTCATCTTGTGAGTCCATCAAAAAAAAAAAAAAAAAAAAAAAAAGAAACCCAATTCCCACAGCCACCGTGACATGAGCTTCTGTTTATCTTACTTGAAAGCAGTGGAGCCTGCTGGGATTTGAAACCTCGGGTTCCAGAGAAAGAAGGGGTATTACCAAGACTTGCTTTAGCGTGGCTTAAGAGGTGTCTGGAATATGCCTCACCTCCCTCAGTTTTTAACTAAATCATCTAACCTCCTGATGTAAATGAGATCATTACAGGCAGCATCCCAACCTTGGGATGGGTAGGTGACGGCTAGATGGGCCCAGAGAGTCAGACCTCCTGGGAAGGATGGGGGAAGCTAGTTACACAGGCCAAATAGTAGCTGGAGCAAATTTGAACTTTCAAACACTTAGAGGTAGCAACCTCACTTGTGAGACACAAGAAGCTGCCTGTGCAGATTGGCGGCCGTCCTTTGTGTGTCCACAAAATCCTTACTTCTTGGAAAATACAGTGTACAGGAGCTGAGGGTCGTCAGCCTCTAGCTGCCATTTGACATCCTTTATCCTCACTCTGTCAATGTAGGCAATGAAAGAACTAGAAGGGTGGTACCCCATGCTGCTCAGTTTCATCCTATATAATGAGGGTCTGAACCAGAAAGATGCCTGGCTCAAAGGGCTGGAAATGGGTAAAACACCCTACACAATTCCTGATACCCAATGAGGCTGAGGTGAGTGCTCACTACTGTGGACCACGGGGATGGCTCAACCAGCAAGCACCAAGACCTGAGCTTAGTTTTCAGAACATGCAAAAATCTCTGACCATGGTGGTACATTTCAGGAGGACTTGACAGTCAGCCAACATAGCCTAATCGTAAGCTCTGGGCCAATCAAAGACCTTGTCTCAAAGGAGGTGGAGGACATTCCTGAAGAAGATATCCTCTTCTGTCTTCTGGCCTCCATAGAGGCATGCCTGTGTGGGCTTAAATGCTCATGAACACGTGTGCACATATGTGTTCATACATGGAAGCACTGGAAAATGAAAAGGTGTACTCACTACTGTGATTAGTAATGAATGGACCCACTGCCTGACAGAGGTTAACTGTACCATGCTCAAGAGTCAGGCCTTCTATCAGCAGCTAGGCAGTCAGTCCCTGTGTACACTATCTTTCACAGGGGAGTTTCCATCTCAAAGAGTCTACTTGGCTGCTGGGTAGGAAAGTATTCTTCCACAATACGTAAACAAACAATTCACACTTTGGTGCAATAGACAATGTCTATAAATACCAAAATTTGAATTTGAGTTCTCTATAATTGTTATCTATCACAAAATATAATTCTTCTGACTGTTTTGGAGGGTCAGTGGTTATTGTTTTGTTTGTTTGTTTTTATGTCCACACTTGTATTCCCAAGGCTAGGGAAACAGAGACAAGAGAGTCCTTTGGGCATGGTGACCAGCTAAGCCAGCCAACTGGTTCAATGAGAGGATCTTATCTCAAAAATTAAGATGAAGAACACATATAAATACACACACACACACACACACACAAAATCACACACAAACAGTAACACTAATAGTACTTGCTCTGGCAGTCAGCACCACTAAACACACAGGTTAGACCTAATGTCCTATGCAACAGGCCCTGGTGTAGAAAGAGAGCCCTCCAATCAGTCTGTGACAGCACTGCACAGCCATACTCCCTGTCATGGCCAGCGCAGATATGGGCTAAACTGCGGATTGATCCATGGAAGCTAAAGGCTTCCAGCATCCAGTGGACCACTCCTCACATCTTTCGGCCATTAAAGGGTGACTTGGCTGTGTGTGGCTGCCAGCACTGCCCCATATGTGGTGGGAGTGACGTGAAGCCTAACAGTTGTGATGGGATGGACAGGTGTCTGATTAAAAACCACATTGCTGTTATTTACCCAGCCACATCTGGGCAGCTCTCAAATTATGAAGACAAACAGATAAGAGACTAAGCAGATGGCAGTCCTCACAGACGGGCTTTATTTAAAGAAGTAACGTGACTCCGTAATTGATCAGCCACATTTGGGCCACCGTGGAACCCTCGGTGGCTATCACCGAGTACTGGCTGATGGCTTGTGCTCCTGATCGAGGGGTCTCTCTCCTCATGAATGAAAGGATCATTCTGCATCCTAAGCAATGAGGAAATGTAGACGCATAGAGCTGCTGTTTGCTATGGCTCTGGACCATGTTTTAGTAATTGGCAGTTGAGATAAAATATTTCAGAGACTCAGTTTCCCTGGAACAATGAAACAAAAGAACAGAAGGAAGGAAAAAGATTTCCAAACTATTTATAACTCTATGAAATGCCAAGCCAAAACTAAGGAAAGCATACATAATGCTCAAGAAAATATTCTTGAACGTGAGGTTAATACACAAAATTAAAAGGAAGTTATAAGTGAAAACTAACAAGTTTAACAGTAAGACTTTCTACAATGGCACCAATATTCATAGTTCTTAAAGCCACTGACCCCTGGGGCTGGAGAGATGGCCCAGTGGTTAGAGTACTGGCTGCTCTTCCAGATGACCTAGGTTTGACCTTGGCACCCACAGGGTGGCTCAAAGCATCCTCATGATGGTTCACAGTTCCCATATGGTGGATCACAATCATCTGGAACTATCTATCTAGCCTCAGTGGACCAAACCCCCTTTCCTGGCCTTTATGGACACTGCATGCACATGTGTAATGCACACACATACATGTAGGCAAAACACACATACACATTAAATAGATGATAGATAGATAGATAGATAGATAGATAGATAGAAAATATGATGTCATTGACTCATTTATATGTAAAATGGTATAGTTGAAGTATAAATGTTTATATCTAATGTATTTAACATAATATTCATACATTTCTCTTTTTGAGATTAAAATATGATTAAACCATCTTTCCCCTCCCCTTCCTCCCTCCAAACCCTTCCATACACTCCTCCTCTCTCTCATTCCAATAAATTTCTCTTTTTTCCTTAACTGTTGTAACGTAGATATACACATGTCTGTTACTGAACATGGTACAGCCTGCTCAGTGTAAAATGTCACTTACATGTTTTTAAGGCTGATCATTTGGTTATTGAATAACCTGTTTGTGTGCCCTTCCCACGGAAGACTGTTTCTCCCACTCTCAGCATTCCTTACTTGACTGTAGTGTATGTGTAACTGAGGCCTCCAGGCCTCCAGCCCTCCATCCATATTAATATGTCTAGTGTTGTCCTTGTTCAACCCGTGTTTGGGCAGCAATGTTGGTGAGACTTAATGGGTGTAGCTTCTGACATTCTTAGAAATTCCCTGTTCTTTTGGCTCTTACAATCTCTGCCCCCCACCTTTTGCAATGATCTCTGAGCCTTGGGTGCAGAAGCTGTTTTGTAGATGTATCCATTTGGGCTGGGCTCATAACTCTGCATTTTGACTGTGGTGTCTGTAATGGTTTCTGTTGCAAAGACAAGTTTTCTTGATATAGGATGAGGACTAGATTGATTTATGTCTATGAACATAAATATCTAGAATGTAGTTAGGAATTATGCTAACTCCATTTTTTTAAAAACCATATGTTTGTTTGTTTTTCTAAGATTTTATTCACTTTATGTATGTGAGTACACTGTCGCTATCTTCAGACACACCAGAAGGGGACATCAGATCCCGTTACAGATGGTTGTGTGCCACTGTGTGGTTGCTGGGATTTGAACTCAGGACCTCTGGGAAAGTATTCAGTACTCTTAACCTCTGGAAGAGCAGTTAATCCTCTTAACCACTGAGCCATTTCTCCAGCCTCCCCAAACCATATGCTTTTAACAGCATTTTAAAGTTAAAACTGTGGTACTGAAAAGATATCTCAGTGGTTAGGGTCTTTACTGTTCTTGGAAAGGTCCTACCTGAGTTGGTTTCTCAAAAACCAGATACAGACTCCCAACTTCCTCTAACTTTAGTTTCTGGGGATACAATGGCCTCTTCTGGTCTCTGTGGGCTCTTATATGCACATGGTGTACCTATACTCATAAAGGTTCATGCACACATGTGAGTTTTTAAATGTTTATTTCTATATTTTAAGATATGAGTTACATATACAAATGTCAAATGTTGGTAACCAGAAAGACATCTAGCAGAATTCAGCTCTGGCTGTGTGTGTCTGTCCTGCTGCAAGAACACCGTCTCAGATGTTACCCTTCATGAATAATTTAAATGAAATCTTTAAGGAAGGATCAATTTCTTCCTGAGATGAGGATATTGAACTAGATCAGCATTCCAGCCATTTTACTTCCACGTGATGCCCTTGACATTGTGATGCTGCTGTGAATGAAGGAGCATTGTTCCCGAGAGTAAGTGTCATCTCATAGACTTCTTGATCTAATACTGGGGAAAATATGTTTATCTAGAAAATGCTTCTATGGTACTTGATGGAGGCTGGACATTGATCCTAGTGTTTTGCAAATATTAGCTCATTTAAGTCCCTTAGACAAAGTATCGGAGGATTGTCATTGCCCTCCCCACCCCCACGAGAAGTAAAAAGAACATGCCTGTTAACAGATATACCCAGTCATAGTAAGTGGGGCAACCTGCTCATTTCTCCTTGTTAATTATTCTTCCCTCTTACCTTCTTTGCTGTTCCTCCAACACCCAGCTGCTTCCCACTCGGGGCTTTTGCTCTGTCGTTTAATGCCCCTCCTCAGACCTGTGTGTGATCCACATCCAAAGCTCAAATGTTCTTTAAGTCACAGTTCAAGAGGTGACTCTCGGGAAAACCTTCTCTAGCCATGTTATCCACCACAGTGGCTCTGCTCCACCTCTGCCCCTCTATACCCTCTGATTTATCTCTTTCACGGTGATTATCACTATGTGACATTATTTTATTGCCTTTTAAAAGTTCCTTGCTACTTATTAATAATGTATCCATTTTTTTCTTCTTCTAATAAACCCTGACCTTTATAACACTGAGAAGCTAATTGCCAAGTTTGCTAGTATGTCCCAGCAACAGCCACAGTGCCAATCCATATCATGTTTTTGATACACATGGGTGGATGGAAGAGTAAACGCATGTAAGCCATAAGGATTGTGGCTCTACTCATTTTCATCCTATAGAATTGTCCTTCTGTACCTATGAGTCTTGCAACAACTTCAGATAAAAATATTCAGGAAGATTTTATCTATATGGAAGATGTACCAACGTTTTTCTGCCATCTCAATAATGCAACACATAGCACACATACCACATACATTAAGCATCTCTACGGAATACATGTATCATACGTTCTCTACAGATGACTTAAAGTACTGAGAGGAAGCAATGGACGATAAACATTTCATCTCTTGCAATGTTGCACTTGAGTATTCAAGAACTTAGAAATCCACAGGAGTCTGGAGCCAATCTTCCCCTTCCCAAAACTCCAAAAGAAGATATATTATAATATATACAAGATAACTGTTTGGGCTCGGATGAGAAAGGAGCTTTAACTGACTTTTAAATCACGTATATCCTTTTGAAGGTAAATTGTAATGAAGATGGCTTTGATACTTGAAGGCTTGGGGTCAAACCAAGACATGGCTCACAATGAGTAGAGACAGCGATCAATGGGACAAAGAAACTTGACAATGAATATTCTATGTGTTGAAAAGAAGAGGAAAAACTGAGGCTGGGACTTGGTTCAGATGGTGGAGAGCATGCGTAGCAAGAACAGAGCCCTGGGTATGTGGGTGTATGCATAGAATCGCAATATTCAGCACAAGAGGTAGAGGTGAAGGGCTGGGAATTAATGCTGTTCTTGGCTATACGCAGGTTTGAGGTCAGCCTGCACTACATGAGACCTCATCTCAAACAAGAGGAGGGAGAAGAGGAGACAAGTCTACCTGCGTGCAAGGTGACACTACCACTAATGCAGTAACCCTGCATCATCTGGGGACAAGGGCTTTAAGCCCTTTGACAAGGATTCCTCAGCCTCACAAGGAGCCAGGCAAGTAACCTAGTAGCACACAGAGTCTACCTGCCTATCTGGTCTGCCCAGTGCTGGATCTGAACACAGTTAAACATTGAGCTCTCTCTTCTGCTCCCAGTGAACAGTTGTGATTTTTTTTCTTTTGCTTTATAAGAAAACATATCCCATAGCATGTTCTAGACATTAGGAAGATAAACAAGTAATCTCTTAGAGTAAAATACAAGATATTGAACTCGTTCCCCGGAGCAGCCGTCTAGCGCATGCAAGTAATTTTAGGAAGATGGAATTGATTTCTGACCTGTGCCTTGGTGTATTTGTAAGCATTTGTGTTTGATGAAAAACAGTCAAAATAAAGGACAGTTTGATTTTTCAAAAGCTTTAAAGCCTAGATCAGGATAAAAGGGAGTCACTCACACGTGACTGGACAAATGGACAAAAGAAAGAACTGACTACAGCAGACAAAATACAAACATAGAGTGAAGCCTACCAACTCTCGTACCCCATACTTCCCCTGTTTGCTTTTAACCTTGGTTGGGTAAATTCAAGATGAACAGCTTTGAGTCACAAGTTCGGTTTCCTCACCTTATCACAGTCTTTACACCCTCAGGCAGCTTTCAGCATGACCTGTCTCAGGAGAGAACTCTTGCTTTCATTGAAGGAAGAGTGTCATGTACCCATGGGAATAAGATTTGAAGTCTCCTTGATTCTATCGAAATAGGAAACCAAACTCTATCACACTCATGTGTCATCTGCATCTCATGATGCTCAGGAGCCAATGAGATGCCTTTGCACAAGAATGAGCCTGCCACCAAGTCTAAGCACTAGAGTGTTCCCGCCAGGACCCACATGGTAGAAGGAGAAAAAAACAATTCCCACGAGCTGTTCCTAACCTCCACACATGGCATGGGCATACACACTGAAACAAAATGTAATACAAAGTAATACGAAGTAAACAAAATGATGCTCAGGCTGACCTCACCGTAGAATTATCCTGGTTTATCACACTCTTCCAGGACTCAACAGGGTAGACTGCCTGAATTTAAAGCTAGTGTGTAAAACATGTATTTGAAAAGTTAAAGGACACACAGTGTAATAAGAACCCATTCTCCTTACACACACATATGTAAACACACAAACACACACCTTTACAATCTGAACTGGTTTATGCTAGATCTAAACTTTTGTGGTTCAGTGATCTTACAGAAATGTAGATATCAAACATGCTTTTCATAAGGACACAGAAGGGGGCAGGGAAACAGACAAACAAGGAGATCACAAGTTATTACAGGACTTCAAGACCTGTGATTAAGTCTTTAACGAGATTTGGCTTCCATTTCAAAGTCCATCTCCGGGTTTTATAATTAAGGTGTGAGGAGTCTGATAAACAAGCTTCTCGTCAGACGTAAACAGAAATCTGGAACTTTAGACCATACCTCTGCTCCACAGTTAACAAACCCCAGCAGGGAGCAAAGCAAGAGGCCGTAAGTAGCAGAGCCAAGATAGAGAGGGAGTAAGGCCAGGTTGACCTAAGAAAAGTCCAGGCTTCTAGCTGGAAAAATCTTTGAAGACTCCAGTTTAGCAAAGAAGTACCATTAAGATGATACGCCCTGGAGGTGGTGTCAGATTCACACTTAAGATCTGGGGAATTTTGTCTCTGTCAAGGCAGGAAGTTTTGTGTTTCCTGACAACTTGGGTTTTTTTGTTTTTGGTTTTTTGGGGTTTTTTGGTGTGTTGTTGTTGTTTGTTTGTTTGTTTTTAATCTGTATATAAAAAGTCTCATGGTAGGGGGCTGGAGAGATGGCTCAGTTATTAGAAGCACTTACTTACTGTTCTTGCAGAAGATGGGGTTCAGGTTCCAGGACACATGTAGTGGCTCACCACCATCTGAACCGCCAGTCTAGGGAATTTAGCGCCCTCTTCTGACCTCTACAGATGGTACACAAGTATGGTACAAGTATATGGTATACATAATATGTATAGGCAAAACACTCATACACATAAAATAAATAAATCTAAAAGGAATTTCTACAGCATAATTCAATCCTTCTTCCTGAAAAATGTGGAGGATATTCAATAGATAAGGCTTTAATCAGTAATTCTTTTGTGTGTCGGTGGTTGACCATACGGTAACCATAGTGCCGCAGGTTATATTCCTTAATGACGCTGTACCCATCATAGCCGATGTAAGTACACTTTGTAATTTTCACACAGTGCCAGAACTGCCTAATGATGCATTTCTCAAAAACATATTCAGCCATTAGGAGGAAAAGAAACACACAGCTGGATTCTGTAGAATGCCTGAGACAAATTTCTTCTGATCTCTCTCTCTCTCTCCTCTCTCTCTCTCTCTCTCCTCTCTCTCTCTTCTCTCTCTCTCTCTCTGTCCCCGAGAAGCTCTGAGGCTGAAGGAACAATGCCCTGTCCTTTATTTATTTTTTTTTAGCAGACCTTTCTTTGATATGAACTAAATATCACTGTCAACCAAAGTTCCCTGGAAAAGTCACACCTGTACAGAGTAGAATTTCCATGATGGTGAAGACTGGAAGTGTTGCAGACTGAAAACCCAAACTATCTTGGGCTTTTGTTAGTCCCCTTAGTGGCATTTACACTCAGCTCAAGAGCATCCTTTGGACTACCAGATAAGACCTTTGGCTTGCTTAACTCAGCAGATCACTAGCTTCCACCAACTCCAAACCCAAGACATCATCTGCAAGCTACTTTGTTTACCCAACTTTGCTATAGCCTGCCTACCTGAAGTCTCTAACCTCATTATTTGGCAAACTATTAATTTATAACTGTCTTTTGTCCTGAGGCTATAAATGTTCAACTACTTCTACAGAGAAACATGCTATCCATAGCATCCCAAGTCCATGTTCCCAGGCTCTGGTCACTGCCTAGCTATATTTTGTATGTTCCCCACATATACCAAAAGAAATGTCACATAGCATTTAATAACAAAGATGTAAGAATTCATATATGAAAAGGATATGTAAAATGTAAAGAAACACACAAAGCTGTGAAATAATAGAGATTATATATTCCTTTTTGTTTTTTTAAAATAAAGTGTGTGTGTGTGTGTGTGTGTGTGTGTGTGTGTGTGTGTGTGTTTATATACATGTATCTGCTGACTGGCATTCTTGTTCCCTTGTTTTGGAACCAACAATTCCTTCTTCGAGTTCATGTGGTCCTAAGATTTGCAGTCACCAATGTTAACTGCCCCACCCACTCTGTTCACAGAGATAAAGACTAACATTGAGTTCAGCCTGTTAGAGTCTTCATGAGCAACAGAGGTTGGTCCAAGCACAGCACAGTGCTGTTCTTCCAAAGACTGGCCTATAGGAACCTGGATAAGGAGGATTCTTCTATGGAAGCAGGCACACTATATACAGAACCTGCTTTCCACAGAGAAGGGACAGGGGTCCTGTTCCATTCCTCTGCAACAAACTGGAATGAAAAGCCAATTTTTATAATAGAGAAGGGTCCAGTTGTGACAGAATCCAGGCAGGCACCTGGCCTTCCCCAGTGCCCTAAGCTCCTGATTTCCCTTTGGCTTAAGCAGCTAGTTTGAACTGGGTTTCTATCCTGTTCAAGTAAAAGAACTCCCCTGGAAATCACAAAAACATGCATGGACTCCTTCATATGCCTCCCTCAAAACCCCAAAACATATCCAAACACCTCGACAGTGCTTATATCTGAAAAATCTGTGGTTGAGAGTTAAGATAAAAAAAAAAAAAAAAAACAACTCGATCAATTAGATTTTTTTGACTTTGACTTTCGTACAAGCACAGTGTTACTTTATGATTTAAAAAAAAAAAAAAAAAAAAAAAACAGCTTTTTCAGAAACACTCTGTGCTCACATCTTGAACAAGAGCCACTGAACCCATTCCCTCAGGACAGCAGTATGTGAAATAGGCAAAATTGTACCAGGCAAACTCACACCTCAAGTGGGTTTGCTTGATTCAACTCATTGTATAGTTCACAGTTGGAAACTGGAATTTTCCAGAAATATAACTTAAGACTCCTTCATCTTTACCTTTTCTGCTAAAATGCCTTTTCTCCCTGTAAATGTGATTCTGGACAGCCAAAGAACAAGGTTTCATACCACCTCCAGCCCATTGCTTTATGGTTTCCATAACCTAAAATCATGCTCCATTTTTCTCTCTTTGAGCCACTGAGAACAAGGCAGTAATCTCCAAGGACTACAGAATAACACTACCAGCTTCTGTCAGATTAAAATATGAGACAAATTAACCCTCATTAAGAGAATGCACCTGCAACGCTGCTTACCAACTGTGAAAAGTCGACCGGCCGCATCTCCGCGTCCATATTGTCTTCACCCCTCATTAAGCAGCCCCCTGCATTCTGCTGAGCGACCACTGTGGTGATGGACAGCAGAGGAAACAACCGGGTAGGAAGATGAGAACAGGCTCAGTACAGCATCATGAACTGCAGGCTGCAACATTTCATATGGGAAACCTGACATAAAAATCTGTCTTATTTGCTTGGGGCATCTGAGGGTGGGATGGGAAGCCAAACATTCATTAAAGCTTTGTGTTGCGGTCTGGTTTATTCCATGATTTCAAAAGTACATCGGTTTCTTGCTGTGGTGCACCTTGGTTGGCCAGAGAATCACATTTTGGAAAGTTAAAGTCTGATGTTTGACCTTAAAATGGGATTGTTGTTAGTGTCCCTACGTAGAGATTCCATTTCTAGGTACAGGGTTCAAGGTAAAATGGACCATCTCTGAGACAACAGGGCTTGTGCTCAGAATGTTCCTCTTCAGGAATGCCTTAATGTCCAACTAAGGAGAAAAGGGAACTCAGGGAACCCAATGGCCTCTTCGAGTTCAAGTGGCCAAGAAGCCAGAGAGCTGGCCCTTAAACAGATGTGCATGATTCCAAATTCCTATTTGTTGACTGTGCTATAACATGGGTATGCCAACCACAGCCCAGGGGCCCTGGACTTACTTCCTGTTTCTAATAAAGTTTTATCTGAACACGCCGTACCATCTAGCATCTAGGGATGCATCTAAGTTTCAACAGCAGAGCTGAGTGCATGTGGCCAGAACCCCACAGCCTTGAGCATGTCTATTCTGCCTCCTCCCAAGAAAGTTCACTCTTTCACAGTACCATTGTCCTGGTCCACGAGACAAGCTTAAGTCAACATCACAAGAACCAAACATTTTCGGACAGAGTTCACCCCTGTAGCAAACACCAAGCCCATTTCCTAGCCTTCTGTGACACGATGGCCTAGAATTATGTAACCAGTCCAATATTCTACCTGCTGCATTTTAGTCCCTGACATGGACAGTGCTCCTGATTTTTGGAATCATGAGTAATGGGGGTAAAATGTGAGAAAAGGTCTTTTTGAATTATGTGCAAGCTTCTTCCCTTTCAGCCATTCCCCGCAGTCACTCTCACACAAGCCCATGGTGGATGCCTTGTGCAAAGCTCATGACAGACATTCTTAGGAACCCTAAATGCTGTTCTCCAGGCTTTCACTGGTAGCCTTTTATAGAGAGTGAGAACGTAAAAGATGAAGAATTGAGGAGAAAGAGGAGAAAGAAGGAGGGGAATGGGGAGGAATAAAAGGATGTAGAGGGGAGGAAGGGGAGGAAGTAATAAAGGAGAAAGAAAGAAGGAAAATAGGGTAAAAGAATAATGGGAGGACCAGGAGGAGAAGGGAAAGAGTAAAAGGAAGGGGGAAGAGAGGAAATGAGAGAGAGAAGAACAGGGAGGAAGAGAGAGGGAGAGGGAAAAAGGGGGAAGGAACAGGAGGTTGTGGTGGTGGTGGGATAAGAGAAAAGCAAGAAGCAGTAGCTATATAGAACAAACCTTCCAGAATCAGACCAGACAACACAGCATCAGAAACACACGCTCGCTTACAACAGCAGAACACAGCTTCACAGTCTCACACGCAAGATATCATCAAAATATGGTTTTCCTCTGCTCTTGCCTTTAAGTGTATTAAAGAACCAATTCTAGAAACTCAAATTTTGCTTCCTATAACAGCTCCTCTGGTGATCTCCAGTGATTAGATATTCACTGACCAGTTACCATCTGTGCGCCTGTCATGGACTGAGTATAGAACATACACTGGTCATTGTATTCAGAATGTATCCACTCCAGTGGAGAATAGAAATAAGAGTATTTTAGATATGTCTGGGGAGATGGATGAGTTGATGACGTACTTTGCCATGCATACATGAGGTCTCTAACACATTAAAAAAAAAATGGAGCACTATGGCATGTACCTGTAAACCCTGCACTGGAGAGGCAGAAACAAGTGGATCCCAGGAACTTATTAGCCATCAGCTTAGCTGAGTCAGTAATATTCATGGCCAGCAAAAGACTCTGTCTCGAAATGTAGGGCAGAGTGCCAGCAAGATGCTCAGTGGGTAAAGGCACTTGCCACCAAGACTGAGTTCTGTTTGGTAAAAAGAGAACTAACTCCCATACAGTAGCCTGTGACCTCCATGTGCTTGCACACACAGAGACACACACAGCTTTGCATACACAAATTCACACAAAAATAATACTTCAGATACAGATAGATATACTACACAGGAAAAAGTAGCAGGTACAGTGTAAGATAATAATGGTGCAGGGCTGCTTTTAGATGGTAAAATGGGACTGATAGTTACCACATGCCAGGCGCTGTGGACAAGTTAGGGCAAGAAGCATAGAGAAGATCATCAGGTCTCCATAAAGAACTCCCAGGCCACAAACTAAGCTGGTTCTGTAAGGCCAGACTTAGGAGCCCTCTTGAATGGTACAACTGTAGTACTTCTTGAGGTTTTAGTTAGAATTAGAAGCCTCACAATGATTCCGTGCTGTTTTATTATTATTTCATTGTTCCTGCTTATTATAAGAAGAACATAGTCTCTGGGATGCTTCCGAATCAGCTGCACAGTATATCAAATTTGAACATACTCCAGAAAGAACTACATAATTGCAAACTGAAAGAGATGTAAACCCTTCATTTTTTCCTGAAACCAAAGCCACAGGATCATCCTGTTCTGTACAAGAGTTTGCTCCTTGCAGATTAGACACCTGGCTGTATCCAGAGAAACTGCTCCACGTACACACTCTTAGCCTACCGTCATGGGCATCCATCAAAGCAGCCTTACACCAGTCTTCCCTCCCCAGCAGATACCATCAGCAGCCACTTTACAGTAGAGAAGGGCAGACTGTGATTCATGAGCCAAATCTGGCCCACTGTCTATTTTCCATAAAGTTTTATTGGAAAGCAGCCATGCCCATTCATACACATATGATCTATGGCTGCTTGTTTATTGTAGAGGGATCAATGGTTGCGACAGACTCCGCATAGCCTGGGAAAACTAAAGTATTTACTCACCGGGGTCACTTATAGGAAAGGTTTGCTAGCTCTTCAGGCTTAGAACACATGAATATATATGTTCCTACAGAACATAAGTAAGTACACCTTTTATCAATTATTCCTCTCTGTGGCCATTATTTTAAACGAGGCTAAAAGGATAGCTCAGTGGTTAAGAGCATTTGTTGCTCTTCCAGGGGGCTCAAGTTTGGTCCCCACCTAGGAAGCTCCCAGACACCTGTAACTGGAGCTCCAGGGTGCCATCTCATGGGTGCCTACATGAATGTGCTCATATAGAACACACAAATGCACAACAGAAAAAAAGAAAGAAGTGACTACCTAACTGTGCCATAGAATTGTACCGTACGGCACTTTTCCTGACTTCACTGTAGCAGGTGGATATCCCTCTCCTAATATACACACAACCCCAGGAGACAAAACTAATCAGTTCTGATGCTTTTCTGTTGCTGAGGCTAGAGGTGACCTTTGGGTCCTTCCCCTAGCAGTTTAGTCAGCCATGGCCAGTAAATCAAGGCTGTCTAAAGATATCCATTTGCCATCTTGGGCTGTGATCTGGAAGCGGGACTTTGTGAGATTTTTGGCATGCTGTCAGCCACTTTCCTCCCACATACCCTAGCTTCATTTCAGGAGCTAGCTTCATTTCCACGACGTTTATTTCTGAGAAGTAGGAAAAGGACACTCCTCTAGGCCTTTCCCAAGGTAAGCCAGCATCGTTCATGCCTGAGAGCTGAGTGTCCGCTATGCAAGAGCCTGTGGCTCCAGCTTTTTCTGTGGGAACCTAAGATCTCAGCAGAAGAGCCCAAGTTTCTTCTTGATTCCTTTCTTTTCTTCCTGTGCCTGGCAAACTACTGAAATGCCTCCAGGAAAGCCATGGGAAGGCTGGTCAGAGGGTTATCTGTGTTCTTCTAACTGCTTCTGGCCTCCGGAAGTCAGAAGAAAATAAAAGCATCCCATGCACTTCAATCACTGGCTAGGTTTCAGCTCCCCAGCGCTCCCCCACCCTCCTGCTCCCCAGCGACCAACCCAATATGCCTCCACACTCCCTCTACCACACACTTTATTATTACCTCAGGGTCAATACCTTTATAAACATGCCTCTGACTGACTTCTTAGATAACGTCAGGGTGCTCCTTTGCAAGCAATAAAAACAACCTGGCCCAGGATGTTATCAAGAAGAAAGTAATTACAAAGTCCCGAGCCGAAGTGCCTGGGAAACCAGCATCCCTTATTATTGTCTAATTCTTAGAACAAGGAGGGCCTAGCTTAATATAACCATCAATCTCATATCTGCCTATTTCAAAGAAGCCTTAAAAAACAAAGACACAAGAAATTATGTATTTGTCTTGGCTAGCAATTCTTGATCATGTGTTATTTGATCACACACACCACAGGTACATAAGGCAACCTTCAGACAGCTATGAAGATATTGGACCAGTCTTGCACTTAGAAATAACCTTGACATGCAGCATCCTTCCTCTTCCTTGCCTTCCAGCAGACTGCTCAAATCTCCCTACTGATGGCAACGTCAGTGTCTGCAACATTAAACACCAGGAAGCAAGTAAAGCACTCAGAGGAAAGGACCCCTGCCCTTTGATGATCTCCTGTATCCCCATATTCCTGACTCCTGTGTCCAAGGAAGAGAGGCTACCAAGGACATGCCAGTGGGAAACAGAAGAGATGTCCCTGGCTTTCATGCCACCACTCCAGAATTCCAGAAGAGAATGACTTTGGTAGGACTCACAAACAAGATGAGAGAATAGATATGGTAACTAGCATAATTTAACCATTCCACAATATGCATATCAAAACATCCTATGATACCCTATAAATATATGCATTTAGACATAAAGTGGAAGAAAATAATGACGTCATAAGAAATGACAGAGTGAGGCACAGACAGATAGGCTGGTGTGGTGCCCTTGGTCTGCTTGTTCAAGGTGGATCTTTATGGAACAGCATCTTTGGAGCTAAGGCTTGAAGGATAGAAGAAATAAGGTCAAAACCACCTAAGGATAACCAGAGCAGAGAGATGAGTCTGTGTAAAAGCCTATAGAGCAAACCAGTGTAGTTGGTGTTCTTCAAATTTCCTATATTATCTGGATCATCTAGAAGACTTGTTCAGCATACATTGTGGACCTTGCCCTCAGTGCCTGCTAAGTGGATCCAAAGTGGGTCTAAGAATGCCAGTGTCTACACATCCCCTTCAGTTTCTGCTGTTGCTAAGCCGTAGTCCACACGTTGAAAACCACTGGTCTAGAAAAGGATGCTACAAAGGAAAGATGAGATGCCTTAGTGGTGAAGGGTTAAGGGCACCTGCTGCTCTTCCAGGGGATGGGAGTTCAGCTCACAGTACCTATGTCACACCAGGAAGCTCATGACTACCTGAAACTTCCTTGATTGCCACCCTCCCCACGCAGACAGACACATAGATAGATAGATAGATAGATAGATAGATAGATAGATAGATAGATAGATAGATAGATAGATAGATAGATAGATAGAAGATAGATGATACAGAGGGACAGAGAGCATGAACATACACTCCAACAGATGCATGGGAATAAATGTAACTGAATCTAATAAGAAAGAAAATGAGGCTGCAAATGTCTTACCCAAAGGACCCAATAATAAACAGTGTCACCTCCCAAAGCAGTCAGGACATCTCTAGTGCAAGCCCGATACAAGCCTGATGTTGTATGACCAAACAGCCAGGCAATAAGCAGAGAAAACAGGCATGTCAGCGTTTTGATGAAACTGTAGTCACACAGTTAACACAAAGAGGCTAGGTATCACCGTGGTACTGTAATCTCAGTCTCACGAGGCAGAGTTGGAACAACTAGGAATTCAAGGCCAACTTGGGTGATAAGAAGGCTGCTCTGAGCTCTACAAGACCTTGTCTCAACAACCACAAAGGTTTGGGGGGTATTAGCAGTAGAGAGTTTGCTAAGCATATTGCTAAGGTCCTGGGTTCTAAATCTGCCACTAAGAAAAAAAAAAGAGAGAGAAGGGGAGGGGAGGGGAGGGGAGGGGGAGGGGAGGGGAGGGGAGGGGAGGGGAGGGGAGGGGAGGGGAGGGGAGGGGGGGGAGGGGAGGGGAGGGGAGGGGAGGGGAGGGGAGGGGAGGGGAGGGGAGGGAGGGGAAGGAAGGGGAGGGGAAGGAAGAGAAAGCAGGAAGATAGGTAGGAAGCTGGAGGTAGTCTGTGGTCCATAGTTTGCCTACCTTTGAACAAACAGAGCAGAGGCCAACAAGAAGCCCACTTTAAATTATTACTGAGTAGCAGAAAATTAGTCCCTTATTGGTTATCAGCCCTGAAATCACATACGAGCAAAACTAAACAGACTCAGCAAGTTGTATTTGATGGATGGATGGATGGATAGATGGATGGGGAAGATGTGATGCATTTACAACTAAATATTGCTCATCTTTAAATAAAACTGAAATCATAAAATTTGCAGGAAGTGGATGGACTCACAATGTGTAATTTTAAGTGATGTGATTTAAACTCAAAAAGAAAAGAAAAACACATGTTCCCCCTCACATGCACATCCTAGCCTATCAGGTTCACATTTGTATATATTTGAACAACTGTGTGGGTATAGTGTAATATTTGCAAAGGAGACAGATGAGGTTAACAGTGGGCGAAGAGGAAGGTTGGGATATAGGCAAAAGGATCCAAGTCATAAAGATATATAATTCAATGTTTCTCTAGTTACAACTCAGTTGTGATGTTTTTTCTCTATGGTGGATAACTATATGAAATAAAATTGCTAGTGAAAGTGGAAAATCCTAAGTGATGCTCCATGGCTTCAGGACGGTCATCCTAACTGTACAGGAGCTAGAGATACATGGTCTGGGACTGGGCAAGTGTTTGCTTAAGTGGCTACTTAAGCTACTTAAGCTGTGGAATATTTTAGTTGTGAATTCAGGAACACTAAGGTGATTTAAGAAAGGCAGTCAATCAGTTGTGAGCAGGGGGACAACTCAGTTGCAGCAGCTGCCATGGCCTGCCTAAAATTCCTTGGGGAGTCAAAAGCAAACCGGATCCTCGCACCTCTTATGTATGCCCACAGCACCAGGCTTGCAGCTTCCATGTCTAGTAAGAATAGTTGACCATGTCGTCCTGCATCTCAGAGAGGAAGACAGATCCACCTCCTTCAAACCTGGCCCCAGCGGCCAGGGTAGCACCTGGCATCCTGAGAGGGTGACCACTGAACAATCAACTCTTGCCCTTACCCTTCTCAACGGCACGTTCAATGGCTTCCCGCCGCCCTCCCTGTACTTCATTGTGTGTGGCTTTCTTGCAATCTTGTTAAAATACGGAATCTGATTCGGGTCTCCGGGTGGGACCGAGACTCAGCATTTCTAATGAAATCGAGATGCAGAGGCTGCCCCATCAGTGGCCTCACTTCAAAGGGAAGATTTGAGGAAACACAAAGACCTTCTAAAGCTGTGTGAGAGGAGGCCCCTGAATCCCTTTCTCAAACACTGACTGATACAGAAACCCGGGACCCTAGGACCTCAGCACCAGCTTTCCCGCTGATGTTAAAAGAAACCCCACGTGATGAGCAGCCAGGAAACCATGCCTTACAGACCTCATTACATCTGTTATTTTAACCACCATGATCATTAAACGTGGAGATTTACCCCACGCAGCTCACTGTGGCACGAGGGCACACTTCGACATTTAGGTCTAGCATATCCAGCCTCTCTGCTGTCCTTCAAAATCATTTTGTCTAACAAAGGAATGTCACAGGCTGTAAATCACAAGAACCCTTTACCAGGCAAAGCCCTGAACGCCTCTGTCAGGCTCGGACTTGAAATGGGCCATGGTCAGAATGTTCTAAGTGCATGTTGTTCCTAAGGCTGCCAGCTGAAGCACAAAAGATGCTTCACATCAATGTGGAATAGCTGTATCTTGGAGCTGGGATATTAATTTGTCGTCCACAAACATCTTATCTTGAACGATGAAGAAACTAAGCCCAGAGATGTTAAGTGACATTCTTAGAACTCCACAGCAAGCTATAGACAGGAACTAGAATCAATGTTTACTGAATTCTGACCCTGAAATCTTTTGTTTCTGGGAATAATTCTCAGAGTTCATGGCTGGCGTGGGTTCATTCATTATCTGTTCCTTTCTACAATAAGTACAGAAACAGAGAGGTAAGGCTTAAAATTTTTCATGTCAATGAAATAGTATGGAGATACCCATTGGAGTCTGTGCCATGCCGTACAGGACCAGGCCATTTGTAGACTGTTAACTTCCTGGTGAACATGAGCTGCATCTGTAGTCATGTGCAGTAGAAACAGGATCAGGCCTGCACTCAAGATAAGACTTGGTCTTTCACAACAGGACCCAGCTAGCACAGCGATTATACTGGAAACGTGCTTAAGAACCCACTCTGGTTGTAGCACCCAAGATTGAATATTGGAACACAGAAGAAAAGAGAAAAAGAAAAGAAGAGGAAAAAACCCACTCTGAGGGGCTGGAGAGATGGTTCAGAGGGTAAAGCACTTGCCTCGCAAGCATGAGGCCTGAGTTCAATCCCCAGCTCCCAGGTTAATGGTCAATGGGAAACATTTCATTCTCAAAATTTTCTCTCTTCTTCTTGTTATCGGTAGCTCTAAATGCTAATGGATCTGCTGTAAGTGGGAATCCTGGGGACAGAATCTAGTATTGGCAGTTTTCTATTTGCATCTGTGTACATTTTTAACATTAATGTGGGATGTAAAGTTAATTAATGTGGGGATCGAAGGCTTCACAAACAAGCATCAACAGTACCCCTTCACAACCATCATAAGAAACCTATACGTATCAATGAACCCAGGGGAGATGGTAATTGTCTACCCCAGTGCACAGCACAGCTCCAGCAATGGAAAGTCAAGCTCCTGTGTTCACCAATCTATGTCTGAATCATACACAACATAGAAATATGGACTCCTGAGTCTGTCTGTTTGCATTACACCTGAGCTTTGTCACCTAACCAGTGGGTAGCATTCAGGAAGCTGCCACCACCCTCACTACCTTTAAACTTTTTCATCAGCAAATGGGATTTAAAATGTCTCTGCTTCCAGGAGCATGTTAAAAGGATTAAACAGAATCATCCATGTAAATGCATAAAATGCAGTGATGGACACTCAGCAGGCACAAAACTGAACTGTAAGAGGGTGGGAGCCGGCTCCCACCAGTCCAGCTCCTTCAGAAAAGACACGGGTTTCAGGGGGAAATGGTGTGAGATTGTTTACACATGTAAATTCCTGATCTTTTCGATCTACAGAATACAAGTAATGATTTTCTTAAATTAAAAGCGATTATAAACAGACCACAGGGGCCAAGCAGGTTGACTCTCCCGACATGAACAGGTTACACAAGCCTAAAAGTAGATTAAACAAACTCCTTCCCATTTCTTACTCCCTCGTTCTTTCAGGGGGTTGGAATTGATTCAATCTATTTACAAATGAGATTATCTGTAGCCTGGGCTTGCCAAGAATTAAGTAACTGGATGATACAGTGTGACATTAATTTCTCTTCTGATGTGGTCAGGAGTAGGCCACTGGGCAGTTCTGCAGCTGCCAAGGGCCATTTGGCAGCTGTTTCCTTGGGCGGTTTGGCCTTGTTTGATTCACGTCCCAGTGGCCAGGGCTGAGCAGATGGAGTCACGCTTTGTAGAGGAGCTGACTGTCTATCACAGAGGAGCTGAGCTTAGACCTGCAATGGATTCTACAGGGTTGCCCGTTGTACACTCAGCACAAAAAGCGATGGAACACAAGGTTGGCCTGGGGAGGTGTGAAAATAAGACCCTGTACCTTGAGCTTAGACTGTCTCCCATAGTTGAAGGGAAAAAGGGTATAGAAAACCATCAATGACCCCTATTGCTGACCAATATTCAAACTAGACAGAGAAGCAGCTGAGGTGATTCTCCAGAACTCCTGGGTCATCCTGGTTTAAAAATACCAAGATAACAAATGTGGACAACAGAGAAAGGAAAATTACTACACAACAGAAATCTCCTCTCCTGGAAGATATTTCCTCCACTCTCTAGTGGCCTTTTAGGAACACAGCTAAATGACACAGAAAATGAAAAGAGGGTTGCTTCCCAATATTACCCTTCTACGTTTCCTTGCTTCATCTCCCTGCCTGCAGCAGAGAGCCTCAGGGAGCCCTATAGAAACTCTAGGGAAACTAACTCGCCACTCTTCTGGGCTTATGGAGTTTGGCACTGAATCATCCAGTAGAGCAGTAATTAACCACAGGGTGCCATTTAAACCTAAATAAAGTTTCCAGTTCTCTCCCATGTGTTACTAGCTACATTCCCTAGCCTTAAGAGTGGCTGTGACCAGCTGCTACCATGATGGACAATGCTGATACACAGTGCTTCTCTCGTGATACAAAGTTCTGTCCCCAGTCTAGAAATGAGAACTAACACAATCCAGTGAATCCTTGGGGATGAAGAAGCACTGAGGAGACAGCCATGTCATGACTGGCTGCTAAGGAAAACACTTTGATGCTAGGTCTAAAAGCATTCAAAGACAGATAAACATATAAGCGTAGATAGATAGATAATAGATAGATAGATAGATGATAGATAGATAGATAGATAGGTGGATGATTGATGGATGGATAGATAGATGCATATATACTTACATACATCTATATATACATCCATGGAGCTTAAAGAGGTCCTATCATTGGTCTTACTCTCTGTAGGTAAGACTGTAACAAAAGAAAGGAAATGTCCAAAAGAAATATTCTAGAAATTTACTTTTTAAATGATTTGCCAAAAAAGTACTTATCAGAGAAAAAAGATAAGAAATGGTTTATATACACATAGGCAATGAAAAACACTTCTCATTGCATGACGAAATTTAGCACCACAAATAAAGAGGGTTTCTAAATGCTAATAATATGGAAAATATTTTTTAAAGGATTGCCAAGTATCTTATACCATATGTACACATACGTATGTGTGTGTGTGTGTGTGTGTGTGTATGTGTGTGTGTGTTGCATATATGTGAAAATAGAGGAGGAATCATTTGGAAAAAGGACAGGAACTAATGAGACAAAGAAGGGGAGGAAGGGAGGACCAGAGAAGATAATGGAGAAAGAATATGGTCAAAAACCATGAAATACTTGAAGAAAATTGACATTATGAAACACATGGCAAAATATACTGTACTTGTTGGAATTAAAATTTTAATTTTTTTGTATTTCCCTGAAAATGAATGTATATCCATGTTTCACCTAATCAAATACTTGTTGCATATTGAGCATAGTTAGAGGCCAAGGCCTCCAAAACATTCAATCCTGACTTCATAGTTGGGAAACAGAAACAAAGAGAGATGGTGTTGCCAGTCTGTGATCCCAAGCCATGTCCATTTTCCCTCTTGGACCAGTAGCAATGCCCAGTGCTGACAAAGCAAAAAACAGAAAAATAGAGACAAAGAAATTGATATCTCAACATACTGGGGATTGGAAAGTTAACAGACATAAGAAATAAGAAGGAAGCTATTCATGACTTTCCTGGAATGAGTGAAGATTTCCCAGGAATATGGGGATAACTCTCTTCACTTTTTCACGATCTTTCCAGTCATCATTGTGGCAGTTGTCAACACCCTGGAGGTGTCATTCGACATCCAGGAGGTAATATGGTGACGTTTGTTTAGAGGCTGTTGGGTATACACTCTGGCAGTCATCTTGGATCCAACTACTCTTGCCCAACCTGAAAATGAGCTGTTGGCCAGTAGGCGTCTTGTTCTTTGAGACAATTAAGTTTAGGGTAGGGTAGAGCTTAGCAAGGTCTTGTGGTCAGTCAGCAGAGGCTTAGGGCAGAGAAAAGCCTCCCTCTTATCCCTCCCCTTGTTCCTGACACTTGTTAATCTTCTATATTTTAAGCTTGAATTTGAGAGTCATTAACAGAACCATTAGTGAGGAAAACCTTGTCCCTTACTAATCTTGCACAGGGTTGGCTATAGCCTAGTCGAAGGTCTAGCTGTTCATAGCCCTGAAATGATTATCATTTGTACCTTTATGGCCTCTAGCCCTTCATTTAGGAATGAGACCAGACAGGCCCAATGAGCAGAAGGATTCGAGGAGCCATTAGGAGTCTCTAAGGGACAAAGGCAGGTAATGCCTGGTAGTTCCTCTTTAACTATGTTGTAAGTATTCGGGCCTGAGATGACTGGAGTTTAATCATCAAGACAGGTTAATTTTTCTAAAAGCCTAAAGGCTCCCTCTTCCTTCTATGATTCTACTCGTGTTTATATAAAAACTACAGCAAGTGTTGTGTGTCCATCACAGTTTCATTTAATCTTAGACTAGAAAGAATCATTACAAATCCTGGGCCACAGCTTAGAAAAACAAAAAATAAAACAAAACAAAAAACAACAATAACAAAAAAGACAACCTGGCAAAAACAAACAAGTAAAGATGCCAACTAAAGATGTTTATGTTCCTATGTGACTTTTGAGTGATTAAAAACCACAGGCCTCACACTGCAGCTTCTATCACGAAGCCCAGAGTTTGGATAACCCACCATGAAATCCTGAGACAGACAACAACTGAAAGACCAATCAGGAGCTAATGTGTTCTACTTTCTGTTGTTAAGACAAAATACTTGGATACACAAATTAAGATTCATTTTGGTTCATCCAAGTTTTCTCCGGGCTACTTTTAGAGAAGTATGACAAGCCTCTTGGTCTTGTCTTATCTTGTCTTGGTCTTTTAGTCTTGTGTCCCTAGACCCGCTGTGTCACCTCTTGCAATGGGTCAGGGTCTCCTTGACCAAACAACTCCTTTAGGGATCAATGGAGACATGCTCTTCTCCGGGGACCCTTTACAAATGTGCACTAGTTGACTTCTTGTCTCTGAATTCCTCAAGACTCATCTAATCAAAAAGTCAGTAAACCAATTGGAGTTTCAAGGCTCCTTTATAGAGTCCCACCTTGCCCTGTGTTTGGCTGGTCTTGTAGGGTGATGACCAAAATATTGACTGTCCTTTTACCCACCCCTCTTCATTGGCTTTGGTCCCTGCATTTGGTCCTTGGATAGCCAGAAGACTAGTTCCACCAGCCTTGAAGTGGAAGGAATAGTTCTAATCTTAACATGTGCAATTTTCTCTGGATAATGGACATACTGCCATGAAATAATGCCATACACAGCTCAGCTCCTGCTTCCAGGCAGATTCATTCCTGTCTAAACCCTTACTATTTTCTCAACCTTGTCACAACTTATCCAAACCCTTAGTCTAACCTACTGTCTCTCTCCTCCATACTTTAACCATAATTTGCCCCTCACATCTTGTGAGTTTCCTCATAAAATGTTTCATTTAACTTTGCATACAGAATTAGTGATATTCTGATATTGTTATCAATCTTTAATAAGTGTACAAATTACTCATGTTTTAGAACTATGTGCTTTTTCTTTCATAATTTTAAGTTTGCAAATGAATCCAAATACGTTTAATATCATATCAAAGTGCATAGACTTTAAACTTATTAATAACTGATGCAATTTTTTACTCATATTTTTATTTCTGCGTATATTTTATTCTTAAGGCACACAATATATTTTGATTATATTCACCCTCCACTGCCTCCTCAACTCATTCCAGACCTACCCCCCCATCCAACCCCAAAATAAATAGTCCACCAAATCTATTGTGTGCTGCTTACTTATTCAGGAGTGTTGGGTCATTCATAGACCATGGTTAACACAGATACCCACAACCATAGTCTTAAAGAAAACTGACTCTACCTTTCCAAGGACTCCTCAGTGGTGCCATGGGTAGGAGTCAGGCCTTATAAAGCCCTACTCCTTCATGCTAGAATGTTATCTGGCTTGATCTTGCACAGGTCTCATGAAGACAACCACAGCTGCTGTGAATTCATGAGTAGCATCCTGCCATGCCCAATAGACACTCTTTCCAGTCCTTTCTGACTTCTGGCTCTGACAATATTTTCTATCCCTCCTCCACAATAATCCCTGAGTTTTGGGGCAGTGGTGAGCTATGATATAGAAGTACCATTTGTGACCAAGCACTTGGCAGATTCTTATTGCCTGGAATTTGACCAGTTGTGAGTTTCTGCAATATTTTAACTTTCTACTGAGTAAATTGACCTACATCTAGTGTATAATACTGAACTTCATCTAACTTAACATAATATAATATGAAATAGTTATAAAATAAGATTTTAAGTTACTGAAAAGGATTTTTTTTTAAGTTGTGGGAAATTCAGGGCTGGAGTGATGGCTCAGTGGTTAAGAGTATCGGCTGCTTTTCCAGAGGACCTGAGTTTGATTCCTAGTACCCACATGGTGGCTCACAACCATCCATAACTGCAGATGACCTCAAACTTCAGAAAATCTGATGCTCCCTATGACCTCTGAGAGTATTGCACATGTGTAGTGCACAGACATATACATAGGCAAAATACCCATACACATAAAATAATAAAATAAAATAATTTTTAAGTTGTGAAATTCACTTACAGTAACTATTCTGTTTACATTTACTGAACTTGTCCATTCCTAACAACTGTCTGAATTACTTATGGAAGTTTTGATGCACTAAGGAGCTAGCTAGCCATCACTTGACCATGTTTTTATAGCAGGAGAAGTGGGGTTTTCCTACATTGTATACATGTATATACTGACCATGTGGCATAACTGTTTTTACTAAACCAACAATAAACAAATCTTTACTTAACATTTTCCCCAGTCATAGAAAACTTGAAAAATATTTTGCTTCATACTTTTTAACAGGTACTCATTTATTTGGTCCCATGATAGTTTGGAAGCATAAGAACACAGGTAGGCATAACATACCCACAGGCATACACATATAACATTAAAAGATAGACCAAAAAGGAAGAAAGAATTTATAGCTTTCATTTAGAGTATCTGTATTAGTCGGGGTTCTCTAGAGTCACAGGACTTATGGAATGTCTTTATATATTAAGGGAAATTATTGGAATGACTTGTAGGCTGCAGTCCAACTAACCCAACAATGGGCAGCTGTGAGTGGGAAGTCCAAGACTCTAGTCGTTGCTCAGTCTCACGAGGTGAGGTATTTCAGTTGGTCTTCTGTATAAGAAGGAATCCTGGAGAAGTAGATTCCAACATGTGCTGGCAAGTAAATGCAAGCAGACAGAAAAGAAAGTACCCTTCCTTTTTCCATTGTCCTTAGGCCGGCCTCCAATAGAAGGTATGGCCCAGATTGAAGGTGTGTATCACCATGCCTGCAGCTAAGCTTTTCTTTACTTGGAACTTGCTCTGTCCCAGGCTGGCCTTTAACTCAGAGATCTGCTTGCCTCTGTACTCTGAGATTAAAGTTGTGTACCACCTTGCCTGGGCCTTAAGCTTTTCATGGCCACTATGCACCAAAATCTGGATCACAGATGTGCCCTCCATTTTTAGATTATAGGTTATTCCAGATGTAGTCAAGAGTTGACAACCAGGAATACCCATCACAGTACAGCTTTCCTGCTTTTCAAGTTAGATTGTTTGCCTGACTCCTTCCTCCACAGGCCCACACAGTCCTGAATCCTGAAGCTGAACTTTCAAAACTGTGGCTTTGACTGAAACAGGGTAGACTATTTACTTAACCTGATGATGGCTGAGAAGGACCTAAATGAAAGTCCAGTAAAAGCAAAGATGCCAAGAAGCGAGGCTCCCATGCAGACGTAAGTTGATCTGGATCCTTTCCCTGTCCGAAGAGCCAACCAGCAGAAAAGGAGACATCTTCACAAGATGAAACCCTTTCATGAAGGGTCAGGGAGTCAGGCTTTCAAGAGCTGGTAGCTAAATCCTAGGCTAACTTCTTTCTAATCATTTGTAGCCCTTCAGTGACCTAGGCAAACAATACTCTGTAGGTCCGTCCAAAAGGGGAGTTCTCTTCCACATTCTGACCTTTCTTTTCCTGTTATGACTTATTGCCACTTTTACAAAGAGCTTTTTATAGATCTTAAAATGTTTCTCGCTGCTTCAATTTTACACAGGACCCATAAGAAATATGAAGTTTTTTTTTTCTTTTTCTTTTATTGCCCAAGGTCTTGAGTTTAGCTTGTAGAAACAGCATTAGGGCTATTAGAAGTTCTCCATTGAACACAGAAAACCCAAGAAAGAAGGTAAGCAGACAGGACCTGATACTTCTTGTGTGCCCATTGCAACTACAGTTGAATTATTTCAAAGTTGCTCATAAGAAATATTTTAGCTCAGGCATGCCAGCCAAACAAGAATAAAAACTTACACATATAGAATCCAAAAGTAAAATCAAAACAAAATCATAAGATATCTGTGATCCTAAAGATATGCTCAGGAGAAATTCTGTTATATACAAAGAACTCAAGAAATTAGACTCCAGATAACCAAATAATCCTATTTAAAAATGGGGTATAGAGCTAAACAAAGAATTCTGAGCTGAGGAAACACAAATGGCCGAGAAGCACCTAAAGAAATGTTCAGCATCCTTAAGTCATCAGGGAAATGCAAATCAAAACAACCCTAAGATTCTACCTCACACCAGTTGGAATGGCTAAGATCAAAACATCAGGGGATAGTAGATGTTGGCAAGGATGTGGAGAAAGAGGAACACTCTTCCATTGTTGGTGGGATTGCAAGATGGTGCAACCACTCTGGAAATCAGTCTGGCAGTTCCTCAGAAAGTTGGACATAGCATTACCTGAGGACCCAGCTATACCACTCCTGGGCATATACCCAGAAGATGCTCCAACATATAACAAGGACACATGCTCCACTATGTTCATCACAGCTTTATTTATAATAGCCAGAAGCTGGAAAGAACCCAGATGTCCTTCAACAGAGGAATGGATACAGAAAATGTGGTACATTTACCCAATGGAATATTACTCAGCTATTAAAAACAATGAATTCGAGAAATTCTTAGGTAAATGCATGGAACTAGAAAATATCATCCTGAGTGAGGTAACCCAATCACAAAAGAACACACATGGTATTCACTCACTGATTATTGAATTTTAGCCCAGAAGCTTGAAATACCCAAGATTCTATTCACAGATCACATGAAGCTCATGAAGAATGAAGACCAATTGGGGGTGCTTCAGTCCTTCTTAGAAGAAGTAACAAAATACTCAAGGGAGCAAATATGGAGACAAAGTGTGGGAAAGAAACTGAAGGAGGGGCCGTCTGGAGACCACTCCACCTGGATATCCATCCCATGTGCAGTCACCAAAGGTAGACACTCATGTGGATGTCAGGAAGTGTATGCTGACAGGAGCCTGATATAGCTGTCTCCTTAGAGGTCTGCAAGAGTCTGACATATTCAGAGGCAAATGCTTACAGCTAACCGTTGAACTGATCAAGGGGTTCCCAGTGGAGGAGTTGGAGTGAAGACTGAAGGAGCTGAAAAGGTTTGCGACTCCATGAAGAGAGCAACAATACCAACCAACCAGAGCCCCCAGGATCTAAACCACCAGCCTGGGAGCACTTAGGGAGGGACTCATGGCTCCAGCTGTATATGCAAAGGAGCATGGTCCTGTCAGGTATAGGTGGGAGAGGAGATCCTCGGTCCCATGAAGGCTGGACGCAGTGTGTGGGGAATTCGAGGGTGGGGAGGTGGGAGTAGTGGGGTAGGTGAGGGCACATCCTCATAGAAGCAGGAGGACGGGGGATGGGATAGGGGGCTCCTGGGCGGGAGGGGGGAATGTGGTAAGGGGATACTATCTGAAATGTAAATAAGAAAGAATAATAATAATAATAAAAAGAATAAAGCAGTTACAAGTTATTTGGTAAATGGTGCTTCCAGCAGTTCTAGAGCAATTTACTTCTCTGAGTCTAAAATCTTACCCAATTCTATTTTCAGGAATCATTTTCTATGAGGCTTGTCTGGTGATCACAAAGAAGAGTTAGCAAAATAAATTCCTCATGGTATCTACTTCTGCTGCCATCAGGTTAATGTCTTCACGGTGACCACAAACACAGAACCCGATCACAAATGAATACAAAATAATTTCATTATAACAGAGGACACTTCTAGGTCTGATGAGAACCTGTCCAGATAGCCAAAGATTATGTCCTCATCTTGAGTATCTGCCATGGGCTCTTACCCCATAGCAAATACTATTCCAGGATACTCGGCTACTCTCTTCATGAAGAAAGAAGTGAAAATAAAAGCCCTAGAAACTAAAATCTAGAGCACAGAGAAGGAATAGTCTGAGAAATCTTGGCCAAGGACAAGGAAGGGGTTTTTTTGCACAAAATAAAATACCACAGTTAAGACAGAGTTTTGAGGTATGTAAATTATCATGCTAATTTTATATATTATGTCTTTACATTAAGCCAAGATCCACATGTCAGAGAAGTTCCAGAGCCATTGGCTCCAAAGGTCCAGTTAGGAGCCCTAAGCCCATAACAGACATTGCTCGGCTTTCTAGAAGAAACACCCACACACAACACACCACACATACACCAAGACCTGGAAACAAAACATCTGGTCTTGAAAGAAAGGTGACTTTCAACCTCCCAGAACCAATGTCTTTCCCCTCAGCTGACCTTCCTCAGGTTCTGGCAACAGGTTTTATGCCTTTGTGGTAAATATCCCTGCCTTACAGCAGGTACTAGAAACTAAATGTCCCTTTGCATTCCTAGTCACAAAAAGTAGCTCTCCAATGAGGAACATAACTCATCAGACCATGTTTGAACTGGGGTGCCAAATACTGTACCTTAACCCTCTCTGCCCTCTTGGCATTGTGGGAGCAATAAGACTGAATGCTGATTTAGTAAAAACAGAGATGCTTATTCTTGGGCAAGTACGGAAAAGTGATAGACCCACAAATTAACTGCTTGACCTGATGAAAAGAGTTGGGAGGCTTTAATGATAAGGCCTAAGATATAAGGATGAGAGATGGGCTTATAAAGGGGAAGAATCTCTGTGTCTTTTCTGGAGTTGACTAGAGATTTTCTAGGAATCTTAATACCACCTCTTTTTGTTACCTTTTTGGCTCTTTACTGGTAGTCATGAGAACAATTGTGAGCTGTCATGACTCTGGGAATGTCCCATTTAGCATGAGAATGGAATTATGATAAAGTTAGGGGTTGTCTGCTGAATGCTCAGGCACCCAGTCTAGATTCAAGCAGTTTGTGATACCTCAGCTGAAGACAAACGTCCAGTCCAGAGGCGTGGGGTCCTCAAGATAAGTAAGAGTGAGGCAGAATGAACATTCTTCTAGATCATGCAGACACTACAAGGTTAGGGCAGGGCAACAAACATACTCCTCCTCGGTCACACAACCATGGGAAGGATGAGCTAAAGTTTAAGAGCAGACATGATTGAAAACCTATAGTCCGAGACTCTGGACTGTAACCATTAGCCCACCTTATACAAAAAACAATAGAGGAATTGAGAAATAATTCAATGTGAATCAGCACAACTAGTGTCTGGCACAGCTAAAATTTGAACACGGGCTCGTTATAAATATTGCCAGATTCAAGAAACACAGAAGCTGGGGCTTCTGAGTGATAAAATAGATTGAATTCTATAAAATCCAGTTTGGGATTCTTGCACACACCAGAAATTGCAAGTCGTACATAGTACAGTAAATTCAGTTTTCCTCAGATTCTCGTGTGTCAGCCCCTTCTGACGCTTCATGAGTTCTGAAGCACTGCATCTTCAAGATAACCTTCAAAAACAGTAGCCATTGCTTTCTCCACTGTAGAGATGAGGAAGGTGGAGGTCACAGAAAGAATTAACCAAGCCCCCGCTTTGGCGCTGGACTCCAGATCCTGCATTCTCTATCAAGTCATGAAAGGGCTATTATTTTTTATTCTAATAGGGCACCTTCTAGATTGAAAGGGCAAGTAATTTATGACTTTCCCAGAACAACAGCTACAAATTCCATTTGTCTGAAGTGACCTTCTTCACTTAGCAATTTTGCCTCATTAAAACTGCTGTCTAACATGAGGGTCTGCAGGGGCTATGAAGAATAGAATCATCTAGAACAATACTGACATGTATTTCTAGGCATAGTGTTCATACAAACAAATTACAGATTTCTTCACTTAACTGTTCCCCAAATATATGCATTAGCATCTGACTGTCCATGCTGAAACTGTGAGCTGCTTTGGTATATCCCAGTGCAAGGAATAAATAAAATGAACTCAGATGCTTTTCATTCCATGGAATGTGGTAGAATGTTCCATCCCCAGAGATTGGGGTTTGTTAATGCTCTTGTCAATGAGAGCAGAGTTAAGACTGTCAAGTACCCTACTTCCTAGTCTGGCCCTGGCTCACCATCACAGGGCTCTCTGCACAGCTATTTATTCATTACTTACAAGCAGCAGCCAGTTGGAGTAAGAATCAGAGTGGGCAGGGGGGAGGGATTCTGCTAATCAACACATCTGATTCACCAAGGTGCCCCGGGAAGTGTGTGCCACAGAGCACACCTGCTGTGGGATGAACCTGTGCCCATCTGTAAATGCCTTGCTCAGGATCAGCTGGGATAGGGTGACCCAGCAGTGAACTGGCTTCACAACCCATTAAACAGCTGCCCTGAAATCCACAGCATCAGTCAACTAATGGGGCTCAGGGCCATCATCAGTTCTCTGGAAAATGGCATCTTCCTGGAGGGGGAAACTGGCTTTTCCATCATCCAGAGAGCAGAAGGAATGAAGGAGAAATGGCAGCACCCGGTCTGGAGGCACCTGTCCTGACAAGTTGCAGAACAGAGTATAAGACAAGGGACAGTAAAGAAGCAGTAGTGTGACACAAAACACCAAGAGAAAGAAAGCCCGCACCTTCTGCACTGTCTCCTTGTGCAGCCTCAGCACGATTCTTGAACTCCGTAAAACTCAGTTTGCTCATAGATGGTATGAATAAAACAATAGCCACAGCCAGTGTTCTCTTGCTGTGAAGAGACACCATGACCACAGCAACTCTTATAAAGAAAAGTATTTAACTGGGGCTTGCTTACACTTTCAGAAATTTAGTCCATTATCTTCATGGTGGAGAAGATGCTGGCATGCAGGCAGACATATAGCTAAGAGTCCTACATACAGATCCAAAGGCAGCAGGAAAAGTGAGACACAGGCTTGAGCATTTGAAACCGAAGAGTCCCACCCCAGTGACACACTTGCTCCAACGAGGCCACACGTATTCCAACGAGGCACACCTCCTAATCCCTCTGAAGTATGCCCTTCCCTAATGACCAAGCATTATGCAGCATCAGCACATTGTAAGTGCTCAATAAACAGAGGAGGCTGATATACTATAAATATAATCCTAATATGTGAAGTCCAAAAATGATATAAAAACCAAACTAATGGAATATCAGGTCATGCTGAAATATCTTTAGACTCCCAATTTTGGGATTAGAGATGTTCAACAGGAAGAAATAAAAAATATCTAAAGTCTGAAACATTTCTGCTTCCAACATTTTGAATAAGGGGTATTCAACCTGTAGTGAGGATAGAACATTTTTGTATTGGCAACAGTAAAATAATTACATTGGATTACCAACTATATACCAATAGAGTGTGTGTGTGTTAATTTTCTGTTGCTGGGATAAAAACATGATGACCAGAACCATCTTACAGGAGAAAGAGTTTATTTTGGTTCACAGAGTCCATAACAGGGGGGTCAGGGTGGCAGCAAGAGGTCAGAGCAAGACACTAAGAGCTTCACACAGAAGGTGGAGAGCAAGGATTGGAAATGGGGTGAGGTTCACAAACTCTCAAAGCCTCCAGTAACACATTTTACTCCAGCAAGCTTTGCCTCCTAGGACTTCCCTAAATAAAACCTCATGTTCAAGTGTTCAAGTATGTGAGCCTTGAGGGACGTTTCTCTTTCAAACCATCACAGTGTCAAAACACAACTGCCGATATAAATAAAGCCTAACATTTTATCACCCAATGGGTGGATGAGAGCCGCTTTACTGTGTTGCCTAGAAGTGTGAGGGCCCAAGAGCACAACCCCAGGGAAAATAAACCAAGGATAAGTAAGGTCCCAAATCCCTAGATCCAAGGAGGTCAATTCATCAATTTGCATGAAATGCCTCCCTGTTTCTCAGGGCTGGAGGAGACAAGGCTCAATCTGTGAAATGCTTGCCTTGTAAACACAAGTTTGACTTCCAGAATCCTCATTTAAAAGCCAGCACCAGAAGCACGAATCTGTCATCCCAGACAGACAAGGCAGAGGTAGCCGGCTCCCTGGGGCTGCCTAGCCTACCAGTCTAGTCTACCTGATGAGCACCGGAAAAGACCCTGCCCCAAAAGTCAAGGCAAAAGAAGATCAAGGAGCAATACTCCTAGTTGTTCCCTAACTTCTACATCACATGCATGTACACACACACATGCATGTACACACACACACACACACACACACACGCATATACACATACATGCTTCTCACAAACCTCATCACCCTTCAACATGAACCAAGCACTTGTCTGATCAAAAGCTAATAAGGAGTAGAAATCAGCTTCTTACCCCATACGCCCACTGCATTTGGCAGAAAATCTCCACTGCACCTAAGTTTCTACCAAAAACCAAAACTGGAGCCAACGGAGACCAAGAGGTCCACTATTTTTATTTATAACCATCCTGCATGCAGTTCTGAAGATCAAACCCCAGTATGTTGGGCAAGCCCTCCAGCACCAAACTGCATCCCTGGCAGCTGCTGTCCATGCCTGGTTTACAAAGTCACCTCGCTCCTTGCCTTCCTTATTTCACCATGTATTTGGTGATTTTTATCACAGATCCCCGCTCTACCCTTATCCCCCAAATCCCAAGATATCATCTACAAACCCAATGAAATCCAGGCTAGGTTGTCGTTACACTAGGGCAAATCGTAGGTTCCTTGAAAGATCCAGAGCGAGCAGAGAAGGGAGGGGCTATCCAATGAATCATTGCACATCCACACACAGAAATCAATATCGGGGAGGTAGCCGCATAGAGTGGAGGGCTGATTCCTCTTCGGAGTAGTTACCGGTTCAGCTAATATAACACAGGAGTGACAACTTAGTAAAATTGAGAGACTTGATGACGTCCAGCCATCCTTCAGGGCTGGGACTATAACTCACCATATTACTGCCCAGAGTTCAATACTCAGCTTGTTCACCATCAAGTAGCCTGCCCCAGCTAGCTCCCCTCTGCCCTGCATGGTCCCCTTCTTTCTTTCAGTCTCTAGATTCCTTTTACTGATACTTAAGACATGTGGCAGGACGGACCAGGCGAAACAAGTACAACCCACAATTCTGGCCACACTCCTGGGCTCCTGGCGGAGTCTCCCTCTCTTTTTGCTTTTAAATTGTCCTAGTTAGAAACAATGCCTGAGTTTCCCCCAAGCAGGGTCATCAACTCAAACCCCGTCAGGCCCAGATAGAAGAAACTCACACAGCACAAGAGAGCCAGGGTGAAGATTCCTGCTTCGGGAAACTCAGCTCGGGGCTCGCTCTGTAATTATCTTCACACAGTGGACCCTGAACTCTTAGGAGTCCGCTCTTCGTTCTTCTGCCTCCAGCTTGCACAGTAATAGCCAGCCTTCTTTGCTTTTTTTTTTTTTTTTTTTCCATTTCATTATCATAGAAAACAACTCAAAACTCTTTCCAGGTCTACCAAGGAGCTAGTGAGTGGTATTTACTGGTTAACCTCTAACCTCGAAAACTAGTGACTTTGCCAGACCCAACAATTAGGGGAACTGAGACTTGAATGGCAGCCAGTAAATTCTCCTGCATTATTGATTTCCACTAAGCAGGTGGCACACTGTATTTTCTCAAACCCAGTAGAGATACTTGTTTTCCTAACATTCAATCAATATCTCCTGCATCATTCAGAGACCAGCTGTGAATCTGCTCTCCGGATGAGATACATTTAAGTGAAACATCCAGAGTTTGCACCACTCAGCTGTATCCCTGCTAGCTCTGTCAGAGACCACATTGGGAGGAATTCCAAGATAAATGTCCTTGTACCCCCAAGTCACTTCCTTCCCTATCTGTTAAACATGATATCTGCCAAAGGGGCAAGCTTTATCTGCAGACTGTTCAATGCCTTGGGGCTAAGAACAGTGAGTCAATGCCTTAAGAAAGGAATTATTTGTGATTTTCCCCCTTTTTGATTCGTCGCCTACTAACCATCTCTAGAAATGACAAGAATTCCTTTGAATTAATAAACCCAAGTTAGATATTAAACTCATGTGGAGAAGCCAATCAACTCCAAGTGGTGTCAGTGTACTGACAAGAGGCATATTCTAGAGCTGTACAAGTAAACTAAGAAATGACTGGGAATGGGAAAAATACAAAAAGCATTCTGGATGCTGTCTCTCCTGTGCCCCAAACATCCATCCTACCCAAATCCCATAGACCCTTTCTATAAACCAATGTGTGCCATGGTTTCAGAAAGGCCAATCATATACAGCACAGTCCAGTTATCATAGGTGACTATTCCACACTTGAAGTGGTCAACGTGATAGACTCTGTGAACATGGGCACTTACTGTCTAGCCTCTAATAAGCATTTTAGATTTTAACCTAAAACTTCACATCTAAATTCATCTTAAACTCAGCATTTTTGCTCTAAGATATTAACTCAGATGTAAATAATCCTGTATAGCTAGTGGCCACCATATTGGGTAGAGTAGGTATCCAATTTAAAAAGGGACCACAGAACTCAGAATCCTCAAGTTTCCTTTCAATGAAGGAAAAATCATAAAGGGAAATGTGGTAAGAGCAGCTATCAGCCTTGCTGCTCTGTTTAAAACTACTAGTAGTTGTTGACATGGGTAAGACCCATCTAACTACTTAAAAACTACTACCGGCTAATTCCTTATTCTGGAACTTTTGCACACACTGTTGACTGTTGGTAATTCCATTAGACCAGCACGTGCAAACTGTGCCCTCTCCAAGAAGTTGGGTCAGGGAGATTCCAGTTTGTTAAGCCTCTCAGAAGTCTCCCCACCCGGGCCAAAAGATGCTGGACATCATATTGACATTTGTGTGTCCAGAAGCAGTCCAGTGGGTTTTTTAAGAGGCTAGCCTGTCATCGATTGATCAGACAGAGTTGATTAAGTAGGTCCTTGCTTCTTCCCCTCCTCCAGCATCTCTCTTTGGGAACTTCTAGTTCATTGCAAGCATCAACAGGGGGAGGAGGGAGAAGAGGGAGACATCAACAGGTGCAGCTAATCTTGTTTCTCTCTTCACATTTTTAATGAAGATTTTGAGAAAATTTGTTTATTGGGTTTTGGTTTGTTGCATGTTTTGGTTTGGTTTTTGATTTTTTGGCCTCACATTTCCATTCACAAAGCAAAGAAGAAGGATGCCTAACAGTTTGTATAAACCTAGAGTGCTGTTCTCGGTAATCAAGTCTATTTTCTCTCTCATTTCTATCTGGCTAGCTCCCCAGTCGTTTTCCTCACAAATCAACTCACACTCCTTACTTACTCCTGGTTTCCTGCTCACTAGACTTTGCAGCACTGCACAAAAGATGCACATTGAATATTATCTGCCGTATTACTGAAAAGAGCTTTAAACAACCAGTTTTAGGCCTGGAAGCCTGTCAGCGAGCTCCTGAGACCTGTAGCATTTTGGATGTATTCAAGGATCATTATTTGTGTTGTTCGTGTTGTTCCTTTTTTTTTTTCACATAGAAATGTGCACTAAAATTCTGCACCTGCCAGAAAGCGCTATGAAAAAAAAAAAAAAAAAAGATCTTTGTGCCTAAGGAGGAAACCCTGCCAGGAAGGGAGCCGGCTGGCTTCTGGTCACCATTTTCTACTCTTCCTCTCCCCTAAACGGCACACAAGCAGTCCTCTCTGCCTTTTCTTGCACTTGGAGCCAAACCTGTTTGCCAGGAAGCTCACTACAGGACTCTGCTTCTACTAATGGCCTGGTCCTGGATGCAAGATGCCCTTCACATCCAGACCGCTCTGACCTCTGTGATGCTAATTGCCTGTCTGTGCTGCCGCCCCTTGCTACCCATCATCTCTGATGGCCTCCTTGCCTAATTTTACTACTCTTTCAGAAACAATTAATTGAGATTGGCCTATAAAGTCTCCATATAAAATGGGCAATTATCGATTACTGACACTTCCACTGCTCCGCCCCTCTTCCAGGAAAGGACGCACGGACTGCTTAATCACCTGTCATATCTTCCTGCCAGATACAGCTGCGCTGATCTGCCTGAGTGCTCCCACCATTGTCTGCCCTGAACTTACATAGGCAGACAACAAGAAGCCAACTCAGTCTGAGCTAACAGCAGATTGGCCTGCACTGTGCCAAAGCTCATCCCAAGGGCTCCGGAACACAGTCTTGTGTCTGTAGGACATTGCCTATAACTTACAGTAATGGTCGCAGAACAAAAGAGATTCCATTAGTGCCTAATGAACAGGATTCAGTCAGTCAGTAAATAGATAAATGCACCTAAGCTGCGCTTGGGATATCAGTGAACAAGAAAGACAAGACCTTCAAGAAAGCCATTTCACCTTCGGGAGACATGACCCACTAGTAACCATGTAAAGAAACTAGTATAAGTTTTGATCCAGGCTTCAGAGAAAGGGTAAAAGACTTTCTATCAACAACATGCCATTATCAAATGTGCAGACTTAGAAAAAATTAGAAAAAGCCAAGCAGGGTGGTACATGCCTTTAATCTCAGCACTCAGGAGGCAGAGGCAGGCAAGGCCTCTGAGTTCAAGGCCAGGCTGGCCTAGAGTGAGTTCTAGGACAGCCAAGGATACATAGGGAAATCCTGTCTCAAAAAAAAACTGAAGAAGAGGGAGAGGAAGAGAGGAAGAAGAAAAGGAAGAAAGAGAGAGGAAGAGGAGGAAGAAGAGATAGAGGAATTTGCTGTCACCACCTTCATGCTGAGGAGATGGCTCAGTCAAGGAGTTCAGAAGTGTGTCAGATGGACTGACCAGGTCAAAGCCTGGGACAGGGAAGAACCCAAGTCTCTAAGAGTAATAGAAAGGAAGGGGTGTTGTGTTCTGCATAGGTGAGACAGGGGGACAGCAGACAGAGGTGACACAGGTAGGAAAGAACAGGTGTTGGAGACCTGATAGAGAACTCAGTCACACTTGTTCTACCTTTCAAAGCAGAGAATTTCATATACAGTGAGACTCCTAGTCTCATTCACAGAGACTGATCAGTAAGGCCTGAGATCAGCATTTATAAGCTCTCTAGGAAGATCTAAGGGGCAGTACGGATAAGAATGCTAGCATAAAGACAATGCCACCTCCCCCATTCAATCAGAAACTCTAGGGTTGATGTCTTCCGATCTGTCTTAATAAGCCCTCCAGAGACACTCAAGCTATGAAGGTTTAAGAACCTCTGATCCAGAAGATTATTTTTCTAGAAATGTGGCAATATTCCAGGGCTAGAGTTCCCAGTACTAGGACAAAGACAGTGTCTTCCAGGAGGGAATGATGTCTTAAGGAGCTCACAGAATTATAAGGCAAAGCCAAGGCTGTTCCTCGCTTACAAAGGTAAGCCCCACAGGTTTCATCACTAAGATAAGCTCTCACGAGAGCTTTTCAACAGTAGTCAAGGATGCTCCCTGAATCACGCAGGTGAGTCACAGTGAATGCCCAGCGCACATTTACAAGATGGCTGGGTGATAACCATGAGGCAAAGTGATGCTTTCCCGTTCTGTCCCTTTCTCGTCAAATGCCTTCCATGTGTACCCCGATTTATGCATCCAACAGTAGACTTGATTCTGATTTTATAGATAAAATTATGATTTCAGAGAGAGTAACACATCCAGAGATTGATTTTGTGGTTCCTCTAAACCATCTGATGTGCTTTTTTTCCCACCCAAAGGACACAAATCTCAAATCAGATCTATCTAGGATCTGAAATTCAGCCTCCAGCTATAACACTAGCACCATGCAAAGGCAGACACACCCAACTGTGTGCAAGCAAAGACTTCTGGAAGTCAAGCCAAGGAGTAACCAAAGGACAAAACTAGTCCCCACACAGCCCAGCCTGAGGCCAGCATCTGCCCCGTGCCTCGTGGTCTTGGAGTTCATCTCCAGCAGCATATTAGAGTCACCTGGAACACATGACCATGATGCTAAGAGCCACCCCACGGGATGCAGGTTTCATTGTTCCAGGGTAAAATGTAGTTCTCAATACCTAGGGAAAACCTGGTTAAATAACTACACGGTGCCCATCTTACCTGAGGAAAGAGAGGCAGTTCAGGAGACACGCAGGGCTAGTTTCTGGAAAGGGCACGAAGAAGTCCTGAGCATGTGCCGACTGCCTATGGCAAGGACTGGATAGAGAAATCTTGGGCCCTCAGCCAGCTACTGCATTGGAATCCTGCTGATACAGGTAGGAGTCGAGTCAGCATGCAGAGAGAAAGCTGTAGCAGCACGGGTGCCTGTGTGGCTGGACCAAGCTGTTCCTGTGTCTGTCTGTGCAGAGAGTGGTGTACTTTGAGGGAGTCATAAGAAACCCCCACAGCCCATGGCATTGCGTCTAGGATTCCTTAAGTCAGGCGCACAGGTGAGGGTCACTGACATTATTTGGTTGGCAGCATTGTTCCATCTTCCAAAATGCTATGGATGCATGCATCTAATTTTGGACCAGGCTCCTTCCTTCTTCTCACTCCTTCTCCACCTCTAACTGCTGGAGAATACTTTGGAACATCCCTCCTGAAGCTGAGAGGGAAACAGTCTCCTGAGGTTGGGCCTTTATTAGGGATGGGTGGCAGAGAAGCAGGCCTTTGGTAAGGAGACCAGCACAGAAACGGTAACCAAAGCCCCCTTCAAGTCGCTCCTCTCTCCGTGAACTCATAAAGACCTGTGCTTCTTAATTGCACCAGGAGTCCATTAGGAGAGGTGTTTCTCCAGCTAAACGCCTTAAGCGAGGCTCCGGGAACAACCACTTCCTGCTGCAGGGTTAGTCGAGAGCCTGAGACTGCAGCTGAACACAAGACGCTAATGAGAAATCCTTCAGATTATGTAGGTTGCCTTAGAACCGGTACTAGATGCGCCTCTCTCCCAGCCACTATGGGTAAAGGAGGCCCAGGGCAGCATTTCTACTGTAATTACGCTCCGGTTCTCACCTTGCTACTAAGAGAACATGAACTTTACTGCTCTGTTCCCCACCAGTTTTCATTTTACTGCACAAGCCAAGGTGCATTCCATCAGGAAGATGAAAGAGTTCAGCATCCGAGGCTATCAGCCATTTCCACTTAGGAATTTAGTGAGGCTCCTAAATCACCGCAGAGGCTCGGCTTCCGCCTTTTCACCTTGTGGGGGTTTCAAATATTCCCCTGCTCTCCGGGTATCTTGGTGCAGTCACGCTAATAGAAGCCATTTAATGCAGTCTTGAGGAGGTAGAGGTTTGAAGGATTAAATTTCAACGCGAAGCTCCTTATCGTATTGAAACATCCCTTCGCTGCAGATTTCCTGGATTCGAGACTTGCTTGCCTCTCTCTCAGTAGAACCCGCTGTCCCTGATAAAGGGTGAAGATTTAGAAATTTTGTTACTGTTGCTTTTTAATCCTAGTTCCAGCCAAGATGGGGCCACGGGCAAGATCAATGCTAATTCCAGATTAGGAGTGACAGTCACCATGTAAATACCAATGAATCCTGTTCCTTGATCCTTGGAATGCCTGAGCTTAACCAGGGCACAGCCTTCTCCCACCAGCCCTGGATTTATTACTATCTTCTCACACCCACCTCAACTAGTTTGTGTGCAAGTTCTCTTAAAGTTCCTTGCTAATGAATAGGGGGAAGGCTGATTTGGGGAAGAGCACTCGCTGCACAAGTATGAGGTCCTGAGTTCAAATCTTCAGGACCCATGGGAAATACTGTGTGTAGAGGGGCAGAAAGAACCAATGGAGTTTGCTGACAGTTCTCAAAATAGTGAGAGATTGTGTATTAAGGGATTCAATGGAGAATGATAAAGCAAGACACCTGATGTCTTCGATTAGCCTCCATGTACTAACACACACACAAAGGAATATATAAAGTTCTCTGTTAAGATTCCCTGATCCTGTGATCATTTATCCCCAGTGCCTGCATTAACTCTGGTGGATTAGCACTATTGTGTACCATTACTATAACAAACAACAAGACTACGTATAAGCTTAAAAATCAGAAAGGTTCATTTGGGCTCACACTGGGGATATTTCAGTTCATGACTGACTGGTTCTATTGCTTTTGGTCCTATGGCTGCACATCATGGTGGGTCTGCATGATAGAGTTAGCCTTTCACCTCCTGACTAGAACAAACTCCAAGAAGAAAAGAAAAAAACACCCCTATAACCAAAAGCCTAGGTCCCACTTCATAAATGCTTCACCACCTTCCAACACCCATCTGGGGAATAATCCTTCCACACAGGAGCCATTGGGTGTCACTTATGCAAACCAGAAGAGTGACTTCATCCTAGTTTAGACCCTCCTCATCACCTTCCTGATTCGTTTCTTTAACACTTAATTAAGGAGCTCTTACTACATAGCAGGACTGAGTGCTGAGCTATAGGCATTCACATGTCCCCATGGGAAAGAGACCTCACACAAACACATACATCAATTGTTGCATACTCAATAAAAATGCTACATAGGTTGGTGGGTGTAACATAGCTCAGAGGTTCAATTGTTGGAAATGTGTGGTGGCTTGAATAAGACTGGCTGCCACAGGCTCCTATACTGGAATGCTTAGTCATCAGGGAGTGGCACTATTTGAGAAGGATTGGGAGGCGTGGCTTGTTGGAGAAGATGTGGCCTTATTAGAGGAAGTATGTCACTGAGAGTGGACTTTGAGATTTCAAAAGCCCCTAGACCCATTCCCCCACCTCCTCCTGCCTTTAGATCAGGATGTAGCTCTCAGCTACTGTTCCAGCAACATGCCTGCTGTGTGCCGCCATGCTCCCTACCAGAATGATAGTGGACTAAGCCTCTAAAACTGTAAGCAAGCTCCCAGTTAAATGCTTTCTTTTATAAGAGTTGCCTTGGTCATGGTGTCTCTTTACAACAATGGAACACTGACTAAATTAACATGCAACGTCTATTTCATCCATAGAAGACCTGGAAGCTGAACTTCTGGTTAGGCCAAGGAGGTTCCTATGGGACCTGGAGAATCCCACTCATACCAGCTCTAAACTTCAGATGAAACTCAGAAGGAAACATAAGAACAATGGACTGGCCATGCTGCAAGAGCAGACATGGATACTCTAAACTGGGAAAAAAGAAAGGAAGACCATTTACTAGTTGTCTCTATGGCTTAAAGCCAAAGGCAACCTCAAGTTAGCCATGCAGAAGGAATGAAGACATTCATCACTAGGGGTGGGGGATGTCCAGAAAAAAATAAAAAACTGAATGTAACCTGTTTCTGCCCCCAGATTGTATAATTACATCTTTTCAAACTATAAAAACAATAAATGCTACTATTTTTAAAACATCAAAAATCATTTTCATTACAAAAAGAGGATAGCAATTTATTTTTAATGTATATATATTTATCCTTTGATGAAAAAAATATATCAGAAGCCTACAGAAAGAGGATTCTTAAGAATCATCTGATGTTTTTCAATTTCTCTGTTTTGAAACTTATTTTGAATAATCTCTATATCCATAGATTAGAGTAGCTCTCAGGCCTCATCAGAGAAGTTTCTTTGTGCAGTGGGTGATGGTTAACACAGAGACTCACGACTGGTCAAAGTGCAGAGAGTGAGTGTCTGTGAATTACTCAGCCATAAAAGGGGACATCTATATCACACCTTGTCCCTGCAGAGCTCAGGAAGAGATGGACAAAAGGCTGAAAAAGCCAGAGGAAAACCAAAGAAACACACGATTCAAAAGCATTGTTCTGGATATGAAGCCCACTGCACCCAGACACTCACTTGGCAGCTGCCTTTGACTGCTCAAGATCAAGCCAGTCAACATTATAGCATGGAGGGTGAGGGGCTCAGAGTCCCCACTCCCAGCTAAGGGAGTGGGAAAGAGAGTGAGTTTTCTTCAAGAGCATGACCATGCTCCAGTGAAAAGGTAGTCCCACATGGATGAGGATTTACACAGCACAAATTCGACTCCATAGTCATTTTTTTTTTGAATGACATTAAGTTTAAAGTTGCAGGGGAGGGAATGTCTCTGGGAAGAGTGGGGGAGAGGGACAGGGGTTAAATGTGATCAAAATACATAGTATGAAATTCTCAGGAATAAAATATTATTATTTTGAACAACTAAACTAATATTATGGATAATACTACGTATATATGAATATACAATACAGTCCTTTACTTTTTATATTTACATTGTTTTATTTCCTCTAGCAGGCATGGGCTGCATGTTGTGGTAGGTGTGGTGGGCTTGGTGCAGGTATGGATGGGGGGTGGTGATGACTTGGTGGCTAGAAGGGAACAGAAAGGATTAGATATGCTTCTGGAAAGTCTGGAGGAAGGACTCATGGCACTCTATAACTAAGCCGCCAATAAGGTTGAGGAACTCTTGGAAATCCAACTGCCCATCACAGGTAAGGTCCAGCCGCTTCATCATTTGGTCAAGGACACCGGGTCCCTCTGGTTCTTCATGAAGGCAGCCAGCTCCGTGTTCATGAAGGAAAGGAACTCAGTTTTGGAGAGTTGACAGCTGTTTCCATCCTTCCCACTGTACTTTTGGAAAGAAGCCATCAGGGACTCGATGCTTCTCTCAGTCTCTGTAGGCAAAAAGGAGCGAGACCCGGCTGTGACTGCGGCTGATGGTGGCTGGGACAGGAGTATACAATACAGTCGTTTTTGGTTTTGGTTTTGGTTTTGGTTTTTTCGAGACAGGGTTTCTCTGTGTAGTCCGAGCTGTCCTGGAACTCGCTCGGTAGACCAGGCTGGCCTCGAACTCAGAAATCCGCCTGCCTCTGCCTCCCAAGTGCTGGGATTAAAGGCGTGTGCCACCACCGCCAGACTACAATACAGTCTTAAATGTAGCTTGATGCACGTAGCAAAAGATGGCTAGAACACTGTGCCCTGAGACAGGCGCATACATTGAATTCCTGTTTTTTGGTTCAGTCTGGTAGGCTTCTTCCTGAATTATGGTCCATGATGTTTCTTCCTACTTCGTGGGGAAAGAGACTATATAAACTGACAGCTAAAGAATGACCTTGGAGCTAAGGATCCAGCCTGGACTCCCTGCTCCACCACTCACTGTACTGAGTCTCCCTGCGCCTGACACACAAGGTGAAATTTACATTTGGTCCTGGTCTAAGGGTTGTCATTTGGATCAAGAGAATTAATTGTTCTAAAGTGCTTAGAGCAGCAATGGCACTTGGTACTATTTAATAATGTTTACTACATAAAAACTATATGGAAATTATCCTAAGGAAACAATCAAGTGAAAATATTCACTGAAACATCTTAATAGAAATAAAAAAAAAAAAAAAGCAAAGCAAAGCAAAAAGAAAAGGCACTGCCAACAAGGGGTTAATTCGAATTTCAGGTCAGAAATCAGACTGCTGGGGTTCACATCCTAGCCCAGTCACTCACAAACTGGATGGTCAAATGTCTTCATTCCTCTGTGCCTCCATTTTCTCATCTGTAAAATGGAGCAAATGATATTACCAACTGCATAGTTCTTTTAAGCCCTATAAAGCTCTCAGACAGCATCTGGAATAAAGGATGCTCTGTAATTAAAGTGTACTCTTACAGCAGGATGTTGCTATAGTGGTAGTTCATCTATGTACAAATAAAAGTCAGCTGAGGGGTATGGCTCTGTGATAAAAGCAAGAGGACCTGAGTTCAAATCCTCAGCATCTGTACAAAAAACAAGATGTGGCTCCCCAGCACTGGGAGATGGAGACAAGCAGATCCTAAGAGCTCACTAACCAGCCAGTCCAGCCTGAAAAGGCAAGCTACCAGGTCAACAAGAGAACCTATCTCAAGGCAATAAAGCTAAACGTGATTGAGGAAAACATCGATCTGGTCTCTGCATGTGTGTGCGTGAGCATGTGTACCTGTATACTTATATGCATGCAACACACACACACACACACACACACACACACACACACACGCCAAGTGGTATACACCTGTAATCTCAGCACCCAGAAAACTGAGGTAGGAAAACAGGAGGACTTAGAAGCACCTACAATAGCAAGTTCAAGCCATGCTCTGGCATATATCAAGACCCTGACTCATCAAAAGAAAAATAATAAGTGAATACATAAGCAAACAAATAAACATCAAGATATATAACAGCAGGTTTGCTGCATATGTTTGAGCAGTGTGAGCCTTGCAGAAAGCTAAGGGGCCAAATGGAAGCCAGAAGTTCCAGGAAGAAGATGTCTCTCCATACTTCACACAACAGCACAATGAAGGGGCCAGCTGGCTCCCTGAATTCCTTAGGATCCCATTCTGGTGGAATTAAATAGGTAGCTGGTTTGAGACAGGGTCTAGTATGTAGCCCTGGCTGGCATGGAACTCGATAGTAGAACATGTTAACCTTGAAACCACGTGGATTCACCTGCTTCAGTACTGCACTCCTGCAGCCCACACTCCCGCAGCCCGCTGGGCATGAGAGAGCGCACACATATATGAGTACAGATCATGGGCCTGAGCTGCTATTGTTCTCTCTCAGAGAAAGCGATGCTCTTCTACCCTTCCCAACAAGCCTTTTCATAAATGAAGACTTTTCAATGAAGTTATGCTATGCAATATAGACAGGACTGATCAGTGGCTTAGAAAGCAAATCATGACACAGTATGAGATAGGCAGCACCCACTGATACATGCAAATACATGCAAGAGTCTTTGGTAGAAGCCGGGTCTTGAACATATAAGGCAAACCATCTCTGTGCCACACATTGGATGTTGTTTCTGTGTCTGTCTGTGTTCTTAAGAATCTTCCTGAAGTTTTTAAATGTCCATAACTTGAAGAGGAAACATAGTCAGTGACTATTCCTTGGTGTAATACTGTAGATCCGTGTTTTCTTTTTAAATATTTTCTATAATGAATACATATGACTTTATACTCAGAAAGTTTAGGCTACTCATCATTCATTCACATCCTTGGTTATATTTTATATATAAAAAAATGGGCTGGTAAAATATCACATTTATTGAAACAGTTTACAAGTGAAAGTTTTACACACTCTCTGCCTTCTCCCTCACCCAAACCAACACAAGACAGTGAAAGATTTATGTGCGGCAAACAACTCAATTTTACCAGGTAGCCAGATACGTGCCCCTGGCACAATCATCGAAATAAGTTTCTGCCATGGTACCAAGCTTAGAGAACCTCATTTCCAAGTTCCAGTTATGTTGTCAGTGTCCCTCAGGAGTGCTCAGGGAGGCCACTGTCTTACTTACAGATTATTTTTAGCCCTCACATTTCCAGCTGGGATGCACTCAAATATTTTCATAGCTAGACTGGAACAGGAATGCGCGCGCGCACACACACACACACACACACACACACACACAACACACGTGCTACTGCAATACAAACCAGATATTAAATACAGATCCTACCCTCCAGACTGTCAGCCTGAGGAATGATTAGGGGAAGCGCACCGTCCCACAATCTCCAACGTGTTAAAATAATTTAATTGGGTATTTCATGGCACATTTTGCATTATTATGACTCCCTTTGGAGGCAACAAATGATTTGCTTCAGTAATATAGAGTCCCAAGTAGTGGCATTATGTGATTAAGTAAGTGGAAACATCGCCCATTAAATTCAGCTCAGTCATGCTTACATCCATCTTATTTCTTTCTTTATAATTTAAATTTTTTCCTGCCCATACACATATTCACCTGAGACCATTTTTAAGTCATCTGTTTATGAGACTTTCTCTTCTTGCTCTTTATCCAATTACTGCTGACTTTCAAGTTTCAGAACCTCAATTTAGTTCTCCTTTGTTAAGTGAATTGACCGGTAGGTTCTATATGTCACAGGAAGGCCGTACTCAATTTCCATATTTACAGTGGCTCTCCAAAACGTTTCAAAAGGCTTGTTTTGTGGGCCTCATAGCAATTCGGGTTTATTAGACTTGAGCACTTGATTGGAACTCGCATAGCTATTAACCAGCGGTCTCTCTCAGTGAGCCTCTCTGCTTATTAAGTTCAACTGTGTATCAGAGGGCAGTGGAAAATGACTTGAAATTCTAGAACAACGCTTCTTAACCTTACTGAGCCATTACCCCACTGCAGGATATAAGAAAAGGGACCTATCGTGACCGCACTCTGGAAGACCCAACAAGGAGCTGAAGGAGTCAGATGCAAATATTTGCACCCAATCAATGAACAAAAACTGCTGACCCCTGTGGTTGTATTAGGGAAAGGCTGGAAGATGCTGAGGAGGAGGGCAACCCTGTAGGAAGACCAGCAGTCTCAATTAACCTGGACTCCCAAGACCTCTCAAACACTGGACCACCAACCAGGCAGCATACACCAGCTGATAGGAGGCCCCCAATACATATACAGCAGAGGACTACCGGGTCTGGGTTTAGTAAGAGAAGATGCACCTAACCCTCAAGAGAATGGAGGTCCCAGAGAGTTTAGAGGTCAGGTGGGGTGAGAGTTGAGGACATCCTCGTGGAGACAGGAGGATGAGGAGGGGGTATGGGATGTACAACAGTCAGAGGGTGGACCGGGGGGGGGGGGGAAGCAAATAAAATCTGGAGTGTAAATAAATAAATAAATAAATGACAAAAAAGGAAGACAGAAAAGGTATAGGTCCTCCCTACAAAGCAAGTATAGATTTTTTAAAAGTTTTATTCTTGTGTTATTTTTTTAAAAGTTGCATATACATATCCTACCTAGCAGTTCACAAGACTCATCCTTACACTCTTCCTATAGAGGAGTGGTTCTCAAACAGAGATGATTCTGCTATCCAAGAGACACATTGTAATGTCTGGACATGCAGTTGGTTGGTCTGACTAAAGAGGGTGAGGTGCTGCCAGGTCCTCGTGTGTAGAAGCCAGTGATATTCACCAACATCCCACAAAGTACAGAGCATCCTTTATGATAGATAGATAGATAGATAGATAGATAGATAGATAGATAGATAGATAGATAGATAGACTTAATTGATCCAAAATACCTAGATTCCCAGTTGGGAAATGATGATCAAGAGAAGATATGCCAGAGGTTCTTATGAAATCAGGAGATACTGCCTACAGTAAACATGTATAGAGAATCAATACACGCATGGGAAAATCACTCAGTCAACCAATTAGTCAACAAACTTTTTACTAAATAAATGTTAAGTCACATACAACAGCCACTGGGGACATAGAAGTAAGGCACAATCCCTGCCTTCTGTAGATGACACAGTGCTGGCTAACTAGCATCAAACTCATCCCTCATATGATAAGTGCTTACATTGCAGGAGTGCAAGTCTGAAGTCATCTTGGCCTAGGTAGCGATAGAGACCTTGACTCAAAACTTCAGTGAACAGGTGGAGGACTGAAGGGATGAATAGCAAAAATAAAAACATGCCATTTTCATTACAATATAAGGCACACATTATTGGAGGGATGAGGTTTGATGCTAGTAAGTCAGGACAGTGTTGCTGAGGATAAAGAGTGGGTACTACTTTTTGCAAAGTTTAAGCCTATTGGCCTACCTCCCAGCCATTGAGCAGGGGTGGGAGTTGGCAGGCTTTGTAGACACAGGGGCACCACGTCATTCTACAATATGCACGTGTGAAACATAAACAACCCCTAAAGGATAACTTCCTGTACATTTCAGGGTCTTCCATTTTCTTTAATTCTTAAAAATGTGACAGCCTCTAGCTAGATTTTTTTTCTTTTACCCATAAATCTTCCCTGTACTATATTGGTCACTCCTTGCAGCTGACAAGGTCTGCTCATCCTAGGTTCAAAAAGGCTTCACCCATCCCCAAATGCCAACTGATTATCAAGATTAATACTTTAGGTTAGCACACAAACTAATGGACTTCCTTGTGCCCATTCATACATCTGTCCTTCTCCTTCCTCCCTCTCCCACTGCCTTACCCTGTCCTTTCCCTCCTCCAGACAGCTCTTCTCTCCCTCCAAGTTGGTCCTTCTGATTTGTTTTCTCTATTTCCTGTCTCCTTAAGATCCTTTCCTCCCTTTTCAAAATTCCCCTTCTAGTTTCATGACTTATGAATAGAGATATAAATCTCACATGTATATAGATATGCAGATACATTTGAAATTTTGGTTCTCTGTGAGGAAAGACATGACATAATGCCTTTCAGTATCTGGCTTGTTTCACTTAACATGATGCCCTAACATCCAATTATCTGCGAATGACATGCTGCCATTTTCTTTAAGGTTGCATAAAATCCCATTGTGTATATTAATATATTCATGTTACCCTTACTGTCAAACCTGAAATTTTGAAACTTCTGGGGAAAAACATTTCAAGATATATTATAGACAAGGATTTTCTGACTAAGATTCCACATGAAATTAAAAGATTTTCACATAGCATTGGAAACAGTCATCAAAATGAAGAGGTAGCCTATGAAGTAGGAAAAAATAAAAATCTTTGCCAATGGCACTTTAGAAAAGAAACTAACATCTGGGATATATAAAGAACTGTACAAATGAAACACCAAAAATGAAAACATCCAATCAGTATACAGGCTAATCAACTTTAGGCCCCTCTCCCACTATGCTTCAAGGAAGAAATACAAATGGTCAAAAGAAGCTTGAAGATGGATTCAATATACATAGCCATCGGGGAAACGTGAATTAGAACTGCTTCAAAATTCCATTTTATCCTTTCCAGAGTGTCTACTGATTTGGGCTAAATCTCCTCTAATATTTCCTTATAAGCACATTGGCTATACCTAATACAAGTCATATATCTAAACCCAACTGGAAACGTCCATTGACTCTCAGGACTGAGCCTTGCACTGAGGTTTTAGAGCAAAGCCTGTGAGCCCAGAGGGTGTATAACAGGTTAGACTCCCTGCAGTGAGTTTCTAAGCTGGCTGAGTATGAAATTGCTGAGGGTGAAGCCTCAGCAGCAGTGGAGACCACAGGATGCTGGACATGCCAGCAATGTAGGATATCCACCAAGAGAGCTGCAGGCTCTGTAGGGAGCCAGACTGGGAGAGCCCATTTCTGCTGAAGGTGGAAAGGCCTACTGAAGGGAATGCCCTAACCCATCAAAGCGAGATGATGACTTGAATAGAATTACATTTTTTAACGTCTTGTCCTTCTTGGCTTTTCTTTTTCTGTGATCTAATCTTCCTGTATGACTCTCCCGCTCTTCCTTTATGCCATTGCATATTGGAAGTATTTAAATCTCTTATTGTATTTACATGGGCTTGTGGAGTTTGTCTGGAGTCTCAGAGAGACTTTAGATATCGTAGTTTTGAACAGTAGTGAGTCTTAAGAATACAGAGACTCTTAAAGTTGAACTAAACATATTCTGCATTATGAAATGGGCTTTGGGAGAGTTTTGTGTTTTGAATCTGGACCGTCTCCCACAGGCTCATGTTTTTAGTAGCTGGTTCCCAGCTTGTGGCACTATTTAAAAGCCTGGCTGATACACTAAGCAAATTACTCAGGGCATATGCCCCCCTGGTTCTTGGTCAGGGTCACTGCTGTGTCCAGGCATTTCTAGACTTTGTATTTTGTCCAAAAACAAAATCAAACCTTCCACCAATTGCAAAGTAGAGAAGAAACTTTACTGAAAGCAACCCTTTGTTGAAAACAACACATAAAGATCAGAATATAGTGCAAGAAAGTGGTGAGACATACAGTAAAGATACTCACAAACCCTGGTTATTGTTTGGGACTTTCTTTTTTTACTATAACATTTCTATTAATTCTTTGAGAATTTTACATCATGCACCCCATCACACTTGTTTCTCAGTCCTTCCTGCCTGCCCCACCCCCAGAAAAAAATTTAAATTTAAATTTAAAAACAAAGAAGAAACAAACAAACCCAGTCCATGTTGCCCATATACTCGCTGGAGCATGGTCCAACTCTCAGTAGCCTGCGCCTAAATAGAATGGAGTCGTTACCATCCTGCACCCCTGCCAGAAGCCACCTATTGTGGAGAGCTAACTTCAGCATTCTTACTGCACATTTTAAGAGTTCTTTTCAATATCTTCCCATTTAGGGTGCTACTTTTCTTGCGGGGTGAGGAGGTGTCAGGGTAAGGGTTGTCATAGAAGCCTCCCATGTCCCTTCTTCTCAACTATGCACCTGCAATCATTAATATCACCACAAAAGCAGCTTCCTTGCTCTTTATAGTCAGCAAGAGCTCGGATTTTGGGCTGCCATGTGGTTCCTGGCCACAGCACAGACCACAAACACAGCCCTGGCTTCGGAGGCAGCCCAGACCATGGACATCTGCATGGTCTCTGGTGGCAACATGAACCATAGACGTCAACACAGACTTGGGGCTTTTTAAAAGGGCCTAAGAAAAGGAAGAGGTTAGTTCCTCAGGAGTGTGGTATGTATATTTACAGGTTGGACCATATCACCATTTTTCCCTTTCCATAATACACTTGATTTTAATCATATGCATACCAGAATATGCATAGGCATAAGATAATAATTAGAGGGTTCTCCCTAAAACTTTACTTGAAGCACATACATTGTGCATGCAACCAAAGCCAGTTCAGGATGACTTGGTCCTGAGAAGCAGAGCACAGTTGAATATAATCTAAGTTTGATGGTTAATAAGGAAAGAGAAACTTACTGTTCAGAGTGGAGTGTGCATGCAGCTTAATGCAAATGAGGGTCCTAGGTTGCTAACAGATGCTAGGTGCTCTGTTCAATGCATAGTATTGTATGTATTTGTGCATAGTACCTGTAGATAAGGTTCTCGGGCTGTCAAGTGCATTAGTTAAAAAGGTGTGTGTGGAGCCCAAAATAAGTTGAGTTCTAGTATCTAAACCATCCCCTATGCTTGCTTGCCTCAGTTCAGCCTACTCTCTCTGTTTCCTGTCTGCTACCATGTAAACAAGCCACCATCTCAGGCTTCCTGCCACCATGAATAAAGCCTCTTTGCCCTGTCTTCCTTCCTCACTATGTCTGACTGAAACCATAAGCCAAAATAAACCTTTCTTCCTCTCAAGCCTTTGTTTACAGTGTCATTAGAGTAGGTAATACAGCATGCAGAACCATAGTTACCAAGTGAAGTAAATAATAGATTGAAAATATTCATTTCAAACAAGATGGGGTGCATTCAAAGGGTTATGGCTATAGAATGAAAATATTGATTTCTGACTGTGAAGTGGAACTTTCTGAATATGTCATGTGATGCAGACACACATGGTGTTTTGCTGAGGCAAGACCTGTGGGAGGACACGTGATGTTTGGAGAGAGTATAAGTAGGACTCAATGGAGCGACTGGGTGCCTGCATAGCTAGCTTTGCAACGCTTCATTGGTTTCATGTCTTCACTGGTCTTCGCTTTGTTGTGAGAGGCACACATGGCAGAGAACTTTTTCTAGTGTCCCACCTGGTCCTGATCGTGCCACTGGCTCCTGATGATTTGCCAGAGGCCTGGCTATTTCTGCTGGATCACGCCACCAATGCTGATTCAAGAAAAATGGAGATTGGAATCACCCCAAAGAACTACTTCTAAACAGGTCCACATCACCTTGTCCTATTTACCATCTTTTCTCCCCTGCCTTTGTACAGTGGGCTAGAAGAGGGGCCAAAGCATTTGAGAACCCTTATTAAAAGTAGGTTTTGAAAAATTGAAGCCTACAAGACTGCTTCTTTAATGATTTGTAGCAAATTGTTTGTTTAAAAAGAAGAATTTACCTGGACTGTGCAATAAAACTTTTGAATGACTACTTGGTATTTTCTGATTTACTATAATTTAAAACAGCCTTATTAGTGTATAAACTATGTTCCATAAGACCCGTACACCACCCTCAAAGCTTCTCTGTTCTCCATGTACTTAGTCCCCACCTCCTTCCCCCACCTAAGGCAACCATGCTGCTTTCCATCTCTATTAAATTACCTCTTCCAGTTTCTCCACTGGTGGAATCACATGACACGTGGTCTTATTCTTTTGGATGCTCTTATTTAGCATGATCTCTGAGGATCGTTCCCATGGTAACATCTATGGGTATTTCCAAATTCTGTGAATTATGTCAATATACCATATTACATTTCCCTATTTGCCACCTGATAAACCTATTTGAATTTGTTGTAAATAATCCTATCCTGATCGTATATCTGTATATGAACATATAGTATTATTTCTTCTGAGTATATTTTTAGGAGAAAAACTACTGAGTGATATAGTCAACCATTTTTAACTTTTTAAGAAACTATCAAACTGTTTTCTTGAGGGCTAAACCATTTTATATCCCCAATAGAAATGTTTACTTGAGTTTTTCTACACATTGTCAAAATTAGAATAGTCCAGCTTTTTACTGTATCCATCTTAGGGATGCATAGTGGGTCCTCATGGCAATTTCAATTTGAATTTCTGTGAAGATTAATGATGTTGAGCATATTTCTATGTGCTGGTTAACTATATATTTTGTTCAGTGAAATGTTTATTCCAATCTTTCTTTGGCTTTTAAATTGGCTCATGTGTCTTACTGTTACTGAATTGTAAGAATTCTTCATACATTTTGGATATAGTGTCTTCTCAGATTAAAGATTTGAGACTATTTTCTCTTAGATTTGTATTTTATTAATTAGCGTTCTTTACAGCATAATAGTTTTTATTTTGATTTGTATTTTATTTTATCAACTGCACTTACAGTATTCTGAGACGTTATCTTGCTTTCTTAAAAATCTAACCCAACAACATCTGCTCTCTCGATCGGGTGTTTACATCCATCCCAGATAATGACTTATTGATTTGGTTGGACCGACATCCGCCATTGTATTTGCTTTCCTTTTTCCTTTGTCAACCATTCCTCTGTTCTTTTTTAGCCTCCTTAGGTGGGTTAGACACAGAGCACCCCGAGACTGAGACTCTTGTTTAGAAAGATGACTCTTTAGAAACGAGGCAAATGACTACAGATAAAGAGTGGTAGGTAACACAGCCTCACGTTCATTGGGTCTGTCTGTCTACACTCTGGTGCTCTCATGCCACTGCTCTGGGGTCCCTTGTTCCAGACGCATTAGCCACCAATCATGCCGATGTCCCTAGGTATGTGGTGAGCTTTCTGTTCCTTACCATTCAAGGTTTTTACCTTTTACTTTTACTGACTATGTTGTATATAAATCATAATTTCACGTTTAGCCTACTTGGGGCATGCCAAGCTTGTTAAGTGTATTTTAAAACCAAATTTGACATCTTCAGATAATATGTAATACACTCAAATATCTTTGCTCTAGTTTTCCAGGATCCTCACCTGTGTGAGTTGGTGGGAGTCTATGATTGACACCTTGTGTTCTCTGAGTTTTCTTCAACTTCAGAATGTCCACGCTACTCCTTTTCATAATTACTATCTTATATCTTTAATTTGCTGACTCAGGATTATCATACTGCAGTTGGTGCTATGGCTTAATGGTGGTGAATACAGAGTTCCTGTGTTGAAATTTGGTCCCCTTTGCAAGGTGCTCAGAGGGTAGAAACTGAACCCACCATGGTGTTTGAAGATGGGCCTTCGGGAAGTGTCTAGTTTAGAAAAGGTCATAAAGGGAACCCGTTGTTATTGAATACTCTTGGCTTTTGGTCCTAAACCACTTTTATAAGTGTATTTAATTAGACTAACAAGTTTCTTTATAGCACTTTTACACATATATGTAATGTACTTGAATTATTCCCAATACCCATTACTGATGGCTTTATAAAAAGATAGAAGCTATCAGATATACACATACATATGTGTGCACTCTTATTTCTGATGCCCTGTGCTACCCTAGAGACTGCTACTAAGCTAGAGTACACATCTTTTTCTTGTAAAGTAGCTTATAATAATGGTTTTGCAATTTTTGTCTGCTAACTCCTGCATCTGGGGACATCCAGAGATTATTTCTATTTACTGTGGCTTCTCCTAAACACTTTCCCCTTTTTCCTCGTGTGTCTCACCAATGTTTCTAAAACTCACATTTCAGACAATACACAGTACCAATCCTGGATTCTGATGTTGCATCTTTTGCCTCTTTTTTTACAATTAGTGACTTTGGCTAGATCTGTAAAATTCTCCAGCAGTGTACTGTCATTGGGGTCCACTCAGGTATGTGGGTTCCTACCATATCTGTAAAGCTCAGTGGTCAGCTAGTCACAACAATATAGTGGTGTGCTCAAGTGGCAAAAGCACCAAATCTACCCTGTGCTGGTGGCAGCAGACAGGAGCTAGCATTTAAAGTGGGGCTGTTCTCAAGTCCAGTCAAGCTTTAGCTTTTGCTTGCCGGTAGACCCTTCCTTTTATTCCAGCACCATTGGTGTCTTAAGGGATTGTGCTAAGTTATTTATATATTTTGGCAGGTGACAAATATTTTAAAGTACTAAACTACAATTCTGCCTATATGTATATGCATACACCCTTATATATAAACGCATCTCATTGTATGTATATATGGATTTACACTCTATATCTCAGAATGAATACACATGCTGAAACTTACTTCCTCCCGCACTAGATCCATCCTTGTGATTGTTACGATTAAGTTATAGAACTCCAAATTTGTAATTTGCAAAGTTCCAGGGTTAGCACAGTATATTGAGCATCTTATGTTTTCTCTCTTCTTACATATATAGTATTAAATTTGCTTTCCAAAACATGACGATACCAAAGCTACTGGGGCTCTGTCTATACCAGTTACCCAGGTAACCTCCTCCACAGCAACACCACTGCCTGATCCACTGTTCCAAACTTAGCATTCCCTGGTGAGGATTATTTGATAGGTTAAATTGACTGGGCCATACGATGCCTAGTATCTCTTTAAACACTGTGTGTGTGTGTGTGTTGTGTGTGTGTGTGTGTGTGTGTGTGTGGTGCTTCTGAAAAAGACTGGCATTCAAACTTGGTGAACTGAGTAAAATGAACGGTTCACCTCATTATGGGTGGGTGTCATTCACATATACTAGGTTCTGAATAGTGCAAAAATGATAAAGGTTGCATTTTGTCTGATTGGTCAAGTTAAAACATTGATCTCTGCCTCCAACGCTCCCAGTTCACAGGTCTTCAGATTCAAATCAGCATCTACACCGATGGTTCATGGCTCTCAGGCCTTCCATCTGAACCATAAGCTTTCCTGGTTCCTTCGATTACAGGTCACAACCTGAGGGTATTTCCTAAGTGTCTCGTTCCTTATACTAAATCTTTCTGGAGAGGAAGGAGCAGGAAGATCCCCCATACTGATTGTGTTTCCCTGAAGAATTCTAATGTTGCCCCATTAGTGTAGCCATACAATTCACCTCAGCTTAACTGGGAAGAGCAACTCCAGTCCAGGACACCTTGAACGTCTGCTGTTCTCAGTTGGATTTCAGTAACTCTTCAAGCATACAGCATGAATTCCCAGGACACTGAAATAGATGCTTTGTCAATGTTCTTCTCCTTATAGACACTTTGGAGGAAGCTGCCGTCCTTATACAACCACACTGGAAGTCCCGACAATAGTTCAATTTTAAAATTACCCCATGGTAATTACACACAGCGTGTACCAATGGAATGATTTGTAAGACTGTGGATGTCTGGAGAGTGATGTCATGACAGACTGATCCATCAACTAGGGCAAAATGGGAGAGGTCAAAATGGCTGATCACATTCACATTACCGTCAGTCCCCAGCATAATTTATAAGTCCAAAGCATTGTTCTAAGTCATTTATACAGTTGGCAGGTGACAAATGTTTTAAAGGACTGAACCATGCTGCTCATATATGTATGTAGGTGTACATATTTTAGACACATATATCATGCCACATGTCACCACACATTACATATATCAGAATATACACATGTGCATGTAGCTACATAGACAAACATGCATGCTGAAGTTCTTTACTCATGCTCCCATTCTCATCGCTGTGAGTATAATCAAGAAATTTGATAAATCCTAATCAAGAAATTTGATAAATCCTATCATTATTTCAATATCCTTCACTTCCCCAAATCTTGAGGTCTATTCTCCTTTGAGCAGAGACTATTCTAGCATATACATTTGAAGGATCAAATTCTCATGTGAGTTCCATGAAAACCAAGCCCAATGCCATATTATTAATTCTGAAGGTGATTCCAAGGAGACATCAACAGGATTAAGCATCCAAACCATCTGACTGGCTAGGAGTGCTCCTTTGGGATGAAGGACGCCAGCCACACACTCTCACAACACCCCTAATGTGGCCTCGGTTTTGAAACCAGGAAAATCAAGGTTCAATATGGCTTCAGGGCTGATGTGTCTTGCTAGTTCATGACTAAGGTCAGTTGACTCAGGCTCTGATAAATGTCTCAGGGGAATTGGAAAGCACCGGTTGATCTTCAACCTCAAACTTGAGAGTTCTTCCTCAGTCCCTTGGTACCTGTCTGTGATGCTTCCTGCTAACAGGGTGAGTTTGGTGACTAGGGTTGCCCAGAAGCAGGGCATCTGAGATGGCAGCAATGGGGAGGTTGATGGGAGATGGGTTAGAAGCGCCCTGTGACAAGGACTTCCCAAGACAGCAAGGGTTGGGGTAGCACTCCCTTTGCTACTATCCTAAGGAGTCTGAACTCCATTGTTTCTCTGGTGCTTCAGGTAGAAGGAAGAGCAGGAAAATGCTTTCACAGGCTACTAACATTATTGCTTGCTGAGACACGACAACACACAGTGAGGACACACTCAACTCTCATCACTGCCTCCCAGTTGCTGATGTTCAGAATTAATTTGTGCTTTCCATTTGCATACAGCACAAGACTATTGCTCTGGGGATCCTTCCACACTCACCCTTGTCTGTTTTATTTATGTTTCACTTCTAGACACAGTAATTAATACTTACGCCTGTTACATGGATTAAGCAATAGTCTATTTTATGGATGAAGAACCAAGAATTAAAGAGTTAACATGTCCTTGGGTCAGTCTCCATCTGGATTTGAGTCAGTTTATTCTACTCTCAACACCCATTGCTTAGCCAGTGAATCGGCCTCAAGGAGTTTTTCCTCTTGGAAAATGACCCCTTTGTACCACTTTGAGTTAAACCAGTTGCCATGTCAACAGAAAGATCCCATGATATCAGAGACACCTTGGGCCATGGAGATGACATGAAACCTAGGCTTCTATTTTATTGTCAATGTATCTTTAGCAGGCTATCTCACGGGTGGAAATGAGGCCATCCAACAAGGGAATAGACTCAAAATCAAGCCCATATAGTAACAACCCCCTACAAGCACTCATTACTTTATTCATTCGTGTATTTAAGTATTTGTTGGGCATACACTAGTTGTAGATATTTTTGCTGAGCATGACAGATGGAGCTGTGAACACAGTAACTTCCTCTGACCTCATCGGGGTTGGAGATAAATGAACAAGCAATAGGCAGAAATGAGTTGTCATGGTTCCCTAATAAAAGAATCATAGTCTTTTGGGCAAGGGAGATGACTCAGTGGGAATAGTATTGCCAATATAAGCTTGGGGACCTGAGTGCAGATCCCCAGCACCATGTGAAGCCAGACACGTGGAACTCATGTCTGTTATTACAACACTCCTACATCAAGACAGGCAGAGGCAAGAAGATCCTCAGAAACTGAGTCAGCTAGCCTGATGTGAACAATAAGAGACCCTGCCTCAAACAATGGAAGGTGAGGACCAACATGTGAGATTGTTCTCCTATATACACACATGCTGAGTGATTTTTGCACATTCATACACACGGGGCGGGGGGAGAGAGAGAGAGAGAAAGAGAGAGAGAGAGAGAAAGAGAGAGAGAGAGAGAGAGAGAGAAACATACAGAGACACAGACACATGCAGAGAAACACACACATAGAGACAGACAAACACACAGGGACACAGACACAGTCATACACACACAGACAGACACACACATACACAGAGACAGACAGACACACACAGAGACACACACACAGAGACACAGACACACAAACACTCATACACACATACACACACAGAGAGAAAGAGGCAGACAGACAGATACACACACATACACAGAGACAGACAGACAGACACAGATACACACACAGACACACACATAACACACACACACACACACACATAAACACACAGGGGACAGATTGGGTTAAATAATTTTTACAGTCTTTTATGAGCATGCTGGGGAAAGGCTCCCAAATACTGTCTTGTATTTTCCAAGTGAGCCTTCCAGTAGTTCTGTGGCTCCAGAGACCAGAATGAGCTATGCAGGTAAGTTAATAGGCAATCCTTGAGGCAGAGGAGGGTTTTGAAAGCAGGCACCTCATGGCAAATCTGAGAATAGAACAGGAATAAAGACTACTTAAGAAATAAAAGTAAGTTTTGCATAGTTCCTGTTGAGCATGTCACTGGGGACAAGGGATGGGGTTACTCCAGGTCAAGCTAGAGCTGGTTTTAGGACAAGAAAAGACTAGAACATCCGTAGAGAATCTCTGGCTCGGAGTGATGAGCACGAGATAAGCAAAAGGCTGGTGAAGCCATCCAGCCTGTCAAGCTGCCTTTGCACAAATAGCACTTTGCTAAAATCAAACAGGACTATTTTCCTACGCTATATCCTAACTCCAACCCAGCTTTCACAGTGAGCCGAAAATACAAAGGAGTGAACCTGCCATCTAATACAGAGCTGAATCTGGCCTTCCTCACCTTATCAAATAAGAATCATGGGAGAAAAATAGCAACAGTCATAAGAGAACATATATCACCTTTTAGGGACAAGGAAGTATCCCCCTGGGAGGCAAGGAGAAGGTGAGTCATGACCCGGGTGAGAGGGAAACTGAGGGCTTGAACCTAAGTTCAATTCTGGAAGTCCGAGCATCCTTCGAGCTCCTGAAACTGCCAAGTAGTGTGGAAAAGAAAGGGTTTAGGCTGAGATATAAACCAGGAAGATAGATCACTATTGTAAAAGGACCTCCTGGAACTGGGAGGGATGAAACCCTTTTATGGCTGCTGTAAACTGAGCAGGCTTGGCGGATGAGTTTATCTGCCCGATCAGATCAGCAGAGAATTCCTGAGCAGAAGAGCAGGCCCTCTGTCCAGAGGACATGTACCCATGTCTGTCTCCCAGGCTAACACATAAGCTCCTTTCCTATCTCCACTTACACTTTTCCTATCATTTTCATGAATCTGTTTCCAGTCCCTAGTAAATATGAGGACCGCGTGTCAACCCTTCCATCGTGCCCACTCGACCCCCAAGCCATGCCTGTGCTACCTACTCAAGCTCAAACTTCAAGCAAGCATCTTCAAGAAATAAGTTCTGTCTCACAGCCTGTTGTTCTGTGAGTGCCCAGGCCATGCTGTCTCCTTCATTGTTGACTATGTAGTCACATATTTCATTGTTAGAGTTATAACTTCTTAATTCGATACAATGTTGCCACTGGGCATAATGGCTCCTGCCTCTAAATCCTGCAGCTATTGCAAAGTGGAGAGAGAGGGAGACGTTCAAGCTCATTCTGAGCTGCATAGTGGAGCTGAAACTAGCCAGGCAACATGAGACCCTGTCACAGATTGATTAATTAATTAATTAATTGAATGGTGCAATTCCAACTTAATAACCAACACTCATCCTATATCAACTCCTAGAAATGTGAAAATAAAGCTAATTAGACTTTGAAAGAAATGTGAACTTATTGAGATATATATGTGTGTGTGTATATATATATATATGTGTGTGTGTGTGTGTGTGTGTATATGTGTGTGTGTGTGTGGTGTGGTGTGTGTGTGTATGTGTGTGTGTGTGTGTGTGTGTGTGTGTGTATTATATATATATATATATATATATATATATATATATATATGATAACCTTCAAAGTAATCTGGTAAGGCTGGGGAGATGGCTCAGTAGATGAATTACTTGCTGCTCAAATATAAGGACCTAAGTTGCGACTCCAGTTTTGTACAGTCAGGAGCTGGTGGCATACACCTGTTACCCCAGCCCTGGAGGGAGTAGGGGACAGAGACAGGCAGACCCCAGGGGTTTGCTGTCCAGTTGCCTAACTGAAATGGAGAGCTTCTTGTTCAATGACAATCCTGGCTCAAAAACAATCTGTGGACTAATAGAGGAAGATACTCAAAGTTGGCCCTATGCCCCTCACATGGGCACACAAAGGCAAGCATGCCTGCACTCATCCTATATAACCAACACTCATGAACACCCATGTATATACCATGTACACATACATACACATGCTAAGACTAAATAAAACAACATTGTAAAACACAACAAAAGGTTCGATAATTTTAGCTCCGTGTTCAAGGCTCTGAGCCCAGGGTTCACTTCAGAGTAAAGGAGGAGGTAACTAAGTCACATCAGTGCCCAGCGGGGTTTCCTTCTAAACCCAGTCAAGAGTGTCCATTTATAAATGGTGCTTACAGTTATAAGGTTTTACCATTTGGGAAAGGATAAAAGAAAAGAGGGGAGGGAGAAATGAAGAGAGGAAGAGGGGAGGAAAGAGGGGAGGAAAGAGGGGAGGAGGAAGGGGAGGAGGGAGGAGGAAGGGAGGAAATAATAATGAAATAAAAAATAAAGCATCTTGGTGTGCTGCTCATGGCTGTAATTCCAACAGCAATAAGGCTAAGACAGGAAGGCTGCTCCTTGTTTAGGGCCAGTCTGAGGCTATATAGTGAGTTATAGGCCGGCTTTAGCTCCAGATGAGACCCTGTCTCAAACAAACAAACAAATAAAGAAATAAAACAATGTGCCATGAGCTATATAAAGAAGATGGCTATCTCATCATGACAGCTTGCTAGCCCATATTCTCCCACATGCCAATGTAAAACAATGCCCATACCCAGTCTGCATGGCCCATGTATTTATGGGCAGGGGAACAAGGCAGTGTTTCAAGGAGATAAATACACTTTAAATAAAATCATAATTTCCCATAAGAGCAGAGTCAAATTGCTATAAGAGGAGTGTCTATGCTTCCTCCAGGAGTGGACTCTGATGACCTCTTTGGACACATAAAATCAAGGACCCCAAACTAGAGTCATCTCTAGACTGATGCAACCAAAAAGAAAGAAAGGTAAAAAAGAAAGCTTGCAAATTAATAAATAAGAAGAAGAGGGGTTGAGGGTTTCCCTGGATGACCTGGGAGGTGAGGACCATGAAAGAGATAGAACAGACAGTCATCTTTGTTCAAAGAACCCAGGTAGCTTCCTCACTGTCCTCACAGCCAGTAAGTGTACAATGTGTTCATTTGTCCCCTTCCTGCTGTGTAGAGACTGATGTCAGTGCTAGTGTCTGCCCCGGCATCCCTCCTGTGCCCAGAGCCCAGCAGACACTCCACACATCTCATGGATTCAAATGCAGGAGGAGGAGAGGAAGTGATGGAGTAAGGGCATCCAAAGCCATGGAAGGAAATACCACAGGAGGACTCCCATATTGTGGGAAACTGATATGGCAAAGAGCAGTGGTGTCTAGTGTGCAGAGTGGTATGTCAGCTGTGCGCTCTGCTCCCTCCATTGCTGCAAGGTAAATAAGGTAAAGTTTGTTTGTAGAAGGAAGCACCCATGTTGAAGCGAGTCTAATTGAGTGTCAGAGAAAGATTTGATAAAATGGATATGCCCCAACTCTCATGAGAAAAGGGGAAGAGAGGTTATTAAAAAGAGCAGCAGAGGAAACGAGGCATTTTCCAAGTGATTTTTTACAGAAACAGTTTTAAGAGGGAACAAGCTAGACACTGGTGAAGACAGTACAAGCAAACAATGAGAAGGAGCCAGAAGATTAGAACAGATTGCCAGATTTAGTCTGAAGTGAAGCAGAGCAAAAAAGTCAAAGGCCAAGGGAGAAGCCAGATTGAATCAGTCAGCTTGGAAAAGAGTTTGAGCCAGAACAGCTGAGTCAAACCGGCCAGTCAGAGCTCAGAAAGAGCTAGAAATAGTGAGCTTATTCAGCAGCATGGTTCAGAGACTGAAACATTCTAGGCCCAGATTCGATTGTATGGATGCTAGAAGCTAGGTTAGGCCTAGGTTAGCAGACTGAGGCAGTAAGCTTTGAAGACAACAATTACACCAAGCAAGTAAACGTTAACAGTACTCTTTACAGTGAACGTAAATGGCTCTGTTGTCACCTTCAATGATGGCAAGAGCTGGTGCTTCCCACAATTCTGTCTCCTTTGAAAGAAAGGTCCCTTCAAGTGTAGAATGTCTAGGAAGACACCAGTGCCCTGTAAGTTCTTGGGAATACATGAAGGAGGCAGAGTATGGGCTCAAGGCAATGTGGAGGGCTGGCAGGCTTAGAAAAACCTCCAGCCTGCCTCTCCCCAGCAGTGACATATGAGACAAATTAGAACTGTTAGCAGCAACTCCAGTAGAAGAGCAAGGACTCCCCAGACCCCTAGCTACCACCTTACATGGGTGAGTGTCACACCCAGCATAAATTCAAACAAAGTAGTCTAGAAAGCAGCCTCCAGAATCTTCTTTAAATATAACAAGCTATAAACACATCTTTCCCTGTGGAGTGATCCAGGAAGTTACTGAGCCCACATTCCAATATCAGCAAAAGCTATTGATTGGTCCTTATTAAGTGTTCACATGCTCCTGGTACTGAACAAAAGATTCCGTCCCTTTTATAAAAGCACTCACTCAATGAGAGTATCAATGCTAATACAAAGATCCCAAGATGACCCTCAGAGGCCACAGCAGTGAAGACCTTGGTGATTCATAAATCAAGCCATTGCAGGTACAATTCCTCCTGATGCGACTGATGAGTGGCTCAATATTCTGCCCTACAAAGGACCCTGAGATCAAAGCATGACTAGATAGCCATTAAAAGAAATTAATTCTTTAGAACATAATAGCAAAGGCTGAGAGATGGGTCAGAGGTTAAGAGTACACACTGCTCTTCCAGAGGACCCCAGTTCAATCCCTAGAACCCATGTCTGGGGATTCATCCTGTAACACCAGCTCCAGGGATCCAATGCCTTCTTCTGGTATCTGCAGGCACATGTGCAAATGAACACACACAAATAAATACTATTATAGGTCTTAAAAAAAATAATAGATTTCCAAGAAGTTACAGGATACTGGGGTCTTCTTGACCATTATAAGTTGAAGGAGCCCTTTCTTTATTTTCTAAAACAGACAGAATTCTGGGAAGTACATTCTTGTCACTATTGAAGTGTCCTATGAGAGAAGGGTAGCATCTCCCTGTTTTTTGAAAATATGGCAAGAATAATTAAAAATTTCAGACTGGGACAGAAGTGACCATCATAAGAAGAGCTCATTTCCAAGACATGATGACTATCTCAGCGTTCCCAAAGCTTTAGATATTGGTCACAGAAGTGGAGGAACTAGTGGGGGGATGTATGGTAAGCAAGCCATATGTGCCATTGCACTGATGGTTGTGGTAGTACACGGAGGGTATATAACAAAGATTCAATTCAAAAAATGGGCTCCTGAATTGTAAGTCATTTCAAGAAATAATCACAGGAAACATTTATATCTATGAAGTCCGAAGTCTCTTCTATCAATGTGTTGGGGATTTGCGATGAGGGAGATGTCACTCTCCAACAAGGAGATGATATGCCCATTGATTCCATTTCTCTTTCTGTCACATGAGAAAATGGAGAGTAATGCTGCTCCGCCTGTGGAGAATGAATCAAGGGTGGCCCAGACACATGCCCTGCCCGAGCTCTGCTCTTCTGCCTGTCACCCTACTCACCAGCAGCTGATCAATGACAATATGTAAATGTGCATCCAAGACAACCGACCCTGTCTGCCAGACTGGCGGGAGCCCCTCCCCCCCAGGACCCTTTGTGTATCTGTGACAGAGCAGCATGATGAACAGGCTTCCTGACGCTCTCCATCTCATTAAAGGACAATCCTTTGCTCAATTCTTAATGGACTCTACAAATTGCTCACCCTCCCTCTGGTGCAAGATTATGATAATTTTATTATTTATCCCAGGAAGGAGTTGCCAAAACTGACAACATGATCAGCACCCATGACAGGTATGAGGAGCATCCCCCATGACATCTCAGGAAGGGGACTATCTGAAGTGATGTTTGATCCTTAATTAGAAAGAAATGATTGGCTACTTTTCAAGCAGAAGTGGGAAGCCACAGCATATGCATGCTCAGCTCTGAGAAGCCAGCAGGCTCCCCAGTGTGGAAGGGAAGCACGGGTGAGCTAATAAATGCCAAACAAAGCCCTCACGGTGGTGGCAGCTGGAGGATGCAAGCCAGGTGTCTGTCATCATCCATTGACATTCAGATCATGAATCAGAAGATGAGACACAGATCTCAGACTTCAACCAAATGATGTAGTCAGGTCTTGGAGTCTCATCAGGACCACTTGCCTTGTGAGTCTGCTAGAGAAGAAAGCAATGTCCATGACATCTTTTCACTTCCAAGATTCTACCTATAGCCACCCCTGTTGGTTACCCAACCTAGCAACTGTTCACTTCTTCCTTTTACCCCATAGGTGATACCACCTATCACCAGAAACTCATTTTCCTATTTACTTTACAAATCAGTTCTAGGATACAATCCTACAATGAAACATTAGTAGGCACATACAGGAAGGTATGCGTATGGAAAGGTATTTGGGCTTTAAAAACATAGAAAGGAAAAAGAAGAATGAGCAAATAGAATGTGTTCATCTCATTGTTTCATACTTTGTACTCTGCAGACTTAGTCTCATTACTATGAAGATCTGCAATACCTCCTTTCTTTCCCACAGGCTCACATGTAGAAGGCTTGGTGCTCACCATGATAGTGTTGGTTCAAAAGTGAATTCTTTGGGAGGTAATTGAACCATGAGGACTCTCCTCTTGTCAAATGGCTCAATCTATTGACAGGTTCATAGCTATTGGGAGCTAGTGGTAGAACCTCACTGAACCAGGTAGATCTCTGGATCCATGCCATTAAAGTAGATATCTTGCTCTTCACCTCTTATCCCCCACTTCTTCATTTCCCCCTCCCCCCCTCAACTGTCTCTATCCCTACCTGTCTCTATCATTTCTTGTTACCATGAGATGAGTAACCTGGCTCCCCAACCTACTTCCCACTACAATATTCTGCCTCACCATGGGCTCAGAAATAGCTAAGACAAATGACCATGGACAGAAACCTCAGAAACCATGAGCTCAGACAAATCTTCCCTCCTATGAGCTGATTTTTCTCAGGTATTTTGTCACAGCAGAGGAAATTGGATCACACAGATGTGAATGTGATGCTGAAGCAGCGGTGTCCAGATCTAGAGGAGGCGGGCAAGCTAATTACATCCTGCTAAGTCTGCCCTGAAATGTCCTGCCTCTCAACGGTGCGTTAGGAAAATAAACGCAAACTGATAGAGTCACATCTGGGTGCTTGTTTTTTCCTAACAGCCAAAGCATCTCAATGACATGCTGTCTCAGCTCATCTTTGACCGTCTAAATTTCATGTCTTGTGTCTTGAATGGCAAGTGCCTGTCTGACTCTATTGCATGCTAGACTTAACCCCCAAGAAAGACAGAGGGAAATATCCTGTCCTTTGTGAACACACAAATGGGTGGGGAAAGAGTCAAGAAGTTGCATCCCTCCTCCCCTTTAATTACATTTTGTCATCGTATATGGCCTCTAGGTGCTTAGACCCTTCAACCACCAAGATGTTCCTGAGTCTTTGCTTCCATATTATAATTAATCCATTCCATTTAAGAGAGAAAAGGTTGTAAGGTAACACATTTCTATTCCTTTTTTTCAGGTATGAGTATATGGAAGAGGCAGGTAGAGTCCAAAGGAGGGAGTCCAATCTTCTCAAGTTGGAATTACAGGCTGTTATAAGGTGCCCAAACTAGGCTTAAAGTAGCAATCAATCTTAATAGCTGAGCTGTTTTTCCAGGCCCCTTTAAGGAACTATCTGTAAAGATGATGTTCAAGCTTAACGTACATAAAAGCTTTACAAAATAACATTAGCAAAATATCACTAGAAAAGAAGAAGGCAGAATCTACTTGAAGAGACATTTAAACATTTCTTCCTTCAAGAATCTAGTCTAGATACAAGAGATGCAGACTCTTAGAAAGAAATTTACATTTACCACTGGATCCTGGAAGCCATGATCTCCACAAGCTCAGTGCTTGAAAATGCAGAACTAACCAACTCACACAAAAATAATGACCACCACCCCCCATTCTGCATAACTCTGACATAAGGTCTGTGTTAGCCTAATTGCAACGTAATTTTTACTCAGTCAGGAATCACAGAAGCTGCTTTCTGGCAGATTTCATATCTGATGACTTTCAGAGACCAAAGGGGACAGTTGGGAGCTGAATTTATGGTCACTGGGTACCCTGTGAGCCTTGGATCTACATCAAAGCCACAGGGGCTGGAAGCAAATCACTATGACAACCATTTATGTGGCCAAAATGGAAAGGCAAGATTTGATGGGGCAAAGTAATGCATACACCTATAACTCTAAAATACATGGTGAAGTTTATGTTTGGATTTGTTGTTTAAGACTGAGCAGGGCACCTCCCCTCCCTCTAGCTGTGTGTGCATGTGAATAAGAGGGACCATAATGAAACCATGAATAATAAGTAAAGGACATCTACGGGAATGCCACAAGGACTCCAAATACTCTAATTCATAACCATACACAATTACATGTGCTGCTTTGTAGGCAATTCGTCTGTTCTTTCCCACTGTTTCCCCTTTCTCTCCCTTGAAATATGCTCTGCCAAAACCCCCACAGCAAAATACTCGAAGTGTCTGGATACAGCCTGCTTAAGACAACAAGGCAGACAAGTAACGGGTTATTTCAGTGCAGGTTTGGCCATGTCTGCCAGTAGTAAACTTTAAACTGCCTAGGAGGGGATGATGGTCTCAAAAGCCCCTTCGAATAACCATCTTCCTTTCTGCTCCCCTAAAAAGGTGTCACTTAAGCAGTACTGTAACAAGTAGGGGAACCGGGGACCAGCTGCCGGAATATCCGTAGCCACTCCTCTGCCCTGAGTTTCCAAATGTTAAATCTCATTTTAGAAAGAAGAGCTCTCCTCCATGAGCAAATAAAAAGGATTAACCATTCTGCTTTTAAAAAGATTTAGGAATATATACGTATATACAAATATGTCTATCCATGCCATAGCAATTGATTAAAAAAAAAAAAAAAAAAAAAGAGAGGCCATGAATTTGAAGGAGAGTAGGGAGGGGTAGGTAGGAGGGTTTAGAGGAAGAAAAAGGAAAGGAGAAATATTGTCATTAAATTACAATCTTGAAAAGGAAAAAGAAGAAGAAAGCAACGTTGTCCAGCAAGTATAAATGCACCCTGAGTGTATCAAATGAGTGATCACCAAGGGTGTGAATTACAATAGCCAGCAGCCCCACCTCGAGAGCACCCAGTACTGAGATGAGTCTATTGATATATGTGGTGTCTTTGATGGCACTTCCGGGTGAGGAACTTCAGTACCACCCTTCCCACCCCTTCCCTATATTCCTCAGCTAGGGCGACAACTTCCTCCAGTCCCCAAGCATGGCAGACCAGCAGAGGATCACACACAGCATGAGCTGCCTCGGTCCCCACTGACTTAAGCTACACTGGAGTCTGTCCCAGATCCCATCTCTAAGTCCTACCAGGTTTCCAAGGCACCAGACTGCCAAGCTGTGACCCAAATCTCAAAAGAGCCTTGGGAAAGCAGCTTCTTTCCATTTTCCTGAGGCCCTCTTGGTTTGAAGGTCAGACTCCGTCCTAGAAACAATGCTCAAGTGTCCTTGTTGTCCCTTTCCCCACTTCCAGAGTAGCAAGACACTGGACTTCTTCCTTTGAGCCACTATCCTGACTACCCTGTAGACAGGTTTACACAGGGAATGCAGCCTCCCAAACTTGGCAGCCATGTTTATCTGGGCTAAATGTCTTGCATGGCTTTCCTGCTGACTCTGAGGCAGGGGAGGGCTTCTGGGTCTCATGGAATGTATTCCTATATGTGATAATGATAAAGATGAGATTCCCACTCCCATCCTTCCCAGCTGTGGCTACAGTAAGGCTACCTCTTGTGTTCTCCAAGAGAATTCTCTGGATCTCTAGTGACTGGGGCTGAAAGACCAGAGCCTGTCACTCATGTTCCGTAAGGACTCCAAGGTGTTGCAGAAACCCCCTCACACCAGTTCTCACTCTCCTCAGGGAGGCCACCCATCTCCTAACACCCTACTACATGCAGTGCCAACTTTATCATAATCACCCCACTGATCGCCATGCATCGCCAGCATTCATTCCCACCAATGAGAACTCCACATCACACTTAAGCTCGGATCCTGTAGAACAGATCCCCAAATCTGTCTTGGGATGTCTGCTTCCTAGGACTCCTGCTGGAACCAACTTCCCCATCATTGAGGGTCAAGTCAGGGGGTAGAGGCCACAAATGGTATGTTAGAGTTCTCGTCACTGTAAAAAATACCTGACAGAATGACGAGAAGAAGGAAGGCTCACAGTTTCAGAGGGTTCAGTATGGCTTCTTGGCCCTGTGCATGGCAGAGAAACATGGTGGCAGAAGCAACTGCGCTTTGCTTCTTAGCAGATGGAAGCAGAGACAGATTACCTTAAGCTTCACACCTTTTACTCTGTCCATGCCCCAAGTCCGGGTGATGTCACTACCCATAGTTATGATGTCACTGCCCATAGTCAGGGCCTATCTTCCTCTGACTGAGTTAATCGTCTCTGAAACTTCTATCGTAGACACAGCCATCATGTGTGTCCCTGATCTCCTAGGTGATTCTAAATCCAATCCCTGTAATAAAAGTTAACCTCAGTGCCTGGATTGAGGCCATTTTGTCTCTGCTGCAATTTTATTTCATTTTCTCTTGCTGGGATATTTATTTCCTGGTCAGAACTGAAACAGGGACAGATTCCTCTACCCATTAGGCCTGAGCCCAGAGACATGACATGAGGACTAGGGTTGGGGAGGTGAGGCACAGGAGACAGCTCCCAGTGTGTGTGTGCATATAGTCCTGTGTTTCTCTTGGCTGGTCCAGAGAGGGCTTGCCTGGGAATGGTGGCAGCTAGCGCTAAGGGAATGGCAGCCCAAAAGGAAGTACTAAATTCTGACAGGCCCACGTGAGACAGGTAAAGTTCCAGAAGCTGGTTTTGTTGTACCAGTGTCCATGTTAAATAATGTGCTCTGACTGCTGTCAACAGGGAAGGCAAAGGCATGGGTTACTGCCTTGCCTTCCATATAAAGCTGAAAACGTTGAATTGGGCTATATGTACCTTCCCTAGCCACTGGAGACATTGCTGGCCCTGAAGAGTCGGCAAAGAGGGGATGTCCAGGCTGTGGAGGAGCAACAGCCACAGACTCTAGCCTTCCTGTGTGGGTCACAAGTATCTGGATCACAACAAGGCAAGGTCAGGGTAAACCACATGTTCACGCAGACTGGGGAAGTTAGAACACACACTTCACGTGCTATAGATCATACTAGATAGTAACTGAGAATGGCAGACAAACTAGTCAGGGAGTGCTGGGATACAGAGCAGCCTAGGCTGGCCTCCATACTGCTTAGCCCAGCTCAGCTGGGACAGAGACAAAGTAAGCTAGACAACCAGGCAGTGTTCCACTTCCTTCTAGAAGCCAGAGCCAACCAAGGCCTGGAAGAAGGCAAGCAGAGAAAACCTGGAGGGGCACAAAGAGGGGCAGACGTCTAGGCTAAGTCACTTCCCCATGACACCAGTATCAGCGACAATGTGACAAGAGGCCATAGGTGCCTACTGGGCTGGAGCTGCTCTTGGGTAAACCAGGAAGGAAACGCTGCCTTGGTTGGGAGCCCTGTTAGCACTTTTCTTTGATGTGGGAAGGGTTTTAGGATGGGGCATGTTGGTCCTGTATATTTGTCATCCTTCCTGTCTCCTGGACGACTCAAGCCTTCCATTATTTTATGAGATTAAGATTCCATTTCCCAGTGGGTTGCCTGTCTTCTCATCTGTGAAGAGGGATTTGATGTTTTAGCCCCAGGCTCTCCCTCCATGAATGCTAGAAACTGGTATTCCTCCATCATAGTACCCCATCCTGAAATCGGTCTTGTCAATCTGAACCTCTTTCTTGTACGTTCTCTGGATGCACCTCATTCCTGAGATTTTTACCCTATGCTCCATATACCCCTTCTCCATGAGTGACTGCTTCTTGAAACTCTCAAGATCGCATGTCAGACTCAGCACCAGAGGACCTCTTACAGTGCTACAAACCGAGATGGGTACTAGTGATGTTGGAAGTGGAGAGTCAGCAGAAAAAAACGGTGTTGTCCATCAATGTCTCCCAGAGTCACACAGGCCTAATCCTTATCCAGCTTCCGCATCTCCCAGAAGCTCTTCTGGACTGGAGACTTATCACTGACAGGTACTCACCCTAGTTCTCATCCTCTGCCACTCTCTGGACTGGCTACTGAGCTATGGGTATTCTGACCTCTAGCCTGAGCAAGGACATCTGAAACTTCTTCCTAAACCAAGTGACAAACTTTGACTGCCTATAGCTGGGATGATCACTTACAGTGTCTACTATTGTTAAATACAGAATTGAATAACAGCATCTTCTAGGGATAAGACTGTTGGTATTGTACAGAGCAACGAGAGAACCTTGCACATCATGTAGTCATTATTGGCAAGCAGTAACTTCCACCACCCTACCTGAACCCCAGGCCTACAAGAATCAAGGGAAAATATCAAAATTAGTAGAATTTGGAAGTGTGGAGAAATTTTTGTCCAGAGCTAAGCCTCATACCTCTGAGGAAGAGACATGCATCTCTGTGAAATCTGAGCTTAGCAGAAGGATTCTCCTTGGGGTTCTAAAGAGACAACCTTAGCCAGTTGCTAAGCAGATAGAACACAGCCAGTTCTGCTAATTCTGGGGAAACTGTAGGCAGATTCCAATGCTGTGCCTGGAAGTGTCCTCAGCACCACCACCTGCTTAAGCATCATGGTAGGCTGATCCTCAGAAGTGAGCCACCTGCCAGACACTCTAGTCCTCCATCCTGACAGAGCCTCAAAGGAAGCAGTCAGCAAGAACAGAAATGCGACTTACAGTGTCCCAGCCCCAGCATCACAGAGCAGGATAGAGAAGGGAGGGCTTGAAGTTGAAAGGGTGGCTTAAGAACTGGCGCAGAAAGCCTGAGATCGTTGTGTAAATCCAAACAGAGCAAAGTTTTAAAAGACAGAGGTGAGAAAGGAAGAGATGCTCCAGTCAAGAGATGAGAGTAAATAAAGCAGACACCCAGGGGTTTGCTGCTGCTCTGGGCTGACTGACTCAGGACTGGTGGGAATGGGGAGCAGAGAGGCTCTGGGATCCCGCCCTTCCCTGAGGGTCTATAGGCAGCTGATGGTTGCTGGGAGAGAGCAAAGAGGGAGGAGAAGAAGGGAGATTTTCTCCAGTAGTGTAGTCATTGTTAAAGTTGCCTGTGCTCCTATAAGTAACCCTCGTTAAACTAATTGATACACACACACATACACATGAGCACGCGCGCGCGCACACACACACACGAGAGAGAGAGAGAGAGAACCAGGCATATGCATTTGAAAGCACGCACTCTTTCACATACAAGTGTGAAGGTCATAGGAGATAAGAAAAGATCTAGGCAGGAGACTGAGACAGCAAAGGGCTGGAGGAAAACTTACTGAACTCTAAATAAGAGACAGAGTTCAGTCCATAGGTTGTCCCATTCATGGCTCGTAACTTGGTCATGATAATTGTTCCACATTAAGTAAGGAACTATCATTAGGGAGTAAGGGAATTATTCCCTGTGCTGTTTTTACCACTTTTCAGTAAACCTACAATGAATTAAAACTTAAAAAAAAAAATTTTAAGCATCAGTGTTTTTACGTGGGTTGGAGTCTTATGGGATTTAAGTCATTATCCTCACAATATTATCAAAAGAAATACGTAGGTCCAAGCTGCCATTTCTGGTAAACAAGGATGAGGGAACCACAGTCATCACACACCAAACAAGCAGTTAGCACTGAAGACAGATGCGATGAGAAGGTCCATGAGACAATGGGGCCCAGTGAAAACAGGTGAGAGGTTATCGAAGACCAACACTGTCAACTTCCTTTGCACCAAGGACCAGCCCAGTTTATAAACCAGAATAATGGGCCTCCTTCAGGGAATCCCCACCTCCAACAATACCTGTTTCCAGAAGCCACACCTAGGTCATCATTTCTCCACCTTCACAGTCACATAAATCAATCACCAGCCCTTGACTGTCTCAATTCCCTTCAGCCTACCCCTCCCTCTAAGATTCCCCTTTAACTGTAAGATGACCAAAGACAGATGACTGGCTGCAGACAGTCTGGCTTCTCTTCTCTCCCTCACCCTCCCATCCCATCAAAGCTCTTCTCAGGATGACATTACACAGCATCAACCCTTGTGAGCACACATGTTCACCAAGAATCAAACCATCCAGGCCTAAACTGAGCTAAGCCTCTGTTCCCTGCCTCTTTAGAAACACACACATGTGTATGTATATGTATGTGTATATGATGTAAATATTTAAAATTGGCCACCGGCCAAGCCAACTATCTAAGCTGTGGCAGCTCTGCCTAGCTCAGCCGCCATGTTCCATGGCCAGAGGCCCTGTGCGTGCAGCAGCTAGAACCGGCCAGCCAGAAACACCAGCCCTGCCACCCATGAGACACCAGCATGGGAGATGGCTCTGCCAATCTTCCATGCTGTCTCCGCAAGGCTGGGCATCACCCAGACCATACCACCATTCACGAGGGCCCAATAGAAAGATGAGACTCTAATGCTTAAAGATTAATCACAGGCTTATATATTTGGTAATGATTAACAAGATGCCCACTCAGTCAGAGGTGTAACCCAATACCCAACCTAGACATATCAACTACCTTTGACTGCAGGAGACACATGAACATCCGCCTCCATTTTCCTCTCTCTCTCTTTCTCTCTCTCTCCTAGCTCCTCCTCTTCCTTTTTCTCTTCCTCTCCTAACTCCTCCCACCTTAGCTCCTCCTACAGTATATGATGTATATGATATATATGTATATATGTATATATATAATCATAGAAGGTTCACCTGAGATTGGCACCACAGTATTCTAGTCTAGATAGAGTCACTTCCCATTTCATTAGGTTAGGCAACAGAATTTACAGTTTGTCAGGAAACTTTGACTTTTCTAAGAGCTCTACAGGAGGTCTATATCAGGTTTATTCCTAATGTGCATTAGTGCAAGGGCAGACTCTTACTGATAAAAGTTATCTACTATCATATATTATAGTCCCGCCATCATCTATGTGAACAAGTGGATCAGATGGTGAAGACTCACATATAGATACCTGATAGCAGGCCTGGAGTGTATGTATGGGCTAACCAATATTAACTATTACTGAATTGTAGTTGAAAGTTAACTATATACTTATAATAGACATATCAAAAGCTTCTATACATATTAATGTAATATTTTAGTAAACGACAGACAACTAATTCTGATAGATGCTTGGAAAACTTCTGAACTAAAATCAACATGGGCCCTGTCCACAAGGAGTCTGTGATGCAGGCAGACAGACATGACACGCACACCTACCAATAAACTCATAATTGGCCAGATGTGTGCGCAAAAACAGAACCAAAACCTGGAACCAGGAATCAACTTTATTCTTGATAACTGTGAACTTTGCCACAGAGCACTATTGGAAGGTGGTGTTGATTTGGGGGAGGAAGCTGGAGAGGTGTCATGTGAGAGAGGGAAAGGAGGAACGGAAAGGGGGTGGGGGAAGTTAACGTCCAAAGAATAAGTGGAAGGATAGCTCAGTGTTAGAATGTGTGGTGAGCATTCTCAAGGCCCTGGACTCACTCTCCATCACCCCAAAAATGAATAAATTAAAATCACACCAGCTGCACCCCTTTACTGTGCCCCCTGATCTCTGTCACGCCAGGAAAGTATAGAGGTTCCTACAACATGGCTCCAATACTGATCTAGACACAGAGACACTTTTCCTGGGTGGGCTCCCAGCAGATAACTCAAATCTGCAGCCTTCTTGCCCCCAAGCAACAGTAGAACTCAGAATCCTCAGCAAGATACTCCAAGAGACAGAGTGAGCCCTGGCCTCCACCAGCATCCAGCATCCCAGTACAAAACCCCATGACTTTACTTAATAAGGAGGACATAAGACAAGAAGCAGGAAGTCTGCCGCTGTTTTTATCTACTACTCTTCAACATTGAGAGTCTGACGAGATGAGGTTCTGACTTGTACCCGACAACAGTTTTTTATTTTCCCAGCTGATCTTCCTAATCATCAGAGTCCCCTCGTTTGTCTTTAATGATTTCAGGAAGTGGATAAAGGAAAGCTTTACTGTCTCTTCCAGCAGGTTACTGTAAGGGACTGGAGAGGAAAGAGGTGAAACAAAGATGTCCCAAGCATCATGCTGAGTGCATTAAAAAGGAGTCTGAAATCAAAGAATCAATTGCCAGGCCAGCTTGGTTCGAAGCTAATCAGGAAGTTTAGACTCTGTCACACATACACACACACACAAAAAGTTTTGTTTTTTAAGTGCCAAGGGATAGGGCTTAGTGGTAGAGTATTTGCCCAGAATGCATGGGGTCCTGGGCTCCATTCCCAAACTGCAAAGAAAAGAAAAGGAGATAAGAGAATGGAGGAAGAGAAGGAATAAGGAAAAAGAATAAAATTAATTAAGAAACATTACCTATTTGTATCTACTTCTTACACTATGCTCCACCATGGTAAGAGTCACAAGGATGCCCCAGACCTTCCATACTAGAGACTTGGTTATTCTGTTGAAATGTCCCCACAGGCCCTCCAACAAGTCAACGAACTTTAAAGACCATAGTATCCTGTGTTGAAAGCCTTCCTATTGGGCAAGGAAGATAGATGGCTCAGTGAGTAGAGCACTTGACACACAAGTATGATGTGTTAGCTAGTTTTGTGTCAACTAAACACAAGTCACAAGTTATTTAGGAACAGAGACTCTCAGTTGAGAAAACGGCCCCATCAGATTGGTCTGTAGGCAAGTCTGTGATGTGTTTTCTTGAGATGGATATGGGAGGCCCAGCTCTCTGTGGGTGGTTCTATGCCTGGGTTGGTGGTCCTAAGTTCTACAAGAAAAGAAAACAGGCTGAGCAAGCCATGCAGAGCAAGCCAGTAAGAGGTACTCCTCCTGAGATTTGCATCAGCTTCGCCTCCAGGTTCCTGCCTGTTTGAGTTCTCACCCTGACTTCTTTCAGTGATGGACTGTAATGTGGAACCGTAAACTCTGAAAATAAACTCTTCCCTACACAAGGTGCTTTTGCCATGGTGTTTTATCACAGCAATAGAAACTCTGACTAAAATACATGAGAATCTGAGTAGATCCCAGAACCACATAAAGCTGGACACAGTAGTGTGTGCCTATAATTCCAGCGCTCCCACTGAGAGATAGGAAACAGAGGCAGATGAATTCCTGGAAACTCACCGGCCAGTCTGGTATGCTAAGTGGTAGACAAGAAACCCTGTCTCAAACAATGTGGAAGGTGAGGACAGACACTCAAGGCTATCTTCTAACTAAGTGTACTTTGGCATGTGCAATGCTCACACTCAGACACATGTGATCATGCATACACATATATACAGGTGGGAGGCAGAGTCAGAGGCAGACAGAAAGAATCAAACTAAATTTTAAAATTGAAACCTCCCTGCCCCCACCCCAGTCTCAGTGGCTTCCTCCTGCTCTCCAGACCCTGCTCAGTGAGACTTTCCCAGCATTTTGCAACAGAAATTGGAGAGCACACTTATTTGCTTGCTCGTTTATTTATCTACTTCCTACTCTCGTTTACTTATTGATTTGCTTGTTTACTGTTTCCTCTAAGAGACCAACAACTCCTTGAAGATAAGCATCCTACCTGTCTGAAACATGCTTAATTCTCAGAGCTCACAACAGGGCACACTGTAGAAGTGGTGGCATTAAAAACTCAGGAAAGCAGGAGGAAGGATCAAAGAAAAAACAACTTGAAGACATTGAAAGTGCAGTAATTATGAATACAGACACTATGGCTGAGCTGCCAAGACTGTCCATGGCATGCTATCCCCATCTAAGGCCTCAGGTCAATCTTTATTAAAAGGGGGTTATAGCGACTGATCTAAAGAGACTTTTAGACAGGAGGATCAGGAGTTCAAAGTTAACCTTAGCTGCATGGAGAATTTGAGGACATCTTGACTACATGAGACCCTGTCTCCAAAGAACCTGAACTTGTATGCATAAGCCACTCAGTGTGTCTAAACCACTGTAAACACTCATTAGCTCTTACGTTATGGACCAAGTTCTTACCAGACCTTCTTGGAGCAGTGAAGTCCAAGAAGAAACATGACAGATCTCTGCACACAATGAATGCGTTCTTCCACCTCCAGACATCTAGAATAACAACCTCCAACGAAGCTGATGCCACTGACTGGTTTACAAGCTGGGAAGGCTTCTTGTGATTCTAATAGCATGTGAAAGGGATTCCTGGGAATATGAGGTAGTGGGGAGGTGAGGTCCACCTGGGTGACTGGGAATTTTCAGCTTGCAGTCCTCCATTGAAGACGTCTGTTTCCCAGCGAGACAGGCTTGCCCGTGCTTATCTTCGGCAGCATCAAGCAAGTCGGCATATATCTTCTCACCATTGGGATGTTTATAAATCATGCCTCGATTTGCTGATTAGGAACCTTCCAGTAACTCTATACTCTACTTCCTATAAGTGCAGCAAGAAGGACGGGCACTATACTTTAAACTAGCTTTAACAGACTTAAAGACAGTGGGTATGTTGGTGGAAGTCCATTTCTGATTTCTCAGGTCATAACAACTGTTATACATTATAAGCATTAGAAGCAACAATAAATGTCCAGTGTCAAAAATTAAAAAAAAAAAAAAAAAACTTAGACACTGACTTAGATTAGGAGGGGGGGGGTATTTCTGATTTACAAAATAATAGATGATAATAAGCCTTTTTTTGAAAAAAAAAAAAAAAAAAAAAAAAAAAGATCTGGTGTAAATTTTGGTTCCAATATCCTTTTTGGCAAGGAGATTTCCTGCTACAGTCTAGATGTAAACTAGTCATGAAGCTTTGCCAGAAATATTTAACTCAAAACCAGGCTCCGTTCAACAAGAGAGGCAGAGGACAAAGATCAAAATAGCAAGCAGAGATGAAAATGCACAACTTTCCAGATTCTGATAACTTTATGCATCTAGAAACAGAAGGGAGTGATAAATGGGTACAATTAAGAGACTCTATGTGCCATTTATTAAAGATGTGTGACATGCAACTGTATGGATTTCTACCTTAACCGATCACAAATTTAATCAGAACAGTTAACACTTTGTCTCAATGGTGCTTTAGAGAATTCAGCTATCGACTGAAACATATTTATGTGTCCTTTCATGGCGATCCATTTTAAGAATATTTGATTTCTTTTTTTTTTTTTCAGGAAGGGAGGGGGAAAGACATTTAATTGTGCCCTCGATATTCTAACAAGGAACATAAGCTTGAAATCATATTTCTGTTCCAACCCAATGAAGTAGACATGCAATTTATAAGAATTTAAAAGAATTAATCACAGATGTAAGAATGGGGTCCACAGAGACTTTTAACCAAATAGTAATACAACTCACCCAGCTAATTCTGCTTGTGTAGGGGGAAAATATATATTTCCACTTACAGGAGAAAATGAACAGTAGAGATTTTTCAAAAATAACGAAAATATTATAATACCAATGGCCATTTGTCAAATACTGACTAGATGCCAGGCATCCCACCATGTGATTTTTGTCAAAGCTTCACTAGGTTGTAGAGACTACATGTTTCTACTCCTTTGCCGCAGGCCTGGCCAGGTGACTTTTCTGGCCAGTTGAATGTCAGTAGACAGAGCTTCCAATGGCTTTGAACAGCTTCCCTTGGCGTCTTGTTCTCCTGTCTTCTACCCTAGCTGACAGGCTCTGAAGGCGATCTTCTAAGTACATAACTTAGTTAACCAAGCAGGTGTCCAAGCTTTCAACATAGTCACATGACATTATCTACAAAGATCACATTTGGGAACCACTCAAAATTGAGCTATTTTTAAAACTGCCCCAAAACGTCTCATTTTAAGTAAGTTCATGATCTTGTGTTGGGTGGAATTCTTAGCTGCCCTGTGCTGCCCATGGATCTAGGGTTGGAAACACCTGGAGAATTTAGGTGAACTACCTAACCCTCGGGTCATAAGCAACAAAATATTTTATGCTAAACATCACTGAGATTTCCAGTTTGTTTAATGTATAACATCATTGTATACCAGGCTGACTAATTAAGGATATGTGTTTAAGGTTGCTGTGACAATGTACACAATCTGGGTGGCTCAATTTATCATCTCCTTGTCATTCAAGCCACAAGTTCAAAGTCAGGACATCAACATGTTAGTTACTTCCAAGGGCTACCAGAAAGAGAATTGGGGGGGGGGGGCATGATGCTTTACCCTTTAGCTTTTTGATGTGTCTGTCTCTCTAATTATCTCCCCAGCCCGTAAGCCTGAGAGTCCAGAATTCTCCCCGTATAAGGATGCCAATGATATCAGGCTCAGACTCTAAAGATCTCTTTTGAGCATCGCTGCATCTGCAAATACTCTGAAGCAGTAGAGTTAGAATCTTAACTTAGGACCTTTGCAGAGACACCAAGCAGATGCATGTCACGGTGTGCCTGAGCTCAGACATCAGTCTGACTCTTATGCTTTGTCCTACTTACCCAAAATCCCCTCCTGATAGGTTGCTGATGGAACCACCAGCTATTCCCATGCAGACACATGCACATTCCTCTTACATATATGGCTACCGTTTAAAGCTCCAAAATACAATGGTTAGAATATAGGTCTTCTCATGTATTAAGTCTTTCACTCGGATGAGTGCCCGATACTGGGGAGGGCCGTGGAGAGCAGTAACCTACTTACTATCAGTAAGGAGCCCACAGTGACGTGAGAGTGACAGGCAGATCCAGCCTTACAGCTTCTCCAAAGTCACAACTGTAAACAGTGCTATTCTGAAGGGAAGTTTCAGAGTTCTGGAAAAGTGCCAAATTTCAGCAGCTATGACCTAGTCAGAAATGCCATGGGCAGTTAAAAATATCAAGAAATGAGCCAAGTGCTGGCTAGCTGGTCTAGTTAAGGGCCAAAGTTCATTCCCAGAGTGCATGTTAAAAAACTAGGCATAGTGGCACACACTTTTAAATCCCAGCACTGGGGAGGAAGACACAGTCAGATGCCCTGGGCTCACTGGCCAGCCAGCCTACCTATTTGTCCCTAACAGATCCCAGTTAAAGACCCTGTCTCAAAAAAAAGGAAGTCAGTATCTGAAGAATACACTGGAATGCACTAGAAGCTGACATCTTACTTCTACACTCTACATACATCTATGTGCATGTGTGTAGACAAATGGCTCAGCAGATAAGAGCACATGCTGCTTTTGCAAAGGACCTAAGTTCACTTCCCAACACCTCATTCAGAAGCTCACAAAACCCATGCCCCCAACCCCATAACTCCAGCTTCAGAGGATTTGTCACATTCTTCTGACCTCTGTAGGCACTTGCACTCATGTACAAATACACACAGGCAGACAATATACAAACAACTAAACTGTTAAATAAATGAGCCTAAGATCTCAAATAAGAGCCAAGTCAGCAAAGGCATGGGGGAAATAAAAACCATTCTACAGGAAAGGGATAGGCTATGCAGACTGGCTAGCACGCGGAAGCCTGACACAGTCACACAGAAGTAAAAAGAAATCCAGAGTGAGTCCAGTGTCAGATTCCAAGGGGAGGCGACAGATGTGAGGAAGATAACATCTAATGGGACAGATTTTTGTCTCCTATGATGTCGTCAGCAATCTATGAGGTATGGATCTTTATGAGGTGGAAAACTTGGGCCCAGGACCTTCCCCAAGACCAAGCAGCTTACACATAATGGGAGAGAGAGGATCAGTCCCATGCATGTCAGGTGACAAAGACCAATCAAGATCCATCACACTGTGCTGACTCCCAATGCAAAAAGAGAATGAAGAACATTATTTAGGAGAATGGTTACTATGGTTACCACCAATCCCCAGGTCACAAGATGCTTCTTTGGGCAATTGGCATCCTTATACAAGGAGAATTCTGAACTCTCAGGCTCACAGGCTGAGAATATAATTAGAGAGACCGGACACACCAAAAAGCTAAAGAGTAAAGCTCCCCACCCCCCATTCTCTTTCTGATAGCCTCGGAAGAAACTAACCTTTTGATGTCTTGACTTTGAACCTGTGGCTTGAATGACAATGTATCTCACTCAACCTGGAATTCACTGATTCCAGCAGACTGGCTGGCCAGCATCTACCTGTCTCCATCTCCCAGTGCTGAGAATACAGGCATGTTCCACCATACCCAGCTTTTGTGTGAATGCAGGTGATACAAACCCAGATCATTATGCCTGTATGGCAAGCACTTTACCAGCTGAGCTATCTCTCCAGTCCCATAGAAATAACGTCCTTTTGCTGTCTAATATGCTAAGCCCTCCCTCCCTGAATGCATGTATCTGCTCTGAACAATGATTCTGAGCTCTGGAGCGAAAAGAGGGCCAGAGAGATGGCTCAGAGGGTAAAGAGCTTCCTCTGGAAGCATAAAACCCTAAATTTGATTCCAGGACTCATATAAAAGTCAGGTGCTGGTGGCACACATTTGTAATCTCGGAATTCCTACAGGAAGATGGAGACAGAGCCGGGAGAGTTTGTTGGAAGTTCACTAACTGACCTGGATGTGATACTCAGCACAGAGGCATAAGCAACAATCAAGATCTTGCCTCAAAACAAGGTAAAAGAAGAAAACTGACCCCAGAAAAATCTGTCCAGTCACTTCCACATATGTGCCACAGCAAGTATATGGCCATGTGTGTGTGTGTGTGTGTGTGTGTGTGTGTGTGTGTGTGTGTGTGTGTGTTTAAGTAGGAGGAAGACGAGATGCACTGCTTCTTTGGTGCCTGAAACAGTGCTTAACTCCCAAGCCATTACAGCCATTTATCATCACTCTCACACAAGACAGCTCAGAGTCTTGATAAACTGTTGCGGCACAGCTGTGTGCCTTCCTTGAAGAAAACCCAAACTTCCAGAGCCATGGGCAGAATGAATCGCTTCATTGTCCATTGTCCTGGAGCCCAGAGGAGCCGAGAAGTGAGGCTATGAGCTGGCCTATCCCAGGGTCACCAGGCTCTGGGCCACGATGCTTTATCTGAACCAGGTAAACGCTCAACCGTAGACTCAGACTGACAGCTGGGCACCTGCCTGTTTAGTTTGGCTCTCAGCAAAGCAGAGTGGAGGCTGGCTTCCAACACAGCTTAAACACAATTAACTTTTCATTTGATGCAGTCTGCCTCTCTCTGCTCCTAATGTTCCCTTAGGACCCAGGATCCAATAAAGTCCAGCATGTGACTAAGAAACCCAGGCAGGGAAACTGACCAAACATTGTTCAATGCTATATTGCAAACCTATGGGAAAGGAGTTTAATTAAAGGCCACGGCAATTCTTAGGGGAAATGTTTCTTTTATTAACTGTTCCTGTCGAATAAAGCGGCTTTAAACAATCCCTGACTGCCTGGAAATTGTGTATGCCTCAGATTTCTTTTTCTCTTAATCTCTTTGGCTGCCTTTTTTTTTTTTTTTTTTTTTTTTTGTGGCTTATTTGGTCATTAGGTAGATCAGAACTGTCTGAGACCCAAGAAACTCAATTTAAGTACACTCATTCCACATTTATAAATATGAGCAGATGACATTTAAGATGCATAGACCAACGGGGACAGTTCTGAGCGGGAAATTGTTGTTCAGCATAAAGTAATACCACAAATATACAGAGAAGCTATCTGTGGATCAAGTTCAGGGCATTTTAGTGATATGTATGCGCAGTCTCCATGCGGCTAAGACATTTAAAAATGCAAAGAACCTGCAATTCTTTGTTGCTGAAGTGTAATAAAACCCCTAGTTAGCATCAATGACATGGTAGCATCAATTGCAAAAGAGTGAGCGGGTGGAAATCGGATTGGAAACACCGCATCTGATGAGGCAAAGAAATTGGATTTTTAAGTATAATTGGAAAGAGGAAATACCACTGAAGAGCTAAGATGGGAGCATATGAATTTTTAAAACGTAAGGAGAGGTGGAGTGTACATATAAATACAGAACTGACTCGCGACCGGGTGTGCTGTCCCACAGTGGCACACCAAGTTCGAGGTCCACATCCCATGAAAACCACACGCAGAGGTGCAGAGGTCACAAAGGGGTGAATAGAAAACTGTGCACGTCGGATTAGTTTCTCTAATATGCCAAGAGGCTATGCAAAGAAATAAAATAAAAGCCTCTGTCGCTGTGGAAATGCAGTAACAGTCCAGCACTCATATTTTGTTACCAATAAACACTTCCTTCCATTTCTGTGCATATTACAGGACCCACTTCCTGAGCAGGCATGCTCTGGGGAATCCCTTTTTTGCCTAATCCTTGGGAAAGAGGAGTTCTGGAGAGAAAAGAGTATTTTTAATGCCAACTTTGGCAACTCCCTCATCCCACAGAATCCTTCTGAAATTAGGCTGTGCAATACCCCACCAGCAGACAGGGTCTATTGAGGGCATTCCTGAGCTCAGTGGAGCTCAGCCGGCCACGTGACTGCTTTGACCGCTGTAATCCAACAGGAGTGACACCACACGGCTATGGACAGAGCTCTTAACAGGCCTGGACGCTTCTATTTCCTACTTCTCAAATGTCAGCCTCCATCTAGAGAGAGAGAGACCATTATGCTTGAAGACCACGAACCAACTCTGGGGAGAGCTTTGGAAGAGATACAGCAGGCAGATGGCAGCCATTCATACAGATGAGCAGACAGGCAGGCATTCAGACAGACAGACAGACAGACAGATGACAATGAGCACTGTAACCCTGAGCATAACTGAAAAAAAAGGCCATGTTTGGGAGAGAGAAATTTTTAAAAAGACTTTTTGTATAGATTTTTATGCAATTAAAAGAAAAACACATAGGAAGGAGACATGGGAGAACACGGGCGTAGGTGTCTCCATGAGACAGCCATTTGGGAGTCAGTCGTCAGTCCTGCAGGCCCAGCTATGTGCCTCAGGTCAGATTCAAACCACCTCAACAAGCCCTTCCTAAATTCCTGGCTCACAAGATCTAATGGATTATTTTAAGTTACAAGTCCGATTCTGTGCTAGGCAGTAGCAGGTAACTAGAATTGTGTCCTGTATATATGCATGTCAGTTAGAAAAATACCCAATTCTTCCGCGGGTCGAATTCTAAGATTTTTCTATTCGAAAATTTCAGTTCTGCAACTTTTGAATACTTCCCCACAAATCTCAGTGCCACCGAACAACCCTAAAAGTCACTGTTCCTTTGGTTACTGTGCTGAGAAGCAAACTACACTGAGGACCACCTGCACTGGGGACTAGCTGCCTGTGGGAAGCTGGGGACATTAACAGATCCCCACACCTCCCTTCAAACGTGCTGAATATTGATCTATGAGAATAAAGCCACCACACCAAACACCAATGCCTCTTGACAGCAATGCAGCCACATTCTGGGAAATCCATTGTAACTTGAACATGGTCTAAACTGAAACGTATGTAATACACCTACTCCACTGAAGATGCTAGCTTAGCAACAAGGAAAGCTGTGGCGTGTTTGAGGAGTCCCTTCATGGTGTCCAGGGCCTCATAGATTGCCTCTTGACTGACAATGGAATTTTGTTCTGGAAAACCTCCCGTAAGTTGAAAATGTATTTAATAAAACCGCCCTACTAAACACAGCAGCTTAGCAGCAAGATATGTGGAGCACTAGGGGAGTCTCATTGTGATCGGGGTGGCTGACTGGTGGCTGTCACTCTCTGCTGCTGCCCTGGATGGTGAGCACACATCGAAGCAAATATCTCAATCCCAGGAAAAGATCCAAGCTCAGAATTTGAAATCTACTGAATATGTATTATTTTCACACCATCATAAAGTCAGCCTAAGTTGAACCAAGTAAGTCGGGGACCACCTATTTTTAAACCCCTCCCCCATACCATCACACATATGTTCTGACTGAATTACCCCTCCTAAGTTGTCAGCCGATTTATTTTCAGGGCAACTTCCAAAGGACTCCTGGAAAAGTTTTGGGAGCTGCAGATACTCGGACTTGTTGACGTGATTTCATCCACTTCAAAAGATACACTGTTTGGTACACAAAACATGGGCATTGCCCCTTGTCCTCACTTTCTTCACCTAAGCAAACAACTCATCTGTGAAGCAACTGTGTCTTACAAATGCTAACAGACCTTGAGTCTACTCAGCTTTGTTTCTGAAGAAGGAAAAAGAGAAGTGAAGTGTAATTCACTGTGTCTCAATTAGGGATAATTTGGTAGCGACGGCAATCCTGCTTACTGGTGATGGTGATGTGATAGTTCTGGTCTGGTGGCAATGGCACTGGTAGTGGCGGTAATGGTCCTGGTCATGGTGATGGTGGTGGTAATGGTGGTAGTGATGGTGATGGTGGTAGTGATATTGGTGGTGGTGATGGTGGCGTTGGTGATGGTAATACCATAATGAAGAGAGTAGCCCCCAGCAGCTTGCTACTCAGTCTGGCGAGGAAAATAATCAGTTACATAAACAATGTTTCTCATTGTGAAGCTAGGTTCTCAGCTAAGAAAGCTGCATTGGCTCCACTTGGCCCCCTGAGGCCCACAGAGCTTGAGCAAGAGGAGGGCTATATTTGCAAAGCAAATCTGACAGACGCTTGTTATTGTCAATGAGAACTCCTTCCTCCAAGACAGACATATACCACAGTACACAGTCCACTCCTTTCCCAGCAGACAGGGAGGAACAGTGGTTTCCAGAGATACTGCCCAGGGCCACACTTGTGCAATGGGGTTGGTAACAAACCCTTAATGACATAGATCAACTGTTCAGTGATTCCTTGTCAACACGATGACACTCCACATTTCTTGTGCAGAAGTCAAATCCAGTGAGGAAGGAGATAAACCCCAGGTCATACAAAGCGTGTGCACTTCCAACAGGCATCCACTGTGAAGTCTCAAGTCTGGGGGTGCTTCTTCTTTCTTTTTCTTTTTCTTTTTTTAGGACTGGGAGGGGAAGAGAATGGGATCGCTTTGAGTTTGAAACAGGGAAGGTAGACCACAAGAGGGAACCTTCATGCTCATCTATGTGGTGTTTATGAGTCAGAAAACACGTGTAGAATTTCTGCCTAATCGTAGCCACCAAGCCAGTGTCTGACACCATCATCTCTAGGCATCAAGTGAAGTGCACATAACTACAGCACAAGGAAAGACAAAATTCTCAGGATGCAAGCACCACTCAATCCAGAGGCTTGGGATAGTCCGCATCAAGAGCTGTAACCGCAGCTAACCCAGCCGCGCATGCGCAAAGGACATGCCCTACATCCTACCAGAGACACTTAATCAGCCATGCTCATTGCTACTCTCTTCATTCACAATAGCTAGGAAAAGGAAACAGGTTAGATGTCCATCCGCAGAGGAATTAATAATAGAGATGTGGAGCATTTATGCAATGGAATTTTTAGTCAGCTGTAAAGAAAAGTGAAATTATGCAATTTCCAAGAAATGGGTAGACCTACAAAGTGTTACACTGAGCGAGGTAACTCAGACCCAGAAAGAAAAACACCTCATGTTCTCCCTAATATGCAGATCTTAGCTTCTACTTTTATATTTGCATATCTAGGTAAGACTGGGGAGGGGAGATGCCAGGAAACTAGAGAGGGCTTGGAGCAGATGAAGAAATGGGCTTTAAGGGAGAGTGATTGGGAGGGAATGGATCACGTGTCGTGTCGTAAGTGAAAGGGTGAGGGCTGGGGATGGAAGGGTCTGGCCTGAGGCAGGAGATGGGAACATGAAGAAATAGAGGAGAGAGCAGAGGAGACAGAAAATTGTCTTAAGGAAAACCCATACATCACATGCTAATGTAAGGGGTTTTTTTTTAACTGAAAAATTTTAGATATATAAAATTGAGACTATTTTACATGACATGACTAGAGATCTAAAACTAAACTAAAAATAAGCACAAATTGGATAAAATATTTTTAAAGATTCACATGATAATTTTGTTAGATATCACAATAAAAAATACTAAAAGCTTATATTAAGCTCACTCCCTATTTAATGAGGAGGGTTGATTCTGGCTGGCATTAAACACCCTCAGATTGGACATTCAGTGGACAATTTTAGCCCAGCTCAACCTCAAACAGCGTTATTTGTCCAAATATTTCCATCTTCCCAGGCTTCTTCATCTGTAGAATCAGCATGTCATATCAGATTTAGAGAAAGCAAATGCAGGCTGGTGAGCTTTGGAAAAGCCCACGTACAGCACTTAAATGTGTGACTCTCTCATTAGAAGCACATGCCCATGTCATAGGTGTGTGCTGTCCTCTCCCTATGCACCCTTCTCCTGCCATGGCTGTGCTTAAATCTATATTAAACATTATCCTATCCTTTTTTTTTTCCCCTAAGTTTTTATTGTGTTTGTTCACTTGTTTTGAAAGCCTAAGCTAGCTTCCAAATCCCTGTGTAGCTGAGATTGAAGGTATGTGGCACCGTGCCAGCATCTTAAAACTGTTTCTCTAAAAACTCACTGTGCTTTATACTGGATTGGGGGTGGGAGGAGTTGCAAACAAACTTCATCCATAAAACCCTTAATGCTCTAACCAAAGAAACTGGGAAGGAGGGGTGTCCGGAGAGAAAGAGGCGATGAAAGGGGAAATACAACTGAAGTGCGTGAGATGTTGAAGGGTATTTAGATCTAGGGATGGTGTGACCTGAATCTGCTTCTAGACCGCCATGGGCAGTAATCACACTTCAGAATGAGACACAGGAAGACAAAAGTTCACACGCCTCTGTCTCCCCACAACGCCCCTGCCTCAGTGAATGGGCACGTAAGCAAAAGCATAGGCAGAAATAAGGATGGTGTGCAAAGTCACCGCATAGGCAGAAGTAAGGATGGTGTGCAAAGTCACCAGCACCACGTCATCCAGACAGTGAGCAGTCAGTGCCACTAAGGCAGGCAGGAGCCAGCCGAACAATGCCACATTGCAACTGAAGAGTTTCATTCACCACTCGCTCTGCAACTAGGCTCTGCTCCAGCGTGAAACGTATCCCTCTTTCTCCCACTGACCCCATAAGTAAGAGCACATTTGCCTTAAAGGATAATGTTTTATAAAAATTAATTAATTAATTAATTAAATGATAAACAAATCAAATTCTCAGATTCTGGGGTTGGGGGGAGGGGATAAGCCAGTCTACATTTCTATCACTTCCTGCTCTCGCCAGGGATACGCTGTCCGCCTAAAATGACAAGATCAGCTTCCTTAATGCTGGAAACTGCCATTAAAGCAATCCACCACTGTATTACCTCCAATGCCGAAAACGAAAGACGACTGGTCTGGTGGCCTTTTGTTTGCTCAGACTAGGACTAGAGGTAGCCAGGGAAAATTCCCATACAGCTTTTCTGCCTGTCTAACAAGGAGGGAGAGAGGGGTCTGCATGGCTGTTTCATTAGGACCACCGAAGAATTTTTATTAGCAACTTCATCATATTTAACTAGATCCTTGAGTAACTCGGGGAAAATCTCTGTCAAAGCGCTGTCAGCCTCTGATGGATGTTTTCATTCTTGGAGTGTTATTATTGCTCTCCTTATGTGGCCGGGCTGCAATGGGGACTGCAAGCTTATTACGTTCCACACCCCATCTGCTACCATGCCCTGGAGGTAGGAGCCCGAGTTCTAGCTCTACCCTAGTCTCCATAATAATCCAGTTCTGCTGAACAGACAGGTTGGATGGCTGGTTCTGGGAGGTTGTCTCCACGTTTTTGACCTTAGAAAAAATCCTAAGTTCTTCACCTAATACTGATTGAAACCATCGAGGTAAAATGAAAAGAAATCGATTTGCTTATGATCTGGCAAGCCAGGGTGCCGATGCCTTGCTCACTACTGAGTGAACTGTATCCCTTCAGCAGCAGCCATGACAGCGACTCTGAGACGACCACAAGGATGCGCACGGTAGGTCAGCCTTGGAGGAGTCAGGAAAGCACAGGTTCTAAGGGTTAAAATGTCTTCCATAGTGTCTATGGCCAGCTTGGATTTTCTTAAGGATGGCTATACATCCCCCACACTCAATTGCCGGGTCTTCTCACAATGTGGTATTAGTATTTTTCAACATTGAAAATCCAGGTCCCCAGGCCTTTAAAAATCTAAGACCTTTTAAACAAATCGACTAGTCAGAATCCGGTGGAGATAATGTTATGTAATTTCCAAGATTCTCTTCCTCACAAAAAGTAACGTGACTTTCCAGCACCTCTTCTTTCTCTTTCCTCCTCTTCCCCCATCACTTTCTCCCCATCCCTCCCTTCCTTAGGCACCCCTGAACTGACACCCACAAAGCCTCCACAGACATATCATATTAGGAGACCAAACAGACAAAGAGATGCCCCAAAGCCCCAGCCTACCTCCAGCTGTTTGGCTCTCCCCAGCTAGAGCCCTACACACAGGAGCAAGCCCTCTGATTATTTCACCTATCTCTGCACCCTAAAATCTGCCACAAGGAAGAGGGGAGTTGTCCCCCCTCCAAACCCCACTCTGGTGGCACACTTGGAATAAAGTGGTAGTCATTTTATGCCATGAGGGTAGTTTTTACACAGCACTAAACGGCCTGAAGAATCCTCTTCACTTCAGAGAGACTGCCATCCCAACCCTGGCTTCAGTGACAAACAGCATTCTTGGTCATGCCTAAGCACTGATCTTGCTCAGCCAGGAGAGTTTGTTCCCAGTGATTGTTTTTATAAATGATGAGTTTGGCATGGAGAACTAATTTTCTCCAACAGAGCGGACTGTATGGGTAAGCCAAGTAAAAGAGGCCCCGTCAACTATGTCTACCTATGAAATGGCTCTTCCCACCAAGGGCCCCCAGTGAGGGAAATGAGGCTTCTTCCTTTAGCTCTTCAAGGATAAACTGAACCTTAGTGATTGTTTTTCATGTCTGTGTGTCCTGCCATCCCAGAAGCTTTGATGGATTTCAAACAGTAAGTGCTAAGAAGTTTAAAAATCACGATACTCTTGTGCATTCTACTTATTGGCGAAAGTTTTGTGGGGAATGTAGGATTTATGATTGTTGAGTAGAACAGGGTTTAAAAAGATGTATGGGCCAAGGGAAAGGAAGCTATGTGTCTCCCAGCATCCCTTTGCCTTGTGGTATATTTCACAATATATCACATATATATATATAATACAAGACTAGATGTTTACAGTCCTTGCCCACAGGCCAGAGCATCAGCAGCAGTGGCAGCTTAGTGGACATAGTCTCAGAACCAATCACAGCTCTCAGAATCAGGATCTGCATTGTCCTAAAGACCCCTGGAGCACATGTGTCCATCACAGTTCATGAACCGCCACCTTCAGAGCCAGCGCTTATCCTCCTTCCAATTGGTGTGTTCTCACAGAGCTGTGTGTCAAGGTGCTAGCTCAAGGACAGTCACGTGACACCAGCAGGCACACAAAGAGTAAGATGGAGACTTCTGTTAGCACAAGGCAGAGGACTTTTGGGAAGTTGCTGAGCTGGTCAGAGGAAAATGAATGGAGGGAGTAGATGAGTTTACAGGTTAACACAAGGTCAGCATCAGAACCACTGTTTCTCCAGTCTGCTATGTGTAGCTAAGAGAGATTGGCACTGAAGTCAAATAATAAAGATGAGCAGTGTTAGCCTCATTCCTGGAAAAAGAAATAGGACTCAAAATCATAATTGTGTCCCCTACTGTCACCCCACAAAATTGTAAGCACCAGCCATGCAGAAGCAAGTCATACCATAGAAAGCTTATGCTATGATTGATCCTAAGAGCATCCTGAAGACAGGCCCTGCCACAAAGAGGAGGAGGCTCCATCACACAGACTAGTGCTGTGAAGTGTGAGGAGGAGAGGGAGAGGAGGGGAGGAGGAGGAGGAAGAGGAGGAGGAGGAACAAAAGCTTCCTGCCTACGTAAGAAGAAGCAAAGAGTGGGGAGAGAGCCATTTGCCTCCATCCACAGGCAGTGTGGCCACCACACAGGAAAGCCAGCTTGAGAAGAAAGGCTACATGCTGCATAGAGCCAGAAGACAGGAAGATTCTTGACTTCATCTGAGCAGCTGTAACCAGCTAAGGCGGAAGTTACATGAGCACAGAGAATCCATTCCCCAAAGACTCTTGAGTTTCTATCACTTGCTGTCAAAGGCCAAGGGTAGATAAAGCATCAAAGACCCTCTCCCGACATCAACACAGATACTGAATGCAGAATGTTTCAGGCTTGCAGACGCAAGATGCATCTTTGTTTTTATTCGTTTTTTTTTTTCCTTTGCAGAAGTGACAGGCTTGGCATAGTATTCGTTTGTTTTCTGTTGCTATAGCAAAGTGCATAAACACTTCTAAATATGAGTTTTATTTAGCTCACGTGTAGGAGGCTTAAAAATGCAGGATCAGCCAGCTCCATCTGCCCATCCTCTTACTCAAGGCTCTCTCGATCCTGTCACAACATGGCAGAGACTCAGGAAGAGATACTCACATGCAGAAGAGACAAAGTGTATGAGATGGCCTCTCTTCATAACAATGCACTCTGAAGAGAAGTAACCCCCAACCAGGAGACAGCACTAATCTCTTCAGAGATAGTGTCCACAATGATCTAATTTCCTCCCAATCAGCCTTATCTCTTACCTAAAGCTCCCTCCACTCCAGCACTGCCACTCTGAGAAATGAGTCTCCAGCATATGAACCTTGGGGCCCAGGAGTGAGAAAGGTATTATAAAAACTCAAAGGTGGGGCGGGGAGGTTTCTCAGTTGGTAAAGTACCTGTCACTCAAGCATAGGGGCCTGAGTTCAGATTCCCAACACACACATCAAGATCTGGGCATGATGATACATGTCTATTATCCTAGCACTAGACACGGGGAGATAGACAGACCCTGACCAACTCCTGTCTCCCACTGTTGGCCTAGCCTCCGAGAGCCTCAAGGTGAGTCAAGAAGAAGAAACAGGAAGAGTATGGGTCTGTTATAGGTAGCTTTGAGCCAGCAGGACTGAGACAGAGAAGAAGGGATACCCCAAACACTGGAGAAGAACTCAAAGCTCAGACAGGCGTGGCTCTTTTCAAACATTGGCTTTGAACACAGCAACCCAAGATAACAAATCAAACACCCTCTTTTACTTTCTAAAAGAAAAGGGCAGATCTCCAACCATAGACAAATTACCAAACTCATATATTGCCCATACAGCAACAGGAAAGAGAAACAACGAAGAGCATAGCAGATGATAACTTTATTATAACTGCGTAGGTTGCAAGAAATATACTTGAGATTTTTCCATGGTGGACTAGAAACTAATGACCTTTTCTGAAAAACACAGAAGAGCAGAGAGAGAGAAAGAGGAGGGAGGAGGAGAGAGAGAAAGAGAGAGAGAGAGAGAGAGAGAGAGAGAGAGAGAGAGAAGAGAACAGAGAGACAGAGAGACAGAGAGACAGAGAGACAGAGAGACAGAGAGAGACAGAGAAAGAGAGATCTGGTTTAGGCCACATGGATTACTGTTAAATATTCTTTTAATTTTTTTTAAACAACTTTAAAGTATGACAACCAAAAAAGTAAAAGAACCATTCTTAGCTCAAGTACTCTACAAAACACACCACAAGATCAATCTGGCCCACAGACCACAGTTTACAATAAAATCACACAAGATGTCAAGGGTTACCACCTACTTAGAGGGAGTGCCTTCTCCTTGACACTTTGGAATGCCTATGTCTAACTTAGTTTCATGCTCAAGAATCCATGCAGTGGGGGCTGGGAAGATGGTGAAGTGTTCGCTCGCCTTCAAAGCATGAGAACCTTAGTTCAATCCCCAAAATCCATGAAAAAGAAAAAGAAAAAAGTTGGGTATGGAAGTGTGTGCTTGTAATCTCAGTACCAGGGATGTAGAGAGATGAGACGCTCCCTAAGGCTCATGGGTCAGCCAGCACAGCCACTTGGCAAGCTCCATGTCAATGAGATACTCGTGGGAAATGGATAGCTCCTGAGAAACCACACCTTAGGTTGGCCTCTGGCCTCTACATATACGTACACATGAATTATACACCCACATGTGCACAACACACACACAAGGATGTACATCTGTATCATTTGAATGCCATGTATGGTACAGAAGATTTCTGTACTGTGTGGGTATTACCAGTAAAAGGTAAGCATCTCTTAGCTATGTCCACTGGGCCTGCAATGCCTCCTCCAGTTATCACACCAGCCATGAGTGCCCTGTAAGTTTCCAAACAGGACATCCTATCAGCTGAGGTGAATCTAGAGACAGAGAGAGACAAAGGTCAGACAATCATGCACAAATATTTTTAATTCATATAGCTTACATATGCCTTGGGAGAGGATACACATGAAGAATGGCCCAGGTTTCCGTGTGTCAGCTTCTCATCCATCTGCCTCTGTTTTGCAGATGGTAGCTCTAGTACAAGAATGTATAAGGTGCCACCCCTGTACAGGTGCCAGGAAACTCCAATAAAATATCTGTATAAACTCACAGGCTCACGGTCAGAACCAATCACATAACTTGAAAAATCCAGATGTAGGGTGAAAACACGGAGTGTCTGTCTAAAGCCATTCAGAACATCAAGACACCAATGGAAGAGCATGGAACAGGTTCAGGGAGCTCCTGAGCGGTATCCCTGCATGATGGCCCACATCACCATCCTCCAAAGCCACAAATGGAACTGCAGAGCCATCTTAATGAGTTTATGTTCTTAACAAGTTCTTAGACACACACACACACACACACACACACACATACATGAAAGGTGAGGTTTACTGAGGACACATCCAGGATCATATCTAGAAAGAGGAGGACAAATAGGAACAGGTCTTTCCACTGGCTGTCCTGGCCCTAGGCCGCAACTCTGAAGCCTTCTGAATTTTTATTATATATTAGGCAGATAGGTGAATGCCTTAGTTAGTTTTTCCCTTGCTGCGAAGAGACACACACCATGGCCAAGGCAACTCTTAAAAGGGAAAACATTTAGTTGAGGCTGGCTTACAGTTTCAGAGGTTTAGTCCATTATCCTCACAGCAGCATTCAGGCAGACATGGTGCTGGAGATACTGAGAGTTCCATGTCTTGAAGGAGACCACCATACTAAGCCATCTTGAGCACAGGAGACCTCAAAGCCCTTCCTTACAGTGACACACGTCCTCCAGCAAGGCCACGCCCACTCCAACAAGGCCACATCTCCTAACAGTGCCACTCCCTATGGGTCAAACATTCACATGCTGAGTCTATGGGGGTCATTCCTATTCAGACCACCACAGTGGGCTCTCTGAAAGGCTATTTGAAAGCAGACACAAACGTTAGCACACCTAGGTCCAGCTTTCCATCATGAGGCCTGGGTTTCATGAAATAGCACAGATGGTTTGCAATTAGTTTTTAAAACTATAGTGAGGCTTAATTTATTCCTGCCCAAAGCATTTTATATATTCCCACGGAAAGAAGAAGAATTAAGCAGTGGCTGGCACAGCAAGTAGAGCTCCACATGATGATATAACAATCAAAAGGCTTTGCCAAACTACCCAGCAATCTGCATTTGCAGAGTGAGCCTGGGCTGGAGAAATGGCTCAGCAGTTAATAGCACTGGCTGCTCCTCCAGAAGACCTGGGTTCAGTTCTCAACACCCATATGGTGGCTCAAAGTTGTCCATAATTCTAGTTCTAGGGAATCTGACACCCTCTGTTGCCTCTTGAGACTTTAGGCATGCATATGATGCATATATACATGTGTAGGCAAACACTCATAAATAAATAATAAATAAATAAAGTAAAAAGAAAAAATAAATAAACCTTTAAAAAAAAAACAGACAGAGCCCATGTGTGTTTAAGTGGGCTGCAAAGCAGGTAAGGAGGAAAGTGTAGATGGATCTTTATGACTTGGCCTATCAAACTGAAAAACTGAGGTTCAACAAACATCCTACTTGGAATTTTCTAGAAACTAAACTTTTATATTCGGGGTATGCTTTTATTAGGCACTATGGTAACAAATTATAACTTTAAGAATAGCTTATTCAGTGTAGTATTTACAGTATAAATAAGTTCCACTGTAGTGGCTATTCATGGTTGTTAGCTTGAATTAACTAAAACGCAAGTGGCCAGGTACACCTGTGAGAGAATTTTTCTTAATTAAATCTTTTGAGGTGGGAAGACACACCTTTAATCTGGGCCACACCATCTGCTGGCAGCCTAGACAAAGGACATGGAAGTAGGAGGCTTTGGCTCTTTGCTTGCTTGCCCTTACTGGCAAGTCCATTCCCTCACTGCCATTAGAGAGTACTTCTTCAGGATTCCAGTAATATACTGAAGCCAGCCAAGACATCCAGTTTTGTGGATTGAACAAATACTGGATTCTTGGACCTTCCATTGGTAGACATCCACTGCTGGATTAGCTGCATAACAGCCCCCCACTCTAGACCTTAGCATAACTGAGGTCATAATGGAAGTACTACTCAGGCCTTGGAACTTAACACAAAGGCAGCTTCCCCTCCCAAAATAAAAGACCTAACCCATCTAAGTCCACAGCTCTAGGAATGTCTCTAATGTACTAACCTTACTTGTTGGTTTCTGTTGTTCTACCTCTGGATAACTGTTCTTGCTTAGGTGTCTTGATCTAGGATGTGGAGTTTTTGCTTAAAAGCTCACCCTGAGAAAGACTTGGGACTATACTCGGGTCCCAAATGGCCAGTTTAGTCAATGACCAGCTAGTAAAGACTTACCATTGGCTTGAATCTGTGTCTAACTAGTCTTCTCTGGTGCATACTTCACAACAGCTGGACCACAGCCTGTAAGCCATAATAATAAATCATATATAATATGTATACATAATGTTTATATATTATCACATATATACTATACTTAATGTTTGAATATTAAATATAATTATATTTCTATATATTTCTAAATATTTATATGTTATATATTTATGAATACATATATATATATGTACTGTGTACAGTACTTATAAGCTGGCAGTTCTTTTGCAAGGTCATGCGAACACAACTAGCAGTATGTTTTCTTGAGTAGCACCAGTGGTGGCAAACATGGAGCTCCCCAGAAGACCAATGGTACAGTTCCTTCCTGAACACCACCTGATGGAGTTGGTCACTGGCATGGAGACTGTGCCATGTATAATATATATTATATACTACATATATATATATTAATATATATTTATATAGTGAGAATATTTATAGAATATATACACATATATATCTATATATACTCATTCTATAAGTTCTGTTCCTCTAGAGAACCCTAACTAATGCACCCACTATGTTATTCTTGAAGGAAGAGTCATTCCTCCAGTCTCCAAAGTATGCTCAAAGCTTCATATATATTAGAAGTGAAGGTCATTTGCTTTCTCCATCATTAAAAAATTCTGTACATCACAATATTTCTCTGTAAAGTGAATGGCTCTGCCTACTTACTACTGGAGACACACTCCCTGAAGGAAGGCTGACACCAGGAAGAATCTTCACTGATTTACCACGTCTTGTGTTCTCTTCAAAAGACCAAAAGAATTCTGCCATGTTGTCTAAAAGTTGCCTGAACCCTCTGTGTGAACAAGTATTCAAAACTGTCATAACATCTGCACTTCCTAACCTGTTTCTCCTTGAGCAGTCTAATGGTGGTAATGTGTCCAGGAGGCAGCCCTAAGACTAGAACCATATCCAAACCACAGTAAAAATGTGGACCTACTCCCATCAATTCAAGATTTACCATTCTCAAGGAGACTTCAGGTTACTTTTAATTTTTTGCTCCAAATTCAAAAGGGACATGAATGTTGAAAAGAGACTCTCCCTAAAATCTTTTGCACAGTCTCTTAATGACAGTGGTCCTCTCCAGGCTGACGCTAAGTACGTAATAAGTACCACTGTTCTGGGGAACGTCATGTTTGCCAACGCTGGTGCTATTCAGGTAAATATACCCACCATGTGTGTTTGCATGGCAGTACAAAAGATATAATACTGTACACGGCCACAAGATTTCCTGTGAAACATTATCCTTAGGTGTCCCCATATTCTAGTTGGTTAAAGTTCTGGTGGGTTCATTATTATTATTGTTGTTGTTGTTGTTGTTAATTTATTCACTTTATATCCCAATCACAGCCCCTCCTTCCTCTCCTTCCAGTCCCACCCTCACAAATCCCTTCCCCCATAGCCTCCTTCCCTTCTCTTCAGAGAAGAAGAATCTCTTGAGTACCACATGCCCTGGAACATCAAGTTGCTAGAGCACATCCTCTCCCACTGAGCCCAACCAGGCAGTCTAGCTAGGGAAGGGGCTCCAATGGCAGGCAACAGAGTCAGAGACAGCCCCTGCTTCAATTGTTAGAAGACGCATATGTAGACCAAGCTGCACATTGGCTGTAAATGTGTAGGGGGGCTAGATCCGACTCCTGCGTGTTCTTTAGTTGGTGGTTCAGTCTCTGTGAGTCCCAGGTGAGTTGATTCTGTAAGTCTTCTTGTGGTGTCCTTTCTTCATCCAGTTCACTTACTTCTGGTCTTCCCCCACTCTTCCACAAGACTCTCCGAGCTACAGCTGATGTTTGGCTGTGGGTCTCTGCATCTGTTTTCATCACTGCTGGATGAAGCCTCTCAGAAGACAGTCATGCTAGGCTCCTGAAGGTCTCTTTGGAGCAGAGCTGTAAAATTCGAAGGATTGAGTTATTGCGCTAAGGCAACTCACAGCTGGAAACACGAGAAACATTGTCACATGATTGCTTTCAAAATGACACTGTCGTGGAGCCGCAAGTGCGTGCGTGTGTGTGTGTGTGTGTGTGTGTGTGTGTGTGTGTGTGTGTGTAAGTGCAGACAGATAAGGGGATGAGAAGAAAGGATTCAAGAACTTCAGGAGTCCAGTTCTCCTTCCCCCGTGGGTTCTGGGCATCAGACTTGGATTGCAAGGCTTGAGTGACAAGCACCTTTACCCACCACTATACCACTTTGTGGCTCAATAGGGAAAATTCTTTTTTGTGATATTTCAGAAAATTTGGTCTGGAGAGCTCAGCAGTAACATTGATTGCCATGCAAGCCTGATGACCTAAGTTCCATCCCTGGGTCCTACAAGGTGGAAGGAGAGAACCAACTCCCAAAAGTTGTCCTCGGACCTTCATAAGCATGTCACAGCACGTATGCACCTGCACTCACATGAACACACACACAAAATAAATATATAAAATGTAATAATAGAGAAAATTCTGTGCTGATCTCAGCATTTTCAGGCCTTGAGAGTTACCTGGGTAAAGGGATTGGTTTACCAAGCAACTAAGCCTTTCTGTTTTTATTTAAATATTGGTTTTATGATACATAGAGTAAATACTTCTTGATTCCTAATCCAAGTAAATTCAGTTACACCTTCTTATATGTTTTGGGGGTGTGTGTGTGTGTGTGTGTGTGTGTGTGTGTGTATGTGTATGTTTTTGTGTTTTTTTTTTTTAAACAGATTCTCATAGAACTTAGGCTGGCCTCAAACCTGTTTTCAGCCGGTAATGACCTTAAACTTCTGATCCTCCTGTCTCTGTCTCCTGAGTGCTGGTTACAGGCATGCAGCACCATGTTTTATGCAACCCGGCCTGTATGGTACTGGAGCTCTTACGGGGTTTGTGTAGACTAGGCAACTACTCTGCCAAGCCTAAATTCTCATCTGTGCACATCAGGAGGCTGCAAGATTTGCAAAACAATGTTAGCAGAATCTCTAAGTAACACACCCTCGGGTGGCCAGTTCTCAACCACACCTCCCCAAAGCAACCAAGTCTTATTTTAAGTTTATATAGGACACACACATATGGGCTGGCAGGGGGGGGGGGGAGCAGCAAATAAGGAAAAAACAATTTATTGCAAGAGGGAGAAAGAGCGCACAGCAAACAAAGCAAATACCATAAGTGAAAGAAGGCTCGAGATGGGAAGGGGGCAGGACCAGGCCAGGAGCAAACATAGTTACCAAGTTGTCAGCAAAAGCGCAGCATGAATTACAGCTTCGGGAACAAAGAGAATAAGATTGAAGCAGCAGAGATATTTCATCATAATCTACATAGACCACTGAGTTTATTTGGTAGTTAAGGAGGTAATGGCTTTCTTTCAAACTCATTTTAAAAGTTCTTTTTTAATGGTGGCAATAAATGTTTTTTAGTGCTGGGACTATATCCAGTAGAGTGGCCACACGGCCACATTCAACCCTTACATAGGATGCTTAATGAGGTGACTCCAGTTTAGCTAAAATATTCTGTGCTGTTTCAACAATTTCATACTTAGGAGAACTAACTCACAAGGTAAGAGACAGTGGGAGAGCAAAGAGGGATTTTGCCCAGGGTGTGAGGCACCCAATGGTTTTTCTTAAGTATGATGGCAACTGTTTCTTCCCCATAAGGTGCTAAGTGGCTTGTAACTTTAACTGGGGCATAAAAACAAATTAACAGAAGTAATATATGAAATAAGCTTATGTCAGTATCCAATTACAGCATCAAGTTATGCTTAAAAGTTGATTGATGTGTTTTAACATCAAATAGCTTGGAGCTGAGGGGCCAAATGTGGAAGAGAGTTTCAGCCATTCATCAGCCCTAACGTAAAGCCAAGCACGAAGGCATCCACATGCCCTCTGTCTAGCTAGAAAAGATCCGCTGCTTCTCAGGGCTACAAAGCTAGTTCTGGCTCTGGTTTACTACAGTATTAACTAATTATCATATAAAGCAATACCCCTTTTAAAGTCTCCATCTCATCAAGGAGCAGGGAGATGGATCCGTTGATAAACTGCTTCCTGGGCGAGCACAGTATCTAAGTTCAGATTCCAGAACCAACATAAAACCTGAGCACGGCAGTATGTGCCTATAACCCCAATGCTAGGGAGGCAGAGTATGTGTGTTTTAGGTTTTCATTCACTGCATGTCTTTCTTTAAATATTTTTTGAGATTATAATTACATCATTTCCCCATCCCTTTCCACCCTCCAAACCTTCCCATATATGCCATCTCCCTTTCAAATTCATGACCTCCACAGAAGCAGGGGAAGGGGGTATGCGATAGGGGGTTTACAGAGGGCAATCAGGAAGGGAGATAACATTTGAAATGTAAATAAATAAAATAACCAATAAAAAAATCAAATTCATGGCCTATTTTTTATTAATTATTGTTACTTATATTTATGTATATACATATGCATATATATGTGTGTGTATATATATGCATATAGGAATACACATACATATACAAGAAGCCATATATATAGAAATATATATTCATATATATATATTATATAGTAAATATATATGTATACCTATATATGTATAACTATAGGAACACATATAGGAATATATATGTATACATACATTCATATATGTTCATATATGTGTATATGTAAACATATATGTTCCTATGTGTGTATATGTATATATTTACACACACACACACACACACACACACACACACACACACACATATATATATATATACATAAGTACAACCTGCTCAGTTGTATAATGTTATTTGCATGAATGTTTTCAGGGCTGACTTACAATTTAGCATTGGAAAACCCATTAGTATGCTTTCCCCTGGGGAAGACTATTTGTGCCCAGTTCCAATAGATACATCTACAACACTACATGTGAAACTAAGGCTCGGGGATCATTTCAGAAGAGGCAGGAAGATTGTAAGAAACAGAAGATGAGGGAATTTGGTATGAGTTTGAGTCTTCCAGAAATGTCAGAAGGTACAGTCTCACCAACATGGCTGCCTAAACATGACCTGAACAAGAACGACACCAATAGACATGCTAACATGGAGAGAGGAGAGCTCACAAAGCCTCAGCTCTAGAAAAAGATACTGTAACAGTCTCTACATTAATGTCATTCTATTATTAATATTAGTATAATGTAATATATTTTAAAAGATATTTTTATTTCCTTTTTATATCCTTGCAGAGCTGGAAAACAACTATTGAAAATCTAATTGTATTCAAAATTAAACATATATACTTAACTCTGAAGAAGCTTGGGTGCTGGGGAGTGATGAATAATTAAAGAACTCAAAAGCAAACCAATAGGGAGAACGGCTACATTTAAAAAAAAAAAAAGTACCAGAGACATACAGGCATAAATCATGATTTATAACTCATTCCAACTTTGACCCCATAGAAAGCAAGAAAGGTCAAAGGTGATGTTTCATTATGTATTTATTGTTTGGCCAAAACACTACTCATTCGTCTTCATTTTTAAAGACATATACAGAGTTTGTACAAATTCTTGTAGATAGAACTGCTGCAGGGCAATTATTATGTGCGGAATTTATCATAAAATCTGCAGCTAACAGGGAAATATGGCTAATTCATAATTTGACTCTCTCTTTTCAGATTGATACCCTTGCTGCTCTGTAGCCAAGGTGGACACTGTAGTGCATCATGGGAAGATGGCTGATGATTCAAATGCATTCGCTGTAATTCTGCAGAAACCTTACTCTTTGATTCTCTAATGACAATGTCTCTAAACAGAAGCCACTGCTACCATCATTAATACATCCACAGATGACCAAGCTAAGAAATTCCATTTGGAAATTCAGCATCATATCAAAAAACATCAGGTCCACTGGATTTGACGTGAGGATGCTATTTTGTTGTTGTTGTTTTATTTCGTTTGTTTTTGTTTGCTTTGTTTTGTTACCTGAGACAAGGTTTCCCTTTATAGTCCTGGCTATCCTAGAACTCTATCTGTAGACCGGGCTAGGGTCAAATTCAGAGATCTACCTACATCTGCCTCCTGAGTATTGGGATTAAAGCATGTGCCACCACAACCCACCAAGATTGCTATTTTTAACTGAGGATGCCTCAATCCAATTAAAGCATCTTCTTTTCCAGGTAGTTCCGTGAGAGCTAAAAAAACAAAAACAAACAAAAAAACAGGTGATGTCATGTGTTTGCTTCAACTCCAAAGTGCAATGTAATCCATGAGCGAACACTTGAACCGGAACCCAATCTTGTACCTACAAGACCTCCAGTTATCTTAAACTGGTGTTATTACAGTCCTAAAATGTAACATAATGCTTTTTAATATTTTATAAGCTGCTGTGCCCTTGTATTTAGAGAAGAAAGGAGAAGGAGAGATTCACAAAAGAAGCTATGGAGCTGGGGGGTGGAACACAGCGATAGAGCACTAGCTTGGCACCCATGAAGCCCTGCGGTCCATGCCAGTACCATAAAAAAATAAAATAATGTAACATAACATAAGCCTAGGTCTTGCTATGTAAACAGAACAAAAGATACTACAGAGCATAAACTCCACCACACCCCAACCAGCACAGTCAAAACAAAACACTAGAACAGGCTCCAGCCCCAAGCTACCCTCTCCACCAGCAGGGAGCCTCCTGCTTGGTTTGCCTAAATAGAAAATTGAGCGACATTCATAAAGAGATGCACTAGTTCCAAGGTCAAATTAGTTACAACGTAAGTGCTACGGATACAGCCCATCCCCCATCCCCCATCCCCCACCCCCCCCCCCCCCACCCCCCCCACCCCCCCATCCCCCATCCCCCACCCCCCACCCCCCACCCCCCATCCCCCATCCCCCACCCCCCACCCCCCACCCCCCATCCCCCATCCCCCATCCCCCATCCCCATCCCCATCCCCCATCCAGGTTCATCCTCAGCACTGGACAGGGAGCTAAATGGGATTTATTGTTTTCAGGGATTACTGGAGAGTCATTATACTATATTCTGTGAGTCCCTGAAGGAAACAATCATAGAGGTAAATAGGTAGTTGGTTGGTTGATTTTCTCTCTGTTCCCTTCACCTCTGTCTGTCTGTCTGTCTGTCTGACTGTCTCTGTCTGTCTATCTGTCTCTATCTATCTATCTATCTATCTATCTATCTATCTATCTATTTTCTCTCTCTCTGACTTTATCACTAATCTAAAGTTCTCTAAAAGCACCTGTGTGGAATGAGAGGCGCATAGTGTACAGCTCTCTGACTGTGCACTGCCATGTGGGCCTTCAGCAAGTGCATCATTCAAAGCGGAAGTCATCAGGTGGGCTGTCTGTGGGGCAAGGGCAAGAAGTGGCCATTTGCCACCAGGGTGTCCCTAGTGGGAAGCCCGCAGCAAGGCGATTGTCACCCCAGACTTTGGGGTCTGACCGACCAGAAGCAAAGCCCAGCTGGGCTACTCTCCTGGCTGTAGGACCTTTGTCATTTGCTGGAAAGGTTCTTCCTTTGTAAACTTACATAAAATGACGCTGAAGCTGAGTGGCGGTGATGCTGGCGTATGCCTTTAATCCCAATACTTGGGAGGCAGAGGCAGGCGGATCTTTGAGTTCAAGGCCAGACTGGTCTTCCAGGACACCCAGGGCCACAGAAAGAAATCCTGTCTCAAAAAAAAACATCATCATCATCATCACACCACCATCATCTCACAGACAACTGTGAGTAAACGTCAAGCACATTTAGACCCTCCAGAGAATTAGGAATGACAACCAAGGGACAACACACCATACAAGGAGTAGTGAATTCTGTCCTGCTATGGGTCCAACACCCACACTCCATTGCCAGCAGCAGTCCAGTTCCCTCTGAGGAATTGCCCTTCTGTCATATATGCCCTTAATAGGGCGATTATTAAAGATGCTCACACCCAGTACGGAAGTTGAAGCACACAACTTCCTCCTCCCACATGTGTGCATTGGTACAGACGCCAGAGGACCTATGCTGAGCTGGTAGGCTTCTTTCTACCAAGACACTGAGTCTTAGCAATGAAAAGTTAGGAGAGAGAAGAGCCAGTGTGGGTGGCAGGAATCTTCCCAATCCCAGGGAGCTAACAGATTCCCTTATCGACTTCCAACTATGGGACACCAGCATTTATAAATGCTGAGCCACTATATCCATTCAATAGATTAGCCTTATTAAGCATGAAAACAATGATTCTCTTATGATGCACACATCTGCAGAGACAAGTCTACAACAGGTTGGGTCCACTCCTTATGAAACCCGAGAACGAAAGGACATGAGGAGAGTAGGAAAGAAGGCCCAGAAGTCACGAGTGGGCACTGCTCTTAACAGAGGAACCAAGTTCAGAACCCAGAACCCATGTTGGATGGCTCACAGCTACCTGTAACTAAAAGGGGATCCAGCGCCTCTCACCTCCAAGGGCAGCTATACCCCTACACACACAATCTCTCTCTCTTTTTCTCTTTCTCTCTCTCTCTTTCTCTCTCTCTCTCTCTCTCTCTTGCACACACACACACACATAGCTAAAAAATAAATCTTTTTTAAAGGTAAAGAATAAACTAAACCTCTGTCCCAGGTATGGTTTGCATTAGGCTGTGTCCTTCATGATGTAAGGGAAAATGGAAATATCTCTTTATGTGAAGCAGGCTATGTTTAAAGGGGGAATTGCTGAGAAGCCACAGGGGACACTGGGAAGTTCAGAGTTCAGGGACAGCAGGAATATATTGCTGCCTGGCAGGTAAGGATACCAAGGGAAGGGTCTGCATCCTCCCAGCCCAGGGGATCAGAGCCCCACAGAAACCAGAACCATGGCTGCCTGAGGCTACATACCTGAGGCTACAGAAACTGAAACTCATGCTGCTGCCACCAGAGACCCTGTCCCCAGCCAGAAGGCAGAAACAGGAGGGGACATGGTCTGGACTTGTGCCTACCTCCTGCCTGAATATCCCATTAGCCCAAGCCAGCCAGATGACAGTGGAGCCTGCAAGGGTCATCTCCTGCCCCCCTTAAGCAGAGTAGAAGAATGACAAAAAATGGGTTGAAGCAGACTAGTCCCAGACTGGCAGACAAACTGTCTTATGAGAAGTTGTGTGATTTCATAAGCATGATCTAGGATACCGTGGGAACTTCCTGTCTAGTCAGTTTTCATCTTTCATATGACACAGAACATTTGCAGTCACTGTATTAGTCAGCTTTTCATTACTACAGCAAACACTAAGGTGACGTAAAAAGAAAAGGCTTATTTGTGCTGCAGTTTGGAAGTCTCCACCTGGATTGGCTGGTCCCTTTGCTTTGGGCCTGTGGCAATTCGACACTTCACAGGAGTATAGTCGCACAGTTCAACTGCTCATCTTATCACTAGGAGGAAGCGGAAGGAAATGGAAGAGACTCGGGTCCCACAATTCCCTACCAGGGCATACTTCCAACGACCTAAAGACCTCCCACTAAGCCCTACTCTTAAAAGTCCCACATATTCCACTAATGATACAACCTGAGACTTTTACACATGGTCCTTCGGGGAGTGCATTTAAGACATGAGCTACAGCAGTCACTTGCCTTCTACTCCCCAAATCCAAATTATCCCACCACCATCCCACCAAGGAAATTATGTATTACAAAATGTCCTTTCCTTCCTCCCCAGATTGTCTGTGGACACCAGTGTCATGGGCTCTGGGTGCTTCCAACTCCTACAGGCATTTGCCTTACACCAAAATCAAATGGAACACACCTGTCATCTTCAGTGTCTCTGGGGTAAAAAAATCAAAGCTCTGAGTGATCACTGACAGGGTAAGATAGCTAAGTCCTTTGGCCACAGCTCCCGAGGGACATCTTTTGGACAGGCTGTATTTATATATAATTAGGATTTCTTCAGCCGAGTCTAATAATCAGTTTTTTTCTTCCAGGGGAATTTCTGATGAGATTTTCTTGCACAAAGGGACCATCTCCTAATGGAATTTGAGAGTCACAGTGGTCCCCTGAGACAGTGCATTGAGAAACCATTTTGGAAGAAAACACAACTGGGAGAGAATAGTAAACACAGTTGCTAAGAGGGACCTTCCGGCATTGCCAGGGTGCAGGGTGGCTCTATTTCTTCCTCTAGTGCCAAGGGAGTGGGCTGGTATTTGAAGCACCCTGGCCAAGAATTATAAAGAAGTCTAATTGGAGTGCACACTGTTGACCTTGCTATATACCAGGCATAGGGCAATCAGACTACAGGGGAATGGGAAGAATGATGGATATACCCCACTTGCTGTGAGCATCACAAACTCCTGTTGACATGGTGAAGCTGCAGACTCATATACCCCAACAAGAACATGTGCTCCTAGCAACTGCATTTCCAAAGACTCGTAACCCTGCTCGGGCTGGCTCAGGACCTTTGAGAAACATGTAGGAAAGGGGTGGAAAGATGGATTACAAATAGCTCAAACACAGGAAGCCAAAACATTCCTGCAAAGTGGGATTACTATGGATAGGCTAGGAGCTGTGACCTTCCCAAGTGGTCACAAGCATGTCCTGAATTTTCTTCCTGGTCTTTACATCACTGTGTTGTCTTTGTTCATTTCAAAGTCCCTGTTTAAACAGAGACATAAGTAGTGTCACACAATAATAAATTACTTCAACAGACAGTTTCTATCTCTGTAGATTCTGCATCTGAACGATTCAAACGATAAATCAAATATATACATATTCTTTATTTCCAGAAAGTGCCAGAACTCAGATTTGCCATGAACTTGGACACCATGCTGAATTGTGTGAATAAAGTGCTTTGTGGTCATGCCCAGTTGTGGCCTCACCAGCATTCACTACTGGAGCATTGAGTGCAGAGTCATGCCCGTGATGGAAACATCTGTACTAAACACATACAATTTTCCCATCATCAGTCCCTAAACAATACACTGTAACAAGTCTTTCCGTGGTATGTCCCTTGCACCAGGAATGACAGGCCATCTAGAAATGCTTCAGATGTAGCAGGCACTTAGACATCTGTGTACTTTAGCTTCCTAGGTGGAATGTCTTGACCAAACCTTCACAGATTTTAGTTGCCCTTTTCATTACCATCATCAGAAATGATTCTTTTATTAATGTATGTGTTTATGTATGTGTGGGTATGTCTGTGAGTGTCTATGTGTATCTGTGTCACTGAGTGTCTGACTGTGTGTGTCTGTGTACCTACTGGTGCTGTGTCTCTCGTGTCTGTGTCTGTGTCCTCTTGTCTCTGTGTTGTAGAAGTCGATCAGAAGACAAGTTTCTGGAGTTAGTTCTTCACTCAGAAACAAGACTCAGCTCATCATGCCTGTGTGAGAGGCACCTTTACCCACTGAGCCAGCTCTCTAGCCCATCTTCTGGTTCTAAAAATTCTAAAAGATGTCAACGATAAAACACTGAAGGAAACAAATGAACCACAACAACAAAGAAAAAAATACCCTGATATTGCTCTAAGTTCTAAGCAATCACTGTTCTCCGTTTCGGAATAAAAAAGTTTCATTGCCATGGCTTCCCATTTATCCTTTAACAGACCTTACAGTCTATGTGGAAATAGATTCTGAGAGTTCATTACATTCATCTCAGTACACACGGGGCCTCCACTGCTCTGGTCACAACTCGTATCTTCTGTCCCATGGTAAAGTGTATTTCTGTGTTTAAATAGGAGCTTCAAAATAAATAGAGACAACACAGCAATTAGAAAGACCAGGGAGCTAAATTCAACTTAATTCGATTGTGTCACTCAGTGTGACCGCTGGAGTGTTTGTGTTTAAATTTTTTCAATTGCAAAGACATCTGAAAGCCACTAAAATCCATCTGGAATAAACAGAGATGGGAGAGGTATTAGAATTTGTGCTGAAAGATCGTTTTTCATGAGTTACTGTCACATTAAGTTTATCGCGTACGATGTTTTCCATCCATTTGTATATCTGCTCATTTGTGTGAAATAAATGTTTTGAAATTAAAGTTAATAAGAAGTATTCTTTGACCAAGCCTGGTGCCACATTTCTGTAACTCCAACAACTCGCAGACTGAGCCAGGAGGAGGAGTGTGATTTTGAGATCAGCCCTTGCTCTATAAGAAAACCCTGTCTCCGGAGGTAAAAGCATTATGCTCTTCTCATTATCGTCTGTGCTGTGTACTGAGCCTGACTATGTAAAGATACATTTGAAACAGTTGACAAATCTACAAACTGGCAAAAACCTTGAAAAGAAATGTTGCTTTTTTACTACACAAAAATGTCCACATATTTTTATGGAAACTCTTCTCCTGCTCTTAGCAGGTGACTGTGGCACATGTCTTTAATCCCAACACTCAGGAGATCTATGAGTCCAGGGCAGCCATGGATACAAGAGAATTTAGGAAAAAAAAAAAAACAAAAGAAAGAAACAAGCAAACAAAAATCCTCCTCTCTTAAAGAATCAAACAGGGTGACTGGAGAGATGGCTCAGTGGTTAAGATCCTGTCTGGTCTTCCAGAAGACCCAGGATTAAATCTCAGCATCCAACATAGCAGCTCATGAGGCAGCTCACAATTGTCTGTAACTCCAAAATCTGATACCCTCACACAAACACACATGCAGGCAAAACACCAGTGTGCATTAAAAAAAAAAAAAAAAATATATTTTAAAAAGGAAAAAAAAAAAAAACAAAGTAGAAGGCACCTGAGGAACAACAGCCAGTCACCTCTCTGGCCTCTCCATGTACACACACACACTCAGGCACCTAAACACACAAGGGTACACTCATACACACATAGGCACAGATATATGTGAACACACATATCCACAGCTACATACAAATCTATACAACACACACTGGCATACACGCACACACATAAATTAGCCTTGATTTTAGCACTAGGCAAATCGCTGTGAGTTTGAGGCCAGCCTGGTCTATAGACAGTCAGGGCTATATCCAGGACTACATGGAGAAATCATGCCTCGGAAAGAAAGAAAGAAAGAAAGAAGAAGAGAGAGAAAGAAGAGAAGAGAAGAGAGAGAAAGAAAGAAAGAAAGAAGGAGGAGGGAGGGAGGAGGAGGAGGGGAGGGAGGGAGGGAGGGAGGGAGGGAGGGAGGGAGGGAGGGAGGGAGGGAGGAGAAAGAAGAGAGAGAGAGAGAGAGAGAGAAGGAGAACCACAATTAAAAGCTTTAGTTGATTTCCTTTTTCTAGTATATTTATCTTTAACTTTAATAGTGTGGTTATATATGGAGCCAATAAGGGTACATTTAGATTATCTGTATGCCTTCTCTGCCCACAACCGTCATTCAGTTTATTGTATAACTGTCAGCTAAAAAGAACCCTGTTGTACAGGGAGGGAGAACTTGAATACAAGGAAAACCTTTTCTTTATTCCCTCTATCGACAGCCTCCAGGTGACCTGAGAAGGGTTGGATTTTTGCAGCTTTTGTTTCCCTTTAAGAAACTCCTACAGGGCAAAAGCACTGGGGGGAATTGGAGGGAGGTCATGGCAGGTAGACGTGATCAAAACATACTGTATAAACTATGATACTTTCAAAGAATAAACTAAAAATGCTCTTTTAAAACAAGAAATCTCTAAATGGGAGTAAAAAGCGATCCCAGAACTGACAACCCAGAAGGTCATTTAATAGAATTTGTACTGGAGTCCCAATTATGGTCCCTTCTGCCCTCTAGCTGAACCTTCTAGCCAGAGCACTGCCTCCCTCCATCCAATGACTTGTGCTCTCTCTCCATGTGACAAAGAGTGCACCCCCTCTGCCAGCTCTCTTTCTACATCAGTGCCTCAGCAGCCAACACGTTTCTATCCCTTCCTGTGTCTTGTCTGGGCGGTGATTAAGTCCACCAGACAACAGCTCCTCCTCAGGCTTCCTGTGGTTGCAACAAGAAGCCTTTCATGGTCTGAGTCCTCCAAGGACTTTGTGCAAGATGCCAAATTAGAGCCTTAGGAAACAACAAACACATGCAGACAGAACCCCGGGCCTGAGCTGATGTGGGACACCCTGACTGTGAGAGATTGGGGGAGTGGGATGTTGGGGACAAGTCTAGCACAACCTGGATTTTAGGTGATTCTTTGTATTGCTTGAAACTCCTGGGAAGAGGACTCTGTTTTTTGATGTCATCTGTCTGACATCTCAACACCCTCTGTAAGTTTCTTCAGCTGTTGGGGGCAGGGGATAGTTTATTACCTCACCAACTGGCAACCAGAAGGCCAGAGTTGGAATCCTAGCTCTGCCACAGTGAATGAAACCCTTTAGCTTCTTGCATCTAGGGGACTCACTGTCAAATCATGATTCCTCTACTGACCTCTTAAGGGTCACGTGAGGAAATGTATGTCCCTCCAAGCCCTGGGGCACTGTACATGTTCAATAAGCAATAGACTTACACCACAGATGTTGTGTGAACAGAAATTGCCCCCAAAGAAGATAAATAGACTGCACAAGGTAAAGATTATTCATGTGACAAAAGGTGTCAAATAAATGTCATTTAGCTAAAAGAAGACATGGTGGCTATTGGCAAGGCAAATATCAAATTACTGCAGTAACAACAGAGAGAAAAATCTTTCTATACTGTGTCGTGCGGGTATTGATTGAGATATCCCCTTGGGACAGTTAGTGTTTCCACCTACGCAGGCCAGCTGAGGGAAGGGGAGGGGTAGAGAGTGGGGAAAGGAAAGGGAAAAGGAAAGAATAGGGAAGAAGAAGTGATGAAGAGAGGGTTGAGGAAGAGAGAAATCTCTTTCACTTGTCCAGAAGTAGATGTCACAAAGAGGAGAGACAGCCACTCAGCCAGGTCAGTAAGGGACCAAAACCAGGCTGAATAGTGAGTGAGTCACAGTTCACTCTGCTCCTAAGCACTATGGCTGAATAACAAACCAACAAATAATTGGGATAATATATAGCTCAGATGTCGCCTGTCACTTTCTAAGACCAAAAGCTAAACTCTTTGAACATAATCTGATGGGGAGGCTGGAGTGACGGCTCAGTGGTTAAGAGCACTTGCTACACGTGCAGAGGAACAGGGTTCAGTTCCCAGCACGAACATAACAGCTCACAACCATCTATAACTGGTCCCAGGGTAGTTCACACCCTCTTTTAGCTTCTGAAGATACCAGGTGTACATGTGATACACAGACATGCATGAAGGCATAACATTGGTACACACAAAATAAAAATAAGTATATCATTTTTAATCTAATTTGGGAAGTGGAATCCACCTTGTCAAAATATTAACACAGAGTTGGATTGAGTTATATCCAGATAATAGAACTGAGCAATTTATTTCTCCTTGACACCTTGATTAATCTTTTAAGAATCGGAAATGGCTTACTTTTTGGATCAACATTTAAATTCTAATTTTCATGATGCAGAGGTTTTATTTAGGATAGTTTAATATAGGCTTACACACAAGGGCTAAGAGAGGCAGTCAGAAGAAAGGATGGGAGGGGAGGAACAAGGTGTGGCCTTCCCCAAAATCTAGGTATTGACTAGTTAAGTAAAACAAAAGAATCCTGTGTGAACTCAGGCAGTCCTCTTGGATGAGAGATGAACTAAACATTTTTTTCAGAGGAAAAAGAAATGAAAACATCTCACAGATCCTGAAACTGAAGTAGAAATAAGTTCTCTGGTTCTGACTCCTGCTCATTTGAAGATGAATTCGTCATTGTAGGACACCAGATATACGTGATGGGAATCCCAGGTGTGCAGGATCCCGTGTGTGATAGGAGCTGTGGGAAAGGGGAGAAAGGCCTAGGGCAGAGGTGACACTTCGTGTTACAGGAGCTTCAACCAAGTACCAATGGGAAAGCACACCAAAGATTCATTGGTGATGGTGGAGGTGGTGGAGAGGCTAGTGATTGTGGTGTTAGGGATGACAGCGGTGAGGGAGGGGGAGGGGTCATGGTAGTGGTAGTGGTGTGTACATCTGTAGGCCTAACTAGCCTGGAACTTACTGTGTAGACCAGACAGGCCTTGAACTTGTGATGACCCTCCCTCCCACATTTAGATTCCATGTGCTAAACTGTTAGTGCACCACCAAGTCTGGCTCAAAAACCTTTTTATAAGAAGCTAGTAAACTGTATTATTGGTGCTGGGGAAATGTTGGGGTACATTGCTATTAAGGTGGCAGTCTCCTGTGACCAGATGACTTTCTATACTCAGCACAGAATGGAGGACTCCCTTTCTTAGCAGGGCTTCCAGTCTCTGCCTGACTTTGTCTGCAGAGTGTCTCTGAACACAGGTGCCTAGCCTTGTCCAGCCTTGTCTGAAAAGTGACTTTGTACAAAGCCTCTGCAAGACTGCATAACTCAGCACACATGCCTCACTCTGGCTTCCTGCCTGCATGATAATTAGGTACTGTACTATATAACCAATCAGCCCTTTCTGCTTGCTTGATGCTATGACCAATTAGCCCTTCCATCTATACCCCTAAAAAAAAGTCCTTACATACCTAATCCCTGAAACAATAGATTCATCTCACAAGAAAAATAAAACACCACAGTGGAAATTTTTCTTTATACTTTGGTTCTAGAGTTTTATACTCTTTTGCCCTAATTCACACCAGAGTCAAGGTATGAATTGAATCTCCTTTTGGAAAAAGTTAGCATTCAGTTTCTCAGAGGATCATTAGAACATTACCATCTACTGCTCCTGCACAGACCTGGGGAGATGACCATGAAGATCAGGATTCCAGCCCCCAAGAGCTCACAGAGAAAGCCGGGAGTGACGGCAAGGCTCTAACTCCAGTACTAGTGAGGCAGGGGCCTGGGATTTGCTCAACAGCCAATCTCACTAAGTCAGAGGATCCTTCAGTGAGAGACAGCATCATCAAAAGTACAGTAGAAATAGGCTGGGTGGGCACCTTTAATCCCAGCACTTGGGAGGCAGAAGTAAGGTGATCTCTGTTTGTTCAAGACCAGGCTGGTCTATAGAGCAAGTTCCAGGACAGCCAGGGTAATGCAGAGAAACCGTCTCAAAAAACAAAGATAGAGATAGATAGATAGATAGATAGATAGATAGATAGATAGATAGATAGATAGATAGATAAAATCTGGCATCGATTGTAGGCCACCACATACAAGGACACACATGTACACATAGACCTGCACATATATACAAACATAAACACACACAAAAAAAGACCTTGAACCCTTTAGAAAGCCAAGAGTGGTTTCTGAAATTTTGGCCCATCTAATTATGAGCTAATGTTTTGTTTTTATTTTATTTTTTTCCTATCTGGGGATGGACCCAGGGCATTGCATATGCCAGACAAGCACTGGGCCTGCATTCCCATTTCAAAATTAAGTACTCTCACGGAATTGCAAGACAAAAGAACAGAAAAAGAACAGTTTCAGAAAGATTGAATGTTTGACCTGCTAGAAGAGCACGTAGAACTTAAGTAGGAACTGGATTCAAAAGAGGGGGATCAAGATGTTCAAGTGGAGGCTCCGGGCATTGTTGAGCTTAATTAGTCTTACAACGGGTCTCGGTTACATGCTAGTTTAAAACCTTCTGCATAGGAGAAGCTACTAAGAGTAAAATACAGTTATGCATTTCTGAACGGCGTGAGCATCCATCCTGAGAGGCAAACCACAAAGTGGCTTTGTGGAGGTACAAATGTCACAGAGTCATGAACACAAACGTAGGGTGGTACATGGCAGTCATGGGCTATGACATTTTGGTGCAGGCAAGAGACACAGCTAATAAAGAGTTGGTAGGGTCACACAGTATACCTTTTTATAGTCGACTTTCTCAAAGTAGAAGTGCACTTTAAAAATGAGGTTAAAAGTATACATTTAGTATACTAAAATGTATATTTAAAGTACACTAAGTGTATGCTTTTGCCAAGTTTTTTTGCAACTGTATATTAAATGTGAAAGCTAGTATCACAGTCCTTTAAACCCAGCACTTGGGAGCAGAATCAGGCAGACTTCTATGAGTTCAAAGCCAGCCTGTCTACACAGAATTCCAGGATTACCAGAGCTACATGGTGAGTGAGACCCCGTCTCAAATAAGTAACCAGCCCTCTGCAGCAGCACTCATCTGCTGTAGGTAACTCCCCAGCATCAGCCATTTCCTCTCTGGATATACCCCTCAGTTCAGAGGCTTTTGGTGATGAGGGATTAAATGTCTCTGGCACACAGAGAGAAATTAATTAGCACCCACCAAATGAGTGACTATTCCATTCTCGGCATGAATTTATAGTTTGCTTTTGTCACAGCTCGAAAAACACGGAGCCACATCTCTGTAAAAATTAGTTCTGCTCCACAGTTTCTCCTGGAGCTGCAGAGACACCCCCTTGGGCTGTTATTTGCAGTATTTACAATTTTTTTTTTTTTTTACTGAATTATCAAGTGAAAATCCAATTGTTCCTAATGGTGCTCACTATGTTTCCCATTCTCGTATATGAAAGGGTTTATTGTCCATTTGTAGTAATTAAGACACGGGTGTTATATAGATCCATAAAAATCCTTCATTAAGCCAGTGAAGAGCTTTTCATCAAAATCATCATAGCCAAATATTTATTTAAAAATAAAATCCAAATTAAATTGAAGCACTCCCCTCCCACAACCACAGGGATGCCATAACCAAAAGATGCTTTGAGATGATGTTGACATTGGTGGTTGGGTGTCTGAAGGGATTACCAACATCTAACTATATTTTCTGACAGAACAGGAAGCAAGCAACACTAAGTTGCAGTCCATCATGGCTGGCTATAAAGAAATGAAGTAATTAACCGTAGGAAATAATTCACCAAGATGCTAACAGTTTAATAACATTGAAGTATTTGCATTTCAGCATTATTGTTTCCAAATGGTTTCATAATTGTTTTAGATTTGCAAAAGGTGTTAGTACAAGAGCGAAATAAAGAGCAACATAAGATTTTTGTAGTTGAAACGATCAATTGGACCGTTGTGAGATACGGGGCAGAGACGGAGGCAGGGTAAGGCTAGAAGAAAGTGCGAAACAGTGGAAAAATCTCAAACCTCCTGAAGCTCTCAGGCTCCCCAGCCAGGGGAAAAGCAGGGAAGAGCAACAACGTTTTTCACAAAGAGAAGGAACCCCCCACATTGCTGTCTAGAGGCTATTTAGAAAGCTGCAGATGAGAAAACAAAGCAACTGTATTGGGGTGGGAACCACACACCCAATACCTCCTGGGGAGCAACGATTTTATTAGAAAGACTTCTCCAGTGTGGTAGTGTACATCTTTAAGCCCAACACTTAGGAGGCAGAGGCAAGGGGTCTCTGTGAGTTCAAGGCCAGCCTGGTCTACATATCAAGTTCTAGGTCACCTAGGGATGCATAGAGATACCCTATCTCAAACAGAACAAAAGACATTCTTTACGATGCATTTAAAAAAAATAAAAGGATCTCTATTTATTCATCATCAAAACATTCTACCCCCCTAACCCCTGCAGCGGCTTTCTGTGTTTTGCACCATCGACCCTGGGAAGGAACCAGGGATCATCTCTATTTTCCACCCAACACCAGCAATGTTCCTCTCCCAGGGCTCCCAGGATAAACCTGGGGCTCAGAAGTTCACATAAACATTTAATTTTAATATCCCCTCTTAATTTATTGAAGTCTTTAGTAACATCTCCAAAGAGACCGAAGACTGAGAAATGCCATGGGGCCCTCCTTTGTGGCTGCATTTATGAACATATTGGCACCGATTAACATAACTTCAATTGACACAGGTTAATGAGAACCAGTGATAATAGTCTCCTTCAGATGAATATTATATGGGAGCCAAATGAAAGCCAGCCCAGACTTGCAGGGTACCCCGGGACAAGGTTTCCCAGAAACACGTGTAGAAAGACAGTCAGAAAGAAATGCCTCACGTCCCAGGTTATAGCAAACCAAGCAACATCTCACCCCCACGAGAGTCAGCACCAACATTCTCCTTGCGAGCATCCATTTCATTTCAGCAAAATAACTTCATTTTGACTTTTCGATCGACATCACAAGTTTGAGTGTCGGAGGGTTTACTGCTTTATCTATGCATAGCTTACAAATTTGTGCTGATATTTCAGTTGTATGGGGGACAGGAGCACTAACATGTAAAGTCAGATTTCTCAGGTATTTTAACATCTCATGATTAACATCTCAGGTCTATTAACATTTGAGGCTGGATAACTGTCTGCTGTAGGAAATGCCCAGTGCATCATGGGATGGTCAGCAGTACCCCTGGTCTCTGCTCACTAGATGCCCACAGTGTACACCCCAAACTACCCCTACTTATAACAATCAACCAGATCTTCAGATTCTGCCAAATGCCTGCTGGAGGACAAAAATGAATCCCTGTCTTAAATCACTAACCTGGACTGTGAGGAACTAGATGAAACCCTCGGGTTAGGAATTAAGAAGTGTTTAATATGGAAATGATCTACAAATGTTGGGGGACAGTGTAGAAAACATGATTAGGAATGAAAAGGAAGGGAAGTAAGGGAGTGTGTGGAGAGTGGAGGGAGGTGGGCAAACAAGCACGAACTCCACAGAAGGGGGCAGCCTGTCACACAGGCTTGTCAGCAAGAGGCGCAGCAGAAATGTTTGCTGAGTTCATCCTTACTCAGACAAAGGGCTTTTTCCCATAAGCTAACAAACCAGAAGCCAGAAGACAAGAGAACCCAGGCACAGGGTTCAGATGGGCCAGTCTCCCACGGCGGAGTAAAGGAAGCAGGTATAACAGAGGTGAGTGGGCAAACGCAAGCACGTACCACGTCATGCTCTCTGATTCTGAGAATTCAGGACGCCATAAAATTTAAACCTCAACTGTAAAAGTCTACAAGTCTAATTTTATTTAAATGTATTTAAATGTATACGTCATCTAAGTTGGTAAAATTGAGTCATAGGACCTTTGTACTGCTCTCACCAGAACTAACTACCATCTTTCCTGGCTACTACTGTTCATGGACTCAACAAATACGTACTTAGTGCTGACTGGGCTCAGAGCTCTGCACTGTGTCTAAGCAGCCTGTAGGCAAGCCTATGGGGCATTTTCTCAATCGTAATTGATATGGGAAGACCCAACCCACTGTGGACAGTGCAGCCCTTGGCAGAGAGGGTCCTGGTTGCTGTAAGAAAGCAGGCTGAGCAACTCCTAACCACCAGCCAGTAAGTACTGTTTCCTCATGGCTTCTGCCTCAGTTCCTGTCTAGCATTCCTGCCCTGATTTCCCTCAGTGACAGACTGTGACCTGAAAGTTGTCAGCTGAAATAAATCCTTTGAAATTCTCTCAAGGTACTTTTGCTCATGGTGTTTTACCACAGCAATAGAAACCTTAACTAAGACACATGGCTTTGTCATTATCTATGCAGTTGTAGCTGAGATTAGCACCACACGTGATGGTCCACACCATCACTTCAGTAGTCCTCTGTGTTATAGCCTCATGGGAGGTCTCCATTCCCCAGGACAAGAGAGCATCCACTATACTCTTCCACTCAGAAGACACAGTCATGAGAAAGGACCAGCCAGCATCCAATGGACCACCACACCATTACACTGAGCAAGGACAATAGAGGTTTTGCCAAGCACAATAGTTATGTGAGTCACTTGCTCTTTCTATTAACATGGGGCCAGCTGCTGGCTGATCTGCTCAGGTTCTGATTTCTATGTCCTACTTTTTCTTTATCCAATTATATATGCAGATCAAAGTCATATGAATCCCAAGGGCCACATGCAGAAAGGGAGAGAAATGCCCATCAGCCACTCAACTTTCTTTAGTTTAGGGAAGAAAAGTGGTGTTGGTGAAAGCCAGTAAATAGAGGTACGAGGAGCTGCATGGCTCAGGGCTGCTTCTCTATTTATGCAATCACTTCTCAGAGCAGTTGGGCTCCAAATAGCCATGACATGCTCACGGTCATCTCACCTTCTTGTCCTTGGGATCGACAAGAAACTCCAATGAGAATGGCGTCTGCTTGCATTCTGTCCCCTCCGGTTGGAACAATAAACGGCTTTCAGAAAGTGCAGGACATGGTGCTAAGTGACTCCCCAGACACAGGGCATGTGCCATCTTGCTCATTGTGGACACTCAAGAGAGACTTCAGGTGAGAATGTACTGAACTAGAAAGCATGAGATTTTATTGCCAAAGTTTCTCCTTTTGTGGGTCTAATTCTCATCTTAGGAAACTGGGCCTCTGTGGGATGGTTCTCCAGGAAAAGCAGAGTAATAAGAGAGAGGGGGGAGGGAGAGCGATGAGGAGGGGAAGAGACTGAGACTTGGTTTTAAGGAATTGGCTCCTGCACGTGAGGAAGCTGACATATCTAAAACACATAGGACCATCTAGCAAGTTTGAGGCTGAGGGAGAGGGGATGCTGCATTTGAAATCCAAAAGCAACTGTCCAGAGAGGCAGGAACCCTTCAGCTAATCAGATAAGGCCCACCTGCTTTAGAAAGGTCACCCTCTGAACTCAGTCTGTTCAAATGTTAATCTCCTCTTTTTAAAGAAATACCTTCATCTAAAATAACACTGGACCAAATATCTGACTACCATGGCCTAGCCAAGCAATTGCATTAAATTAATCATCACAGCAATGGGGAGACAACGGGAGGCAGGAAATTTTGTGAGTTACAAGACCAAGTGACAAGAGCCTTGTAGCTTTAGCATGGCTCTCGTGGAATGCTCTCAGGGCACAAGCTACCCGAGATGGCCATGTCGTAAGCAAGTCCACGGCAGCTGTGTGAAAGGCCAAATGAAGAAAGATATGCCTGACCCATCCCCAGCTGTGCGAGTCATCCCAGCCTAGGTGGCAGACGCGGGAGAAGCAAACCATCTCAAGTGCCAGGCCCGAAGGAGGCTTCTGGGGCTTCCAGCCTTAGCTGCAGCAACACACAGTGTTCCCGGTGAGAATTGCCCAGCTTGGCCAGTTGCCCCACAGAACCGTGACTAACCTTCATGTACTACATTCCAAGCCACTAAACCCAAGGGCGGTGTTATATAGCAATAAGCAAACAGACAGGAATGCATGAAATGTTAACTAACAGCTCCTAAGGTATGCGTTAAATTTAACTTCACACATATGCACACTGTCTACACCAAAATATTTTAAGAACATGACAGCCAAGATAACCCTCCTGCCACATTCTCTCCTTCCATATTTAGCCCAGTTCGCTCCTTGTATCCGCTCATAACAGGTTCAGGATGCGGAAGGAGGGGAAGGGCACTAAGTAAGACCCCCTATCCGCCATGGAAACCCACGCATCTCCTCCAGAAGAGCACTTCCGTGTTTGCTGGGTTCTGCCAGCCAAAGGCAGGTGTGGTAATGGCATGGAGGACATGCCTTTTGTAAGATGCCTTAAGCAAGGATGGTAGAATGAGTCTCTGATCCCTTTATGCTCAGCACTAAGAGAAGGGTGTCAGAGTAAGTAGAGAAGCAGTGTCCCCCTTTTTCCTACCTCACAGAGCTCCTGTGAGGAGCCCACCAGTCAGGGTGCACGGAGAAATCAGACATCGTGATTTTTTCTCCCCTTGATTGAGCTCTCCCTACCTGACTCTTCATTTCATCAAGATGAGTGTCCCCCCAGGGTACCCACTCTAACCACACACAACCAGCTTTTCTGAATCCCTCTTAGACTCAATCTGGAAAGTTCGCTCCAGGTAAATGAAATGGTGGTGAATACTGACAGTCTAACAGATTAATCAGTGTAACCGGGTGACCCTCGAGTCACAATTTAAATTTGTTTTGGAGGGAGAGGCTGACAGCCGCTTTTCTGAAGAGCAGGGTTACCAACTCAGTTGGCTCCGGGCAGCAGTGATAGTCAAAATATTTAACAACTGCATGCATGAATGGGCTCAGCAGTGGCAATCAGACGGGTGAGGGGGGAGAGGTCTGACTGGGGATAGAGAAGCTCGCTGTGAGAGGAGTTGCTTTCCCTCCCCAGCTAATGGTAGCCTTACCGCTACCAGAAATACAGAATTTTTATCCAAAGAGGTTCTAATGAGATTTCTTTATGAATCCCTCAGTACAAATGTTAGCAATTAATTTTAATTCCAGCCCCCCCCAATAAAAAACTTTGCGTGTGCTATGATATGAACATTTGGGATTCTATGTTGAAATTCTCAGCCTCTTGCCAGACTTAACAGAATAGGCTTGTACTCTTAGCTACTGAAGGGGTTGAGGCAGGGGACTAGCAAGATTACTCATTGAGGAAGGGTGCTTGCTATCAAACCTGACCACCTTAGTTCAGTCCCTGAGGTAAAAGGAGAAAATCAAATCCTATACATTGTACTGAGACCTCCACGTGTGCTCTGTGGTACACACACACACACACACACACACACACACACAAAATAAAAGGTTCAAAAACAATAAGAAGGGAAAAATACAGTAGGATATAGCTCAGGAGTAGCACACTGATTTGTTAGTATTCAGAAAGTCTGGGGTTCAACCCCAGTACTGCAAAGAAAAGGAAAAGAAAGACAGAAAGACATCCAAAAGGAAAAGGAAGGAAGGAAGGAAGGAGATAGATAGATGAATAGATAGATAGATAGATAGATAGATAGATAGATAGTGAATAGATAGATAGATAGATAGATACATACATACATACACACACACACACACAGATATATAGATACATAGATAGTAATAGATAGATATATAGATAGGTACATAGATAGATAGACTCTAGATACAGTAGAAGGACATCTGGCTTTGGGAAGGTGATTGTCTCCTGAACATGTGACTCTTATGAGTAGAATCAAGCACACATAAAATAGGCCCTTGTCATTTTCCTTCAGAAGTACACAGCAAGAAGACCACACCCTGCTAGCTCTGCTGAGGCCTCTAGATGCAGGCTGATGCCTTCTTGCTGTGTGCTCTCAAGAGGAAGTTATCCTGATTTCAAATTTCTAGCCTCTAAAACTATGGGAAACATATTTCTGTCATTCCTGGGCATCTCAGCTTATGGTAATATGTTATAGTATGCACAACAGACTAAGACACAAGCCTCCATAGATAGAAACTAAATGTCTATGGTGTTACCAAGCTTCTATTCTTCACTGAGGCCTTTAAGGCCAAGTCAAACATTCCTTGTGCAATCCCCTGTGAGGCCATTTAGAGAACCTCTTCATCACAACCCAGAAGTAGTCACACTTTGAGAATATGAAAACTGGCTCCCCTTCTATCTTGCAATAGTATGTTCTAGAATGGTAAACCAGATGAAGGACAACCTCTAGGAACTTCCTGCATGAAAATACTGAAGGTCCCAAATTCTACTCCCCAAAAGTCAAAGTTGGTAAAGCCATCACAGAAGACTGTGAGGTGGGTTCTACTTAAAAAACAAAACAAACAAACAAAAAAGCAAGTTTCTTCAAAGAGAATGTTGAGATGGTAGGCAACATCTGGGATGTACCTCTCTCTGTCTCTATGCAGAGCTAGCTGCAATCCCTCAGTATTTGTGTCCTGGGGAGGGTCAGCCAATCACATGGAAGAAGCCCTTGGAATAAGATCATGGTAGCCCAGACAGACCCTAGACAAGCCTTGGCTACCATACCAGTGACATCAGTGGTTACAGCCACTTGGCTTTCCAGACTCCCCTCCCTCCCAGACTGGCATTCAAAGGTAACCTTTTAGACTGAGTTAGTGGATGAACAAGGCTGCATGTAGACATGTGACATGTGCCAGCATAGAAGTACCACAGGCTTGGTTTAAAATTCATCCTTAAATTCTTCATTTTGAACAAGGAATCCTACATTTTCATTTTTGCACTCAGCCCTGAAAACTATGTAGCCAGTCTTATTTGAGTGAGGCAGGGGACAGAAAAGAGGCTACTTCTGAAATGGGGAAATGGGGACCTTAAGAAGTTGGTTCAGGGAATGAAGAGACTGCTCAGCAGTTAAGAACATTGATTTCTCTTCCAGAGGTCCTGAGTTCAATTCCCAGCAACCACATGGTGGCTCACAAGCATTTGTAATGGAATCTAATGCCATCTTCCAGTGTCTGAAGATAGTTACAATGTATTCACATGCATAAAATAAATAAATAAATCTTAGAAGAAGAAGAGGAGGAGGAGGAGGAGGGGGAGGAGGAGGAGGAGGAGGGGGAGGGGGAGGAGGAGGAAGAGGAAGAGGAGGAAGCTGTCGTTGTTGGTAGAGTCCATCCTTCATGGTGCTATGCTAGACAAACTCACCACGAATGCTGATTAGAGAACACAGAACCGCTGTACCTAGGGAAAGCAGGGTTAGGATCCCACAATGTTATGATACAGTCATAACGTCTGTATGAACTGATCAATACTCAGTCTTATTTTATGTGTATTTCTGGCAAGGACAGCTTGTCTTCAGCCAGCTCTGAGAGTGCATAGGCTAGCAGAGCCACAGCTCAGGCCTGAGTGTGGAACATCTCCACGGGGCACCTCACAGTCTGAGCAGTAGAGAAGACCTCAGCGTGGAGATGGATTAGGAGCTGGTCTAACAGAGAAAACACCAATAAACAAACAATTCAAAAAAAAGCCACAGAGAAATGAGAAAAGCATGCCTCTCCACAGAGCACAGAGCAACACTGGTTACCGTGTAAGAGTGGGAAAAGAAGGACATGTCCCTTTATTCCATCTGGGAACATGTCCACTGGGCAACTAAAATTTTCCACCACTGTGCATGTCTGCAAATGGCCAGGAGAGTTCTTTGAAAACTGATTTGGGGATTACCAATAAATTTTACCAAACAGAGTGAATTCACAAATACGATATCTTCATACTGTGGATATTATAACCGACCTTCTTTTTTTAGCTATTTTAATTTTCATTTTATGTGTATGGATGTTTGGCTTACATGTATGTCTGTGCACTCCATGTGTGCCTGGCACCCTTGGTGTCAGAAGAGGGTGTTGGATACACTGGAACTTAAGCTACAGATAGTTACGAATCAGCACATAAGTGCCAGGAAGCAGACCTGGCCCTCTGAAAGAGCATGAGATGCTCTTAAGTCATCTCCCGACCGCTGTATCCTACCTTCCTTCAAGGTGTTTGGTTACAAAGATGAGATTCATAAGCATGTCAGGACTCCAAACTGGCAAATAGGCCAAAGTGATTACCATGGTGATAACGAGCTGCCACTTGCCCACACAGCAGTCACAATATAGCTGGTATGCATTACACAAAGCAGTTCACGGGCATCACGGCAGCCAGAAGGTATACAGGGCCATGATTCACTTTCAAGCGCTTCCACGTAGACGATGCAACAAGAAGCAAGTGCCAGCTTGTCCAGCTTTAACTCTATGGCTAATTTGTTACTCCCACGTAAAAATAAATAAATCATACCCACGACTGGGGAAATAGTTCAGTTGGTAAAGTGTTGGCTGAGCAAGTATAAGAACCTGTGTTCAATCCCAGAATCTATGTTTTTAAAAAAAAAAAATAGCCATCATGGCATATACTTGCAACCCCAGTGCTGGAGAGGGCAGCACAAGTGGATGCCTGGGACTCAGTGGCCAGGCAGCCTAACCTACTCAGTGAGTCCCAAGCCAATGAGGGACCCTGTCTCAGAAACCAAGGTGAATAGCATGACATCCAAGATTGGCCTCTGGCCTCCACATGTATGCATACTCATATATAGGCATGTATACACACACACACAGAGGAAAGACAGGCAGACAGAAACAGAGACAGAAACACATAGAGAGAAACAGACACACACACACAGAGGAAAGACAGGCAGACAGACACAAAGAGAGACACATATAGAGAGAAACAGACACAGAGAGACAGACAGACAGACACACAGACAGACACACTCAGGGAAAACAGGCAGAGAGACACAGAGAGAGACACACAGAGAAAAACAGATAAAGAGAGAGAGAGAGAAACAGACAGGCAGACAGACAGACACAGAGACACACATAAAGAGAAACAGACACACACAGAGAGAGACAGAGAGATACATAGAGAGAAATAGAGAATAGACACAGAGACAGAGAGAGAGAAACAGAGAGAAAGACACACAGAGAGACACACACACACACACATATACACAGAGACAGACACACAGAGAGAGACAGAGAGACAAAGAGACAGAGAGGGAGGAGGAGGGAGGGAGGGAGGGAGGGAGGAGAGGAATCATGCCTAGAAGTGGTTAGCAACCGTCCTGTCAAAAGGGCTTCTCCAGAGCTCAGCGTTTCTTCATCTATATTTCCATCAACACTGGATGGAGGTTGGGCTCCTTAGTGTAATGAATGTCAAAAACAGACTGACTGGTAAAATTAATGGCTTCCTAAGTGGCATAATGAATGTTCAAGGAGAACTCTTGGCAGGTAACATCAAAGGTCTGTGGCTGAGATGTTAGAGTGGCGCCCTCCCCTTTCAGCAAGGTGTGAGAACCTGAAGAAGTCTCATGCATGGGCTCCCCTAGCTGTAATACCTGGACCAGTGCACGAGTCCACCTGCTGTCACAGCAGGGATTGTAACTGCCTAGAGACAGCCATGCCAGTTCCTGGAATCAACCTTGCATGAAAGGTGCTAGCAGGAAGAGCCAAAGATGGCAGAGTGAGCAGACCGTCTCCTGCCAGTGCAATGGGAAAGTCTTCTGCTTTTGTAACTGCGTGGTGAACGAGTGTCTGAAGGCATGGTGTGGTTTCTCTAACCAGGACCCATCACTCCCTGATGGAGACAGCTCAGGCCAGCAGCTGAGCCAACTCTCATCTCCAGCCTCTTCAGCAGGTCCCTCATCCACAGCTGGAGACTCTAGGCCTCTGTAGCGAGGAAGCAGCAGAGCCAGGGTTAGCTACAGGAGTCGTTCTCCTAACCATGTGAAGCTGCTTCTCCACCCAGACATGAGATAAGGCCTGAATCTATGCTGCTTATACCGATGTAGCATAACCATACAAGCCCCACACATCATGATACACGCACTGGCAGGAAAGAGGAAAATGGTCATATGTGAACGAGACAAAGAAAACGAACAAGCCTAAATTATGAAACTTTCCAAACACAAACCCCCAGCTCTGTGCATTTCAATGCAGTTGTTCAAGGTGCTGCATTGATTTTCTAACTAATTGCCACAGCAACAAAACATGCACATCAGCTAGCAAGCATGACTGTAACATTATTAAAATATGAAGAAATGGCCTCCTTGGAATTAGGGAATTATAGCATTTGTGTCACCGTCCCTTCAGTCACAGGAGAAAATCCCCTGTCTCCAAGTAAGTGTAAGCCTTGGGGATGCCTATCTCTCCTTGTAAAGCCTTGATCTTCTAATATGTGCATTTTTTTTTAAAATTAATGTAATGCCATAATTGTAATATGCAGAGTAAACAGAAAATAGGGGGTGAAAATAAAGTCATATATATTTTGGCGTTGAACATTGAGGAATCTGATAGCACTCAGATGCACTAATTTAGGTTTGCATGAACATACAGAATCATCTCAATAGAAGATCTTGTTAAGGACAGACTGGGTATGTGGTGTTACAATCCAAATGAACGGTTTCCATTTTTCTGAAATGCTAAACTCTTGATAGCTTAGTAGTCATGTTACTGGAGAATACCACGTACGTTCAAACTGTTAAAGTGGAGTTCTTTTTTTTTTTTTTTTTTAGTTTTGTCAGGGATAAGGAGATAGTTCAATGGGTAAAGTAGTTGCAACATGGGCATGAGGACCTGATTTAGTCCCCAGAATCCACATTTAAAGAGCTGAGTGTAGTGCCCTGCGCTTAAAACCCTAACACTAGGGAGGTAGAAACAGGCAGATTCCTGGGACTCGCTGGCCAGGCAGCCTCGATGAGAAATCCCGCCTCCAAAAACAAGGTAGATGGTGGCTAGGAACACACCCAAGGTTGACTTCTGGTTGCCACATGCGTGTGCATGCATAGTCATGCACACACACCAAGTTTTGATATATAAAAAAAGAGAGTGTGAAGATAATACACAGGGTGTTGCCCATTGGGGCATTTAGGACTTAGGTAGATTTCAGAGCAATTCATTACTTTGTAGAACTATCCCTCACATAGGAGATCATCTTGCAGCCCTGTTTCACCCACTACCTGCCATAAGATTCTGCCCATCAATGTAAGGCTCCACCAGTCCCCCAAACATCTCTCAGGCAGCAGCACTGCCCCCTACTGTGAGTGCTACAAGATTTTTTTCCTGGTCCTTTGTCTGTCCCTAAGTCTAGGAGGTCCCAGGAGGCCAGTGACACTGAAAATGAAACAAGACTCCTTTGACCCCAAAAGTGAGAAAATTCCTTCAACTTCCCCTGAACCTGGGCTGCAACATGGGGAGGTCAAGACCAAGCTGGTCTGGAAGCAGACTGGGAATCGATGATATTATTAAGCTCTGAACTTGGCTCTGCTCTTGGTTGCTGCAAAGATATGTTTATAAAGTGCTGTGTTTAGAACAGAACTCCCCTCCCCCGCCCACGGTGAGACTCAAACTCTGTCCTGTCTCAGAGATGCAACCGAGTTCTCTATCACTGGCAACGAGTCAAAGGTGTCAAGACTGGCCATTTGGACCCTAAAGAACAGTGTGCTTTGCTCTGCTAAGCGGTGGCATCCAGTCTGTAGCCAATGTCTTAAAGACACAGGCTCCCTCAATCACACTGCAGAACTGAGGTTCTGACGGGAGAAGCGCCACAGAACGGAGAACTTCCTACAAGGTACCCAGCTGTGAGAGATGAGGGGTCAGAGGACAGGACAGTCCACACTGAGCTGTGGCCAAGCCCATGATGTGTTGTGAAAGACAGGCAGCTACAAGGCTGCAGAGATGGCGCTCAGAACCCAACCAAGTTCTGTGACCAGAATACACAGCAGGCAACGAACAATTGCCTCTAACTCCAGCCCCAGGGAATCTGGGGCCTTTTTCTGGCCTCTGCAGGAACATGCATAGACCCACACACAAACACAAATATACACACAGGTTTTCAAAATAAGTCCTTAAAAAGATAGAGAAAAAGAGAAAGAAAAGGAAAAGGAGGAGGAAGAGGAGAAAGAGGAGGAGGAGACTGACAATCCAAGGACTTGTTGCTCTGGTAGTGACTGGAAACCATGGCAGTGATAGAGTCTGAGGAAAGCTACCAGCTGTACAGAAAAGGAAAGCACGTTTCCCTCAACATCTAGAAATAGGCTCAGCAGCGAAAATGAGACTAGGAAGAAGGGCAGGAGGAAATTAGGAGCCGCTTCTGAGTGCCAGTGGGTAGGAGCTCTCATCAAAGGAGCTGACTGAACACAGGTGGCAGACAGAACAGCTCAGTGGTAGAGAGCGCCTAACATGTACCAGGACTTGGACTCATTCCTGGGTCCCAAAAACAGGAAGGAAGGTCTGAACACGAAAGGAAGAGAGGTAAATCGACAGCTCCTGGCACCACTAAATTGGAGAAAATAGAAGCTCCCAGAAGGAGGAACAGTTTTCAGTGTCCCGGAGAAGCCGTAAAATCCTCACATTTCACAAGGCCAGGTCAGTAGCCTGAACATCTGTGAAACAGCTGCCGGGCAGCCTTGGAGAGTCAGGAAAGATGAAGAGAAACACATACCTCCTAGGGAGGCTTAGCTGCAAACGGTGGGGAGGAAAAAAAAAAACAGGAAAAAAAGTACTGAGGGGAAAGTGCAGGTTTCTTGCAAAGTAAAGAAAAATCAGTGTGCACTGAAGCAGGGGAGAGGCCCCCTGGGGTAGGCCTGGGCAGTCTGTGAGCTCCTCCTCCAAAAAAAAAAAAAAACAGGAATCTGCTTTGGTCATCACGTCCTCCAAGTCGTTTGCAAGGTAGATAGGTGATGTGAGGCCCAAGTGTTGCCTCCGCTATCACCCACCATTACCCAATGTAGCATCTTCGCCTCCATTTGTGTATGATGCCCAACCTCCACTTAGAGCCCGTGTCCACCTTGGCACATAGAGAGGGATCAACAGGAGCCCTGAGGGGTTTGTGCTGTGGTTTGGCACACGTTCTTTGTTGGAAGTGAGTGGCTGTGGGTGCCTCAGTGCCCCTCATGAAACTGGAGGTACGAAAGGCTTCGAGAATTCACAAAGCCTGGATGTACAAGCCCCTGGAGAAGGACTATTTTTAGCACTTTAGACAAAGCAGCTGACAGGATCCCTCCTCAGCATCTTAAGCCAGCTTAAGGCTGACAGCCCAACCTGACAAAGACCAGTCAAGGCCTTGTCCAAAAACCGTGAAGACGACAACAACTGTCTCCCCAGTAACAAACAGGTGCTGACTGTAGAATCCTAAATGTCACTTCGGGTTCCAGGAGGAAGAGGCAACCCCTAATGATAAGGGAAAGATGATTTTGTCAACCTGTGGAAAGGATGAAATTTAAAATTACACTCTATTTCCTATGACAATTTTTGTGGTCTAATTTACAAGGTTGGTGAGAGAGAGTTGGCTGTAGACTATTTTAAGCTCCTTCGGCACACACGCGCGCCACACACACACACACAAATCTGGTACTGGTTATGCATAATTCATTCACACAAATGAGCTAAAGAAACTAGAGATGAAGCTTTAAATAAAGGTTAATTGCAAAAGGAGAAAAATCTTGGACTTATTGAAGGAGAAAGATCTGAGGCCATACCCAACAAACTGAATGGGACCAAAGCTGGTTGTCCCTTCAGGAAGCATGGACCCAGGTCCTCTGCAAGAGTAGCAAGTATCTTACCCATTGAGCCATGTCACCAGCCCAGGACCAGTGTCTTCTCTGGACACACAGAGTTGCAAATGTGTATATGACATGAAGGTGGAAGCCAGAGTGTCTAGGGAACACTAACAAAAGGAGAAAGAGAGAGAAGATGGGGGATACCAGAGAAGACTGTGGTCAAAACCCACTGTATATGCGTTCGGAAATGCCCTTGACCATGAGCTGTGCAATGAATATGGAACAGTCAAAAAAAAATGTCTTTTTCTTATTTCGAGAAAAAGTCAAGGAGTGAAATAATAGATCACAGGTAACTTTGAGCTCACTTTTACTTTCTAGAAAGTAGGCCAGCTCCTAGGCTGATGCCTGACTAATATTTTACAACACAATTCACCAAATCTGACAACTTCGAAGGCTGGCAGTGTTTCTTAACTCATCTACCTATTTTATCTCTTATTCATTAGTTTTCGAGCCTGGCTCTTAGATCAGCTAAGATCAGTTTGGGAGGTATGAGGGTCAATCTTAGTTGTCAAGTTGAGTGCATTTGGAATTACCTAGGAGACACACCTCTGGGCATGACCGTGAGCATGCTTCCAGAGAGGTTTGGTGGAAATGGGAAAACTCACCCTTAAGGCTAGGCTTCTAGAAGGAACCAAATAGAAAAAGCAAGCTGTGTGCCAACATTCACCTCTCTCTGCTTCTTTACTATGAAGAACCACCGCCGTAGAGGCAGGGGAAGTCCCAAAATCAACCCTTCCTTAAGTTTCTGTTACCAGGTATTTTCCCATGGCAACCAGAAGGATAACTGATACCACAGGGATGGGGGGGGATGGACATGTAGGGATGGGTTTACTGTAGTTATTCTTGTTTTCTTTAAATACTGTTCTAGGTGCTTGCTACCTTAAAATCTTCCATTTTAATAGCTCCTGGCAAATTTTCTACAAAGCTCCTCAGATAACATGTAGCCAGGAGGAGGACAGCTCTCCTTACTTAAATATGCAACCACCACCCATCCTCACGTACCCAGAAACCTCTCTCTGAGCCTCCCAAGGACCCTCATCAAGTTCTCTGTCAGATAGCAACACACAGCTTAAAGGAGTTAGAAGTCTCTCTAGTCGGTAAAACAGGTAAATCAAAAACTTCACATCTGAACCCTATGTCTTCACAAATCCTGCACTTCCTTTCTTGTGGTCACTACCCTGAGCTCGATAGCCACACAGAGAGTTGCAGATGCTCACGTGATCCTGTAATAGTGCCTTAACCCATCAGTAGTCACAGCCATCTTCTGGGCATTCCTAATAAACAGACATGCCATGAATTTAAAGTCATGAGAGTCCACTTAGATCAGTGGGAAAAGGTGTCCATGGTCCCTTCAAGTGTCTCTCGGCCACTCCATAGCAGAGGAGCAAAAGCTTCCAGACTTTTCTTCAAACATTTGGTGTTTCGTGTTAACATGTGGCTGAATCTATGGGTCCTATTCCTTGTGTCTTCATTCAAACCACTTGTCCAAAAGGCAGAGAGAAGGCCAGGCTCTTCCATATGTAACTATTAAAATGGGGGAGTCCAGTAAACAAAACACCTCTTGAAGTTTTGCTATGAACACAAGTAGATGCTGGTTCCCTCAGACAGTTCATCTTTGCTTACCAGCTGCAGAAATGAAACAGCTGACTTTGCACTCTCTGTCCCTGTAGGGCCCAAGGAGCTCCTGTAAGCTCTTGGGTCCTATAGTTAAGGTGGAAATATAGAAAGCCCGAACTAAAAACATACTGCATATGGTTCTAAGGATTGACCCTGGGGGTTTTAGTCTGGCAAACATGTGCTCCGCCGTGAGCTGCATGCCAGCAAAATGTACGTTATGAATTAAGCATTTTTTTAATCAAATAAATTGTTTTAACTTACACTGTCATTCTTTGTGTGTGTGTGTGTGTGTGTGTTTTAGTAAAAGTCCCTTCTTTTGTTTTGTTTGGGAGGCTTTTTATTTTGTTATTTTTGATGACAGGGTCTCACTATGTAGCCCAAGCTGGCCTTGAACTCACAAGATCTGCCTGTCTCTGCCTCCCAATTGCTGGAATTAAACACCTATGCCACAAAACCCTGCTTTAAAAATCCATTCTTAGCCAGGCAGTGGTGGTGCACGCCTTTAATCACAGCACTTGGGAGGCAGAGGCAGGCAGATTTCTGAGTTCGAGGCCAGCCTGGTCTACCGAGTGAGTTCCATGACAGCCAGGACTACACAGAGAAACCCTGTCTCGAAAAAAAAAATTCATTCTTAAATATTTTAATTTTAAAAAATGATTTAGATATGTAACTTTAAAAAATCCCAGCCGGGCAGTGGTGGCGCCTGCCTTTAGTCCCAGCACTTGGGAGGCAGAGGCAGGCGGATTTCTGAGTTCAAGGCCAGCCTGGTCTACAGAGTGAGTTCCAGGACAACCAGGGCTACACAGAGAAACCCTGTCTCGAAAAAAAAAAAAAAAATCCCAGCCCAGCAACACACATAATAAAAATAAGACTTACATGCCACATCTCTTTTCCTCCTGGAGGCAATTATTATAAACATGTTCTTTCTACTTCTTCTGTGATTACCACCATATAATTTACTCATTTTCTTTCATCTTCCCCATACTGACATATGACAGAGAAGGAAATTACATATGCCAACTGAAGCCATCTTTTTAATTGTTGTACATTTTAAACTTTACTTATTTTGTTGGTAGAAGGCAGACATGTGCCTCATGTGTGTGAAGGTCAGAGGACAACTTGCAGGACTGGCTTCCCTTCTTTCCACCATGTGACACCAGGGGATTAAACTCGAATCTTCAGGCTTGGCAACCGGCCTTGTCTCACTGGCCCTTGAGTAATACTTTAAAAATCTATGTGTGAAAATTTTTAAGTCATTTTTAATGGCTTAGTGATGATGCATGGGGCCATAGTCCCACAGTGCTGAACTTTCTCAAAGGACTAAGGCAAATCAGGACAGAAGGTCACAGAAGGACATAGTTTGGTGTCAATGCAAGTCAAGGAAAATGTACAGTCAGAGACTGACTCTCTTTCTCCCGGATTTCCTGCCTCCAAACTGTGAAAAACTACATCTATTGTTTCACCATCTTGGTCCCTGGTGTTTTGTCATGATTTCCCTGGAAGGTTGCTACATCTGTCAATCAAACACTGGCTACACCAATTACAGCATATCCATATAACTTGATTGGTATAGCATTTCCAACAGACATGGAGGTAGACTCCTGAGCAGTGCCACAGAACTTTGTCCTATGTCATCAAAGTGAATACTAGCACTCCCTAGGCCCCTGAAAGTCATGGACCATGTTAGGTCACTCAGAATCAAGCATGCAGAGAGTGCTTCTAAGGAGGAAAGGGGTTATGGTAAGAAGAGAGGGAGATGGGGAGGGGTTCGCTGTGTAAGTTAATAAAAGGCAACTTATGATTTAAGATAATCAGGAGTTTACTGTATTTGGTTAATTTCTAAATATGTGCGTTGAAAAGCAAAAGAAGTGAATGTTTTTAAGATTCTTTGATTCTTCTCTATGTATATGCATACGTGTGCCTGCTTGTCTGTATGTGCATGTGCATGCAGGTGTTCATGACTACCAGAAGGGGACGTTGGATCTCCTGGAGTTGTACTTACAGGTGGTTGTGAATCATCTGACATAGATGCTACGAAAGCAAGTGCTCATAACTGTAGTGGGAAGTATTCAAAACTGATGGTCGCTGGCTCCCAGCTCTGCCGCCATGTTCCCACACTAGGGTCTGGCACTGGCTGGCTGCCTCAGTGTCGCCAGCCCAGGGACCCACGAGACGTTGGCATGGCTGCTGCAACTGCCAGCCAGCTCTAGACATGGCCCCTGGGGCACTCTGCCACCCCCACGGTACTCGGCTTAACCTCAGACAATAACCGTCATCCTCAAGGTAGCTATCACAATACTCAGTACCCAGCAGAAATAAGACTCTTAATGCTTAAAGTTAACCAAACAGATTTATAGATCAGCAAATACTCAAATCACAAGGTGCCCACACAATTAGAAGGTTACCGCAATATTCCTAACCTTTAGATTTCAATCTACCAATTTACTTGATGCCACGAGAGTCCACGTCTGCAGCCATTTCGCCTCCCTCCCTCTCTCCTTCATCCCTCTGCCTTCCTAGCTCTGCCTCCTTTAACTCTGCTCACTTTTCCCTATCCAATCATTGGCCTCCCGCTTCAAATAGATTGGGCAAGGAAGTTTCTGCCACCATAACCACTGAGCCACCACTTCAGCCCCTGCAGAAGAATGTATGCTAAGTGAGAATTTCTCATATTTATCTTTGTGTGTATATTCTCATGTACATGTTTGTGTGTGGGCACATGTGCATGTGGGTGCATGTGCACGTGTGTGACTGTGCATGTAAATGCTAGACATTGATAACAGGTCTCTGCTTCCATCGATCCCCTTTTTGAGTCACAGTCTCTCACACAACCTGGAGCTCACTGATTAGGCTAGACCGGTTAGCCATGTGTCCTGGGGATACATTTCTCTCTGCCCCCAGCTCTGAGACTGCAAATGCTTGCTGCCATACCCAGATGTTTACATGGGCACAGAGGATCCAAACTCGGGTCTTCAGGCATTTATGGCAATCACTTTGCTGACCGAGAGGCGGCTTCCCATCCCCCATTCCTGTTGTTGAGTTTTAATTTCCCTTAGTCATTAATACCTTCTGAGTTTCAGGCCAATCATGACTTTGCGGATCAACAGTTTTAAGTATTCCCTAAGCCTGGGTTTCATGTAGGTGAGAATTCAGGGTGAGGCCCCTCTTCCCAATATCTATTTATAACTAATTCCACACATACTGAAAAGTTGAGTTTCATAGTGAACATCTATATACGCTTGCTCCACCAATTCCACCATTACTAGTTGTCTATCCTTGCTTTATTCCATCTACTCATACTGCTATTGATCCGCCAAACCATCTAATTTTTAAATACACTTCAAAGGAACTTGCAGACACAAGCATATTTTCCACCTAAGTAAACTTCCCATATGCATAACACACAACCTTCTTTTCGATGATTAAAAATAGAGAACGTTTACGCAGCCAGGAGACCACCCACTTAATGGGAGACAGTCAAGGGAGGGGTTTGGGACTTCAAAAGGACTAATTAGTTTACTGTGTGTGATGGTCCAGCCTCCACCAAGAGACAGCAGATCAGTGGTACACCTCATGAGCCAAACACCAGTGCATTTGTCTCTCATCAAAACTGTAGTGCAAAGAAGACATATCAAAGAGAGAATCAGGAATCGGGGTCTGGATATATTTGTTGCCATGTTTTCCAAAAGGAGTTGGTGTCTACAAGGGGGAGGCTCAGCCCAGGCTGGCTCTGCGCCTGTAGCTTCTGGGGAGATAACAGCAGTCAAGCATCCTTTCAAGTCCCCAAGATGGAGTCTGCTGCTGTTTTCCTGCAAATATTTGCATGTTGATATCTCCAAACATTCTCATGTTCTTCCAGGGCTATGCTCACGACAGAAACCGCCGTCAGTGAACAGCGCAAGAAGCATTCACGTATGAAACTCTATCACTTCTTCTCCATGACCTGAGAGGTTTATTACATCAGCTTAAGGCAACCTTAAGCAGTTTCATTTCTACATGGCAGGGAACCCCATAGATTAAAGAGCTTCATAGGACCTGTGACAGAACCTTCAGGAGCCCTTTCCGTGAGAGAGGAGAGCAAAGCAGTTTTTTTGGACCCTCCTTCTCCCTCTCTTCACCCCAACACCAACATACACATCATGACCCCCGCGTCAGTGACAGTGCCCAGGACTGTAACCTTAGTGACCAGCTAGGCTGGTGACATCACACAGGTTAGGCAGATGGGGAATTGCTGCTGCTTGTCTTAACTCAGGAACAAGACACTGAGGTAAGGCTCAGGACAAATGCTATTCCATAGGAGTAGACAAGACAGCTGAAGTTCCAGATTTTGAGACCATATCTTGGGGCTGGAGAAATAGCTCAGTGATTAAGAATGCTGGCTGCTTCCAGAGGACAGAGTTCAATTCCCAGTTCCCCCATCGGTCAGCTCACAACCACCTCTCATTCCAGCGCTGAGGGAACAGCGCCCTCTTCTGACCTCCTTGGCCACACATACACATGAAATTACATAGACACAAACACATAAATAAGTAATTAATTAATAAATAAATCTTTAAAATTATATTTAATTACTTTACCCAGCCCACCCTTGCCACAAACTACAGGTGACACACTAAAAAACAAGAAGGTAGTCTTTCGTATTTTATTTAGTTCACTTTGGGTTTTCCTGAGAGAAGGTTTTACTAGATAACCCATGCAAGCCTGGAACACAAGAGCCCCTGCTTCAGCCTCCTGAGTGCTGGGGTTAAAGGAACATGCCACACTCTGCCTGATTTTTAAGTACCTAAAACTGCATGCTTGATTGAGATGAAAATAAAGGAGGGGAAAGCAATTTATATACCTTTTCAGTTAAAGTATGTGTGACTTTATACTGCATGCATACATGGTTGTGGAGGCCAGAAGAGGGCGTTGGATATGCGGGAACTGGAGTTACAGGCAAATGCGACCCAAAACTCAGATCCTCTGGAAGAGTAGAACTCACTCCTAACCACTGAGCCATCTCTCCAGCCTTTACTTGTCTTTTTAAAACATATCTGTTCTAACTTCTATTATCATTCTTTTCTATTTAAAATTTGAGAACGAATCAAAAGCTAAGCTTCATGGGGAGAAAGAAATGGCATTACCTTTATCTGTTGAGAACATCATCCGAAAACTAATTTGAGAAAGAAAAGACCAATTAATAGGAACAGAAAAGACTAGTGAGCTTCCTTTGATCTTAGAATTTATTAAATAGTAAAATAACCACTCTGTTTTATTAGGCACCATAAAACAGGGAAGGCAAAGGAAGCGGAAGCAGGCAGAGGTGACCTTAGAAGAAAGGGCAAGTTCACTGCCAGAGCATCTCTGCCTGTCTGGCTCTCTGATAGAGCTAGGGGCAGCCTACATGGCTTACTGACTCAGTTCTAGGTCCCCGTCTCTGTAAGAGGAGAACAGGAAGGAGAGCTACCCACCCTCCATCACTCAAGCTGTGCAGAGGATTTTTCACAAAGCACTGAATGGAGCAGAATGGGAGAAAAAGTTTCCAAACCTTTCTGCAACCAAAGACTAATGTCTAGAACTCTTGAGAAACCCAAACAAGTCAATAGACAAGAATAAACAGGAAGGCTTTTGAAACTCTGGGGCTGAGAAGATGGGTCAGTGGTAGAGAGTCTGCCATGGAAATGCAAGGACCTTAGTTCAGGTCCTCAGCACCCAAATGAAAAGCCAGATGTGGAGTGCACACCGGTAAGCCCAGTGCTAGAGAAGCATGGACAGAAAGATACTGTTTGTCCGAGAGACCAAATGAGCCAGATTCAGCAAAAGACCATCTCAAAACAAACAAACAAACAACCATAAGCAACTGAAATAGAAGACATCAGTCATCAACCCTTGCACACACCTGGCCCTAACAAGTGTGTGCACACGCACACACACAAGCACACACTCACAAATGTAATCCAATTTATAAATTTATAAATATGCTAAAAAAAAACTGAATAGATATTTCTTTTAAAACAAACAAAAAACAACAACAACAATAAAAAAAAAAAAAAAAAAAAAACAACCATGCAGGAGTTGGGCACTCACAAGGCAGAGAGAAAAGGCAGACAGATCACTGTGAGGCCCAGGCCAGCCAGGGCTACTCAGCTGCACCTCATCTCAAAATCATAAAGGAAGGGAGGAAAGAAAGGAATCGGGGAGTCAATACTGAAGACCCAAGTTCAAGTCCTCAAACCATACAATGATGGAAGATGAGAGCAAATCAAAACTGCAATTAGAAGAGCAACTACACAATAACTACATATAGAGAATTCAGAGGGTGACGGCTGCCACACCTGCTGGTGGGAATGCACAGAGATGCACCACCACGGAAAACAGCAGGGGATGCCTCAACAGAGTCAAATTAGGCCTGCTGCTTAACACTCCCTAATAGAATTAGTATTCAAATTAGAAGTACTATATGATCCAGAAATCCTACTCCAGTGCTGCTGCTGGGATTAAGTGTACTATATCAAAGACATCCACACAGACACATTCTCTGTAGGACTATGCTAGGGATATCTAGCTATGAGTAGTGGATGAAGGAACTATGGCACATATATAAACAGAAATGTCCTTCAGCCATTAGGAAAGACAAGAGCCCGTCGCTGTCATGGTAGGGATGAACAGAGATATTTTGTGGAGTAGAACATCTCAGGCACAGAAAGGTAGGCACACCAGTCTCACAGAATTAGTTTCGATAAATCACTTATGGAATCTAATAATGTTACATTTTCCTGTCCTGAAAGTTGAAAGTAGAGTGCTATTATCAGAGGCTGGAGAGAGAGAGCTGTGGAGATGGACAAAGGTTTGTATGAGTTCTGAGGTGCAGTTAGAGCAGAAGCACAGGTCCTGGCTACACCTTAGGAAGACTACAGACAGTAACTGACTGGATACCACAACAAGAAAGACAAGAGGACAGTGAACATCAGGATCAAGGTGATGGCTATGCTAATCACTGTGATTTTATCATCTCACATTGTGTAAAAGAATCAATCACAGTATTATACCGCCATAAATATGCCTATGTCAAATAAATTTGTTTCAAAACACCATAATCCTGAGAACCATGGGCAAATCTTAGCAGAGGCCTTAACCCCTGACCTCTGATCCTTGTCATTCAGCTGCAAAGATAAACTGAATCCCTCAAAACCACTGTGGCTCTCAGAAGACAGGAGCCTAGACCAGTGAGGAATAGTATAGAAAGAAATTTCTAGAATAAGCAAACCCCTGCAGTCTCACAGGCTGAGAAGTTAGAGATCCAGACCAAGCTCCATCAGGTTCCCACAGAGCAGATAGTTCATGACCATAGTTCATAGTTCATAGTTCATAGTGTTCATAGGCCATAGGCCATGCTTCCTTGCCACAGCTCACTACATTCACAAAACAGCTCTGAATGATTCATTAACTGATCCTGTATGTCCAGAGTTCTGGGATCAAATAAGGAGCTTAGATACCATGACCCAGCATGGCCCGAGGGCAGTGTTGGAGAACTCTGGAGGGATGTGGTTCTTTATCATTTGGGGCTATTGCTTCCAGGTCTTGGTGAGACCCTTGGTACCTAGACAATGCCAAATGAAGAAGATCAAATAAATGTCCATGAGCGTGGGAAAAGGAGCCAGGCATGAGGACATTGGTCTGTAATCTCAGAACTTAAGAAGATGAAGCAGGTAGACCACTGCAACTTTGAGGCTAGCCTGATCCACATAGCAAGTCCCAGGCCACAAAGTGTTTCACAGTGAGACCTTATCTTAAAAAAAAAAAAACCTAAGTCAAAAATGAAAAAACGGCAGAAGAAAAAATTCTAAGTAGCTGAACATTTTTTAAAACCCAGGATGGACTCAAGCTCATACCACGGAGCTAGTGGAAGGCTCGCCTTGTAGCTGGGGAGGAGATCATAAACACTACTCTTGCTTCACTAAATGGACATGTTGTCGAGCTGCATTCAAATATTTATGTTTATACCACGGACTGGTTTATACACCTGGACTGGTGCTGTCTTCAGCCTTGACCAAGAAACCTTCTCTCTGCAGTGAGGAGCGGATGGTGCAGCCTCGTGGCACGTCAAGGTGTGGAGAACAAGAGATCCTGAATGCTCACTCTTAAATATGACACCCATATCACCCTCTCCGAGGCTTGGACAACATCATGAAACAGGAGACAGAATGAATCTAAAAGTCAGATAGTGGAGAAGAAGGCATGAGAAGCATCTTCTGGGTATGATGTGGCCATGGCACTCATGAACCGGGCAGCTGGGATTGCCTGCATAGCATCTGCACCTCAAACTAGCCAGCTATAGCTGGGAATGGGTTCATGGACCCTGCCCTACCCAGGACAGCAAAAGAGAAGTCATTGTCTTCAGCGATGTAGCTGCAGGTAAGTGACTCAGGTTCCAGCTGATAGTGCCACACCCATGCCCACTCAAGTGACCCTGGTCACACCCACTGGGTCACAGAAAAAACAAAAAGTCATAAAGACAGTGTGTTGAGGAAGAGGCACAGTGAAAGTGAATGGAGCTAGAGAGGTGAATGTGACCAGAATGGAAGTGTGTGTGTGTGTGTGTGTGTGTGTGTGTGGTGTGTGTGTGTGTCTGGGTGATTGTCAAAGAATAAATTAACTATAAAATCCACAAAAGAAAAAAAATATATATATATATACCATTTTATATATATATATAAATTGGTATGTACAGTCTTAGGGTTTATCGCAATTTGGTTTCTAAAAAGAAGGACCAAAGAGATGACTCAACAGTTGAGAATGCACCTCTTCCAGAAGACCTGAATTCAGTTCCTGGCACCCATGTCAAGCAGTTCACAAGCATCTGTAACTCCAAGTACCAAGGCAGATACAAGGAAACCCATGCCACCTCCACTATGCAGGCCGAGGACCCCAGACTCTCCACTGGAATGCTTGTATGCAGCCACCTGTGCACAGAAGTGGGAGACAAGGGTCCACCCTGGTCCTCACTGTACTCACTACTCAGAGAGGTAGAAACATTTGCATAAAACTACCAAGGCCGAAGAACCCACAGCCTCATATAAGTGGGTTGAAATCACCTTATACGGTGACATAAACTTAAAATCCAGGTAGGCAAGTACCATGTCAGCTTGGCCTTGTCCTAGTACCACATAAAACCAAATGGGACTCTTCCCTGCTGGGGTTCCTCTGTTCTGGATGACTATTTCCAATTTGTCACTGTCCCTCTGCAAGAGATCAATAATGTTTTGGATCCTGCTGTCATTGGTTATCTTCTTCCAGAGTAGAATGGGTGGGGACCAGAGATGGGGGTGCATCTTCCTCTCACATCCTAAACCTCCTTCATGTAGTACAAGAATCAGTCAGAACATTCAGTCAGTCTCAGGAATTCCCACAAGGCTGGCAGCTGCAACTGCCCTAGGAAGAGTACCCTGCAGAAATACAACTTTGCCTGCTCAGCGGCTGCTTTAAATGTGGTCTGCAGACTGTAGATGCAGCCCCAGATAGAAAATGAGTCGTCCTGTGGAAGCTTGTGAGACCAGGTCCACCTCAAACCCTCTATCATTGTCTGTCTTCTGTAGCTATGACAACATTCTTTAAGGCTAGATAGCTTATAAAGACTAGAGGTTTGCTTGGACTCTTCTCTAGAAGATGGAAGTCCAAGTGTATAGTGTTGTACCTGCCTGTGATCTAAAAGCCTTGACATCCTTGACACGGAGACAGAGCAAGTACACTGTCACATGTATCTCTTCCTCTTCTTATAAAGCCACCAATGTCATGATGGAAGCTCTACCCTGATGACCTCCTCTGATCAGAATTACCACCTCAAAGACCCCCCATCTCCAAATACCAACAAGTGAACTGGGACACAAGTCTCTTCAGCACCTGAACTTTTGAGGAGCACACTGAAACCATAGCACCCAGTGAATAAGAATGGGCACCTTCACAAAGCTTCCTGGAGTATCTATAGTCCTAAAAAAAATCGACCAAATAGAAAAGACATGAAAGAGATCATTTCATAGCTAGCAGCAGCTGGTGACATAGCTTGAAAGGAGCCCTTGCTTAAAGCCATCCCAAAAAGTCCCAGCCTCCTCTCATCACTGCCTTGATGTGGTAAAGCCAGAGCCCACAAGGGCATTAGGCTATCAGGGTCCCTTCTGCTAGATTGCACTGTGATCACCACTATGCAGGACATTCGACTCATTCCACAAGCTGTGACCTTGCAGCCAATCAACAACTTCACCCACTGGCAAGACTCACATGCATCGCCCCGTGAGTCTGGCTCCCTCCCCAGGTGGTTCTGACACAGGCCATAACAAATGCCCAGCAGGATAATGATTAAGCCAGGAATCAAAGGAAACTATGTTTATTTACAATTCTGGTCCCAATACATGGTGGGGGAGAGGGGGAGTAACCAGGACCTTTGGATGATGCTGAGACAAAAGAAAAACATGTCTGTATCTAAATTTATCACAGGCAGGTATGTACCTTTGGGCTACACAGTGGGCACAGAGAGGATGGGACCCAGTTTGGGGTGTTTATAGAACTCCTCAGAAGAACACCCACTCCTAATGAGAAGCAGAGTCACTGACAAACAGCTGGTGCTCTTAATTGGTGGGAAACTGGAGCACTAGGTCCTTGGGCATAGGTGGGTGGAGCCTGATCTCCCTTTAGTCTGAAACAAATATCAACACTTTCTCGGTTGTGGGTTCAGCCCCAAGGTGAGTCTTCAGACCGAGTTAACTCTCCACCAGCCAAGAGACAGGTTCTTACAACTGCTGAGGAGCCGCCCTCATTGGGGGTTAGGTGACCTTGAGAGGCCTCTTCAAGCTCACTTTGGGAGGGAATGCCAGCTCCTACTTAAAAATTTGCAAAATCAGTGTATTTAGTGTGGGACCACTTGTGTTAACATAAAAAGGGAAAACAAATAGAGACTTATATGGATAAATTCATATACCTTAATATCATACACATTTATAAATTCATATGTATCTTACATAGGCACAAAAATGTATGCTTAATTTACATAAAATTCCCCCTAGCTTACACAACAAACCAGATGCAATGAAGAAAAGAGGCGTTGGTTGGTTGGTTGGTTGGTTGGTTGGATGGTTGGTTTGGTTTGTTCTTTGAGACAGGGTCTCACTATATAGCTCTGACTAGCCTAGAATTCATGTACAGATCAAGTGAGACTAGAACTCATGGGCCACATGCAAGGGCACATGAATGGAAGCCAGAGAACAACTTTGCAGAGCTGGCTATCCCTTCTATGTGAGTTCTAGGAACCAAACTGTGTCTTCAGATTTGTCTGGCAAGCACCTTTCCCTGCTAAGTCACTCCGCCAGCCCTGAGAGGAGGCCTTTACTATACAAAGTGTAATTTCAAAGTTTAAAGAGGGGACTGTGGGGCTTAGGGTTAGGGAAGGGAGATGAGGCAGGAAAGAGGAAGGAAGGAAAGAGGGAAGGAAGGAGGGAAAGAGGGAGGGAGGGAAAAAGAAGGGAGAGAAGAAGGAAGGAAAGAAAGAAGGAAGGAAGGAAGGAAGGAAGGAAGGAAGGAAGGAAGGAAGGAAGGAAGGAAGGAAGGAAGGAGAGTATAGGTGAGATAGGGAAAGGTAAAAGCAGCAGGAAGGGACCAGAAGGGGAGGGGAGGAGAGGGGAGGGGGAGGGGAGGGGAGGGGAGGGGGAGGGGAGGGGAGGATGTGGTGGTTTGAATATGTTTGGCTCAGGGAGTGAGTGGCACTATTAGGAGATGTGGCCTTGTTGGAATAGGTGTGTCCTTGTTGGAAGAAGTGTGTCACTGTGGGGTGGGCTTGGAGACCCTCCTCCTAGCTGGCTAGAAGACATTCTTTCCTGGTTGCCTTCAGATCAAGATGCAGAACTCTCAGCTCCTTCTCCAGCACCATGTCTGCCTGCATGCTGCCATGCTTCCTGCTATGAGATAATGGACTAAACTTCTAAATCTGTTAAATATTGTTCTTCATAAGAGTTGCCTTGGTCATGGTGTCTATTCACACCAATAGAAACCTTAACTAAGGCAGAGGGGAAGGGAAGGAAAGGGGAAAGGGGGTATAAGGGAGGGGATGGGAAGGGAGAAAAAGGGTGAATGAAGAAAAGATAAGTTTGTACCTGAAATGTTACTACAGAAGTCACCAAGTTTGATTTTTTGTTTAAGGAAGGAATGTATGAAAAGTTCCTAGAAGCTGATGGACAGCAGAACCGACCTTGGATCTGCCTGCTCTCTGCCCCATTTGTCCTGTGACTATCATCTTGGCCCAGTATTCTCACTGTTCCCCATCTGGTAACTCACAAGCCCGGTTCACATGGTTTGGTCCCACATGGAAAGACTGAAAGGTCCATGAAGGTCTTCACATGGAAAGGCTGGGTCCAACTGTGAGGGGCTTTTCTTGATTTCCCATCTGAAGTGGGAATCCTCATCCTGAATCTGGAATTCGTTTGCAGTGAGGAGACCACCTCCAGTGTGGGCACACCTTCTGGTGGTAGCCCATACAGTGAACATGGAAAAAGGAAAGCTCTTGCTCGTTGCCTGCTTGCCCTCATGAACACTAGCAAATCCATTCTTTCCCTGGTATTGGAGCCTACTTCTTTGGGATTTTATCACATACTGAAGGCCAGCTGAACTGGACTGAGCATGGTAAGGTACACTTAGAATCCCAATGCTGGGCAAGAAGACACAGGCAGATCTCTGCTGGCCCGCCCAACCTACTTGTCAGGGTCTAGGTTAAGACCCTGTCTTAAAAAAAAAAAAACAAGGTAGAGTGTGGTATCTGTCCTACACATGTATGAAACATGAGCACATGCACACACAACGATGTTCTCAGAATGAGGTTCTGAGCAGACTTTCTGAGGGGTTTTCCTGACTTGGAGGTGCCTGATGCCAGCTCTCCTTGTGTGGTGCCGGGACTCCAGCAGAAGCCCCTGGAGCTCCTTCCTGAAAGGCATTCTCTAGCCTCAGCCAGCCATTCTCTCAACAGAATACCTGCATGTGGGGCCTTAGAACCAAATGTCCCACACAGTGCCCTGGAGAGTCACTAGGGAAGCCACAATCTCTGAAGGCAACAGTACAAAGTCTCTGAGACTACTCATGGTAGACCAGGAGGAAGCTAATCCATAGATGCTACAAAAGAGCAAGGCAATACACTTGAACTCCCCTGGAAAATCAGTGCATGCCTGGGAGAGAATCCATTACCTCCAGTGACAAACTCCCAATAGGTGTCCAATCCCAAGTGGTCAGCCCTGGGTACATATGCACATGAAGAAGGCTAAATGGTAACTGGACTTAGTAGGTCAAATGTTGATATGTGTGTGTGTGTGTGTGTGTGTGTGTGTGTGTGTGTGTATCACCATGAATTTTTAGAAAGACCTTGCAGGAGTCAGAAGGAGAGATGCAAGAACAGGAATGATATAGCCAAGTGCTCATGACGGAGAGCCTCAAAACAAAATCCACTGTTATTTAAGAAATCAGCCTCGAGGGTCACACACAGTGCAGCATTTGCGATCTTGTGTTACTGCTTTGGGCTGTTTGTTTGTGTGCTGGGACAGAAGCAGCACACAGTAAGGAAGCACTCTGCCCTGAGCCACGGCCCTAGCCTGTGCAATTGCTGTCTTTCTTCATCTAATTTCCCTTTCGCTTTTCAGTTTTTTATTAGCACATACTAAATATACACGATGATGGGTTTGATAACATTTTCAAACACACATGTAATTATTTTGATGCTATTCACCCCTACTACCCTCTCTTGCCCCACCCCCATTCCTGCTGGCCCCTTCTTCCTCCCAGCTAGTCCCCTGTGGTGGTCCACATGACGATAGCCCTTCCCCCAGTGGCTCATGTATTTGAACACTAGCACTCGTTTAAAGACAAGAGCCATTTCCAGTTGCCCAGTCTGCCTCGTGCTTACGGTTGAAAACATGAGCTCTCGAGAAGCTTCCCGCCCCAGACGCCATGCCTGCCGCTTTTACCAGGCTTTCCCACTATTACGAACTCTGACCCTTTGAAGCCAAAACCCAAAATAAACCCTTCCTTTTATAAATTGTCTTGCCGTGGTGTTTCATCGCAGCAACAGAAAAGGAGCTACCGCGGCACCCTCGACTTTTTAAATGCCATATTCAAAGAGGAGAGTCTGTCGGCTCTGCAAGCTTTCTTCGAAAACTCGTGCCTGACTTGTATTTAAGAATTGAAGGGAAGTCAGATTTGTTTATCGACCATCCACTTAATTACCAAATTCAACAGTCTGCATTCTCAAAATGTGATTGATTAGTGGCAGGAACCTAATATGACAAATGAGCAGCCCGACACAGTGCTAGACAGGCCACAAGCTGGGTCTCTAAACGTTTGACACCATTTCTACCGCTTGCGAGGGTATCTCGGTTGAAAACCTCCTCACCTGACACACAGGGTTTCAGCCCAAGTATTCTTATTAGGAGTCAAGATCTGTCCATATAAAAATTCCTTTTATGTTGGTATTTTAATTGAACACTAAAAAAATAACAGTTCCTGGAATACAAGATTTAGTGTAGCACATAAAAACATAAAATGACAATAATAAAAAAAAATACCTATTCCACTCACATAAATTAAGGCAAAGCCCTAAAACTTCAGCCCTATGAATATCATATATTCTGCATTTGATTTTCCATTTTTCCCCAGAAATGCAATAAATTACAAAATATTAGCATGCCATGGCACAGCTCTGGAGTTGATCAGACACATAATTTTTCCCTAAAACGCTGAGGCCATTTCTTATCATATTTGTCTTTCCAAATCTTTATTAACTCCACCAGAAGAGCTTATTGAAGGCCTCCCTTCATCCCGACCTCAGGGGCTTTCAGCCAGTAAAAACAAAACAAATTAGAACCCTGATATTCCCATACATAAGGGGGAAAATCAATAGTTTTAATTTCCACGTTAAGGCCCACAGTTTTCAACTGACGGTCTCAGCAGGTTTTAATGGACACAAACAATTTACTTTTACTGTTTTAATTGTTTTTAGTCAATCACTTTTTATTGCCTCTCTACATCTGACTAAACAAATTAATCGAGCTATATTCATAAATGATGACTTGGTAAAATGGCCAGTTATGTATATTTTACTATTGGAGTCTCAAATCCGGGCAAGTTTAGGGAATAGCCAGTCCAAAAGGTATCATGGTTGAGAGCCAAAAGTAAAGCAAGGAAGGAGAAAAGAAACAGGACAGTGACCTCGAGTGGGTGAGGCCACCAAGGGCCACCCCATGAATCCTTCGGTTAACCAAATGGAAGCGAATTCCCCTTCTTCCCTGGGGAAAGGTCACAGGGGGTCCCAAGGCAGCCTGAAGGCAGGTGAGAGCTGCCACTGCTGACTTCATTAGGAGGGTTTACATCCCAGGCTAGCTGTAGTTGGAGTAGACTGCTCATCCGCCACTTTCTTCAGAATTGAAGAAACCTTCCCAGTTTCCAAAAACCAAATAACATCCTGAGCTGCTACCCTTTATTCCTATAAGTGGTCCTTTATGCCTTGCAGGCAAGCATCAGAAATGCCCTGAGGCTGAGAAAGCTTGGGCACAGCACAACTCGCCCTCCCTTTAAACTAAAGTTCCTGAACTGATACCCAGAACCCACGTGCTAGAAAGAGAAAACTAACTCCCAGAAGCAGTCCTATGACTTCCACAAGTGTTTTGAGGCATACCACACACACACACACACACACACACACACACACACACACACTAAATAAATGTCAAAAAAGTAAACTAATATTCCGAAGAGTTGATCTGTAACAGTCTTGTCCAAGATAAATACCTGTGTCCCCAAAGTGTTACATTTTAGCTTGTAGGTTAGCTCATCAGAGGACCCCTGCCCTGGCTGGATTTGAATCTTCAGTGGAAGTTGACAAATCCCAGATGCTAGCACAGATTATAGGACTGAGTTTCCCAGTAATGACAGCATTTGTGAGTCCATAGGTTCAATCCCCAGCACTGACAAAGGCAGAGAAAGAGAGACAGACAGGCAGAGACAGAGAGAAATCATTCTACTAAGGCCAGGGCTTTTGCCCTGCACCATGTGACCACAACACCAACCCCCCTCCCACACACACTGTGTGTGTGTACATGTGTAGTGCAGTGTGTGTTATGTATGCATGTGTGTGCAGAGACCACACATCAATATCAGCTCCTACTCGCCACCTTATCCCTTGAGACAGGACCTTTCACTGAACCTGCAGCTCTCGGATTGTTTAGACTGGCTAGCCAGCCAGCCCTATGGTCCTCCTACCCTCACCTCCCAGTCGGACATTACAGTTATCCACAGTCATGCTGGGTTTCTCACACTAGTCTTCATGACTTTGTGGCAAGTACTTTACCTACTGAGCCATGTACCCAACCCTGACCAGCACACACATCTTGAAATGAGCATGAACTGGGGACACACGATTCATCTGTTCCCATTGTCATATAAACTCTGAACTGATGCTAAGTCACACCTGGTACTCTGAATGAGCCACAATGAGTTATGACTTAGAAGAAGTTGGATGGGCTGGAGAGATGGCTCAGTGGTTAAGAGCACTGACTGCTCTTCCAGAGGTCCTGAGTTCAATTCCCAGCAACCACATGGTGGCTCACAACCATCTGTAATGAGATCTGATGCCCTCTTCTGGTATGTCTGAAGACAGATACAGTGTACTCACATGCATAAAATAAATAAATAATTCTTTAAAAAAAAAAAAAGAAGAAGAAGAAGAAGTTGGATGTGGTGGAACCTTGGTCTGTAAGCATGGCACCTTCCTGAGGGACTCTCATGAGAAGGAGCCCTCAGTGTTCTCCTAATCACCATCTTTAAACTAACTCCCCTGGGTACCTGTGGGCATCCCTATGGACAAGTTCTGCCAGGCACGAAGGCTTGATTTATTAACATACTCCAGAAGTCAACCCTTGAAATCTCTGACTTGACCCAAAGGGCAAATAACGACTCCTTTTAATTGTGATAAATCACTCTGAAGTAGGCAAATATTTGATTCCCAATTAATTTGCCAGCAGCGACAGGGTGGTTGCTTCGTGGTCCCTTTGACTTCCCCAGTAGGACTGAGGGCAGATCTGAATGACAGGACAGGTGGCTGACAGTGACTTACAGGGAACAAGACTGGGTAAAAGCAACACACTCAGAGAAAATCAATATGCAGATCCGAATTGGAGATCAGATATAAGAGGGAAAGACTTCAAATAAACCAGAAGTCATTCTCTGGCAAAAAGTCATTTAAGATGACATAATTCTGACTGTGGGACCAGTAGATGACCCCAGGGCCAAAAATGTCAGTCAAGCCTGGACTAGAGGTACACACCTGCAAGGCCAACTACTCAAGACATTAGAACAGAAGAATAACAAGTTCAAGACCTGCCTATGCAAAAATGAATCCAAAGCCAGCCTGAGCAACTCAGTGAGTTGGCACTATCTTAAAATAAAAATTAAGAGGTCTGGGGACAAGCTCAGCAGTGGGGTGCTTACCTAGCATACGCAAAGCTCTGGGTTCAATCTTTAGTTTCACACACATATACACATAAGATCAAATAAGAGTTTATAAAAAGAAAAATAAGTTGGTAAAATTGGTATACTTTTGGCAAATCTGAGAAAAACAGAGAAGAGACATCAAACACCAATATCAGGCATGAAAAGAGATACACGACAGAGCCGAAGTCAGGTGAGAGGGTGCTGTGGTTTTAATAACTCCTCCCAAACTTATGCTGTGATGTAACTGACACTTTAACAATACTGAGAGGTGGGGCCTTAACACTGTGTAGACTCTGAGGAGGTCTTCTCTTCACAGATGGGTGGATGCTGATAGCACGATTGGGTGTTACTGAAGTGGTTTTGCTATTAAATCCCCAGCTTCCACAAGCATACATGTGTGCTCACCACATCAGGATCTCTTGTGTCTGCCTTCTTTTACATGCAAGCATACTTTTTTGCTATGTGATGCCCTCAGCCATGGGAAAAAAAGATCATATAACTTGTCAACATGCTAAAGGAGAAGAATCATATCTAATAATGCAGTAAAACGTTCAACAAAATCCAAGATGAATTCATGAAAAAAAAAAAAAAACTCATCACATTAAAAATACAGAAAAAACTGCCTCAGCTTAACAAAGAGTATCACAAATCCCCAGCTAATGGAGCAAGGTGAGGTAAACTCTCTCAATACCACAACTCTTACTTAGCACAGTTCTGGGAGTCTCAACCCCTGCAATAAAGCAAGGAGGAAAATTACACACATCATGAAGGAGAGACGACTGCTCCTGATTCAACTGTGCAGACAGAACAACCCAGGGCATCTAGGAAAGTCCTTCAGTAAGCCACAAACTCACTAACAGAACGTGAAAGTGAGTACCACAGGACTCAGGTAGCAAGATCAATCCCATTCCTGTGCAGTTTGTGTCCTTTAGGTCTGTATTTTTTTTTAATGCATCATTAGGCTACTGTGCTGTGGTGTGCACAGAACAGAATATTCTCAGATTGTATAGCATTCTATACACTCAGGCTATATGATATAGTCTATTGTACAGACCTGTACGACCTACTTCTGTACTAAATACCCTGAGTAACTGTCCACACAGTGGTAAGCATTTTTATATCTACTTAAAATATATCTAAACACAGGAAAGATAAGCTAAATACTAGGTTCTAGGAATTTTTTGATTCCCTTATAATCTTATGGACTACTGCTCTAACAAGATTGTCTCTGTCACTGGGCAAAATGTTATCATGCAGCACATGACTAAATATTAAAAATGATACGCACCCAGTGAAATGGCTCAGCAGGTAAAGGTATTTACTGCCCGAGCCTGATGACCTGAGTTTGATCCCCAGAAACCATATGGTGAAGGAGAGATTTTATTCTCACAAGCTGTACTCTGACCTCTGCCCACCACATGCGCATGCATGCGCGTGCGCGCGCACACACACACACACACACACACACACACACACAACGAAAAATGAACATGTGGTAATTAGATTTTAAAACAATCCAATACCATATTTCTCCACAAAGTAAATATCCCAGCAGTGTCCAAAAAAATGATGAAGAAAGAAAACAATACAATGTATAATCATACAAAGAAAATGAAGTTCTCAAATGTATGGGGAACAGAGTACATAGATGATCTATATGCAGAAAATTACTAATTTCTGATTAAGGAAAAGAAAGCAAATAAGAACTAAATGAAGGGACTGGAAAGATGGCCCTGTGGTAAAGGGTAGTTCCTGCTCTTCCGGGAGACCCAAGTTGAGTTCCCAGCACTCATGTCTGATGGCTCACGACTATCTATAACCCCAGCTCCATGGGATCCAGCGCCCTCTTCCATCATGCGCAGACACCTATATTCATGTGTACGTACCCACACACAGACATACATACACATTTGCATAATTAAAAAGAACTACATATATGAAAAGGTATATCATGTTCATTGATCAGCAGACCTATTAAAGACATAACTTCTCCCCAAACAGTTCTCTGGGGTTTTTTCTAACAAAACACCAGTAAGTAAATTCCTTAAAACAAATTAGAATAGACAAGGAAATTATGGATTTTTAAAAAAGAGATGAAGAGGGGCCTGGAGAATTGGCTCAGCAGCTAAGAACACTGACTCCTCTTCTAGAGAACCCGGATTCAATTCCTAGCAACCACCTGTAACTTCTGTCCCAAGGAATCTAACACCCTCATCTGGCCTGTCAGCAAGATATGTATGTGGTACACAGACAGACATGCAGATAAAACACCCATGCATGCAAAATAAAAAAATAAATAAACCTCAAAAAGAATTTCAAAAGGATGAAACGGCAAGACCAGCTCTACTTGTCATCAATGTGCACAGTCATCAAGATAATATGTCGAGGGTTAACAGAGATACACAGATCAACATGACAGAATAAAGAGCCCAGAAGGAACTGTAAAATATGCCATGCTTATTTCCTACAGGACTTCAAAGCCTCTCCTGTGAGTGGTGCTGGAGTAAATGATGCTCATGAGGTGAGGCAAGCATAGACCTGACTGACACACTACTCAAAAGCGATCATGGGCATGAGAGTAGAAAACGCAACCGCGGACATTCGGAAGATAACCAAGAAGAAAGTCTCCAGGTTTAAGGCTAGGCCATGGGCTGTGTGGTTTGCCACCAAAAGCATGGTCCATAAAAGGACAAACTGAAGAACCAGACAGAATAAGGAACAGAAAATAAGTCACAATCTAGGAGATATTTTAGCTGACAAAAGATACATAGACTATATATAAATATCTCTAAAGCCAGAAGACTAAGCAAATGTTTGATCTAAAATGAAATGAGCTGAGTGTGGTGGTGCACACCCTTGGTCCCAGCACTCGGGAGGCAGAGTCAGATGGAGTCCTGAGAGTTCAAGGACAGTCAGAGGTACATAGTGCAAGACTCTAAGAAAAACCAGACTTTGTGCTTCTCTCTCTCTCTCTCTCTCTCTTTCTCTCTCTCCCCTCGTGTGTGTGTCTATGTGTGTCTGTCTGTGTGTGTGTCTGTGTGTGTCTGTATGTCTGTGTGTGTATGTGGTGTGTGCATGTGCATGTTTGTGTCTGTGTGTCTGTATGTGTGCCTGCCCAGAAGAGGCCATGGTTCCTGGAACTAGAGTTACAGGTAATTATGAGTCACCATGTGGGTCCTGAGAACCAAACCCAGATCCTCCTCAAGGGCAGCAAGTGCTCTTACCACTGAATCACCTCTCCAGACCCCAGACGGTCAATCCATTGGGCCACACTAAAAGCTCTAGAGTCCTTCAGTACAAAGCTGTATGTCTGTGCCGTGAACTCGGCTTATCACTTAGCAGTGGTTTAAGACTGGCTTAGATTGGATCCTGGCTAGGCCGAACATTGTCTGTATGGCCCAGCAGAAGCCACTTAGCCTCTGATGTTTCCTTGTCCTTTTCTTTTCTTTTCTTTTTTTTTTCTTTTTCTTTTTTTTTTTTTTTTTTTTTTTTTTGGTTTTTCGAGACAGGGTTTCTCTGTGTAGCCCGGGCTATCCTGGAACTCACTCTGTAGACCAGGCTGGCCTCGAACTCAGAAATCCGCCTGCCTCTGCCTCCCAAGTGCTGGGATTAAAGGCGTGTGCCACCACCGCCTGGCTTCCTTGTCCTTTTCTATGAAATGGATAAAATGACGGTGTGAAGCACTGAGAACTATGCCCTAGGCCTCCCAAGCAGCATCCAGTCCAACTCTGTGCTGCTTTCCAGAAGAAGAAGAAGAAGAAGAAGAAGAAGAAGAAGAAGAAGAAAGAAGAAGAAGAAGAAGAAGAAGAAGAAGAAGAAGAAGTAGTCATCACTGTGGTCACTGGTTTTGTTTTTCCTCCCAATGGAAGAAGATGGAATTTACATTTGACCTGGGCATTGTAACAAGGAAAAGCCATATGTCAAACTTTGTCCCTCAGGAGCTATGAGGAACAACTAAAGAGCCATCACAAATACCTAAATCTTGATCTTTTAATGGCCACAGTGACTGATCCTTTGATAGCTAACACCCTGCTCCACCACCATAAATGGCTCATTCTTTTCAGGGCTGCAAAGGGACATTTTACAGCCATCTCTTCATTGATCACATGGTTTATTGACATGCCACAGCTGAGCCAACTGAGCCTTTGCCACAGCTTAGAGAGACAAAACCCCTCCATTTGCAAATGTGGTGATTAATCGTGAACTCTGTGGGGGTCATGTGGCCACCTCATACCAACCGCACAAGAATTAGATTAAAGAAAAGGCTCCTGTGTACTGGGTTGAAGAAGCAATTTTTCATCTCTGGAGACCTAGATTCGAGCCTCACAGAGGCCACAAAGGGACACAGCTTCTGTGGTTTCAGTCTAATCCACAATTGGCCCGATGGGGACAAAATCCACCTCAAAGAACATTAATCAAAGAGGGGACTGCCCCACGCGGGGATGGTTGTGATGCAGGGAAACTAGGAAGCTACAGTGGACATGGTCAACAGTTCCTCCTCCAGCATAGGCTCAGAGAGGGCTAAAGTGACAGACACTGTCACCAGCCATCCCCAAGTCTGCTCTCCCAACCCAGGCTAACATGTTGACAATATGTCTCCTGGGATTTGGCTGTTCTGGGGCACGTCACATAAATGTGATTGTGCAGTTCTTAAAGATCTGTGTCCTTTTGTGCCCTGTCACTCACAGGTCCTACAGAGGCTGCCCATGTGCTCTTAACTGGTGACAGCCCAATTCAGGGCCTCTTAGTAGCCCATAGAGTAGGATGGTTATTCCACACAGCACATTTTAAAGGTATATCCCTGCTGTGGTATAGAATAGTTCCTCATTGCAGCTGAATAATATTTTAAAATGTAGACATACCACGTTTCTTTTGTTTGTTGCTGGATGGTTGTTTTGCTTGCACATGTCAATGCTTAGGAAAACTGCAGCCAGGAAAATTCATGTACACGTTCCTAATTCTAAGTAGATGTTGAGGAGTAGGAGAGCTGGGTCTTAGGTTGTTTTGTGTTTAGCTTTATGAAGAACTGATAGTATCCACTGTGTCTGCACCAAAATCTCCATTCCAATGGAATCTGATGTCCTCTTCTGGTGTGTCTGAAGACAGCAACGGTGTATTCAAATATATAAAAATAAATAAATCTTTAAAAGAAAAAAAAAAAAAAGAAATTGATCAGTTGATCTGACTGAAAACATCTTTCTGTGTGTTTGTTGGGCCATTTTATTTGGAAAAACATCTGTTCAAATCTCTTTGCTTTTCAGTTTTTCCTTTTTATTTTTTGTACTTGTGTGAGCATGTGCACACACTTTCCAGCCAAGGTCCTCCTGTGGAGGTCAGAGGATTACTAGGCAGGTCTACCCTTCCACCACATGGGTCCCTGAGATCAAACCCAGATCAGCAGGATTGGCTGCAGACACATTTACCCACTAGGCCATCTCACTCACCATTTTAAAACATTTTGTGCACTTTAAAATTAGGTTATTTGGGTTCTGTTAGCTTGGTTGTCTATAACTGAGGCTTACTATGTAGCTCAGGCTGCCCTAGATATAGCTCAGGCTGCCCTAGAATTCATGATCCATCTTGCCTCTTCCACCTGTCTAGTAGTTATTTTATTTTATTTTACTGTATTTTTATTTATGTGGATACAATGTGCATGTACCAAGTATGTGAAAGTGTTCCTGGGAGCTAGAAGAAGGCACTGGGTCCCGAGAGCTGCAATTAGCAGGTGTGAGCCACCTGCTGTGGATCCTGGGAACTAACCATGGGTCCTCTGGAAGAGCAAGAAGTACTCTTTAACTGCTAAGCCATAATTCAACTTTCTAATTGTCGAGTGAAGAAAGCTCTTTATATATTTTAGATGCCAGTTCGCCATCAGTTAACACGACTTGCAAACACCTTCTGCAGTTCCAGCAACCATCTTTTTTCACTTTGAAATCCAATTTTTAATCTTTCTTGTCATATTGCCTGTGCTTTCCTTTGAGGGTCACTTTAAGCAACAGAGACAGGGCTCTCTGAGTCAACATAAAGACTGGCAGCAAGAGGCTCCGTGGGTGAAGATGCTTACTGCCAAACCTGAGGACTTGAGTTCGATCTGAGGGAGCAGTGTGGTAGGAAGAGACTGGACTCCAGCAAATCGTCCTCTGACTTCCCGCACGCACGCACGCACGCACGCACGCACGCACGCCTCAGAGCTCTCTGTACCTGCATCACGTGCGATGGGGGTGGAGGAGTGTCAAAGGCTGTGATATGCTTTTACTTAAAGTCAAAAACTCTCCCAACCATGATCTGTGTCTGTAGTTTCTTAGCAATCCACAAAGTGGTTTAACAGATCCATGGTTTTAAAACCTGTACTTCGACACTACAAAACTACTTGAAGAGCTGGCCCTATCACAGCAATGGGCCAGAAGCACTATTGGGCTGGGTCCTAGATATCTTGTGACACTGTCTTCTTGATCATCAGTAGCTGGCTCAGAGGACCAGCTCTTGGTCGGCTCCCTCCCTGCAACTTCACAACAAACTGTTTCCTTGTTGAGAATCATATTGTTTGCACATCCTGACCTGCTCCCAGAAGGAAGTACAGGATGCTCTCTCTCAGAAGCTTTCCCTGAGGCTGTCTGTCTTCACGATGGACCCTTCTCAATGGTGCTGTCTACCTCCCTGTCTCCTCCCATCCCATCCTTCCCTGGGCCGATACAGGTGTTCTCTTCCTACTCAAACAGAAAAACCAGGTGATGGCACTATAGGGTCAGCACCAATCCTTGCCTCAACTACATAAAACCAAGGGTCTTTGAAATACGCAAACACTGGCTTGTTGGACACCTTTGAAGTCAGCATTTCTTGCTTACAAATGACAATATGACCCCAAGTGGCTCAGAATAAGGAAGTTTGGGAGATCCTGGCTCAGAGTCCCAGATACTGAGAATAGCAAAGCCAGAACGACGACCTGAACACTCAGTAGGTTTGCACCCACACCTGTGTCCGGGAGCCTCCGCACACCTCTTTGGTCTTTCTTTACACCAAAGTCACTTGGTACAGGGCAGATCCTACACCCATATCCTGCTTTTCTGGCAAGAAAGAACCTTGGCTTTTCTTCCTGAGCTCCATTTTCAGGAAGTCCAAGAGAAGAAACTGATTGGACAATCCTGAATGACATGTTCATTTAACCAACCAATCACAGCAGCCAGGGAATGGGCTAAGGTAAATGGCTCAGTTGTGTTAACGAACAACCCAGCAGACAATGACTGCAGTTACAGGAGCTTCAGCTACAGAACAAACTGCTGAGGGGAAGCCGGAAGCCAGGAAGGAGGGTTCCCGTGAACTGGCTGTGCGTTGCCTGTAGACAACGTTGCAGTCCTAGTTAACCTAATATCAAAGAAAAAAGTTAGGAAGGAACAAGAGGATTACCTAGTATTTACATTGTTTCCATGTTAATGAACCATTCACTACCAAATATTTCTAATCCTGGGGTTGGGGGAGGTTCTTTACAAAGGAGTAAACTGAGACCAAAAAAAAAAAAAAAAATTACTTCATTTATCCAAGTTCCCAAGTCAACAAGTGACATCACTGCCACACTAGTCGTGCCAAATTCTTTTTTTTTTTTTTTTTAATGTATAACAGTCACTTAGTTTATTATAAACCAGCTTCTTAGGCCACAGGGGGGAAAAAAAAAAGCTATATACAACCTTCTGGGAAACAGGCATGGAGCTGACATGCCAAATTCTTTATCCCAGTATCTCCTGTGGTTTTATTGTAGGACGTCCATATCCACACAAGCAGAAGAGTCCATCAAGGCTACTGTGAACTCCACCAGCTAGACTCTCAGCTTTCCCGATACCTGAGAAAAATCAACCTAAAGTGAAGAAAGGCTTACAGAGGCTTAACAGTTTGAACATTTCAGTCCATGACTGACTGGCCCCATTGCTATGGGCCAATGGCAGGAAAGCACAGCAGGGGTTTGTGGTGAAGGAAGCTACAGCCAGGAAGTAAAAAGAAAAAGTAGAGAATGTATCCCATGATCCCCTTCTAGAGAAATGACCTAAGACCCCACCTCTTAAAGGTCTCAGCACCTCCAGCAACACAAAGCTGGGAATGAATGTAACACATCAGAGTGGGGGGTAGGAGGCCTCTTAACCTAAGTCACAGCACCTCCGCACACAACAGGGCTCTCAAATGCTTCGATGAAAACACAAGCCCTCTTGCCAGTCAGCTCCAGATTACAGTCATCTGAAACAGTAAAAAGAGAACTGTGAAGTTTCTTCTCCGCTCGAATGGAAAGGAAGCACAGCGATTAACGTGTCAGACAAGGGGCACAGGCACTCTACACTTAGCAGTTTCCCAAAATCAGTGAAGGAGAGGAAACCAACCCCTTTTTTGTGAGTTTGGACTTTTTGTGTTTTCTGTTCTCTGGTCCACTTTCCTCAATACATGATTTGGGATCATGATGCTTTTCTGCCGTAGCATCACTCTCCCTATATCCTTGTGCGTTCCAGGCACGATGCCTTGTTTGAGGCAGCATCTTTGTGGTTCGTTTTGGTTTGTTTTTTTTGGTTTTGTTTGATTTATTTGTTTGATTTGTTTTGTTCTGATGGTTTATTATAATTCTTTTTTAACTCTTTAAAGAAATATGATGTTTAATTTGATTTTATTATTTTTACTTATTCACTTATTCACTGTCTCCTTCCCGGTCACCCCTCTCACAGGCCTTTCCCCTCTCCCCCTCCCCCTATCCTCTGCGCAAGTGGGTATCCCCTCCACCTGTCACTTCAAGCCTCTGCAAAGCTAGGCACTTCCTCTCCCACTGAGGCCAGACAGGGCAGCCCAACTAGAAGAACATATCCCCCATGCAGGCAACGGCTTTGGGGATAGCCCCCCCACTCCAAGTTGTTCAGGACCTATATGAAGACCAAACTGAACATCTGCTACATATGTGCAGGGAGGCCTAGGTCTAGCCTGTTGTCCTCTGATAGGCCCCACCGAAGCAGCTGACTCAGACAGATACAGACACCCTCAACCAAACAGTGGATGGAGCTTGGGGACTCTTATGGAAGAATAGGAGGAAGGATTGCAGACCCAAAGGGGCTAGGAACCCCACAGGAAGTCCAACAGAATCATCTAACCTGGACCCTTAGGGATCTCAGAGTCTGAACCACCAATCAGAGTCAGTATCTCTTACCCTCCACTGTCACTGTGCCAGGGCTTTCGGCATCGGGGTCCTGTCACCACTCTGGGTCTCTTATCCACACAGGAGCCCTCTGTTAGTCTCTCAGGCCCAGTTCCAGCTTAGCTCACAGCATGGCTGTGTGGGCTTCAGACTCTTGCTTATTTATAAAGGCTTTGCATACTGAGCAAGGGCCTTTGCCCTTTCCACCCGCATAGATTCCTCACAGCACATGCAATATACATAGCCATACATGAGTAATTCACAGAGATAGAGATTCTGTTGCCTCTGAATATGCACACAGCCATAAAGATTCTGCATGTGGAGATGTGTGCACACACACACACCACTCCCTGACCCCTCACCTCCTTAACGCTGTAATGATGTACTGTTAGTGTTAACCATTTTAGGATTTACGTGAGTGTGAGTCAGGAGAAAGAAGAGCTTTTGAATGTGCATGCATCCGTGAGGAATGGGTGAGGGGGAAAGATATATCCACACAGTGGGTACCGCATGGTCAGTCATTAAATAGAATGACAGGGGACCTACAAGTCCCAGACCAGAAAAGTCACCCGAGCAGCCTTAGGAAGCAAACAAGGCAGATTATGAGCTACAATATCCGCCAACAGGAAGTGCTGTGTGGCTCTTCCCTGTGAGTAGAAGGGAAGAGAGAGCTGGAGGGAAGCGAGAGCTCCTACTCTTCACAAGCTGAGGAAACTCAGAAAATCCAGCAAACTCTGGAAGCCACAAGCATTCAAAGCCCCTGCCCCAAAGATATTTTGTAAGCAGTCAACAATCGCTCTGAGGGAGAGGGGAGTCTCTGGTGGACCTGCCTGCAAGCAGGACAGAGAGTCCAGGGATGCAACCTCTGTGAACCATCCCCCAGATCTGGAAGAGAGGAGTGTCACTCAAGCCTGGAAGGGTGGAGGAGGCGGGGCGTTCTCAGGGATACAGCTTCCTTTAAGTCACCTGGCTCTTGTAAGGAAACACAAAAAGCTCATTGGTTTACAAAGCCAGACTTGGGTGCAATCTTTTCTTTGGTCTGCACCATCTGAAATGAATAGATCTTTGTTCGCCTCTTCCCAGGAAAGGTCATATGACAGGGAGCAAAGAGAGGTGCTGCACAGTTGTTCCTATGAAGACAATACTGTAGGTTAGCGTGTGTTTTAAACGCAAACTATAAAAAAGCCAGTATTCAGGGGAATGTCATAAGGGACATTTTACTTTTAGGATTTTATATTTTAAAATATTTTGTTTGAATAGAAGTATGGATTGTTTTTTTTAAAGTCTAGTTCATAAAGCTCTAGATGTCATTAAGACTTGAGATTCCACTGAGGACTCGATCAGAAAAGAAGAAAGGGATCAGAGACGGGGAGGCTGATAGAAGGAAAATGGAGGGAGTTGGAGGCAGAGGATGATGGAGCAGGCACCACCTCTAACACAGACTCCTAATATTCCAAGGACACATATGGAGAAGAATTGTCTCCCAGAGGTTGTCCTATCACATCCATAGGTACACTGTGGAAATGCAGCACCATACACACACACATCACATACACATTACATACACTCTTACACATACCACACACACATACATACACACACACATCACATACACATTACATACACTTTTACACATACCACACACACATACATACACACACACATCACATACACATTACATACACTCTTACACATACCACACACACACACATACACACACACACACACATCACATACACATTACATACACTCTTACACATACCACACACACACACACACACACACATCACATACACATTACATACACTTTTACACATACCACACACACATACATACACACACACATACACATACGCACATCACATACACATTACATACACTCTTACACATACCACACACACACACACACACACACACACACACACGAGTCCTGGGGTCCGACTCAGGTTGACATGGTTGGCCACAGGTCCCTTTCACTTGCCATGTCATCTCACTTGTCTTGATGTGTGTGTCATTTTTAACACAAAAAAGTTAGTCTTTGATTGTTCTGGTTTAATTATTTAATTAGTAGTAGTGCAGGCTAATCTCAAACTCACACTCTTTGGCCTCAGTTTGCCTTCAGTTTATGCAGGTACTTGCCCATGTCCCCCCGGGCTTTAAGGTACTTGGGTGCCTGTGCTGGACGAGGCATTGACAGCCTGAATTCCAGTCTGAATTCCATTGCTCTCCCTTTGTTCTGTAGGAGCCACATCCCTGGTACATCCTCACCTTCCCGCTGCAGAGGCCAAGAGCTTCACCTGTGAGCATCACAGCCTGAAATACCACTGGCCCAACAGAGCTTATCTCTGGGACTTGCAGTCCCCACAACAACAACAAACTCTCTTGGTCCTGTGACCCTGGCGCTGCTCAGTGCCCTTAAGTGGATCCTACAGGGCCACTAGGCTCCAGCCTTACGGCTCCTGCAGAAATGTGCTTTGGGACTCCTCTGGGGTTTTTTGTTTGTTTGATTGGTTGGTTGGTTGGTTGGTTGGTTGGTTTGGTTTGAGTATTGTTTGTTTTTTTGTTTTTTTTTTTTCAAATTAATTCCCCTTTAAAGCTTCCAAAGCCCCATGACTTCTCCATCCCCAAGTGGCAGTCCTGCCTCACCTTGAGTTGTTGCAATCTCCTTGTAGCCATTTGTTAGTCGTATTTTCAGACAGGCAGGAAGTCGTTATTTTGTAGACTATTCAGTCGCCTCCACAAACGAGCTCCCAGCTCCCTCTCGTCCAGGTCCCCGCTGTGTTATTGCTGTGACATGTGCATCCCTCCATTAAAGGTGGCATTTCATGGTTTTCTTAGGAACCTTGGTTCACTAAAATTTACGCCTTGATTAAAAATGTGCTGTCGGGTGAAACACCCCATCCAGGGGAGAGATATTTGCTAATTAGTAAGACAAATCAGGTCAAATGCTCCTCATAAAAGATTTTGCACATCTGCAATCTTGAAATGGCTTAAATTTGGCTTCCTAAGTGATTTTGTTTGACAGAGAATAAAGTCGAGAAGAACTCTACATTGTTGTAGGAAAGTTCTAGAAGTGGCAAAAGAGACCATTTTTTTTCCTGGCTCAAGTTTTTTTTTCTTTTTTCCATAAAACCATACATCATAAAATAACATCTAAACAATGACAATTCCAATCCTACAGGCTTCAGCTAAACTTAAAGTAACAGATACCCAGAGAGTGGCCATGTGACCAATGCTTTTCTCTGAGGCAGGCCATCTGATACTCAATCAAATGATGATTGTTTTTTTAAGGCATGTCTCTCAGGCCCAGGGTCAGCTCTATGGACATGATGCCTCTCTGCTGTTCCCAATATTCAATGGACAAGTTCTTCATCTCTGTCATTCATGCTGAATGAGAACCAATGTTGGGAGGCTCTTCTGAATGGAAACATTCCTTCCTAGGAGGCAAGACAAGACTCAGAAAGATATGGAAACTCACGAGGTACAGAAAACTATAAGACTTGCAAAGCCTGGCACTGGCTCAGCAGTCAAGAGAGAGAACTTATTGCTCTTGTGGAGGACCTAAGTTTGGGTCTCAGTGACTAAGTGCGTGTGCGCACAAGCACGCACGCTCATGTGCGTGCGCATACACACACACAAACACACACACACACACACAAACACACACACACACACAAATGAAGCTTTCTCAGTGGTTGGGCAGGGATCTCCGAGTTACATCTTTCCTGAGCTGTTATCCAGATTGAGATGGGACTTTTCAGTAATGCAACTGTTTCAAGTCCCCCACTCCCCTCTAAGTTACCAAAATAAACTCAGTGCTGTATCAAGCTGAGTTGGGTAGAATGATGTCTTGAATCTGCCATTGGTGCTGAAGTAAAAGGACATTTGTTCCCAGGAAAATGTACCACACAAAGGCATCCCTGTCTGCCCTGGGAACCTTCCAATACTCTCCCTATGTGAAGTGTGCTGTGCTAATGAGCTGACCCCCTGTTAGTTCAGATGTGTTCACCATTTGCTCTAGGTGGCTCTTTAAGCCCTTCTAGCCCTGACGAACCATAGGTGATGATATCTTACTCACTTTTTGATTCCTAGAAACAGAGAGCAGCCCTCAATACTTTCTTCTGAAATTTTCCCAACTCCCATCTGCACAGCAAGCATATGGAACACACAAAGAAGAAAGCAGGCTTACTTCCTGCCATCGTCCTGCATTTATTAATAGTAACTGATAAAAATAAGCACAACTTGAACGTTTCACGTGGACCATTCCCTCATGGCTTTTCATTCTCTCAGCAGCTCCTTAGCAGTGCTGGAGATTAAACTTGGGTCCTCACATACTCTGGGAAAGCACTCTACTACTAAGCTTCACCCCAGTGCAACAACCCTTTGAGGTCCAGTTGTTTATATTGTACAAACGAGGAACCCAAGGCTCTGAGGAGTCTCAGGATTTGAGGGACTTACGCCTTGCCCATAGCAGGAAAGAGCCAAGACAAGGATACCTGAGCAGTGAGCCCAGAATCTTAAGCAAGACCAGGCAGTGGTGGTTTTAGTCTAAGGGCTGTGAAAGGGTTAAGGATAAGGTCAGAGACAGCTCTGTAACTCAGAAAGTCAGGCATCGTGATTGTTCAACAAGTCTTGTACTTACCTCCTTGTGACCGAAGCAGAAAGCCAGCTTGAAGTGGCTTTGAAAACAAAGAAGCTCCCTGGGCTCTTTACAGGAGAAATCCTGAGATGAGATTGTGGCTAGACCCAGCTGCTCCCACGGTGTCAGCAAGCCTGGTCCCCAAGCCTTGGGTCTGCTGTCCTCTGGGTGCCTTGCCAGGTGGGCATCTGCTCTGACCACACCACAGATGTCCCCAGCTCCAGGAACACACGGAACAGCTTGGCACCTTCTGCCAAAACCCAGGGCAACACAGCCAGAAACTCCAGCCAAGTCTTCAGCCCACCCTCCACCCGTGTGCCAAGCCCTGTGTGTGTGCCTGCATAGTCTACTGTGCCTGTCCCAGCTGCTGAGAATAGGGCTGTGGAGAAGCCACCCTGGCTCCAGGAGGGGAGCAGCCATGATCTCAGAGGGCTGGCTGTGCCAACCATGACCATTGCCTTTGTTTGCCATCCTTCCCAGGCCAATAAAATAATAACATAAAAAAAAAATCGAATGCAAATTTCAATTAATGAATGTAATCAAATTACAAATTAAATGGTAAGAATGTAATTGCATCAATTTAAAATAAGTAAACTATACAAATGTAAATTTTAAGTAAATGAAAAAAAAAAATTTTGGTAAAAGGCATGAACGTCTCCAGGGTTGAGGAGAGCTGGGAGATGCCTGAGAATTGGAGGGAAGGATGCTCTAAAATTATCCTTTGTCCATGAAAACAAAGGGTGAAGCATGGGCGAACATTGGCTCTGTTCTGAAAGCCCAACATCTCAAACAGCTGGTAGTCTGTGAGTGAAGCCCAAGTCTGTACAAATGAGAGACCCCAAAACAATAAAGAACGCATGCATGGGGTCTTAATATATTGTTCATCCATTCTTTGAGAGTTCTATGCATGCACACACTGTGTTTGGGTGATTTTTACCCAATTGCCCCTGAGATTCCTCCCAGACTCCCTCCCTACAGTGTTCCCCTCCCAACTTCTCACCCTCTCTGGTTTCTTTTTCTATATAACTCATTTGAGTCTGACTAGTGCTGCCCATTGGCACATGGGTTTAGAGCATGGGCAACCTACCACAGACCATGCCCCTGAAGAAAACTAAGTCATCCTCATCCCGTGGCCATCGACCGCCAAGAGCTTTGTGACCCCTCCCTGATTTGTGCTGGAAGTTTGGCTGTTTGATCTTGAGAAGGTCACGCATGTAAACAGCCACAGCTCCGTGAGATCATGAGAACAGGGACTGTCGTGTACAGAAGACACGGAGCCACAGCAACCCTTCCCTACCTCCAGCTCTGAAAATCTGTCCATCCCCTCTGCCTCAATGTCTCCCGGGTCTCGGGAAGAGAGTGTGGTACGGATATCACATTCAGAGCTAAGTACTCCACAGTCACTGATGCACCACACTTTGACCAGTTAGGTGTCTGTGTTAGCCACTCATGCATAGTATAGCTAACTATTTTCAAGAGCTTTGTGACCGACAGGACGGTTCCACATTAAGACAATCCCCCAACAGCACACAGTTGAGCAAGCCTTGCTTGCCCAGCTCCCTCATCGTGAGCACCATCACCATGTGCTTCTCAAAGCCAAGCTGTTGTTGGCAGATCTTATTCACCAACATATAGAGTCTATTTGAATTCCACTAACATTTTTTTCTCCTTGCAGTACTGAGGAGGCAGGCACTCCAGCACTCAAGCTTTAGTTTTTTTGAGAAAGGATCTCTATATAGCCCGGAACAGCCCTGAACTCAAGTCCTTCCTACTTCTGCCTCCCAAAGGGCCTACAACCACCATGCCTGACTAAATTCACCGAGTTTTTTAAATTAATGTCCTTCTTGTACGCATGTTCTTCCTACCATGTATATTCAGCTTCTGTGACCACTGCACCCCAAGCCTCCTATGCACTGCAGCAGCTTCTCTCATCACTCTTGTTCTTCAGGATCTTCACGGCACTCAGAAGTACTAGCCAGGTACCCTGCAGGCTCTCCCACATAGTAGGTTTGACTAATGTTTTTCTTGTAATACACCGGGTCACACACAGACCCTTCCATTTTCAGTTGTGCCATATGAAGGTGCCATGACCAATGCCTTTGGGATGGGTCCTCTAGTTGACAATGGCCAGTGCCTCTGGGGCTGGATCCCTCATTGATAGTGACCAGTATGTTTGAAGATGGGTCCCCTATTGTTGTTATGCAGTGCCTTTGGATGGGTCCCCTAGTTGATAATATCCAGAACCTTTGAGGATGGATTCCCTGATTGATGATAACCAGTGCCTTAGTGTCCCCTAGTTGATATTGATCAGCGTCTTTAGTGATGGCTCGCCTTGTTGGAGCTGCACATCATTTTTCTTGCATAGACCATACCCGTGATATACCACCTGGGAGTTGTTAAATCAAGTTCTCAGAAGAGGCAGCATATATTAGAAATGTCTTAGATTTCAAGTAACAATGGTTAAAGTGATGTAAACATTTAGTTATATTGTAAATCCAATAAACAGAAGCTTTCGCATGGGTGCTATGTTTCTGTGACATCACAAAAGACCCAAACATGTCTCTCTTACCTCAGCAAATGATGTCCAGCCTTATGGTTACAAAAATGGCCTCGAAATCTCCAGTTGTTGCATCTACACTCCAGACAGGGAGAAGGTGCTTTATCCACTGCTTGCAAAACTACTGTTCTCCTAATCATTCCCCGTGCCCAGAGGGAATTGACCTGTCCTTGGTAAAAACTGGATCACAGTCACCTCTGAAGGAGGCTGGAAATGTGACTGAGGTGCTTTCCAGAGTCCGGAGCAGAGGCAGATGGGGAAGGAGTTGGAGACAGGTGAGGAGACACGTAGTCAACACTGCCCACCAAAGGAGACAAAACCTAAAAGCACTTCATAGCCATGCAAATGCGGAGCTCTGAGTGTGACAAAGTGTTCATCTTTGTTGTCTGAGAAATGACCACTTTCCTCTTGTATTTGTAGCCTCTTAGACACCATCGGTTTACTCCTTCATCTACTCATTATAATTTATTTGAAATTATCTCAATGACATGACTAGGTTTGAGCGCAGATTATTCTCAGGGGCTTCTGCACTAAGTCTGGAACAGCGGAAGCAGGGATCGCAATGCATGCTGGGTGGGTCTCTGAGGTCCCGGTGTTGAGCGGGTTGTATCACACAGAATCCAGGCATCGCTGTGAATCAGCCAGGGGAGCATTTCCAAAATCACTAGGCTCTGTCAGAAGTTATAACAAAACTGAGAGATCGACCTGCTGTGCTGCCTGCTTTCCTGATAAGGGAATGCATCGTGATGTCCTGCAGGATTCTGGAAGCGGGAGAGCAGGAAGTGAAGTGGGCTGCTGGACACTCACGCACATAGCAGATGGTACAGCCTGGATGCCCACATCTGTCAAGCTGCCCACTGCCCAGCACTCAGGCCTCACACAAACCGTAACTGCTGTGCCAGAGAGCTCTCAGTGCCCTTCAGTGGAGAGCATCAAGAATCTCCCACTCCCCTAGATGAGTCCTTCATAGACTGTAGTAGACATTTGGGACGAGATGCTCGGCCCTTGGTCCCCTTTCGAGAGGATTCTGAGATATGCTCAGCAGGCCAGAGTTCCAGATACCCAGAAGTGAGGGTGATTGACAACCCAACAGCTGGGCTCTGTCCCTTTCTGAATCTTATCGCCCAAGATGACTCTTTGAAGCTACCTGGAAGGAAGCAAATCCTTACCAAAGGGTCTACTTCTGAGAAACACTAAATTGAAACAAAATGTCATCAATAAGACATATGGGTGCGATTGATACTTTCCGGATGCACCTGGAATGCTGTCAGACAGGTTACACGCACGCCACCCCTCTTCTTTAGGGGACAGTCACTGCTACAGATCAAAAGACAGAGGCTCAAAGAGCCAAGGAAACTTCCTCAGTGACGCACGGTGAAAACTGCCAGACATGAACAAGCAAATAGACAGATTATGCTACTTGCATATATAAATGTGGATGCATATCTTCTAAAGGAGCGACACACATCCTGCGTGAACTGCACACACCATGACCTGTGTTTATAGATTTATACACATACATCTATAGTGGAATAGTAGTCTGTTTAAAGGCCTGCTGTTTTGTTTGTATGTATACGTTTGTGTCTGTGTATGAGGATGCATATGTGTGGGTTAAGTTGCTCTCAGGGTTCAGAAGAGGGTTCAGAATCCCTCAGAATGGAAAGGGTCTTCTGCAAGACTAGTGTGTGCGTCTAATCACTGAACCCTCTCTAGCCCCTGGACTATTATTTTTATTGGCATACATTAACTACACATAATAATGGGTTTCACAATGACATTTTTATACATGCGTGTGTGTGTGTGTGTGTGTGTGTGTGTGTGTGTGTTTTGATCTTACTCATCCCCCTACTGAATCTTACCTCCCTCTCCCTTGTCCCCACCCATAATCCTGATAACCCTTTCTGCCACTAGTTTCAACAACTTCCCTGTCTCTTTTTTCTTGTAATCCCACAAGTTTAGGGGTGCTTATAGAGTGTAGGCGAGAGGTTGTTTACGGAAACATAGCTCCACCACTCAGAAATGTCCTTCCCAGCAACACCGACTGTCTGTAGATCCCCGTGGAGGGGCGGTGCCTTGGGAGCTCTTCTTCTGTCCATGACAAGAAGTAGCAGGTCCTGACATGTGCAGTTCCTATACAGGTACCTACAGCCACTGTGAATTCATATCCAATGTCACATCATGTCCAGGACACAGCATGCCACAGCACTCCACCCCACCCTCGGGCTCTTACATTCTTCCCTGAGCCCTTAAGGGGGTGAAATAGATGTCCTATTTAGTGATGAGCTGTGTCCTTTATGCAGTTGTGAGATTCTGCATTCACCTCCACCCACAGCCTTTCTGAATAAAGCCAGCAGCAGCACCAATATGGGCATAAATATAATATTCAGAGTTAGTGCAGGATATCTGTAGTGGAATATTATGCAGCCCATAAAAAGGAGTGCTATACTAATAGTACGCTACAACATGCATGAACTCAAAGTAAAGAATCCAAACCCAAATGCCTACATTATACAACTCCATTTGTGTGAAGTCACTGGAACATGGGACTCAAGATAGGGCTTGAATAGGTAGCTGTCAGGAAGCAAGGAGTCTTCGTTTGGTGGTCCCAAGGCAGTTCAACCAAGATAGTGAACCATGGCAGTGATGTGAAGTTGCAGTGAAGAAGTAACTGCCCCTGGCTCATCCTCTGAAATCACTCCCGCATGTCTAAGTGGAACAGGGCTTCCCTCAGGATCAGTGAGCTGAGACACTCAATGAAAACGATTCCCAGCAGATCACAGCCAAGCTCCCGGTCAGGGTGTACCGCAGGAAGGGCGGCTGACATGCTCACATGCCTGGCTGCCTCTGGTGGCTTATCGAAAAGAGTCGGTGTCACCAGACATGCTGGGACTGGGGGTCCTCTCCCTCTAGGTGCCCAGAACTTAGATTTGTTGTGGCTTCTGCAAGAGATGGCCTGCAGCTTGGGTTTCATCTTCAGCTGCCACCAGACCCGCGGAAGCTGAGCTGCAGGCGTTACCCTAGACACAGCAGGATGGGGACCCTACCAGTAAACCCCAACCAATCCCAGACACCGTTGAAACTAGTAGGGGAAAGGGTATGACATGTAAAAATTGTATTAAAATAAATTTCACCAAAATTGCTAAAAATAACACAGAGAGCTTATACTTTGCTTTTTGGTTCTCTAATTGTGTTTTCTGTGATGCTATGAATCTGAATCTGTAGACACGTGTAGACACGTGCTCTGCCACTGAGCCACAGCCTAGCTCCTTAGAGACTCCTTCTAAAGCTCCAAGAATAGTCAGCTCCTGAAACAGGGTGCTGTGGTCTGGTGAACCCCTTTAGAGAATCACAACATGTAAGAGCGCATTAAGACTCTGAGGAGCCTGCAGCACAGAGTCTGGGGAAGGCCAGCACAGCCCTGCAGCTCAGAGCCGGCGTCTGAGTTCAAATCCTTACTCAGCGCAAGCTGTGTAGCCTCAGGAAAGTTAGTCACTCTTTCTGGTGCTTCCTTTGTTTCTTCACTGATAGACTCAGGTAAGAACTGATCAGATGTATGTATGATCAGTGTGACAGGGATCCAATGGATCAATCAACTATATATATAGTATGTATACAGTATGTGCATAACATGTGTATTACATATTATTATATTGCATATATACATACACACATATATATGTATATATATATGTGTGTGTATATATATATATATATATATACACATATATATGTATATATGTGTGTATATATATTATACACACACACATCCTTCAACACCTACCAAATAAATGTTAGATACACATTACAGTTTACAAAGGTTTTCACTCATTTGCTACAACATATGACAGAACTTTAATTTCATCATAATTTTAGTGTTTAGAACATAAGTATACGCTCCCACATATAAGCAAACCTATATCTGTGTGCTTGTTAAGCCCATAAGTCAACATCGGATGTCTTCATCAATTTCTCCACCTTTTTTTTTGAGCTTGGGTCTCACAGTGGTTCCCAATTCAGCTAGACTGTCTGGGGAGCGAGTTCCGGGATTCTCCTGTCTCTATCTCTCCAGTGCTTGGATTATAGGCACACAGCATTATGCCTGGCTTTTGGGTAGGCACCGGGGATCCAACCCAGACCCTCATGCTTGCTCAGAGAATACTTCACCCGCTGAGCCAGGTCCGTAGCCCCCTCCGAGGGCAAACTGGGAGAATAACACACTCCGTTCAGCTTTGCCTTAATGCTAAGAAGGGAAACACGACAGCATTCGAGCCACGTGTCCCTTTAACCGCCATCCAGATGCTGAGCAGTGACTGTACCCCTAACTTCAATTGGAGCCCTTCAGCTATACACCCCTTCCTCTGTCTTCTGAGCTGACGCCTCTGCACACAGATTCCCTTGGAAATGGTCCCCACATGATGTCTTGTGGAGACTTGTGAATATTAACTCCTTAGGCCAAATACAGCATCAGATCCTTATTTTAATGGCTGCTAGAGACTCCGTGATACTAAGAAATCAGAATCAGCTGGCCACTTCCGGTTGATGGACAGCTGAGCGGCACACCCTCCATGTCGTCCCATCGCCCACGAGCGTTGTCTACGTGGCAGCAGCCTCCTCAGCCTCCACCTGGCGCTCTTCTCTTTTCCTCTACACTGTGACCATCCCCAATGCCTGGCTTGCCCTTGAACTGAGGCCACTGTCAGAGCTCAGCAGGTTAAACAAGATGTAGGGCTTGATGGTCCAGGGATGACGGTGCCAGCTTCTACCGGGGTCCAAAGCAGATGGAGCAGGCCAGAGGGAGATTATAATAAAGAGGGAGTTGGCAGCTGGGCCTTCCTTTGGGAACCAGGGAGGCCAGGAAGGATGAATTAAATGCCTTTTTTTTTTTTTTTTAAGAAAAAAATAAAAAAGGTGACATGAGCTGGAATCCAGCCACAGGCTTGTCTTGTGTCTGACAGCAACACATATGCCTAGCAAAGACGGACTCGTGGGAGACAGTTTGGGAGACCATGGTGTGACATGAGGGACGCAGGATTACAAAGACCAGCCTCACGCGCCTGTTTTGTTATTTGTTTGTTGTTTTTCTGCCCACTTCACCCAGCCCAGACCATGTCAGGGCCTTTGCACAGGCTGAACCCTGTTTCTGGGATGCTCTAGGCGTAGATGGAGCCGTCTCCTTAGGCATCTTTTCCCCACCCTCTCCTCCACGAAGTCATGGACACTCTCTGGAAAGCAGCCTTTCTTCCCTGCACCTCCAACGCTGCCCATCAAAACTCCCTGTTTGCTTCTCTCAGTAGCCATGGAAAGCTAGAGTATAGTTCAGTGGTACAGCACTATTTAATTTAATCAACCTCACAGGATCTAGAATCTTTTAGGAGAAAAGTATCCAGGAAAGATTCTCTAGATCGGGTTAACTAAGACAGGAGGACTCACTGTAAATGTGGATAGGGCCGTCCCTGAGGCTGGGGTCTCTGACGCAATACAAAAGGAGGAAATGGGCTAAGGGCCAATGTTGATGGCTCTCTGTCTCCTTACTGCGGAGGCTGTGTGAGCGACTGCTCATGCGCCAGTTACTGCAACACGGTGAACTGCCCTTCAATAGTGAAATGCAAAATGCTCCTTCCCTTTACGTTACTGTCTTTTATTTATTTATTTATTTATTTATTTATTTATTATGTTTCAAGGCATGATCTCTCTATGGCTTTGGCTGTCATGAAACTCAGTATGTAGATAAGGTTGGCCTCAAACTTACAGATGTCTACCTGCCCCCACCCCTGCCCTCATCCCTACCTCCACTTCCACCTCTGCCTCCCAAGTACTGAGATTTTAAAAACATTCACCACTATGCCCAGCACTTCATTTTCTTTGATTGGGTATTTTGTCCCACCAATGAGAAATGTAACTAATACACCAAGCAAGTGCAAGGCCACAAGAAAAAAAAAAAAAAAAAAAAAAGGAAGTATCTCTTCTGTTTTCTTGATTAGTCCAATCTAGAGTGTAAATTCCATGACCACAGAGATTTTCGTCTGCCTGGTCCCTGCCTTGTGGCATCCTCACCTTATGAACGGCCTTGCATAGAACAGAGATGGAGCCACACAGCACGGGATTCAAATCAGGGTTCTGCCGCTAGAAGAACTGATCAAATGAATAGTCAGCTATCTTACACCCATTCCGTTCTCTAAAACCGAGAATGAGGGCTAGAAAGATGGCCCTGTCGTTAAGGATAACTAGATGCTCTTTCAGAAGACCCAGGTTCAGTTCCCAGCAAACTACAGGAAGATTTTTGGACCACCAAGGCCCAGGAATCTGATGCCCTCTTCTGGCAACAAAGGGTACTGCACCCATGTAATGCAGCTCCATACAGCAAAGGGGGGAAGAAAACCTCATACACATAAAATCAAAATTTTAATTATAAATAAGTAAATAATGGGAAAAAGATTCTCGCCTTACCGGAATGTGGCGAACATTAATCAACACCCTTGAACAATCCAAAGGCCCACAATGCACAAGGGCCCACAAGTCTGTCCAAAGGAGCCCAGCCAAAGCAGGCACCCTTCTGTCTTCCCTGGACTTCCAAACTCATAATTCTACCGTGAAAGGTCTGGCCAAGATCCCTTTACTGCTGTTTCAGACGGCTAAAGGTAATTATCACACGAGTTCTGGGGACCAAAATGTTATTAATCCGTGCGCTTCTTTACAGTCCAGCTCAAAGGTCAGTTCTTAGCAATTAACGGTGCCTGGGGGGCAGATTCTAACTTACTCATTAAGGTAGGAAACCGGCCTCTGGCCACTGTCCACTTAAAGCTTTAAATGCCAATGATTACAGCCAGCACGGTCCACACCCACCTGCTGACCAGTGGTATTAATTATTTACAGAACAACACTAGTGGCCTCATCTCTCCTTGAATTCTCAAATTCCCTGTAACAATCTCTGGTTGTAGCTCTCATTAGCGGCTCCACATGTAGCAACAGCCTGCAAGATGAGGGGTGGGGGGTGAGGGCAGGAGGCTTGCCAGAAAATTGAGGAAAATTCGGGCGTTTCTCAAAGCATCTTGCTCCCTCTCGTGGCCAGCATATGAACTGCAACACCGGGATCCAACTGGCCTTGGAGACAAGCTGATGAACTTTAACCCGAAAAAGGGATGCACATGACTTTTATTAAGTCTTATATGGGAAGACAGGTAATGTGCATAAACTCTCAAAATAACAGGAATTAGGGCTTGTGCCAAAATAAGGCTACACCTGAACCCTTTCCCTTGGATTTCAAAGCCAACTTGTGCCTGCAGGGGAAGGGGAACTGGGGAAGTCCTGGGATTTGTTTAGGCTGGGGAAGAAAGGGTTTCCTGCTGTAAGAAGACCGGATCTGAGCTCTGAGCCTCCTCTGGCTGCCAACCTTTTCTTAAGCAACCTCCTTTGATGAGACTGCTGCCAATTAATGGAAACACACAGAACACACAGGGGTGATTTCCACAGAAATCCACCAGGCCTGAGAAGGAAGAGAAGCCAGAGCTTGAGGCAGAAAACAGAGGCTGCCAAGCCAAAGAGAGACAGCCTCAGTTGGGTGTGTGGTGGGCCAGCAAAGGCCTAGGGTCATTAGGAGGGAGGAGGTTCCTTGGGGAGACCCACTAAGTTCCAGTCCCTCGACCATTTTGTACACGATTCCAACCAGAACGCCACTCCTCCTGTATGTCTTGACAAACGTTTCCAACACTGAAAACTTCCCAGTTGTCTTTGGGAACAGCAACTGCGTTTCTGCATTCCACCCACTGCCATCCCTGGCAGTCCAGAGGACACTTTGCTGACCCTAGGTGGCCACAAACTAAGCAGTGGGCAGAAGTTCATCTGTGAGAACATCAATCCTAAGATTTCACACCCAGGAGTAGAAAAGGGTGTAGGGACAAGCCATGGCCCGGAGGAGTGGCCGTGGGCACAGCTGAGTGAAAAGGGGGAGGGGGGAGATGATGTTATGGGAAGGACTCTTCCCCAACCCACTCCCTTCATTCAAGTAGATACTCGGTTTGAAATATAAATACAGACAGAAGTGCTCCCTCAAACAATTAACAGTAGCTGGCTCAAAAGGCTGGTGGGGCAGGAGCTTGGCATTTATCCCTCCTAGTTGTATCATAAGTCTGGTTAAGAAGCTGGGAATGGGGCTGGTGAGATGGCTCAGCAGTTAAGAGCACCTCCTGCTCTTCAGGAGGTCCTGAGTTCAAATCCCAGCAACCACATGGTGGCTCACAACTATCTGTAACGGAATCCGATGCCCCTCATAGGGGTGTCTGAAAACAGCTACAGTGTACTTTGGGCTGGAGAGCGGGGTTGGAGCAAGAGGGAGAAGGGAAGGGGGGAATAAGCTGGGAATGTAGCTGGGTGCTGGAGCACCTGCCTGGCATGCTTCCAGTCCTGGGTTTGATTCCCCAAAGCACTTTCCCAAAGCCACTCTCTTCCCTGTGAAAGATTTACTTCCCAAAGGATTTACAGTCAATGCCTCACAACTGGAGAAAGTGGTTGAGCACAGTTCAAACTCTAGGACTCCATGTACAGAACCAAAAAATGGCATGCTGGTTGCTTCTCAAACCTCGGGCAGCAACAGGGCTTGTTAAACACACGGAGGGGGCGGGGTGGGGGGGAGTCCCAGTGTGGCGAATCCCAGTGTGGCGAGTCCCAGTGTGGCTCACTCAGTGAGCTCCAGGATGAAGCCGAAGTTGCGATCCCCGATCCCCGTTCTGGGAACCAACCACTGAGCAGGTGACCGCTGGTCCTGCAGTGAGTAACTTTAAGCAAAAGAGGAAATGACAAATGGAAGAGACAGTGGCCCAAAAGTTCCCAAACCTCAGAATTCCGTGCCCGCCTCCCTGCTTGTTAGAATGCAGGTTCCCAGCAAGCCAGCAGCCAAAGCTAAAGGCCGTGCAAGAGTCTGCAGATTTAAAATGATCCTCACGAGTTCAAGATGCGATCCAGCTTCAGACTTACCATCTTAATGGAGTTTTCAAACTCCATTAAGAAAAAAAGGAACCCTGAAAGAGAGAGCCAGGTGTGGTGGCACACACCCGTAATGCCAGCACTTGGGAAGCTGAGACAAGAGTTTTACCATGAGTTCAAGGCCAGCCTGGGCTATGCAATGAGACCCTATCTTAAAACCATGGGTGGCGGAGGGGTGTAGTAGAGGACCAAGCCGCCACTAGGCTTAAAGAGCTGCTGCAGGTGCTAGACAGACAACTCAGAGATTGAGAACACTTGCTGGCTTCTCTTCCAGATACCTGGGTTCAGTTCCCAGCACCTACATGGTAGCTCACAACAGTCTATTCAGTTCTAGAGGACCCAGCAGCGTCTTCTGGCATCCTACATGCATGTGGTATACATACACACATACATACATACATACATGCATGCATACATACATACATATATACATATGCAAAACACTCTTTTTTCTTTTTTTCTTTTTTTCTTTTTTCTTTTTTTTTTTTTTTTGTTGTTGTTGTTTGTTTGTTTTTAGAGACAGGGTTTCTTTGTGTAGTCTGGCTGTCCTAGAACTCACTCTGTAGACCAGGCTGGCTTCGAACTCAGAGATTCACCTGCCTCTGCTTCCCCAGTGCTGGGATTAAAGGTGTGTGTCACCATAACCCAGCAACACTCTTATACGTAAAGATAAATAAATATTTAAGGAGGTGCTCAAATATTAAGAAAAACCTGGATTCCTCCACAGTGTGATAGAGAAAGATTTCCAAAAACAATTGCTCAATCCTGGTCACGGCAGGTTCCTCATGAACAGCTCTGGGCCTCTCAGGTGAATTCTCTAATCCAGTGAGGGCCTCTTCCTCACCCACACGTGGCACCAGGCTGGGAAGGGTAGAGAAGAAAACAGCCTCGCCCTTGCCTGCCTTCTGGAGCCGGCCTCTGCACTCCTACTGTGTGCCTACACCCCCCACTCCCCACTCCCTAGCTTCCTCCATCCCCCTCCACCACCTGGGACAGCATCTTCCTGTAGTGAGTCAAGCGGGTGCCACCAACCAGCTTGGGTGTGTCACTCACTCCCCACCAGGAGCAAGCATTCTTCACTGGGGAAGCTGCGGCTTGGAACAGCTTACAAAGTAACAGCAAGTGGCAGAGCCACAAGGGAACTCTGGCTATGGGGCACAAGTACTCCCTCACCCCAACGACATTGGTTCTCATAGCCCAAGATAGTCTGAAACTCACTATGTAGCCCAGACTAGCCTCAAACTCTCCATCCTCCTGCCATAGCTCCAGAATGCCACTGTGTAAGAATGCTGCTTTGTACTCTGTATAGGAAACAGCACCTACGAGAGCAGAAGAGCTTCAGGCACAGCTGGGCCTCCTCTCCCTGAGAGTGGACTCTGTCTACCGTGCTCAGTCGTAGCTAAAGCGAAGTGCAAGTGTGGGTGGCTGGAGGGACCACACATGGCACCACAGGTTCACACTCCCTGCATGCCTCAGCCTCTTGTGACTCTTCAAGGACAGGAGCACCCCCATTCGACAATGTACAAACAACTCGGAGGTTATTGGCCTTACCTAAGCCATGCTAACTGAAGACATTTTCCCTCTCTTTAGAGTCTCCAGGCCTTCCAGATAAAAGCCAGGATTTCACTCTAGATGGATCCAGATCTGGAGTCACCATGCTCCACCTGCTAAGGGTGAAGTCCTTGAAGGTCCCTTTCTGTCGACAAAGCCTGTTCTGCCGCTGTGGGCACAGCAGTGGAAACCAGGGCCAAAGGGCTCCATGTGTTTTTCCCAATGGTCTGCTGCTCAGATACCTGGGAAGCTGCCCTCTGTGGCCAGGTGTGTCTGCTGAGGCTGTGGGAAAGCATGAGACAGAATGAAGCAGCAGGCAGACATCCACAGACCATCAGAAAGCCCCAGACAGGCACAGCACAGGTCCACACCAGGAGTAGAGTCCAGCAAGGGTGGCTGACACACACACACACACCTCGTACTTGTGCTCAGTATCCTGAGGGAAACTCAAATCGCATAGGAATAAAGAGTTTTTAAACAAGGTTTTAATTAATTCCTTGAGAATGTCACACAGTGTATTTTTAAAGAGTTGCTTGTTTTTACTCTGTGTGTATGGGTGTTTTGTGAGTGTGTACTTCTGTGTGCTAAATGCATGCAGTGCCTGAGGAGGCCGGAGAGGGCGTCGGACCCTTTGGATCTGGGGTTATAGATGATTGTGAGCCGCCCTATGGGCACCCAGCTCTCGTTTTTTTAACCACTGAGCCATCTCTCCTATACAATATGTCTTGATCGAATTGACCTCTCTTTCCCCAACTCCAGGATCCACCCTCTCTATCTTCACCTTCCTGAACTCAGTTTCTACTTTTCTTTCCTTTCCTTTCACCATTGAGTCCAGTCTCTGTTGCCTAAGTACTCTTGGGGGAGGGAACCGCCATGTGTTTTGTCACCCTACCCCCTACCAGGGTTAACAACTTGAAAGACAACTGACTCTCCCTTTCCCAGTAGCTGTTGAGTGTCTTAGAATTAATCACCATCTATTAAAAGAAGAAGAATCTTCTCTGCAGAGGGCTGAGAGATACACTGAGTATTGGGAATGGTTTCTATACTATGTCCATTCAGCAGAATAATAGTATTCAGTTCCCTCCCAGGGCCTATGGCCTATCTAGCCACAGTCTGTGACCCTATTCATGGTGCCAAGTATGAGTTCCGTCTCGTAGAGCAGGTCTTAGACACAACCAAAAGATGGTTGGTTACCCCATAACATTTATGCCTCTACTGCATCAGTGGGTGTGTCTTACTGTAGTAGTAAATATTAAAATCACCAAATTTGTTGCTGTAAAATCTCCTACCCAAAGGAGACCAGTAAAGGAAAACACAATTCAATAACTATGGTATAAATTGCACGCCTAGATTTACCACTACACTACTCTAATCCCCAGCTATGAGATCCCTTATAACTTGCGGTTCATCCAGGCCACGTGCTTGTCCTTCCAGGTCCAGCTCCTCCGTAGTCGGCTTCCTTCTACCTCCGTCGGCTTCCTTCTACCACCGGCTTCCTTCTGCTTCGACTTCCTCCTGCTTCTGCCTCTGTCTCTGCTTCTGCTCTACCTTTTATATCGAATTCCTCACACTCTCTCCTCCCCTAAGCCTTTTTCTCTGCCTCTCCTTGTACTGCCCAATCTCTGGCGCTAGCCTTTATTTTACAGGTTTTAATTGAACAGAAGGTTTACAAGACATCACCTGTGTACAGATTCAATCATCCTCTGCAGCCCCTCCCAGGAAAGTGAAAATACAAGTGAAAAGGATCAAAAGTGAAAGGATCAAAATACAAGGCTGAGGCTATCCACAACATCTTACTTAGGGTTTCATTGCTGTGAACAGACACCATGACCAAGGCAACTCTTATAAAAAAACATTTAACTGGGGCTGGCCTACAGGTTCAGAGGTTCAGTCCATTATCATCATGGCAGGTAACATGGCAGCATCCAGGCAGACACGGTACTGGAGGAGCCGAGGGTTCTACATCTTAATCCACAGAAAGGGACTGGAATTCCACAGTGGGTGGAGCTTGAGCCTAGAGACCTCAAAGCCCACCCCAACAGTGACACACTTCCTCCAACAAGGCCATACCTCCTAACGGTGCCTTTCATCATGAGCCGAGCAATCAAACACATGAGTATAGGAAGTTGGGGCGAGACAAACGTATTCAAACCACACAGGGTTTGCAGATGGGTGAGTCCGATGATGACCTTTCTACTCCAGAAGCAGGCACAGCATCTTCCAGCACTATGAAAGCTACAGTCAGATGGAGCTTCCAGGTGGGTGCCAGCTTGATTTCTCCATGTTTTATAACAGGGGCTATTCATGACAGTAGCTTTAGATTTAAGACTTTCTTCATAACTTGTTCTGCAATGGCAAGTGTCACAAGGCTGTTAATAAGGAAGGACTTCTCAGTTTTGATCTTTAAAATTGTGTGTGTGTGAGAGAGAGAGGGGAGGGAGAGAGACAGAGAGACAGAAAGACAGAGAGCAGTGTAGGATGCATGTGTGAATTTGGGTGTGAGTGCCACAGCACACACGTGAAGGTCAGAGGAAAACTTCTGGATATCAGTTCTCTCTTTCAACCATGTTCTTAAAATGAAATTCAGATCCCCAGAGTTGTATGTCAAGCACTTTTATGCCCTGAGCCATTTCACCAGCCCAGGGGTCTTCTCTAACTGCACACTGAGGGTCTAGACAGGCCTCTTAACAAAGTTCACAGGTTTATTTCCTTCTCTCTGCACTTTCCCCTCTGAAACTGTCTTTATTCTCTGTGTTAGCTTACTTGTGCCCTTCTTTCTTGGAAATCCTATCCCCGTGATAGCAGAGACTCCATGCACACGTTTGCAGACAACCAAGGAAGGAGTCTCGTTTTGTAAAGCGTGCATGAGCGCAGCCTCCAGCCCCAGGTCCCTGAGCTCATGCCCTCTCTACATCTCCACTGGCTGTCTGGATCCAGGCTCTGGTTCTCACACACATGCACATGGCTTGCCCAGCTTCCCTTCCCTGGCTCACTGTTGCCACTCAAAATGTATTGGCAGCTCTCACTGTAAGGCTAGAGGAGAATGCTGAGGAAAATGTCCATTTTATGCAGAGGTTAAAGTTGGATGAATTGTATTCTTTTGGCGGGTCTATCACACCTTAAAATGTGGTGACTAAAAACATATGTAAGACCTTCTTTCCTTCCTTCCATTCTTCCTTCTTTCCATCTTTTTTTAAGAAGAAAAAAAAATTTTTTTTGCAGATAGATTCACGTCCACAAGGGGGCACCACGAGGCCATGCATCTGCTCCATCCACGAGATGGCATGGACTGGTATATGGCAATTTTTCTTAAAGTCACCTCTGTCTAAGACCACATGGTGGCTCACAACCATCTGTGATGGGATCTAATGCCCTTGTCTGGTGTGCAGGTCTACATGCAGATAGAGTCCTCATACATAAAATAAATAAATTAATTAATAAATCATTTTTTAAAAAGAAAACACTTAATGGGGCTAGTGAGATGACTCAGCAGTTAACGACAATAACCCTGGCTGCTTTTCCAGAGGACCCCAGGTTCGAGTCCCACCACCTACATGACACTTCACAACAGTCTCTGACTCCAGTTGCAGGGGATCCGATGGCCTCTTCTGGCTTCCACAAGCACATTAGGTACACAGACATACACATAGCCAAAATGCTAATACACATAAAGTAAAAATAAATATCCAAACCATGTTTTTAACCTCTTTACTATAGAGACTGACCTTTAAGCACGGATTCCCCACATGTCACAAAAGTCCTGCTTTGTTTTTGTTTTTGTTTTTGTTTTTGTTTTTGTTTTTGTTTGGATCTCTTTTCCAATCACTAAAATGGAAATTTGTAGGCAGCCGTGTTTAAGATAGTACCTGGGACAGTTGCAAAGTCGTATGACTAGCACCTGACAATGTAAGCAGCTGGCTTCCAGCATGGCCAGCTCAGCTAAACTGGTAAACAAGTCCTTTGTGCATGCGTCAGCCTCGTGCCCCTCCCGAGCGGGCTTATGCTAATGAGGTATTGGCAGCTGAACCTATCCTGAGAGAACACATAACCCAGCCCGCCTTGGGCAGTTATATAAGCAGCTCATTTCTGCTGCTCGGGGGTCCCCATCCTGTCCCGGTCCCAGTCCCCGTCCATAAGTCAAGAGTCGTTCCTGGAATAAAGCTGACTGAGAAGGATCCGATCGTGTCATGTCTTAATTGCTGGTCAAGGTGGACGTGACAGAAATTTTTCCTTTTCCCTCCATGAATGTCTAAAGAAAAGATGGGTCTATCACCTAAGTGCTCTACTGGAGTCACCATGGCAGTCTCGATGAAGCTGTTGTCCTGAGCACTCTAGAAGACTCTTCTAGCATCCATGGATCCTGCTGTGCGTTTGTGAATGAGAATTCCTTTGGGAATGCTGTGTCTGCAGAGACTGACTAACTTGTTTGAACTGCAGTTCTGTGGAGAAGATGGAGTGTTGCGGATAGGTCCAGAGACCTTACTTCAGGCTAGTTCTGACCCTCTGGAAAAGCCCTTCCTTGCCCACCTCCTCCTCAGTACTCACATCATGTGACTAGTGGGTAAAAACCTTTTGGAATCTATTAACTTAGCAGATCACTAGCTTCCACCAATCCAAAAGCTAAGAGCGTCATCAGATCGCACCCGAGACCCCCGGAAAAGCTCCCGTGGTCTCTTTCTGCTGTATCTGCCTCTCTGACGCTCTCACCAATATATTTTAAACCTGCCTTAATTTATGACTTTCTATGCTCTATCCAACTATAAAGCTTCACAAGACTGCTTCCACATTGGAACATAGAATTTGGAGTATCCTAAATCTATGATCACAGGTCCCAGTTACTCAAAATAGCTCCAGAATAAACCGTGTCTTGTTCCCTTTAAGACGAGAGCTGTGGGTTTTGCATTGACACCTTAGACTACACTTTAGCCAGCACGTACCCCATCATTGCATGGCAGCCCTAGATCTGCCTGTGTCCATCTTTAACTCATGGTCCCTTGCTGCTGACTCTTAAGTGTTAGGATACGGTCACTCTGGAACAGAATGTCATAGACAGTATGTTTATAAATAAGTATATGTTTCTATGGGTTTTGTTTGTCTGTTTTAAAGCTGAGCCCCTCAATGGAGGACAGTCACACACTGTGCTCAGTGTGTTACTTCAAAGGCATCCTACAAAAGGACACCTTCCATGCGTGCCCTGTCCCTGCTGTTGAGGGTCAAGCACTCACTGCCACCTTAACGTGTATTTAACTCCTTTGGCTACCTACCAGTGACTCCTGAATCCCCCACCTGGGATTTGACGTTACAAACAAACGAGCATGTATCACACTAATTGATGGCTCTTTCAGAGAAGTCTAAGTCCCACATCTCAACTTGGAAATGCAGACGTGTCTCTCGATCTCGCAGCTGATACCACCTAGAGAAGGCACAGTGTTCACACTGGAGTTGCTCTAGCCAAGGTGAAGGTACAGTTGCTCTAGCTAGTGGAACACGTGTTCTGAGGAGAATCCCACAGACTGTTTTCTAGAAGATTCTCTTAACCTGATTTCCAAAAAAACCACCAACAGCAGCAAGGAGTGGCTGAGCCGCTGGTAAAGCATGTCACCTGCCTTTGTGCAAGTGAATGAAGTTCTGTGTTTTCTTAACAAGCAGCAGCCATGGGTTTGCAGAACCTGAGAACAGGAAACCGCCCACAAACAAGTGTGGCTGTTTTGTTTTCCTATAGGGTCATTCCTCAGAGGACAAACCAGTGCAAGCAATGGAGAAAAGATGAGATTTCTCAGAAGCGAGACTGTCAAGTTAGGAGAGACCAGCATGGTAAGCTGGGGGTGGTGACCAGCTGGGGGGTGTCTGCAGGGATATCATGAAGGCAAGTGGCCATCTTCAGTATCCTTATTGTGATGGCCTAGATCTGATCGTCAACTTGACATACCTGGGAAGAGGCACCCCCAACTAGAGAATTATCTCCATCACACTGACCTGGATATCTGCGGGTCATTTTCTGAAATTCCTAATGGATGTCGGAGGGCTTGGTCCACTGTGGGCAGTTCACTCCCTAGGCAGTTGGGCTCAAGCTGTGTAAGAATGATAGCTGACCAAGCTTGGGCTTGGGGACCCAGCCAGCCAGCAGTGTTCCTTCATGGTCCCTGCTTCAGTCAGTTGTCTTCCTGTGGCATCCCTTGATGATGGACAGTGACCTGAAACCAACATAAACCCTTTCCTCCCACAGGCTGCTTTATCACAGAAACAGAGAAGCAAGCTAGGACAGTACATTACACTTAAAAATTAGTGTACCTTGCCACATAGGGTGAAAAATAACATGGAGTTTACCATCCAGATAATAACCTGTCTGCCTCTCTTCCTCCACCGTAGACCTAGGGACAATCGTCACATCTTGCCTGAGCCATTCTTTAAGTAATGAAGTTTAATGGCTTTTGCAGTTGTCCAGGGAATGAGGGAGGGGACTGGTTAAGCTGTTTGAGCTGGCCACAGGTGAAATACCACAAAACCACTTAACAGGACACTAAAGAAGTCATGGTTTGTGTGAATATGAGTTGGCTTAAGGGCAGCTAAAATGATGGGGGATGCAGCTTTTAGGCACCAATTCAGACATTTCACAAAGATCTGCTGGATAAATGGTGTGTGTGTGTGGTGTGTGTGGTGGGGGGTCCTCAATATGTGCCCTGTGTTCACTATGGTGAGTCCCACCAGAGCCTGTTATGGTTCCCTCTTGTTTTGGTGATTACCTAGGCAAGTTGTGGCAGTTCGGATTCAAACCCTAGGAATCCAGCTTCAATTCCTCGGCCCCTCCCCACCACACACACACACATACCACCTCCACTCCTGTGCTATGCTCCATGGGTAAAGGCACTTGCTGGATGGGAAGGTTTAAAGTAAGGTATGTGGAAATAAAGCATCGAGACAGAAATTGAATTTGTTGTTTTATTTGTGCTATTGCTGGGTGTGTGTAAGCTATCCAGAAACTAGAGGGCGAGAGGGGATGAAGAGACCCACATATCTGGTGTCCTTGGCAGGACATCGGGCCAATCATCCTAATCTCCCTCATAACCAAAAATCAAATCACCTAATTCTTAGTTGCCTCCCTTTTTATGTGTATAGATATTTTGTGTGCATACCACATGCCTATAGTACCTAAGGAGCAAGTTGGACACACACACACACACCCGGAATGACCGTGAACCAACATGTGGGTGCTAGGAATTGAATCCAGGATTAAAACTATCTAATAATCAACATTTAAAATGTATTTTTCACTACTCATTTCTGGGTAGTGAAAAAAAATTGTACACCAAACCCAAAGACCATAAACTCTAAGACTAAAGTCTTTCACTAGCTTCACCTTAGGGAAGAAGCCAGAGACCACCTGATTCCTGCTAGTACAAGTCAACTCTAAATTTCCATTAGTGCCAATTCTGTGACATCACAAAATTCAAGCAGGAATGAGAATTAAGAAATCCGGATGCTGTCATCTGACCCTGCAACACTTGCCATGCAGGTACCTCAAAGTGGGGTTTCTCAGATTCCAACACACACATAAATCAGTGCGTGCAAACTAATGCCAAGTTATGTCAACAGAGACTTGCACACGGGCCTGGGACCGTGACTGCCCATGTAGCTACACGTCTCCCTGCTAGCACCCTCCAATCGCTTTGAGTACTCAAGTCATGTATTAGACTTCCTCCCTGTGGCTCCTCAACTGAAAAGCAATGGGAAGCAGATGTATCCGAATAGTAAATAAAGTGATTCCACACATGAAAACATTCTTCTAGTTTACACTTTATTGCATTATGAAAATAATACATTTATTTGGCAAAGTGATCCATCTAGGCTCCAAATTGAAAGAAGAGAATTCTGGTGTCCGGATTCCTTTTTAAATGTGAAATATATATATTCTAGCCAGTACATACTAGCATCCCTGTTAGGCCAATAACCCAGTCAAGCTAACTTTCATAATTCCATATGAAATTACAAGGTGTTTTTGCATCCATTCATCTTATGATTAGCACAAAATCTCAAGAACTGACCTTCAGCTTGTCAAAATCAATAGATCTAAGAAACTCCTGCTCGAAAGACAATTGGAAACACTACCCAGAATAGTTTGCTTTGGCTCTGCAGGTACATTTCCAACCTCAATACAGGTTTCACATTCAAACATTGCAGCAGCTTTAGGCTCTGCCAAGTGCCGTTTAAGCTAGAACATTACATACATTATTTAAAAACTTGATTTTACAAATGCATAAATACATGCCTATCTACACTGCCAAAATAAAACACAAGGATCTCAATGCTTTAAGACTCTCTGAGGCAGGATTTCTGGACTAGCTTTCCAAAGCCAAAGAGTTATAACTCCATTGTTCCAGCTACATAAGGGAAAGACTGTAGTTGTGACAAAGTGGATTTATCTACTAACACTCAAAATATATTTTCACTACTCACTTCTGTTCTGCTACATTTTCAGAACTGAAGAGTTCTCAAGAATGCTTTCACTTTTTAAAAGGGAAAAGTGGCAAAACCATATCACATGTATACTGTCTCATCAGTTAAGATTGGGAATGGAGAAACCGGTAAGGGATCTGTTTAACATCGAAGGGCCAGCTACTCCAGCCACCGAAGTCTTGACCCTCTCTTGGATCTTCCCACAGGGCTTTGCTGGGTACATTAAGGAAATGTGCCTAAAATTTGCCTTTTCATCATTCACAAATGACTCAGTTCTTGTTAGAACTGACGCTTTCCTCAGTCTCCTGTAAGTGCATCTAACAATACTTGTGGAAACGGATGACTTCCAAGGGGCCAGTGCATCCACAGCCTTAACATGGTTTCACAATGTGATGAATACTGCGACTGCCCTAGAGAGACCCTTCAACAGTATCCTACATGTATCTGTATAAACAGCAACAACGTTCATCTACGATCAACATAGGAATAGCTAATAAATATTAAAGCTATTAAACTATAGATTAAAATGCAGACCTCTCATAGAATTGAGTGATGTCATTTTGGTACATTCACCATTATTAATTGTACTTTATTTAATAAAGAATACATTTCCCCTTGCAAAGAGCAATTGCAAGTTTACAAGTAAAACCACAGACCTCCATTCACGATGCTAAATCTTCAACTGTTAACCAGCAGCAAACTGACTTGTTTGTGAATGGTCCATGGCACCATAAATAAAGACTATCAAAGGTCACAGGAGCTTAGAGCACAGGTTTATTGACAACAATTTCATAAATACCCTAAGGAAAACCTCAAAAACTCTAAACCTAGAATGTTTAAAATCTGCTCTTACTGGCAATCCCTCAACTAAATAGAACAACAGGCCATTACAAATGAATGTCACACTTAAAATTTGCTTCATTTTAACCTTTTCTTCCAAAAACTTTGAAGTCACATTTGATTTTCACCCTTCTGGGTGCAGTAAACCAACATTCAGTTTTATTAGACATTCATAAACATACCGTCCAGCTGCTGTGAACCTGAAGGTCATCAGTCAGTAGTATATTACTTATGAACAAACGGGGCCGAATACCTTTATAGTCATAGCAGTGTCCAAAGCTTGTGGTTTCCCTCCAATCACCCGAAACTCAGTGTGAGAAACTGTTTACATCCGCTATGAAGTCCATCCCTGTACCTCAGATGTCTTAAAACTAAAAAAGGGATTCTTTTGGATTTTGATAAAATGTACTCCAGTATTTCATAACATTAATATTTATTGCTTTATATGAATACTGTATTGAAAGCCCAAGCATTCAGTTACACACGAAATTATACAATTATATACCGCTTCACAAAGGCAGTGAACACATTACAGTCTACAAAATCTACTTTACAGAAATTTAAAAATTCTAAATATCAAAAAGTACAGCTGAAGAAACAGGTATAAATTTGGCAGCCAGTAATTCTGACAGGGAAGTTGCAGCTTGCATGACTTTAAATATGTGAATTTGAAAATATTGAGTTTACAGAGTAGTAACCATTGTGCTTTGTGTTGATCTGAAAAATATAACACTGGCTGTTGAAGAAGCATGTTCAAAAATATTCACTTCAAAATGTTATACAAATCACGGTGGTCTCTGTGTACCCCTCAAGCTTCGGTCACTTCAACTCAGGTACATTACTGCAGTACTCTACTAATTCTTCCAGTACAGTGACGTTCCACACCAGTGCCAAGCGCATATAGGATAATTCAGAAGGACAGATGTAATGTGGACAATGTTTAGAAAAGTAATCAAATGCTATGGGACCTGTGGGCTCTTCTGAGATGGTCTCATGTCAGGCTCGTAAGCACTCATTCTACAAACAGTAAGCTAATGCTTGAGTGCAACTCCCAAGATAAAGCACACTTTCTCATAAATAATGAAGTCTTTTTTTTCTCAGGCACCTTAGAAGTATACAAAAGAATTTAGTTTGCACAGATCTCTTGGAATGTGTTTAACCTGGTATTTCAACAGACTTAAAGATTCCCAGGGTTTCACAGGGGCCAGATTTTTGTCTCAATTACTCAGAAGAGAAAGAAAATGTCTTCTGAAAGAAGTGAACTCAGTCATTACCAATAAAAAAGTATCCACTGTATTCATCTCTCATAGAAACAGAAAAATATAACATTCCCCCTTAGGATAATCTATATATGTATATATGACTTAAAGTTCCATTGTACAGTCGAACAATAAAAATCTGAAACTACATGAAACCCTATAATTCACGTTAACATGTTTAAACTATGACCAAAATATGGAAACTGCTAGAGACAAGACAAAAATCTTCCTTGTGTATGTATAAACCAAATGAGATCATCTTTAAAGTTTTCAAAATTATAATTATCTTCCAGTTTAAAAACTTTAATTCTAAATTTAAAAAAAAAATCTATACACAAACCACTGATTTGAGTACACCAGAAAAAAAACAAACAAAAAACCAAACAAAAAGATCAGCAATAAGCGGGACCAGAGGAGCCGGGAGTCACAGCTCTTCCGTGTACAACTTTCAGGGTTTATTCTTAAGGTTCTTTATTTTACAGCCTGTTTCTCTTGTAAAACTAAAGGTCCACTTTATTTATTACTTAAAAGTTTTATACAGTGTAAAACCAGAACTGTATGTAAAATACTGCCTCTAAGTGTTTTTAAGTAGTTAGTCTTGTTCCATTGGTTCATCTGTGACTTCTGTGGCTTCCTCATTTTCCATGGACGTCACTGACACACTTTCTCCAGTTTTACTGGAAGCGGGCCCTCCTGACTCCTGTGTCTCCCGGCAATCAGAGCCACTCCTCAAGGGCCCTGCACTGTCACTCCTTTCTGAAGCGGAGTCTGTCTGAGCTGGAGACACACCAGAAGCCTCCGTCTGATGGCTCTCCTCTGAAGTCTCTTCGTTCACAGTTAAGGCATCATCAGATTCCTTTTCTTGATTTTTTCTTTCTGGGACCATTTCTCTTGGTGTCATAAACGATTCTAGAAATAAGCAAATGTTGTAGTTAAATTTATTTTCAAGACACACTCAGTTAAGTTTCGTGATTCCTGTGTCTATGGCTCACAGCTCCTCAAACTCAGCAGCAAGCACACACAGGTGGGACAAGAGCCCATCAGTAGCATACTAAGGAGCCCCGTGAGCACTGTGTGGGGAAGAAGGAGTGATCTCCATCCCCTCTCTCACCTTCTTCCTCCTCTTCCTCCTCCTCCTCCTCTTCCTCCTCCTCTTCTGCACAGTGCTGCCTGGTTCGACTTTCTCTGTCCTTCTCAGGGAGGGAAGATGCCGTTTCTGTTTCCTCTGCTCTAACTGAAGAGACTTCACTGGACACGGTTTGGCTAGCTGTCTCTCGGACGTCACCTTCTTTGTCAAACTTCAGTCTTTTCACCTCATGCTCCTCAGATTCCACAGCATCTTCATCTGGATGTTTATTTTTAACAGGGCTCAGTGAGGAAACTTCTAATTCAGACACTGAAGAATCACTGCAGATGATTTTTTTTAAAGTGTCATTAATAAAATTTTTTCCACATAATCTACATTCTCACCTCTAATTTAAAAAACTTAAACTGACTGTGAAATTAAATGGTAGTATCTGTGCTAAGAAAAGGATTTCCAAAGCAACCTAAAGTGTTTCATGAATATTCCCATTAGGACCAATTTGTCAGATTCTATGAGCTTTCTGGAAAATTCTAGAAAATCCCGTCTACATTCACCGTCAGCTGTACAGAAACCATATCTCCTTCAGTCACTTTAAGGCCTGTTCTGTCCATGGCAAGTTCTAGGACCACCAGGGTACTAAAACCTAAAGACTTCAAAAATACATGCACAGAGTCTCCCTTACACTTACAGGCGGAATCATATATGTCCCTTATATGTAAATCAATGCTAGGTGACGTAATACCTAATGCAAATGAACACTCTGGGCACAGGGGACAGATGAAAACTTTCTCCCTCAATTACTTTTGATCTATTACTGGCTGAATCTTTCAAACCCATAAATGGAGCCCATTAAATACAGAATGTCATTCCACCTTGTGAATAGTAAATAATGCTATAAAATCTTTATCAGATGTTAAACTTCTATGCATCTCTTTCTCTCTTTAAATATAAAACACACAAACCTGTGGCCTTTCTCTTCACTTAGTGCAGATCTGAATCTTTGCTATCTGTGCTCTCAGGCAAACCATTTGTTGTCAAGGGGGCTGACAAAGAAAGCTTTGGTCGATTAAGTGGCCGAGGTGTTCCAGGCCCGTTTACATTAGACCTATAATGAGATAAATGAACATCATTTTCTACTTTTAGGAATAATATAAAAATTTAATAATAAAAAATAAAAATCACACACACACAATCATGCCTCCCAAAGTTCACATCATAAGTATTTGCAGTAATTTTGGGTTTTGGATCTGTGCCTTATCCTATATTAACAAATATAGTCTGATGTCCAGATATACAACATATATCTTGTATCTTTCCCATAAAATATTTATTTTTTAAAAAAAGTATGCTGAGCTTTAATTCAAATACTACCAGAAAACAGACACTCTGGACAATTTAAAAAAGAAAACAAACCACAATATTCTCACCTGTCAGTATAGTTGGGTGAGTTTGCAGGAAACATAACCCCATTCATTCTATTTAAACTGTTAGAACTGTTCTTCCTGTAATAAAGAAAACACTTCAGGTGAACATGGTAGCACATGACTTTAATCCTAACACTGAAAGGCAGAGGCAAGTAAAGCTCTGTGAGCTCCAGGCCAGCCTGGGTCATAGACTCAGACCGTGTCTCAAAATAAAGCCTTAAAGGAAGAAACAGAAGGAAGGAGGGGTCATGAATGGCTAATTTGTAAGAATCTAGGTATAGGGCTGGAGAGATGGCTTCCAGAGGACTTGGGTTCTGTTCCCAGCACCTACATGGTGGCTCACGACCATCCATTAAACCCTTCTCCAGAAGAGCTAATGCAGCCTTCTGGATTTCCATGGCATACACAAGGTATACATGCTTACATACATTCAGGTAAAAACACTCACATACATAAGAAGCAAAATAAATACATTAAAAAGAAAAATCTAAGTCTAGGTCTTTTGTAATACAGTTGTCAAATTTAAACACATTAGCACATGCTCACACCAATATTGAGATTGTTTTAAAAAAAAAAAAAAAAAAAACTATTAGTCAATGACACTTGCTTTACACTCATCAGAAAAGCAAAACATTTCATTCAAAAGGAAATCAATTTTGTAGCATACTTTTTGGTTCTTCTACCAAGAAGCATCAATGGATTATCTCAGTATCTGATTTAGTAAGAAAGGTAAAGTCAAGAATTCTAAAAATAAAATTTTTGTTTTAAAATAAGTCAGTGGATCTATGCAAGTAGCAGTGTCTTCTTGCCATCCCTTCTCATGCCCCAGTCTCTGAATGTCCTGGGGTGAGGGTGCACAAGCCTTCGGCAATTTCTAGGAATCCACACACAACAAAGAATTATGCATGTGACCTAAGTACTAAGTGCTAAATGCTATGGCTGAACAGATGCCTGGAACCAAGACCTTAATTTGGATATAAATACCCTGACAATTAGCAATACTTGTGCATCATGGAGAATACCATGAAGTATGTTATTCCACACCTAACTGCCACCCCTAGAAAAGCATCTACATGGCCAGAACTGGACTAATTAGCCCATCTCTTTGGTTCAAATCTTTCTACTGGAAACACTTGAACAGTAGTTTGTTAACATTCCACCTCAGGAACCAGGTGGTAGATTTCACAATTAATAGATGCTATCATGTTTAGTTACATATGAAATAACTAAATGCAGATTATTTAAATAACACTATTAAATAACTAGAATATAGTAATATCAAAAGCAGAAAAAACTTCATACTTACTCTGAAGAAGGACAAACGCAGCTAACAACCATCACATTCTGAAATAACAGAAACCAGTATGTTGATGAGTGAAAGGAAAGCACAGAACATAAATTGTTAACCCCTTATGGGAGGTTTTCACAATCAGCCTCATGGGCAAGCCTCCATTTACTCTAACTCAAAGCAACTGTTTAAAAATGAAAACCAATAAAGCAAAAACTAAGAGCAGCAAGACGTCCAGGTCTGACTGCAACAGCCGCTGGCTTGCTTTATCATATCCTTATTTATCTTGTATGCATGGATGTCCTTGAGTACAAGTCCGCAGAACCTTCCACTGCACAAGCCTCAAGATCAGGCCTCATCTTCACCCTGCCCCTTTTAAAGACTTGGCTAGCGTGGAATTCACTGTGTAGATCAGGATGGCCAATTCAGAGACTGTCTTGCCTCTGCCCCCAAGTGCTGGAATTAAGAGACTTGTACCACTACACCAAGATTAAGTGTTTTCCTTCCTTACAGAAAGAACAATTCCAATCATTTCGATCAAATAAGTGGCATTATGAACCCTGGAAACTCGACATCATACGTCGAGGGAGAATGTTAGGTTCATCCAAACATAAAAATAAAAACCTTCAAAACACAATTACTCTGGATCCCAGCTGAAGTACTGATAAACCTTGAAGTTGCCCTTCAGAATTTCATTAATAAAGACTCAGCAAACATAAGTCAGTTAAGCCCTAACTACTGAAAAATCCCAAAGTCAATGGTCTTAGACTCCTGTTCCCAGAGTAAAAGGACTGATTTTGAAACCAACAAAAAATTATAATGAACAGAATTAAGTTTTAAAACTCAACTACCATACCTTTGTGTATTAAGTTATTTCCATTCTCTAGAATACTCTTTCCTTTGTTACCTTCCACCCATAATCTGAACTGGATCTTTCCAGTCAATACATATCACTCCAATGGTTTTACACTCAAGCTTCCAAAATTGGGATTCCAAAATTCTGACTTTTAAAATCCCACCGTAACATTTACAATGTACTGTTAATTCTCATGTCTCTCTGGTGGTTTGTTTTTGTTTTGTTGTTGTTTTGTTTTTAATGCTTAATAAAGAATAAGAAACCAAAATAAAAGTCAATAAGCAGCTTTCTTCAAACTTACTTCTCATGATAGAATACGTACCTTTTCTACTCCTCTGAGAAATTTGTCTGTCCCTGTATAATTTCTTCTTGGATCTGTTAGCAATTCACATAGTCGTTGAATAGTAAAAGGGATACTGCAAAATAATTTTATAGTTTGAGGCCATTAGTGTGAGAATTAGAAGCAGTAGCTTCACAGTGACGCTTTATCAAGTCACCACGGGTTAAGCTACCGAAGAATGAAATGTAGGAGTCACTTAGAGCAATAAAAAGGAACACAGAAAACAAAATGCTTTAAAACTCATTCCAGAAAAAGATTAGTACAGTATTCTAAACTCTGACCACTCAATCTGAACTTTTTTTTATAAAAGAGATAACATAAATAATAATTGTTAGTTTATTTACAAACAGAAAGTTTTCTCAAGCTTTCTTTTGCTCCCAGACATTTTACTGAACGTCATAAATGATTATGATTCTGTTACTGGACAGAGCATAATAAATTAGTTCTGACACAAAAGTATTTTAAATAGATTCTGCTCCATTACTACAACTTTATATATAACCTATATACATTGAGTCAAACTTCACTATTTTCTAAGAACTTGTGGGTTAAATATACCAAACGCTTTTGCCAGAATGCAGTTTTTCCTCAATCAAATCCAAAAGCAAATCCAAAAGAGTGAAAGTCTTGAAATAAGACTTGGAACAATAATCATTTTACAAAGAGTTTGGAGGAAATGAGAAGACTGCCTCATCAGTTAAGAGCATTGGCTTCCCAAGGGGTTTGATTCCCAGGATCCATACAGTAGCTCAGAACTCTCGTCCTAAGGGATCCATCCAACAACACTGTCTGGTCTCCATGGGAAGCAGGCATGCATGCAGTACCTAGACAGACATGCAGGTAAAACAACATACATCTTTGGATTTCAGTGTTTTCTATTAAAACCTACTTATGCTGCTTATGAAGAGAACTGCAATGCCTCAGATTCACAATGTTCACAATGCCTTCATTTTCATACAATAGTCTATCCTAGTGCGTGACAATACCATAACCTGAACCCAATTTCTCTAACTTCAAAACCCACACATCTTCACTGTACCATACACATTCTGATAGAAATCATAGTAGTTTTTTACTGAATAAACTAACTACACTTAAATCTCACGCTTTTTTAAAAGACAGGGTCTCAACTTTTGTAGACCAGGCTGACCTTGAACTCAGGTATCTGTCTGCTTCTGCATAACCAGTGCTACAATTGAAGACATTGTGCCGCCACTTAGCAAAACTCACATTCTTTTGAGGGAGAGGGGTGAGACAGTGTTTCTCTGTGTAAGAGCCCTGGCTCTCCTGGACTTGCTTTATAGAATAGCCTGGCCTTGAACTCAATCTGCCTCTGCCTCCCGAGTGCTGGGGACTAAAGGCATGCATCACCACACCCCACCAAAACTTACATTCTTAGAACCAATACTATTTCTTGCGTTATGCCAGAGTACAATTAGAAAATGATTAAAGGAAATGTTCATAATAAAACAAATGTTTTCTGATTAAAATCCAAAACTCTATCTTTATTCAACCAGCAGTCAAATCTGAAAATTGTTCTGCCAAAGAATGTACAATAAGAAACATTTGCCTGACACCACAAAACAATGCCAAGTATACCAAAGAGACAACCTGAGTACAAAGCTAAGCAGATGACCATAACATCAGCCAGCCTAATATTAGAAAACATTAAACAGTAACAGAAATGTAGATCAATGGAACAAAACAGAAGACCCAAATGTGTGCATGTTACTGTCATCCCATACTTGACAAAGATGCCAAAAACTACACAATGAATAAAAAGACAGTATCTTCAACAAATGGTGCTGGGGAAACTGGATGTCCACATGTGAAAAACTGAACTTAGACCCATTATCTATTACCCTACGTATTACCATTACAGAAATCCACAAATGTTCAAATACAAAATCCACGATTGATATATCTACAATGCAACCCTTGCACCTAAAGCTCAGGAACACCGCAGAAGAGGGAGTGGAAAGATTTGCAGGAAGTTACAGAACAAAGATGTCTGCTGCTGAACAGTGTCTTCTAGACTTAACAGAGAAGCTGCACCATTAAGTCTCAACAGTATTGCTGTCCAAACAAGTCTTGCATAATGTCAACATTGGCTGAGGTGCCGACACAAATGGGGGAAGTCATACAAGGAAGACCCTTCTTCCAGGTAAAGAACCACAGGCAAACAGCATAGAAAGAAGGCCCAGTGGTTAACAGCACTTACTGCTCTTGCAAAAGATCTAGATTTTTACCTTAAAGTATTCCTGCATGCATGAGGTACACAAATCTATACTCAGGTACACATAAAATAAAAAGTTACAGGCAATAAAGGGATACTAAAAGAGAAAAATGAGTCTTCTCCAGGAATGAGACCCCTGATAAATTATCCAATCCCAAAACACATACATATAGGAGCAACACTAAATCAACTCAGTATGTTGTTCGTGCTTTAAAAGGTTATGAATTTGAGAGTGGGGACCACAGGAGGAAAGGAAGGGGTGGAAATCATGTAAATGTAGTGATTATGTATGTAAATTCTTAGGGGAAAAAAGGCCCAAAGAGTCATTCACTTTTATGTGTAGCATGTAGCTTTAGTATGTCTTTTTTTTCTACTCGGTCTACAAACTATCCATGGAACCTAATAAATATCATCAAAAACTGAGCAGAAGCTAGGTGCGGCAGGACACATTAAAAGCTCTCAGGAGCAAAACAGAAGGGTCTGCAAGTTCCAGACCAGCCAGAGATACATAGTGAGACAACAATAAGATACTGCCGCATCCTTGCAAAGTCCCACAACCCTGACTGAGAGCAGTGAGTGAGTGAAGACAGGACAAACATAAAGACACACTGACACAAAAAAGCTAAGACCAGGTGGTCTGTGCTCTCAGACAGGGAAAAGCTGTAGCACCCTAGAAGCTCAGTATGTTCATTGGTATTTACAGGGAAATAAGGAGCTGTCTTTAGGCCGTAAATATCCGGAAGAGGAAAGCTACTGTGGATTCCTCCTGCACATGCTGTTAACATTTACTAGAAGCTTTACCACTCTCATGGGTCCTTGTCATGTCAAACACATTGACTCACAGTATCACACTCCATACATGACTGTCTTAAATAAAAGCTGAATAGAGTCTTAATTTTATTATCTCATATAATTTAGAATCACAAGTCTAATAACATTATCTTTATTTGAAGTGGTATGTTCTTTCTATACTAAGGCTTAGCAATTAAATGAACCAACTTCTTTCAATACTGGCAAAAAGCCAAGGTTTCAAGTACATTAATATTTGTATCATCCCATATTCTAAATCAATCTTCAGTATGCCAAAGCTTTTAACAGTTAATCATCTCTATGAGTGCTTATAGTACTCTAAATTGTTTATATTTCTATCAGATATGTATCAAAAATTAACTAGCTTTGGATAAATCCTACTTTCGAATTTTAAGAATTTTATTTGATTATCATACCAAGACCTATCATCACAAGGCAAGATGAGGGGACAGGATAAGGAGGAAAGAGTACCAAATCATACCAATTCTCAACTAATTATACCACAAAAAGGAAAGAGAAAAAATAAGTACATTTTAATGAACAGATTTACTGGTGCTATTAAGTGCACATAAAACCATTACCCAGATTCTCAGTGCACACCTGAGAACCTACCAGTCTAGATAGATCTACATTCTTCTATGGCCTTGTTTAAGGAAGTCAGTTATCCTTAGAAGCTAACAGTTCAGGTAATTAAAAAAATTTATTATTATTCTAATTTTAAATAGGGAAAAGAAAGTGGACAACTTAAAATTCAAAGACCAAAAAAATTACATACACAAAATTTACTAAAGTAAGGATAAAACAGGGAGGGGGAAAGAGGGTAACATAGGGAATACAGAAAGGGACAAAAACTAAGTCCCATTTGAGAGGTATAAAAACCCATAAAGTAGAAACTTCCTGAAATAAATATATACATATATGTAAGAAATCTAAATGAAATCACCAAATAACGGGAGAGACAACGCCTCAGTTAGACAGCTTGTCACCAAATAAAACCTCCAGTTCTACGGATAGGTTACATCTAATCAAGTTATTGGACAAAGGGGCCCCATGTACTATCCCCCAAAGAACCCAGGCCATTGGTTGCTTTCCATAAAATTGATGGTAAAACCGTACTGCTAAAAACAACACTCCCTCAACTCACCTAACATAAAGACAAGCTGATACTCAGAGGAGACAGAGTGGTAAGAGCTGGAGGAGATGGAAGACACCAAGGAAACAAGGCCTTCTAAACACAGAATGAGTGACTGCTGCACATACAAACATTTACAGAGACTATGGAAGCAGGTACAGAGTCTGCATCAGAGAATGTCCTAGAGCTGAGAGGAGAACTGGATACAAACCCTGATCCCTAACCAAAATATTATCTGTAATTGATAGCCATTTACAAATGAAAAATTAGTTTTCTCCAGGGGAGCCTCACTGGGTAAACAAAGCAAGGATAGACCCCCGTTCCCACCAGCAGGTCAACACAAAATGAACCCAATGGCATCTTGGGAAATTGTTCATAATGTTGTGTCAGGGCCTTCTTAATTTTAGAGATCCTTTATGAATATATAAAATTATGGTTTACAGTTTTGTGTTTTCATGAGATTCCTGTGTGTGAATGTGTGTGTACGTGTTCCTTATGTTTTATCTTGTTTGCTTTGTCCTATTCCAATTTATTTGTTTTTAATTTTATCTTATTTTATTTTATTTTGGATGCCTGTTTGTTTTCTTAGGAGAGACCCAAGGGAAATGGTATGGATGGAGACGGGAAGCCATAATCAGAATATATTGTATAAAAAAAAAAAAACTACTTTCAATAAAAGAAAAAATTAAAAGTAAGTAGACAACTTCCAATACAAAGAGCAAAAATTATTCAAAATTTACAAAAAAATTTAGAAAATAACGATTATGTGTTAAGATTCTATGAAACATTTAATTTACAGCTTTTAAGTAAAACTAAAAGCACAGCAGCAATACAGTAAGACAAACAGAACAAGGCTGGAGAGATGGCTCAGCAGTTAAGATCAATGGCTACTGTGCAGAGGACCAACGCCCACATGCTAACTCAAACATCTGTAACTCTAGTCCTAGGGGATCTGATGCAGTATTCTGGCTTCCAGGTACCATGCATGTGGTGTACAAACATACATGCTAACAAAATACCCATCCATAAAACAAAAAAACAGCAATTAAAATAAAAAAGTTTTCATTTTATTTTACAAAAGTACAAACTGGCACCTCAAATGTAGACAGAAAAGATACACACAAACCTCTGAAAAAGCATACACAGAATACACAAAACTACAATAACTTCAGTTACTACACAAAGGTATACATGAACATTTTGTGATAGGGCTAAGAGGTAGCTCACTGGTAAAATGCTGGCCTAGAATTTGCAATGGGCTTGATTTCAATCTGTGGTATCAGGAGCCTACACACAAAGGTATTTATTTGTGTTATGTTCTTGCCTAGAGCAACAAATCAGCAAAAGATGTTCTGTAAAAACATACTACAAACAAGCATGGCTCACAGTACTGCTTCCCCCGCATCACTTAAAAAAAAAAAAAAAAAAAAAAAAAAAGCCTACCTATCTCTAGAGAGAAAAAGGCATATTCTGAGCTGTTTACATATTCTTTCCTTTTTGGTTTTTAAAAAAATGTGTGTACACATGCATACATGCATACACGCAAAGACACATGTTGGTGGAAGCCAAAAGAAAGCATCCAATCCTCTGGAGCTGCGGCTGTCTTTTGCAGGTGGTTGTGCCCCCCACCCCACCCCCCAACCCACACACAGAGTTTTCTCTGTGTAGTCTTTCTGTGCTGGAACTCTATAGACCAGGGTCATCTCCAACTCAAGAGATCTGCCTGCCTCTGCCTCCCGAGTGCTGGATTAAAGGCATGGACTACCATATCCTGGCGGCAGGTGGTTTTGGCAAAGCCTGTTACAGGTGCTGGGAACCCAACTGTGGCCCTCTGGGAGTACACTTTAACAGGTAAGCCATGGCTCAAGCCTCTCTCCTTTCTGGTTTTAAGACAGAAGATCTTAACTATGTAGCACAGGCTGGTCAGCATTCAGTCTTAAATCACCCCAGACTCCTGAGTGCTGGGATGACATGTGTGATGAGGCAGCACACCAGGTTACACATGTACTTCACTGAGGCATCACATCTTTTGTAAAATGAATATACAACTAGCATACACCATGATTCCAAGACATTTTCTATATGTATTTCTGGTATTTGGGAATCTAAAGATATATCACTTTTATCAAAGACAACCTATTAAAACATGATTAACGCATACTACAAAGAAGACTCCTGACTGCTGACTAGGCCTGAGGAATGATTCAGTGGGTAAAGTATGTGCTGTGCTCAGTCCAAGGCCCTGAATTCGGATAGTCAGCACACTTAGGTGGCAGGTAGCACACACTGCATCCCAAATACTGGTAAACAGAGAAAAAGTGGATCCCTGGAGCTCAACCACTAGCCAATCAATGAACTCCAGGGCTAATAAGCAATTGCAGATGACATTCTGACAGACCCGTGGTGACCTGTGACCTGTGGTGGTCACAGGAAACTACACAGATGAGCATACACACAGGTACACATCACAAACACAGTATTATTTAAAAAGAAAGGAAGAAAATAAACTAGATGGAAAGCAAAAGGTTATGTTGTTTCAACATATAGTAAATATGTAATTATAGACGAAAAAGGCAGGTATAAAATGAAAATTCGTAACATACCAGTAATTAAAACTTAGATCCTGCTTAATTAGACTAAATAATTCAAAAACAGCCATTTTGAAAACTGAATTAAAATACTTATGGCTCAAAAATGAAAAACACCTTAAGAGCAATTATGCATAAGTGTGCTTAGGCATTTAATGACTGTTCAAATCATCTGAAGTAGATGAATACATGTTTTAACAGGTTAAAAAAATTATAAATATTTTAGCTCTATCTAATAACCTGCTTATCTGTTATCTAGTCTAACTTTAATACAATTAAGAATATTTGCTTTTACTAATTTATTAATTAGCTTAATATTCACAATTCAATGGTATAATTCATTTTAACTCCATATATTTTGGAATGTCTATGCATTGTATGTGTACACATGTGCATAAACACAAATATCCTACAAAAGAAGTCTGTTTATTCTGTATACACCCAGTTCAAAAATAAATCTTATGCAACACATAACAAACATAACATATGGCTTCTTCCTGGTGCTTATTTTTTAAAAGTCCCAACTAAACTCATAATGACAAGGCACGTGGTTAATAACTACAGGTACATGGTCAAGATAAGTCTCCTCTCATTCCAGAGCCCCAGGGAAAACTAATCTGATGAAACTAAACACCAAGCGTGGCATCTCCTGGAAAAAGCAGTTGCATTAATAGACCCAATGTCAAACCATAAGCTTCTGATATTATAAGCAAACCCTAAGCTTAAAATGGGAATAAGCAGCTGAGAATGGGGGGTACACACTTTAAATCTCAACGAAGGATAAAGAGGCAAGTGGATCTCTGTGAATTTCCAAGGCTAGCCAGGGCTACTTCACATAAAACCTACCAGTAAACAGGAACTTTATTAACATAAACCAATTCACCATACTTCATACTGTTAGCACATGCTTCAAACTGCTAGTGCCAAATGCAACACATGCTCAGCAATTCAACTTCACAAATGCATCACCTTCCCTCCAGAAAATATAAACACAATGACGGATGTTTACCGAGTAATGTTTTTAAAGTATCACACTCATTTAGTGTTCTTGGTGTTTTCAACGTTTTACAAAAGGTTAAAAAAGTGTTTAGTTATTGGAAGGACACATAAACTCTAAAATAAACTTCAAGTATAAATAAGTCTTCACCAAATATCAAAATAATAACAAATAAACAAAATATTTAAAAATATATTTTGATAAAGGAATACCACTGCTATCACGCATGTTTAAAGTCTGAATACCCTTGAAACTTGTAAGAACAGTTCAAGATTTTTTCAAGGTTATAAATATTTAAAACATTCATGAAAATTTAGCAAGCACTAAAGATAAAAGTCAATTATCAACCAGATATAGCAAAACTGAAGAAAAAAACTTTGTTAAAATTAACTCTTGAAAATATTATTATTACTATTATTATGTGCATACCCATTAAATCCAGTGACAATTTTCAGTATTCTTTCCTTCATTTCATCAAAGGGAATATATTCAACATTAGGATTGGGAGGACCTCTTGGTTCAGGAGCTGAAGTTCTGAAATCATCCATTACTTTCTCCAGTTTGAAAATGAAATAGCCTTTAAATTGGGACCACTGAATCCTATAAAAGAAAAGGTCACAAATATTAACAATTACTTAACACTAAACACATATATAGGCATTATAAAGGTGTTCATAATTTCCATGCTATTATTCTTCTATGGACGAGTACAGTCTCTTATCACTAAAAGTACAGAATATGCCAGGTTTGATGGCATACACCAGTAATACCAGCACTTGGGAGACTGAGGCAGGGGGATCTCTGAGTTTATGGGCAGTTTTGTCTACAATATAAGTTCCAGGCCAATCAATCAGGTGCCATACAGTGAGATCTTGACTCAAACAATATAAACAACCAAAAATAAGCCAAAATAACTTTAATTTCAACCCCATCCCTGACACTTTCAGTCAATTGTCATGAGGTACTCAGGGTCCTGGTCTCAGCCTGTCTGACACAGTAATAAAGTACACAACTGTAAGATGCTCAATGTTTAAGGCACCGGAGCTCAAGCATGAGAACAAGAGTTTGGATTCCCAGAATCAGGTACCAGGTAGGTATGGTAGCCTGCCTATTATAATTCCAGTACTTAGAAGGTGAAGACAGGATCCCTGAAGCCAGCTCACTAGCCTGACAAGTTTCATCAGCAAGCTCTGGGTTCAACAAGAGACACTGACTCTATTCAACAAATAAGGTAGAGAAATCAATTCCAACATCATCCTTAGATATGCACACACACAAGCACACAAACATGCACACATGCATGGGAAAAATTTACATTTTTGATCTCTAATCACTGTTGTGTGATAATTTCCTCCAAGATAAAATGCTCCATCTTTGAAGGAGGCTGTTAAGACTCAGGAAGTTGTTAAGGGATGCTCCCTTGAGACCCAGACAATAAACAACTCAGCTGTTTCACAAGTACTTGAAATCCTGACACTGACCAACTCACTGCAACCTGCTTTTCCCAAGCTCATATAAGCTGTGAGAACTTTTATTTTTAATATACACGGGTGTTTTGTCTGCTTGTGAAGCTCCTGGGTGCCTGGTGCCCAAGGAGGCCACAAGAGTATGTCAGATTTCCTGAATCTGAAATTTTGCAGTGAGTTGTCATATGGGCGTTGGAAATAAAACTCAGGTCCTCTGTAAGAATAACAAGAGTTCTTAACCAGTATGCCATCTCTCTAGCACGGTCTCACTCCAAGGCCACACTCCCTGAAAGACACGCTCTGCCTGTGCTAACTACAAGTAGCACAGTACAGCCCTCATTTCCAGTCCCATGGGTTATCAGCCACCAAGCCTAGGATGAGCTTTGGTGATAAAGCTGCTTGGGAGCATTTCTGCTCTTGTAAGTAACCCTTCATCCATGGGCGTCAGTGTATCTGAATACTTGGTCATTAGGAGTGGTGCTACTTGACAGGGATTAAGAAGTGTGGCCTTGCTGGAGTAGGTGCAGCCTTGTTGGAAGAAGTCACTGGGGATGGACTTTGGAGTTTCAAAAGCTCACACCAGGCCCGGTGTCTGTCTCTTCCTTGCTGCCTGTGGATGATGACATATAACTTTCAGTTCCTTCTCCAGCACTCTGTCTGCTTGCATGCCACCATGCTAATAATGGATAAACTTCTAAACCAGTGTTTCTCAACTTGTGAGTCGAGACCCCTTGGGGACTAAACATCCTTTCACAAGGGTCAGGTCACCTAAGACCATCAGAAAACAGATGTTAACATTATTAACTCATAACAGTAGCAAAATTAGTTATGGAGCAGGAGGAAAAGAATTTTATTGTTGGGGATCAGTTTAACATGAGAAACTGTATTAAAGAATCACAGCATTATTTAGAAAGGCTGAGAACTACTGCCTAAAGTGTAAGAAAGCCCTAAATAAATACTTTTCCTTTATAGGAGTTGCCATGGTCATGGTGTCTCTTCACAGCAGTAGAATACTGACTGAATAACCAGTATGTGTAAACTGAGCCAGTGCTCACCAAGCTGGACTTTGGTGGTGGTATCCTTTACTTTGGTCAGACATTGGCTCCTAATCAAGCATGAGTACATGTTCATTCATGTCCCCCTAGAAATAGTACCAGACCTTTTTATCCTCAGATTAACCATTAATCTAAGAAAAAAATTGAACATGATACCTGAACAGTCTTTAAGTTCTTTAAGTTTTAGGAGACACAAAAGTTAGGGATATCACATATTTTCTTGTGCAGACAGTAATTTCAAGTAAGTTCACTGCTTAAATATAATTATAAAAAAGTGTATTAATTCAGCATGACATACATACATAAAAATGCTAGACATGCAACTGTCTAGCTGCCCTATAAACTAGGAGAGTAGTGTATACCCTTCATCTATACTTCTGTAAGTAAGTGATTCAAGAGATCAAGGCTTGAGTCAGGAGTCATCTTCACTGTGCTGATGGTACAACAATGACATGAAAGCATGACAGATGGAACTGATGACAGCCTAACAGCGATCCAGAAGCACACCAAACTGCACTAACAGTACTATCAGAAACTCAGGTTTGTTTCTTTGTTTTGGGGGATATTTTTGTTTTGTTTTGTTTTCTTAATCTGGGGCTGGAGAGGTGGTGGACACCCTGGGCTTGCTCCCTAGCACTGCATAAACTGGGCATGGTGATGTAAGACTGTAACCCCAGCAGTTGGAAAATGAAGACAGAAGATCAGAAATTCAAGATCAGCAGGGGTTACATAAGATAAGCCACCTCACTCTTCATTTTAACGACCCACAACAAGGTTGAGAGCAGTTAAAAGGTCCTTAAGTGGTGTCACAGACTGTGATCTCAGCTATTCAAGAGGTTGAGGCTAGAAGATCACTGGAATCCAGTTGCAGGTTAGCATATCTCAACATAAAATTTCCTGAAGAAATAGAAGCGGAAGATCCACAATTAGCAAAATTAATTTCAAAAGACTTTAGATATTAAACAGAAAATTCACAACAGAGATTTTAGTGCTAATATACAGAAGTTACAAAAAGATAAGTGTTTTAGAACTATGGCATATGGCCATCAGGACATAATCTGAACTATAGGCTGGCCCTTAAAAGGATGAATATAGGAAAAAAAAAAAAAAATCGAAAAGGTCAAAGACTTAAATAAAGCCAGTACAAGGAGAAAAAAAAAAAAAAGTAAATAAAGGGATTTCTCATCCTGAGCAGCAATGTTGGCATGGTGGGCCACAGAATCCTATGTGATGGCAATCTGCCTTATGTGTTTTAGTTTTTTTTGAAAGCTGGTGCCGCTCACTAACTCACTTGGTGCCAGGTGCCAAATCAGAATCGTAGCACTCTGCCCCCAAGCGGACTAAATGGAACTGCCCGCAGTTTTTGAAGATGAACCACTACAGAGCCGTTCAATTCCCGAACAGCTAATGGAACTACAAAGAAAAATTAAGGAAACTAAAGGAAACTGAAACCCAGAACCTCTAACTGAAATCTCACAGTGAGACATAAAATAACATACAGGTGAAAAGACAAATTCTAAAGTGTAGATGATTCATTTAAAATAAATACTCTAGCACTGTGACCTTTAAAAAAATCTACCTTAGGCTTCCTGTGGTACCCTTGCCCCACCACAAGTCTTCACTATGACACTGTACCCAAACTAAATCCCTTTTCCTTTAAGTTGCTTTTGTGAGGATATTTTATCCCAGTATTGAGGAAGTCACCAAGACAAGCAGCACATGAAAGACGTCTGTAGGCTGAACATAATAAATACTAGGGAACCTAAGCATCCAGAATTTGTTATCAGCAGGGCTCCTATAGCATACCTTGAAGACATCAAAGGATGACTATCAGTTTTCACATTCAAAGAGTTTAAGGGTAAGTGAAAGTAGCCATACTAAGAGTTGATAAGACATACATGTACAATTTAAAGTACACAATCTTGGAACCCTACAAAAAGCACTACAATATTTCATAGATGAAACGGATCAGAGGACCTCAGTATAAAAGTCAGTGTCATAAGAGCAATAGGAAGAAGACACCTTCAAAATCCGAAGAGATGATGATTGTTTAACTATTTGCCCAAACCCATCGTAGTAAGGTGATAACACATCTTTAAACACTAAAAGCAGAATTAACCAATTTCTTGTCCAGTATTCCCTAACTCAATGAAATCAAGTGAACAAGAATGGCATAGAGCCTAAAAAAGTGAAAATCAAAAATAAATCAAAATAACAAAGAATAAACAGTACCCACATCTCCTTTACCATACCTAAAAGGGTTCAGCACAACCATTCACAGTACAATCCTTTGATAATGCAGCCTAACATTACCTCTCTGTTTCAAACATGGGTTTCACTAAGAATAGAGATCAAAGTCTTCAAGAGGTCTGCAATAATGTCATGGTTGTCCCACTCCAGCCCCTCCCTAGTCTGTGAAAATGCTGCACACCTCTACTACAATTTAAGTACAGGAGAACATCACAACAAAGCATTCCCTAAAGTACACACCTCTACATTTCCTTGTGACTATAGAACAGGTGAAAGGGTTCAGATAGCTCCATGAAGCTCACACTCTAAACGAAAAGCATCAGCACGGCAAATCCTCTCACACAACATACACGGCAAATCACACACAACTAAGGAAGTTATCAAGTGTCATAAGCACTAACATAGGAAAGGTTTTCAGAGAGACCTTAGAATGCCTTTGCATTTGGGCACCTAGAAAGGAGGAATATACAATCATTGTGATGAGGGAACAGGAAAATAGAAGGCCAAAACTTAAGCAGGCATGTGCACACACAAACTTCACAGGGCTTTAAATTCTAAATTCATGAAGATTTTCAATATGATGTCTAAAGAGAGCAATTGAAACTGTAATTCAGGAAGACATTTTCTTTAAAGCCCAAGCTTTTTAAAAATCAAAAAACAATGAGAATAGTGTATAGGAAATTGTCCCAGATGGAAAACCCCAAATTGTCTGCTAATCTTATTTCTCCTATTCCAAGTCTCAGTTCCTCAAACTTAACATACCATAGTAGTTTCCTGAGGAATTTTCTTTTTTCCTTAAGTGTGCTAGATTCCCAAGGACAGAGCCATGGATTCTCTTTCTTGCACAAAATCTTTAAGCAACACTTCTAGTCTTTCTACATTAAAAATTCAATGTCTTCAGGAGTGTTCACGGAATTTTGTTTATTGTCTTATTTGTACCTTGACTATTTGCATCTACTGTACTGCTAGTCCCTCAACCTAGAACTGACCTTAATACTTGCATGTAATTAAAATGGTATAAAAGCAAAAAGGAGGAGGGGAGATAGGATGAGGGGGGTTCTAGGGAGGGGAAATGGGGAAAGGGAATAACATCTGAAATATAAATTACCCAATTAAAAAAAAAGAAAAGAAAAAAAATTCAATGTCTTTACTAAAGTTTCTGATGCCCACAGCAACGAATAGCCTTACATTTTATGATTTATTTTTAATCACTGTAGTCCCCCATCTCCTAGTATAACTAGTAAAAACTGCTGATCCCTTCCCAGGAACCTGACCTAATTTACTTACTGAAACACATATTGTAACTCTGTTAAAGCATCAGATACCTTGACCAGATACCCTGAGTATGCATAAGAAAGTCACTACCTTTCAATCCAGCTAAGTGGCTCACAGCTTTATTCCCAGATCTCTACTAGTTCCGGCCAGCATAGTCTACATTGGGGGTGGGGTGGACACTTCTTTTTAGGGAGAAACATTCTTGTTATGAAAGCACTAAGTACACACCACCAACTCAAAGACTTCTACAGACTGAGGTACTGAATGTATCTGGATCCTCCAGGCAGAAACTGCTCTTCCCACTGCCACAAACTTGCGGCTGTAACCCTTACTATAGACTTTAGTTATCAACTGAGCACCCTGCACTACAGTGTCTATACAGGCGTTGGCTCCCCACCTCATTTGTACTCACGACTTTTCTGGAAAGATTTAAACACCAGGACCCCCACCTCGACCCTGCCAGCTGTTTCTATTTAATTCTGGTGGGATGGTGCCTACCAGGTGCCCTCAAAAGTAGATTAAGCCAAATGGATCAATCACTCTGCCTCTGAAAGAAGGAACAGAAGGGAAACTGAAAGAGAAAGCGGTTGAAGCACAATCAGCCTTATGGCAGCAGCCCAATGAACAGCTCTACCAACTACAATGGCTTTGTCACCCACAGGTGCCTTATCCTCCTACATTTGTTGGAAACTCAACATCCTTCCAAAAAAATGTATCTTTCTCCTCTTTCTTATTTCCTATTGAACTTGTGTCAATCAAAATAAATTATGCAAAAATCCATAAACTTATTATGGTACTTTCTAAAACCCAAATACTCTTTCAGGATAACATTTAGAATGCTTCTGTTTCAAACAGAAATGACAGGTGGAGGGTCTCTTCTGACTTTCCCACTACAATTTAAAATTTTATTTCTTATAGTTTAATACTAAAAATGTTGTGGGACTAGCAAATTCTTTATGAACACTCCCAAATGAGCCATTTAAACATCCACCCTAGCAGATTACCTAACTTAAAAGGTTCACCTTAGCATTCAGAGAATCTGAGCTTTAATGTAGCACTCTGTATAATCTTCAATTAGTCACAAATTAAGATTTTTCCCATAAACCCTATTAACCTGAAATGCCACACATATTCTGAACATCCCTAAACAAACAAACAAACAAACAGCCTAATTAAATGTTTTCTTTTATAAGAGTTGCCACGGCCATGGAGGTTCTTCACAGCAATGGACATCTGACTCACTGAGCATCTATCTATCTCCCAGTCCCCTAAGGTACCAACGTACCTGGTCTTCACAATGATAAAGACCCAACTTCAAGGTAGAAAAAACAGACATCCGAAGTTGTTCTCTGACCTATACAACACACAGACAGACAGACACACACACACAGACACAGACAGACACAAACACACACACACACACACACACACACACACACACACACACTCTCGCGCCTCCCTACATACACGTAGGGAACGTCATCCTTTAAAGTAGAAATGCAAAGCAGAATCAGTAGTCATTTGTTGACTTCATTCTGGTCCCAACTGGTCCTAGACTCATCTAAAAAACTATGTGAAACATCTCTCTTAAAGAACTACATTTTCAGTCAGGCCCAGTGGCACACATCCACTGTAACAGTTGCTTGAGAGGCAGGTGTAGGAGAATCAAGAGCTACAAAGCATCTCACATGTACAGGCTATTGAATACCTAAGTAGCCACACAGATTATACTCAACAAATCCAAACCCCTTCTCATAGCTCTTTTAAAGACAGCAAAAGGAACAGCTAAAGCGGTGTCATGTTGTCTGTACTAGCCTAGCATTCTAATGTGTACACTTAACAGGGAAAAAATGTAAAATTGAAATTAGCTTTAAATATTTATATTTAATTAGCATTTAAATATATCTACAACTCAACATACATTTGCAAGAAAGTCATCTTCAACAATGCACCCACACTCCAATTTAATCAGTAAACCTGAGGTTCAGTCACTGCACAAATTTGTGACAAGTATTAACTCAATTATGAGATCTTAAAAGATTCACAATTTGAAGCTCTTCAACTTCAATGCAGTGACTTGTGGAGATGGTGACTTCACAGGTAATTTATGGCTAGTTAAGGACATCTGCATGGGACCTTCATGATTAGGTTAGAGCCTAGAGACATGAGAAGCTGACATTTTCTGAAGTGTGATGAAATACTGACAAGGCAGACAAAAAAGTTTCACCACCACAGGAAATCCTCATCTTAGATTTCACAGTCTAAGACACTGGGAAAACAGACCTGCTCACTAAGCCATGCAGCCTTTATGTTACATCCTCTCAAGCTAAAATAGTTAAGTCTACGTTTTAAAGGACCAATGATACAAAAGCATGATCCCAGCTTGGTGTGGTAGTCACACACCTATAATCACAACATTGGAGAGACAGCAACAAAAGTATAACAAGTTCTAGGCCAGCCTTGCATAAACCTAACAGGTGTAAGGATTGCTGGGACTACAAAATGAGGCCTAGTCCCAAATAAACACGTATCATTCCTGTATTTAGAAGCTAAAGACAGACTATGGGTGCAAATAAGGACAAAGAGTTCAAGATCTTCCTGGGCTACAAGAGATTCATGTCCAATAAAAATTTTAAAAATACTAAGCATCACTATAGTGCATGCCTTTAACCTCAGCAATGTAGGCCACCTGGGACTAGACACCCTGACTCCAAAATAAAACAGTAAACACACACACACACACACACACACACACACACACACACAATGGATGATAATAATCAGCTATCCAAAGGAGACTGGCTTGGCATGAGACATGATTTTAACAAAATATTCATAATACAAAATAGAACACAGTAAAATGAGATTTTAACAGGCAAGGTCACTATATTCTTTGACAATCTAAGGTGTAAGAAATGGATAAACTGATTAAAGAATGGAAAGATTCTGGATATACAGAAATTAAAAGTAAACAAGGCAAACATCTCCAAATATTTGCACAATACACAGTCAAGGTTCAGATATTTTCTATTGTTTTCTAAAGTTAAAATATTGTCTTGGGTCTAGAGAAAAAAACTAGGCATAGTGATGGGTAATAATGTAAACCCAGTATTAGGTGAAGACAGGATTCCCAGGACCTGTGGTCAGCAACCTACCCTAACCTATGAGCACTATTATAATTAGTGAGTCCAGGTCCCAGTGAGAGAACTCACCTCAAAAGCCATGTGTTCAAGTGTGGTGGCACACACCTTTAACACTAGCACTGCGACTACAGAGGCAGGTAGCTCTCTGTGAATTAAGACAGCCTGGTCTACATAGTGAGCTCCAGATCTACCCACCTGCCTACCTTCCTATCTCTCTCTCTACTGATCAGGTAAGGATTAGATATAGATAATGTGGATGGCCATTGAAAACCAACATCTGCATCAACCCCTCCCCTACACCTCTCAGCACATGAGTTTTGTTACTGTAAATTTTTTAAAAAGCTTTTTCTTCTGTTAATCTAGCTGTGTGCCACACTGGAGAACAAGTCAAGCTCTGCCCACTCAGTTACAGAACCATGAGTAAAAAGAAAACTATCAACATATATGAATCGCAGAAGTTTTCTAGAAGAAATACAACCATGAAAAATTTTATATATAAAATATTTAGCCATACACTAACATAACTATGGTTTGGTCATCAACAGAATAAGAGAATACAATGAAAATAAAAAATTCCTATTGCCTAGTGTGATGGCACAGACATCCCATCAAAATAATGTACTGCAACACACTACAGTCCATATGTGTCTCCCAAGAACCCACTGCACTGTGTAGAACAGTAATGCATATACATTAGTATGGTGCGTAATTCTTGGTAAGAACTGGCCTACATACATTTTACTGCTAGAGAATGTCTCTAGCTAAAGCTAGTCTAGCTAAAGTTGACTATGTAACAGCAAACTGCATGGTGCCGCTTCAGACTCAGGCACTAAGAGGACCTACTGACTGACCTGCACTACCTAGGTTTGTAAATGCAATTTCTGATGTTTGCAAATAGTAACAACTCCCAACAACGTTCTCAGAAAATATCGCCATCAAGTGATGTAGAACTGTTTGTAGAGAGCCCTTTAACAGTCTTAAATGGCAAGATGAAGTTACCCTATTTTGAGTGGTGGTAGCACTCAGGAGGCAGAGGCAGGCAGATCTCTATGGGTTTAGAGTCCAGCCTAGTAATCTACAGAAAGAGAACCAAGACAGTCAAGGCTACAGAGAGACCTTGTCTCAGGGAGAAAAAAGAAAACCCTAAAACATTGTCAACATACATTTATTTTTACGTTTTGAAAAAAGATTTATTTATTTTACCAGTATGAGTGCTTTGTCTGCATGTATGTACATGTACCATGTGCATACAATGCAGTGCCCATGGAGGTCAGAAGATGTAAGCTCCCTGGAACTAGTTACACAGATGGTTTTTGAGGTGTGTGGGTGCTAGGAAGCAAACACAAGCCCTCTGCAAGAATAAATTATCTTAACCATCTCTCCTCAACCATCAACAATCTTTTTAAAGTTGCCACACTTGGGCTGTGCCAGTAATTTCAATCATATCCTAGAGTGAGTGGGACAGTAAAACCATAACTACAGAAAATACAAGAAAGTCAAGCAACAAGGAAATTATGAACCTACCAAACGAACAGGAACAAAGACCAGAAAACACCAAAATCAAAGACAACAGCACTGTGAACTGTCTTGGAGTCATCCAGGGTACCTACTCATGGACTCAGTAAATACCTTCAAATGTAGTCCAGGCACAGTAGCACAAACCTCTAATTCTAACATTACAAAGGTGGGAGCAGAAAGATCAATCAGGAGTTCAGGTCCAAGCCGGGCGGTGGTGGCGCACGCCTTTAATCCCAGCACTTGGGAGGCAGAGGCAGGCGGATTTCTGAGTTCGAGGCCAGCCTGGTCCACAGAGTGAGTTCCAGGACAGCCAGGGCTATACAGAGAAACCCTGTCTCGAAAAACCAAAAAAAATAAAAAAAAGAGTTCAAGTCCAACCTTGTTTATATAAAAAGTTCAAAGCTAGTTTGAGCTACAAGATATTGTCTCTAAAAGGAAAAATGTTCAAATTCTACCCACATTCAAGATTGTTCTATCAAGAAATACTATTTGTAAAATCCCTAAAAAGTTAGACCAGTCTCCATGCCCAGAACTAGTAGGAGATACGGAATGCAATAATCTCAGAAATAACTGCAAGTCACTGTGGAAAGATCTCTAAAATACAACCATAATTTAAAAAAAAAAAAAAAAAAAAAAAAAAAAACCTACAAAAACAAATTCCCTTTAGCATGTAAAACTTAAGAGAAAATTTGATAATGGTTAATAAGATGCCAACTTATCTTCTCTTTTCATAGACACAACAATAGAGCGAAACCTACACCAGTATCAGTGAAACCTCTCCTATCTCTCAAATTTAAAATACTTCCACAATGTATGCCTTCTTTATATAATAAAAAAAAGCTAGGTGTATGCATTACAAACTAAAATAACATGTATTAGTCTAATCATTAATGTCGTATCTAATTTATGCCTCTGCAAAAACTGTATTTACACAAGTGTTCAGGCTTTGAAGTTACTAGAAATGTCAAAATAAAGATGTTAAACAACACATGGGTCACCTATTTTACTGCTAAACAGTGCTGAAGCATCACCACACACACCCTTCCGATACCACAGGGCCAAGCATCAGGATATATGCTATATGTACCACGAAGGAAGGAGAGCTGTGCAGGTGTATGAAGTCAGTTTAGGTAAGCAATGACAGCCTCAGATGATGATGATAATGAAGTCTAACGGTGGTTTTAAGTAAGACTGCTGAGGTGGAGAAGGAGATGTTACACAAGTGAACACAGCACAAGCAGTGCATCAAGGAATGAATTTTGATAGGACCTGATATTGTCCATGCCCAAGGACAACTGCATTGCTTATCATCTATCTGTACATATGATTGTAAGCCTAGTGCCATTTTAAACAGAATACATATTTCACAGAAAACAATGTACATATGATTGTAAGCCTAGTGCCATTTTAAACAGAATACATATTTCACAGAAAACAGCCACAAAGACTAAGGCAGGGTATGCACAGGAAATATTTGATGTCTTATACAAAATATATTCATGAAATCTGTCTTTCTTGAGGTTTGGTGGGAGACAGTCAACCACCCAAAGCAGAAGTTCTCATGTGAGTCAGGCATATGCTCACCGGCAACTTTAGTACTAAGGAGGCTAAACCAGAAAGGTCACAAGTCAAAGAGCAGCCTGGGCTACAGAGCAAAGTTTTACCTAAGGGAGAAAAAAAATTGCCAGGCAGACTTGGTGTCATATGCCCTTTAATCTCAGCCACTCGAGAAGCAGAGGCAGGATCTCTGAGTTCAAAGCCAGCCTGATCTACACTGCTACTTCCAGGCCAGCCAAAGCTACACAGTAAGACCCTGAATGCATAAAAACCTCATACTGAAACCCATTATGTATTAATACACGCTAATAAGAAAATCTTAGCCAGGCAGTGGTGGCGCACGCCTTTAATCCCAGCACTTGGGAGGCAGAGGCAGGCGGATTTCTGAGTTCGAGGCCAGCCTGGTCTACAGAGTGAGTTCCAGGACAGCCAGGGCTACACAGAGAAACCCTGTCTCCAAAAAGAAAGAAAGAAAGAAAGAAAGAAAGAAGGAAGGAAGGAAGGAAGGAAGGAAGGAAGGAAGGAAGGAAGGAAGGAAGATAAATCTTAGGGCTGGGGAGATGGCTCAGCGGTTAAGAGCACTGACTTCTTCCAGAGGTCCTGAGTTCAATTCCAGCAACCACATGGTGGCTCACAACCATCTGTAATGGAATGCCCTCTTCTGGTGTGTCTGAAGACAGCTACAGTGTACTCACATACATAAAATAAATAAAACCTTTAAAAAAAGAAAAGAAAATCTTAAGGGGCAGAGCTAGGGAGATGGTTTTGAGGGTAAGAATGCTTGAGGAAACTAAGTTTGAATTTTCAGCATCACATAAAAACCAAGATATGGCTTTTTATGCAAATAACCCCAGAGTTGCAGGGTGGAGACAGGTGGATCCTGAGAGTTCCAACCAAACCAGCTTAGGGGAAAAAGTGAGTTTCCACCTTTCTAGTCCCCACATGTATGTGCACAGGCATGCTCCCAGACCTCATACACACAAACAATAACACAAAAGCAGTGTGTACTTTCGTGTTTATAGATACAAACATTGAAGTTAGCCCTCAAAACTACAGCTCACACAACAGACCAAGTTTCATTGTTATACCCTTAAAATTATAAAGGGAAAATTAACAGAAGTCAGACCTGAGGAAGGAAAGAAACAAAGCCTTTAATCTATAGTTTCTTTCATAAAAAAGAAACAAAAAAAAAAAACTGGAGCCAGTAAGATGGAACACAATCTGATGACCTGAGTTTGAGTTTGATTCTCGGGCCACATGGTAAAAGCACTATAATTAATTCTTGCAAGATGTCCTCTGAATTCCACACTTTTTAAAGTGTGATATAAAAAAAATAAATAAATAAGACTGAAAAATCAGTATGCTCTAGCATAACATGATTACTAATAAGTTTAAAAAAATTGCAGTACTACAGATAAAATATTCCCCACCTTAAAAATCGATAAAAGACCTATGAGCCTCACACTAATAATGTACATCTTCCCAGTGACTAGTAACTACTTTTAAGTTACCTAATTTTAATTCCTTCCTGAAGTATCAAATATATAAACATAAGGAGGGTCAGACAGGACTGCCAACTGGAGCCAACCCACACTTTAAGACAAGTTCCAGGCTACCCTGGACAACCTAGACCACCTCCAGTTCCCATCTCAGCCACCACTGCAAACCGTATGACAGCTATGACTTACTTAGCACCAAGTAGTGATCTAAGTTTCTGCATATTATTTCCATACTGTTTGAGGTACTAGCCTTATTTTAACTGGCTTCTGTACAACAGTTTCCTCCATGATCAAAACATTCCATCCTGCAGGCAAGCTCTTTAAGCAGAGAGGTAAACAAAGCAAGAACTCCCTGAAACTGACTAGATTCACTAGGCCACTCCCTGACTTAATAAACAATAAAGCTGAGTGTGAGTCCCTCTTGGGAAGAGAAGCTGAGCTTCAAGAACTCTGAGAAGAGACCAGCTGACTGGAAGAAGCAGAAATCAGCAGAGCTGCTTGGAAGAGGTTTAGAGCAACTGAAACATAAGGAAAGTACACTCTCCAACCTATTGTGCTGCCTGCAGGCTGTGCAGTGTGCTCCAGGTTTACCAGATTTTGTGAGCTGTCAGTCATCCTGGGGTGGGCCTTGGTGATAATGCAGTTGTCTTTGAGCCATTCTGTTCCTAAGTAATCCCAATAAAACTGGTTCACCAAGTGGGACTTTGATGGTATCTGTAGTTTGGTCTGCTGTGGGCTATCAGGAGTGAGTATACTATTCCCCAGGAAAAGTTTTATCATTCAACACTGATCTAGCAAGGATTTAAGTTTTCCTTAGGAAAAAAAAAAAAAAAAAAAAAAAAGAAACCAAAAAGAATGGCACTGTTGGCTTTGTTCATCTCTCTAAACCCTGTCAGACAGACTAAACGAACCCCAAAGGGTGAAGAAAAGATGACAAATCGTGCACCTCTGGGACCTATCTGTTCAAAAGGAAAAAATGGTACCGAGGTCAAGGCCCTGAACTAAGCATCATGCCCGCCCCACTGCCCCCTCCCTCCCCCCCCAACACACACAAGGTCCAATAGGTATCACCAGAGACACACACAAAAGGTCCAACAGGTATCACCAGAGCCATGGCAGGCCAACTTGAGAGGAGCAATTACAAATGAAATACTCTTGGCCACTCCACCAATGAGTGAAGAGAAGCTCTGAAGGGACCACTTGGGCTCACTGAGCTCCTAAACGCGGCATTAACAAAGCTCACGTCCAGAAACCAACCCCACAGGAGGAGACAACTATGGCTACACATGACCCTGTCTCAAAACACGCAGAGGGGAAAAAGCATTATGAAATAGGTACAGTTTGTTAAAAATTAAATTACTTTCTTGGGGCTGGACAGATGCTTCGTAAGTTGAGGGCATGAATTCATTTCCAAATACCCATAGGCAGCTCAAAAATCCCCTGAAACTCCAGACATTCACTTCTGATCCTGGCAGGCACAGCATTCACACAGTGTACAGACACACATGCAGGGAAAATACCCATACACATTAAAAATAAGCCTTAAGGCCTAGCAGGAGGGTGGCATACATCTTTAATCTCAGTACTGGGAAAACAGAGGCAGAAGGATCTCTGTGTGAGTTTGAGACCAGCCTGGTCTACGAAGTGTTTTCCAGGATAGGCAGGACTACACAGTGAACCCATCTTGAAAAAGCAAAAAATAAATTAAATAAACCTTAAAAATTTTAACATTCTTGTCTCATAGAAATAACATTAGCATTATTTCTACCTTCTCTCCTGTAAAATAGACTCGTGTAGTAATTGTGAGATATACTGATCCAATAATTCAATTTCCAGAACCAGGGAATTTGTTGTAGACAAAGTTCATAAAAAAAGCTCACAGTATTGGACTGGGGATGTTGCTCAGTGGTACAGCACCTGCCTGGCACACAGGATATGAATACCATCTCCAGAACCAGTTAGACAGAGTAATTGCTATCTGGTCCTAAACGTGTGACTCAATGCCTGAGCACTGGGCTAACATATGCAAGACCCAGGTTCCACCCCTAGGACTAGTGAAAAACAAGCAAGCAAAGAAAGGCTACACCTAGTTTGGGAAAAAAATATTGCTCAAACTCCACTAAGTGTAATAAAGAATATAAAAGCACCAATCATTTTAATTCAAACATCTAAATATACAATATCCAAACAATGTAGTGAGTAGAGAGTTCAATTCTTTTTTTTTTTTTTTTTTTTTTTGGTTTTTCGAGACAGGGTTTCTCTGTGTAGTCCTGGCTGTCCTGGAACTCGCTCGGTAGACCAGGCTGGCCTCGAACTCAGAAATCCGCCTGCCTCTGCCTCCCAAGTGCTGGGATTAAAGGCGTGTGCCACCACCGCCCGGCGAGAGTTCAATTCTAAATTAGAGCAGATCAACTACAGGCATTGTACAGATCTGACTGATAAGATACCCCTCTCCTATCCCCCAGAAAGGGTTTATCTGCACTGCCCTGGAACTCGATCTGTAGACCAGGCTGGCCTTGAACTCAAAGAGATCTGCCTGCCTCTGCCTTCCAAGTGCTGGGATTAAAGGCGTAAGTAGTCACCACCACAAAGCTAAAATAATCTTTTGTCAAAAAAAAAAAACTTTCAGGAAATAAAATGCTTTTCTTGTGATGACACAGAAACAACTCAGTCCAGTCAACAGCTCAAGAGGAAGAGAGGCAATACAAGCAATGATATTTTAGGGACTCATTTAGGGACTACTTTTGAAAAATGGTACCCAGTCATTTTTAAGGCTTTTCTATATATAAGTAAAACTAGAGACTTGCATTCATTTTTGGTGTTTGCTTGCATGTATAAATGTGCACCATGTGTGTGCTGTGCCCTTGGAGGCCAGAAGAGGTCATCAGATCCCCGGGAACTGGAGTTCCAGAGACCTGTGAGCCTGTAAGTGGATGCCAATAATCAAACCTGGATCCTCTGGAAGAGCAGCCAGATCTTAATCACTGAGCCATCTCTCCAGCCTGATAAATGATTTTTTTTCACTAGAGGATTCCCTTCTCCCCACAAGACAGGGTCTCACTATGTAGCCTCGGCTGTCATAGAATAGTGCAGACCAGGCTGTACATGAACTGGCAAAACTCTACCTGTCTGTGCCTTTAATCTTCTACTGGGATAAAAGGTGTTCACCACCATGTCTTTGCAGAATGGAATGCAAGGATTCCATATGACATGGAAAGAAATATTAAGTGAATGAATCAAAGTCATACTAGGTTGACAGATATTTTAACAGACCACTGAAAAGGTTCTGCTGTGTAACTAATAAATTATACACTACACCAGATATTTTTTTCTTCCTAAAATGCAGCTAGTTATTAGAAAGCTAAACTACAACCATAAATGAGTCTTGTAAGAAGAAATGAATACCTGTTAATATAATCAGAGATTTGAGCATGTTGGGGCATGCATGCAATCCCAGCACTACAGATAGGAAAAAGCAGAAGGACTGTAAGTTCAAAGCCAGTGTGGGTACCTTAAAGAGACAGTAACTCTCAAAATATTTTTTTCCTGAGAGAGGGTTTCTCTGTGCAGCTCTGGCTGTCCCATTACTCACTCTGTAGACCAAGCTGGCTTGAACTCAAAAGAAATTCGCCTGCCTCTGCCTGGAGTGCTGGGATTGAAAGGTTCAAGATAATTTAAGGGGGCTGAGAATGTAGTTCAGTGTTATGGCTCTTATCTAACACATGAGGCCCTAGGTTCTATCTCCAGTGCCCGCCAGTAATAATGCTAAGATGTTGCCAACAACGAGGGAAGCTGAGGTGGCAGTCACATCTGTAACCCCAGCACATGGTGGCTGAGACACGACTGACTGACTAGAGTATGAGTTCTAAATCACCTAAGCTAGATGGAAATTTCCTCAAAGGATAAAAACAACCTGGCTTGGCTACCTGAGACTTTAATTAAGAAGGCAGGGGGAATTCAGATCACTGAGTTCAAATCCAGCCTGGTCTACAGTTGTTGGGTCCAGGCCAGCCAGGGCTACAGGCCCTGACTGAAAAAGTGATGACAGAGAAGCTATGCAACCACTTACTGAGTGTTTTATTCAAACTAAGCAGTCAGCTCACCAACACTGAACCCAAGATAACCTTTCTTTCCTGCTTCCCCCTGCCCCTAACTCGGAGCAGTGTACAAAATGGGTGGGTTATCTTCCAGAGTAACTGAGCCAAACTGTGAAAGCAACTTTTTCCACACAAGCTACAGCACAATAAACCAGATTCTTCCTTTTGAAAAAAATACAGTATAAGTTCAGAGCGACATTTGGAAAGGCGTCCAGTAAGATGTTGGGCATATGAAGTTAGCTAACCTAGAAAGGCAGGACGGTGACAACCTCACCATCTGGATATCTGGAATGTGTCAGATAATCACCTTAAGTCCTCAAGGCAATAAACACAAGCTAGACTTCAAACAACTACAAGGATGATAAGACAGCAAAAGGCTGGATAAGCAACGTACAAAAAAAAAAAAAAAAAAGTCCTCAACAAATCCCTGAAACAGTATCAAAGCCACACAATGGAACATTCTTTCCTAGGTTCTTTCCAACTAAAACTAGTAGGTTCTTTGTGCCAAAGCACAGAAATCTAGAAAACTCTGATACATTCTTAACAATTCTTTTGCAACAGGCAGAAAGGATTCTCACCTTTTATCTTTAAGGCATCTCCAACTTTTTTTTTTATTACATTCATTTATTGATTTGATTTGTGTTAAGAGTCAGAGGACAACCTTTGGGAATCCGCTCTCTTCCCAGATCCAATGCAAGTCCTCAGGCCTGGTAGCACTTTAACCTGTTGGGCCATCTCACCCATACCCAAGGGTCTCCAATTTTGACAGATCTATTACGTGAGCGTTCTGAAACCCTCTTTCCCCCACATTCCCCAGCAACTCGGAATGACAGGTAGGCCTGTGACTACGAACCCATGTGTTCTACTTACATTGTTTCTCCAGTTTTAGCTACATGACAGAGAAACTGATCCAGTACAGGACAAACTTCTTTTTTCCCTCTCTTCTCAAAATCTAGATAAGAAAAAGAAAAGAAGGGTTATCACTATGTCCTCGCCAAGAAAACTTCAAACTTTTTCTCTGCATTTGGAAACAACTAAGAAAATCAGTCTCTGCGGGGCGCCTGTGGGACACGCCTTTAATCCCAGCACTTGGGAGGCAGAAACAGGCAGATCTCTTGGGTTCCGAGGCCAGCCTGGTCTACAGAGCGAGTTCCAGGACAGCCAAGGCTACACAGAGAAACTGTCTTTCAAAAAACACATTTTTTTAAAAAAAGAAAATCAGCCGCTCACTCAACTACCCACATACATGCACCCCTGAATCCCTACCTCCATATCACCCTTTTCCACCGGCAGTGCAAATTCTCCTAAAGGGGGCACTGCACCTCACAGACTCTCCTTCGGTGTTCCCCAAGAGTGGCGCAGGGGAGCCCCGGCAGCCGACCCGGGCCCCGACCGCCGCAGCGTTGTCACTGAATGAATCCAGCCCCAAGCCACCCAACTAAGCCGCCATCCTCCCGATGCCCCTGCACGTCCAAGGGGGTCCTCGGAACGCCGGCACCCCGCGGTTCCAAGTTTGGGAAGCAGTGTTCTCGAGCCTGTTGCTTGCCAAGTCCCGGCCCCAGCGTGGTGAGTGCGAGCCTCCCGAGGCCCGGAGGCCGCCGCTGCCGCCGTACGACGAGGCCGCGCCGGGGCTCGGCGCTCCCCTCCCCCCCCAAGCCCGCAGCCCACACAAAGCCCGGCGCGGGCGACGGCGGCGAGGCGCGAGCGGCCTCCGCCCGAGCGCGCGGCCGGCAGCGCGGCGACCCCCACCTTTCAGCGCCTCCTGCAGCCTCTCGACGTCCATGGCGCCGCGGAGTCCCTCGCTGCCGGCGCCTCCCTCGGCCGCCGTCCCGGGGGCCGCGGCGCCCGCCCCCGCCCCCCCGACGCCCGCCCCCGCCCTCGCACACACTCCGCCACACGCCGGCGATCGGGGAGGGGGGTCCCGAAGGGAGCCGGGGGGGAAGCGAGAGACGGAGCGAGACGGACGGAGCGAGAACCTCCCCGAGCCGCTACCACCAGCCCTCCAACATGGCGCCCGGCACGTCAGCGCGCGCACGCTCCCCACAGCTGTCGTCCTCGCGCCCGCTGCGCGCGCGCGCGCGCACCCACACCCGCCCAGGAGCGCTCCCGGCCCGCCCAGTGCGCGTGCGCTGCGGAGGCCGCGAGAGACGGAGGCGCGAGTTCGGAGCCCGCGGCGGTCGTTGCGCGCTGCAGACGCCGCCGAGCAGAAAGAGTGTAGCTGATGTGTCCGCATCGCTTCTCTGAGCCTCTGTTTCCCCATCCGTTCACTGAAGGCGCTGGTGCCGACCATAGTTGTGGTCCCTGTGTACTGTTGCTGTCATCACTAGCGCTCAGAGAATACATTTTCACTGTTTTTTTGTTTTGTTTTGTTTTGTTTTGTTTTTTTTAAGTTTTCAAGGATCTTCTATTTCCCAAACTGGAAGATGACCTTAGGCTACTCAGTCTTCTGATTTCACCTCCCAAACGCTGGGATGATAGGGGCGTACCCCCATTCCTGTTTTTATGGGTGCTGGCAAGCGTTTTACCAACTGAGACACATTCCAGCCCAGTATGCCTTTACATTTTAAATCATGTACATCTACTTCGTTATGTATTAGGGAACGGGGTGTGCCTCAGCATGCATGTGGAGGTCAAAGGATAGCTTTGGGGAATTGGTTCTCTCCTTCCGGCTTGTGGATTCCATGAATGAAAACACAGACCCCCTCAGGCTACATGGTAATGCCTTTAGCAGCTTAGTACCTCCCTGACCTCTCTGCATTTTCAAAACAAAATAGACCTGGACTCAACTTTGATGTTTGTGAGAAATGATGGCTACAGATAGTAACCAAGAGCCTGAAAAATCTAGAATCAGCTGACCTCTTCTCCCCTCTCCCTTGGGTGAGGGTTAGTGATCTAGAGTCTCCAAAGTTTCACTAAGTATGTGAGCACTCCAGAGCCCTGCACAGGCTAGGCGAAGCTTTACCACTGCAGTCCATCCTCGGCCCTGATGAACACGGGAGAGGATCTTTACCAAGAGATGTAAGGTTAGGGAGATGCTTCAGCAGGTACAAGCATTTGCTGTCAAGTTGGGACTTGACTTTACTCTCTGGGGTCCCACATGGTGGAAGGAGAGCACTGACTCTCACAAGTTGTCCCGTGGTCCTTACTCTTGCCCACTCCCCACCCCACCCCAATGTAGAAACAAAACTTCTTAAGCAGACATAATGAAAGAATGAAATAGTGGCTATGAAGCACTGGACAGCCCCATTGGCTAGGATTCTGAAGTGTTCGGGCAGCTGCTGTTTTATTATGGGCCTCAGTTCTCACAAGGAGAGAGCAAGAATCTATGAGAGGCTCTTCAGCCATGACAGACGGATGCGAAGTATGTCAAGACGGTTCTAGAATTCCATGACAAATGGAGACAAAGTACATCAAGACAGTTCTTTTGTTTGTTTGTTTGTTTTTTAGAGACAGGGTTTCTTTGTGTAGCCCGGGCTGTCCTGGAACTCACTCTGTAGACCAGGCTAGCCTCGAACTCAGAAATCCGCCTGCCTCTGCCTCCCAAGTGCTGGATTAAAGGTGTGCGCCACCACCGCCCGGCTTAAGACAGTTCTAGAACTCAGAACACCTGGCTTTAAACCAACACGGAGCGTTTTATACTTTTTCGGTGGGCCAGCAAGATAACTCATCCGGTGAAGGTGCTCGGAGCCAGAGTTCGAGCCACTGTATTCACGTGGCTGTCAACTGACCTCCCCTTTAACACGCATACTCGGGCACACACAAAATAATTTTTAAAAAATAAAGAAAAAAGAAAAGTTATTGCTTGTTCTACCTTCTCTTCCTGGTGCCCACATACCATGTCGTCAACAAAGAAGGGATGAAGCCTGTAGCCAGTGGTAACAGATGCTAAGAATCTGGACACCGGCATTACAAAGTTGACTTTAAAAACATGTTTCTGCCGCTAACCCTGGACTTTAGATGCAAGCAAAATCCTCCCACGCTCAAAATACCTCTGTCAAATTTTGCTGCCAACCAATTGTCTATGTCTTTAGGCCACTACTAATAAGGGTGTGTGTTCAGAAATCACAGGAAGATTTCAGGGGAGGACAACATCATGAAATCATTGGTGATGACTGCCATGTGCCCAGGTCCCTCCAACTCTGAACCACTAACTCCACAACAAAGTTTACCGTCTTCTCTCGTCTCTCCTGGCCACCACAGAGCCCGGTTTCTCACATCAGAGCAATCTGTTGTACAATACAGCTGCACTAGCCAAGTGCAGATATTTAAGACTGAGGAAAAAGAACTCAGTAAAATTTAAAATTCAGTTTCTGAATTCTTCAATAAAAACCAGTTCCTCCAGCCCCGCCCCGTTTCAAGTGGCTATTAGCTCTTGTATTCCATTGTTACAGGGTTACAGGGAGTTCTATCGGAACCTTCCAGTGGAGACCAAGCCAATTCCACTCCTGTCACGCTGCTTTGTCCCTTGCGTCACTCTCAGCTTGGTCAAATTAAGTCTTGTTTTGTTTGGTTTATGGCTAGTGAGAATCCGTCTGTCTCTTTAATATGTGCTGGGGATCAATCCCAAGGCCACTCACATGCTAGGTAAGTGTTGTGCTACTGAGCCACACTCCCCTACTTAGATGTCTCCCCCCAATTCCTTTCTCTTTCTCTTCTCCTCCTTCCCTCCTTCCTCCTCTCTCTCCCCTCTCCTTCTCCTGCCCTTATCTTCTCTCTGCCCTTCCTCTACTACCTTTTTCTCTCCCCTTCTTTTTCTCTCTCTCCTCTCTTCTTCTCCCCTCTTCTCTTAGTCTCTTTCCCTCCATCCCATGGCCTACTTTTCTCTCCCACTTCTCCCTCTCTTTCACCTCTCCCTTTCCCTCTTCTGATCTCCCTCTCCCTCTCCTCTCTCCTCTCCTCTCTTTTCTCACCTCTCTCACCTGTCCTGTTCTCTCCTCCCCAACACCTAATTTTTATAGACAAAACTGCACTCTGTAGGCCAGGCTGGCCTAGAACGGGCCACATAGCCCATTCTGACCTCTAACCCAGCACCCTCCTGCCTCGTCTCTTGAGTGTTGAGATTACAGACCAGCCATCTCTCCAGCCTTCTCATTTAAAGGTCCCTGCCCTTAGGGTTTTCTGTTTGAAAGCTCTTCCCCAGCAGACCTCTGTGGGACCTTCCTCACACATTTCTGGTGTCAGACTAAACACTGCTTCCTCTGAGACACTTCCTATTCCCTTAGGCAGGTGTTGATGTGCACTGTCTCTTCTGTCTTGTACCTTATCTGTTATTTGCAGGTCAGGCTTGCAAAGAGAGTAGAGGCAAAAGAGGAGCCGGAGGACTGGCTTTTTGGGTTGTTTCCTACTTCCTCCTAGAATTCTTAACTGGGTAGCTTCCTGCTAAACCTTGTTTTTAATCCCAAAGATGGAAAGAGAAAGACCACCTAACCCAAATCATCATGGCCAAATTAGTTAAAGCAAGCAATTAATTAAAGCAAGCTTTTTTTCTTCCTGTAATTGGGCTGCCTTCCCCTAAGGCAGGGTTTGAGAGGTCAGCATTGGATGTGAAGACAAAGTTTAAAAGCTTTAAAAACTCAAGGGTAGGGGTTCCAAATGGAGGATTTGGCAGGCAAAATACTGAGTGTTACAGGAGCAGAATGTAAGAATACACACTCGTCCTGAAACAGGCACAATTGCAAGGTGGGCACAACAATAGGTAGTCAGGACAAGGTAGCCATAGTAACCCTCTGAAGCAAAGGAGGGTTGCAAGATGCTTATTAGCTTTTTGAAACAAAGCCATGATTGCCATTCCTGGAACAGGCGGTGCAGAACCATTCGTAGTTAGGGCTACAGGGGGCATAGCCCAATTCTTGAGAAACAGAAGTTTAATCATAAACAGGAATAAACCTAGTTTGCTTTTACTAGAAGCTGGCTTTTAAGGCTAAGATGGAAGCAGGCTGTTTCTTCATTTGTTAATTCCCTGGGAGGAAAACAGGACCAAGATGTGGCTACCAGCCTCAGAACTCATAATGATTCTTGGGATTCCTGTCCATGTATGATCTCTCCCTACACTGCATCAGTGCACAGTGGTGGAGGAGATGGCTAAATCATAGAAGACTCTGGGGTTTACACCTTGGGGGCTTGATGGCAGAAGTCAGCTGCCATTCATGAGAACACTGGCTAGCCCAGGGGAAGAAGCCTGAAGGACAAAGGCAGGGGAGAGCTTAGGTTGAGAACTCTCTCAGTGACTGCAAGGACAGTTGATGCTGGGACTGCAGTTAAGGTGAGATCATCTGAACGACTCCCCAGTTACTGATAAAAGGAGCCATGGAAGATGACAATGATTATAATGCTTCCACTCCTGAAATATCAGGAATTCTTATATGAAATAGAAAACCAATGCAAACAAACATTAAATGCTGACAAAAATTAAGTTTTAGATTTTTTTTTTTTTTTTTTGGACAGGATCTCATTGTGTGTACCTGCCAGAACTAACCAATCTGAAACACACTGCATAGATCATGCTGGCATCAAATTCACAGAGATCCACCTCGCTCTGCATCCTGAGCGCTGGGATTAAAGGCTGACTTCACACTGCCAATTCCACACTCCCAGGGAGAAGTCTGGCAGGGATCAGCAGGGCAAGCACCGTGGAGTTTGGGACTAAGGGCAGCAATGTACAACAGCTGGCGTGTACCAGTACCTTGGCTTTCTCCTCACTGTGACCAAATATCTGACAGAAAACAAAACAAACTTCAGGAAGAGAGATTTAACTCGTGGTTTTGGAGCCCTTAGTCCATCCTAGTGGGGAAAGCAGGTGGAGCTACCTAGTGTTTGGTGCGGTAGCTTGTGTTAGACATTGTTCGTATCACAGCAGACGGAACAGGGCATGAAACAGGAGCCAAGACTAAGTCTCAAAGGCCAGTCCTTGCAACTACTTCCTCCAATCCACCCAACCCATTCCCGCCCCCACTTTCTAAGGTTTCACAGTGTCCCTAAGCACTGCTACTTGCTGGGGACCAAGCATTACAAACTGAGCCAGTGGGGGACATTTCAGATTTAAACCAAAACAGAGAAGGACCTTAAACCATTTCAAACAGCAACCGGCAGACTGTAGCCCCCACCGCTGCACGTAGTGCGCATGCGCACTGAGTGAACGCCTGGAGCACAGAGGAATGGGTGCAGGAGATGGAGACAGGAAGAAAGGGTATAGAGAAAGACAGTCAGGGTGACTTCAGAGACCATGTGGGCGGATCTTTTTATAAGTCCATGGGGAATTACTGGAGTCTGGCTGTCCTCTGAGCCGAGTCTGTGGAAAAAGACAAGAGATTTAGGAAAAGTATAGGGGAAAAAAAAAAAAATCCAGTTTCCACAGGTTAGAGACCAGCAAACAGGCCTGGGTTAACGTATCACTGTATTACTACTTAGCAAAAGAAACAACCAACAGAAAAAACATACAGAGTGGAAGAGCATATTTATAAAGCTCTCCTCTGATAAAGGAGATTAATGTTCAGAATACATACGAAACTGACAAAATTCCGTAACAGCAAATCCATTTAAGAATGAGCATTGTATGGTGATGGAGAGATGGTTCAGCTGCCAGCCCCCACATGACAGATCACAACTGCCTGTAACTCCAGCTTTCAATGCCTTCTTGCATCTTTGAGCACCTGCAGGCATGTGATACACATACTAGCAATCATGCCCTAAAAAAAAAACATTTTGGACTAGAAAGATGGCTCAGTGGTTAAGGGCACTGACTGAGCTTCCTAGAGGTCCTGAGTTCAATTCCCAGCAACCACCTGGTGGCTCACAACCATCTGTAGTGGAATCCGATGCCTCTTCTGGTGTGTCTGTAGTACATACAAAAATAAATAAATCTTAAAAAAAAAAATAAACATTTTAAAATGAGAAAATAAAATGTACCTAAATGTACATTGCTTTCGAGCAGATAGAGGAGAGACAGATAGGATAGATAAATATGTCTTCATTCAGCCTGACCGCCATTGTGGAGGTGGGCTTCGAGAAATCTGGGAAAATAAACTGTTGAGAGGGTGGAGTGGTCTATGAGATTGGACACACACAAGACACGCTCTACCTGCCAGCTATCCATTGCTTGTAACCCCTACCCTCTCGTTTCTCTTTGCCTTTTTATCTTTCTCTCTAAACCTCCCTCCACTGCTTGGGAGTACACATCTCCATTTTAGTTAGCTCACTAAGGACAACTGAACAGTATGGTTCGGTTACAGGCAAAGTATCTGGTTGGCTGACTCAGGCCATGTGTCCTTACCACTATACCTAAGAACCAAGGTCGTGTATAAATCTGGCTGTTGCCGGCTGCTAAGGCAGAGAGTTCAGGTAATGTTAGTTCTCAGAGAAGGGATGTGGGGATGTAAAATTTGGTCCGGCTTTGTGCACATCTGTAAGTATGTTTCTGCGTGGGAGAAGCACCTGAATCAGAAGCCAGATGAGAATAGCTGGCCTCCCTTAATGTGGACTGGGCCTCCTCTAATGAGGCAAAGGCCTCAATAAAACAAAAGCCTTTCTCTTCCCCAAAGTGATCTTAAATGTCTTCTGTCTGATTGGCTCCGCCCAGGACTTGGTTTGTCAGGTCACCCTGTAGATCATAGGGCTGGCAGCCCACACGATATGAGCCAATGTTTCAACAATGCATATAGTAATTCTCAACCTTTCTCCTCCTTCTCCTTCCCACCCTCTTGCCTTCCCCAGTATTGTCTGTGTGCCTGTACATATCACACTACGAGGCACAGAGCGTGGATGTCCATTCTAGTGCTGGGGAGGTGGACAGAAAGATCTCTAGGGCTCACGGACTCACTGAGCTCCAGGTTCAGTAAGAAATCTTATATCCAAAAAACAAAAACAAACAAACAAACAAAAACGGTGACTCTCTCTGTCCCATATACACTATTTCTGTTTCTTGGAAAACCTCAGACACATACATATAAACATAAAGATATATACACACTATCAGTAATTGAGCGTGATAACATTGAATGTTCTTCTGGTTTACATAAAGGTCTAAAATCTGACATCTGGGTTTAATCCCCTGCTTCCCACTTCCTGATTGTGTGAACCCAGGTAAATCATTAATGTCTAAAATGCTTGTTTCTTCAGCTGTGACCCGAAGCCACCAGAGGTGACTTAACCAGTTAAGCCAGTGGCTTGCCTCACCGACTACAACCTGATGTTCTCGTTTAGGCCGACTGACAAAAATATCTGTACGTTTGCTACTTCTGTCTCTTGAATAATTTCAAGCTCAGAGAGTCACAACACTGATACAAGAGTCACAACACTTTCTCTGAGCTGCCTGAGACTAAGGTGCAGAGCAGGTAGCCACAAGCTCCTGCAAACCTTAGTGTCAATTCCTACCACAAGGACAGCCATCATTCCCCTTCATTCCATGAAGAAATGAGCACTGATATGCTACCTCCATCTGACTTCATAAGAGTAGACTCAGTAAAGTATGTTTACAGGGTCCCTGGCAGGAACACCATGAAGAAATACTGTGTTCGCTTTCCACCCCATTGCATCCGTCAAGTGCATCCCATCATTAAAGACAGTCATTTTAATCACGGCATCATGGGTGTGTCACGTTTCTCCTATGTGCACGCCTTCCCTACCCCCTGTAACTGTATTTGTTTTCTGTAAACTGCAGTGATGATTTACTACTAACTCAGTGGCTTGAACGAATGGAAATGTATCCTCCTGCAGCTCTGGAGAAGGGGGTCTGAAGCCAGAAGGGGGCTGGCCTCCAACTCCTGTATCAGAAGGTGACTTTGAACTTGTAATCATTCTGACTCCACCTAAGAGGGTTGAAATGGCAGTGTGGGAGCACACACCATCCCTGGATCCTGCAGTGCTGGGGATTGAACTTCATGAAAGCAAGCAGTTGGCCCACTGAGCTCTCCCCTTATCCCTCTTTTGATTGGTTTGGACAGTCTTATGTAGCCTAAGCTGGCCTCAGGCTTTAAATAACCTTAAATCCTTGATTTAAGATAACCTTAATGTAAACTTAAGATAACCTTAAATCCTTGATCCTCCTATCTCTACTCCCTCACAGGCATTCCTGACCTTGTTTGGCAACCTGTACCCTTACTCTTTAAAAAAAAAAAAAAAAAAAAAAAAAAAAGATTAAATTAGTGTGTGTGTGTGTGTATGTGTGTGTGTGTGTGTGTAAGAGTGGCCTACAAGCCGGGCGGTGGTGGCGCACGCCTTTAATCCTAGCACTTGGGAGGCAGAGGCAGGCGGATTTCTGAGTTCGAGGCCAGCCTGGTCTACAGAGTGAGTTCCAGGACAGCCCGAGCTACACAGCTACACAGAGAAACCCTGTCTCGAAAAACCAAAAAAAAAAAAAAAAAAAAAAAGAGTGGCCTACAAATGCCACTAAACACCTTGGGGATCCGAGCACTATTGGCACGCGTCAGTACCCTCTTTCCACAACATGAGCCCTTGGGGGATCAATCTCAGGTTGTAAGGTTCCGCAGCTAGCGCCTTTTCCCACGAGTAACCTCAGCAGCCCCGCCCTTAGCTTTAAAAAAAACTCTAATTGGGGGCTGGGATAGGCTTAGTTACTAAAACTAAACCGTTGTGGTCTAGGAGGTGGGAAGAGGGCTCGTGGGTGTGAAAGAAAAGTAAAGAAGGAGTCGATAGGTCTGTGGGGCCTGCGGGGGGGCGGTTATGGGGGCTGTGGGGCCTGCGGGGGCTATGGGGGCTGTGGGGCCTCCATAAAGAATTTAATTCTCGACTTGGGGGGGTGTGCTTCTGCTCACCTCAATGCAGAGGTTACAGCACAGGCAACCAAGCTTGGCTTTTGGCATGAGTGTTGATATTAAATGCTTGGAAGGGAAGATGCCAGGCCAGAGGGTTCCACGAATGGAGTTTATTTAGGGCAGAAAGGAGAGAGAGAGAGGTGGCCGGCCATGACCACGTGGAGAGGGGGAAGGGAAAAGGGAAAGGGAAGGGGAGAGAGTCGGGTACAATCTGCAGGCGCAAGGGGCAAGGGGCAAGAGAGAGAGGAGGGTCCAGACAGCTCCTTTTATAATAGTGGGCAGGGCTACCTGGCTGTTGCCAGGTAGCTGTGGAGGTGGAGTTTAGACAGAATGCTAACAATGAGTGCTGAGCAGTTTGAGCTTAGGTCCTTGTACTTGCAGATCTGTACAATCCCCTACAGTGGAATGGGGTTTTGTTCTGATTGTACATTTGTTTGGTGTTTTTTAGACAAGATCTTACCATGTAGCCTGGTTGGCCTAGAACTCAGTCTGTAGACCAGGCTGGCCTTAAACTCTCAGAGATGTGTTTGCCTTTACCTCCTGAGTGCTGGTATTAAACAGCATGTGCCACCATGTCTGGTGACAGTGGAATGTTTTACACACCCAAATGACAAGACACTGATTTATGTTTGTCAAAATCCTCAGTGTTCTTGTCAAATCTTCTTTTCTTGAACTCCCAAGAGAACACTCATCTTTTAGAGATGCCCAAGTCCTGACACTCCCTCAAACATTCTAAAATCTGCCGTTGATAAGACACTACTAGACTGATCATTCTCAATTTGTAGAGAGAACTGCAATTGTCTGGGGAAGTTTGAGGAAAGGGGACATTCTGGCTCCTAAATCCCAAGATTCTCAGTCAAAGGGTCTTGGGTAGGAGCCAGCATTGTCCTTTTCAGGGAGAGTCTGAATTCACTGGTTCTCAAGTTACCAGAAGGGCTTATTTCAAACACAGATTGTGGGCGTGGCTTGTAGTTGAGAAACAAAGTACTTCAGCTTGCCTGAAGCTGTCGTCTTGATCTCCCCCAAACCCCTACCAGGACCACCCAAAACCTGGCTGTGGAGGTCACTTACAGGTTTCAGATTCAGTTAAGTCTGTGAGGCCAAAGATATTTGTTGCTATCAAGTTATCAGTGATGCTGCTGCTACTGCTGCCGGTCCAAACTACACACTGTGAGAACCATGGTCATGGTCATGGGGGTTGGGGTGGGGGATACTAATAAATGTGGCTCCTGAGACTGCACTTGGAGAAACATAAGCTCTTAAAGTGGTTTCCCAGAAGTGGTGGTGCACACCTTTAATCCCAACATTCAGGCAGTAGATGCAGAAGAATCTCTGGGAGTTCAAGGTCAGCTGGTCTGCATAGTGAAGTCCAGGCCAGGCGGGGATACACAGTGAGATGCTATCTGTCTAAAATAATAATTAAAAAAAAATCAAAAGTGTTACCCATGGCAGATGATGAGTCAAAGATCTGAGTGTTTTCCCTGGGGACCAAGTCTGCAGAACTGTGGCTTATGGGTAAGAAACGGAAGTAGGGAGACAATAAAGCATTTACTATCAAGGAAGTTCCCACTGTTGGGACTTTGAACTCCTTCTACTGGAGGATGCTGGGGTGAAATTGTGGAGCAGGCAATTCCATTACCCACCTGATGGGAGCTAGCCATGTTATAGACACACTAAATCGGCCAGTTTATTTAGAAGACTACTCCCAGAAGTGTTCATTTTCCAGCACCTTCAGTATGCCATTAATCAAGCAGAGCAGGCATGGTGGCAGAGGATGGCTTCGAGACAGCCAGGGCTGGGGACGTGCAAGAGGAGCTGCTTTACATGGAAACCATGTGTGCAGAGAGGAAGGGAGAAAGTCAAACGGTAGCTGTCCACACAGAAGCTGTCTGAAGAGACGGAGGGCATCTTTAGACAGCTCCAATCCTAATGCACAAAAAACCAACTACTTTAATTCCTTATTTTTTTTAACCTTTATTTTTGTTTCAAGTGTATGGGGATTCTGCCTGTATGTATGTCAGTGTAAATCCAAGGCATTGGCTCTCCTAGGCCAGTCTAGAGTTACAGATGGTTTGTGAGCTCCCCTGTGGGTGCTGGCAATCGAGCCCGGGTCCTCTGAAAGAACAGCCAGCATTCTTTTTTTTTTTTTTTTTTTCAATTTTTTTTTTTTTTATTGGCTATCTTATTTACATTTCAGAACAGCCAGCATTCTTAACCACTGAGCCATCTCTCTGGCCCTCGTAAATTTTGACTTTTAAGTGTTTCCCCATTGGAACACAGCTTAGTTTTGTTAACAGTTGCCTCTATTACCACATATGTGTCAGCAACAGCAAACCATAAGAAGGCCTGATCTAATCACAGACCAGGTTTCAAACACTCAGTGTGCCCAAACTGGTAGGATTTCTTAAGTTTTCTCTCAGCTCTGTAGTTTTTAAATAATTCCTAGTAATAACTTAATGAGAAATTCAGTTCCTGAGCCAGTGAGATGGCCCAGCATGTAAGGTCACTTGTTGCCAAGCCTGATGGCTTGAATTTGATCCCTGAGACCCACGTGGTGGAAAGAGAAAACTCATTCCTACAAATGGACCCCTGATCACCACACGTGTTCTGCAACACAGGCATGTTACAGGATATTTGAACCTGTTTCTAGTTAGGGTGTGGCTCAGCCCTTAACACACACCTTTAATATCTCTGACTGAAATACAGACACACCTTTAGTACACACCTTTAATCTCAAACAATTAAGGTAAAGTTAGTTTGTAGAAGGAAGCACCTGTGTTTGAAAGTGATGTCTAATTAAGTGGCAGACAAAGTGATGAATCACAGAAAACTTTGACAGATTAGGATGTTCCCAATTTCACTAGAAGAGACGAGAGGAAAGCTGCCTAAGACAGCAGTGGAGGGAGAGAGAGAAAGAGAGGTTTTTTTTTTTTTTTGTTTTTTTTTTTTTACTGGGACAGTTGTACAGAGACAGGTTACAGAGAGAGAATAGCTAGATATAGGTGGTGAAGACAGAACGAGGCAGAGAATGAGAAGGAGTGAGAGGATCTGAACAGATTGCCAGAGTTAGTATTGAGAAGCCAAATCTTTTAAATTCAGACTCCGTTTTAGAGAACCTGACCTAAGTTTGAACTCAGATAAACTAACAGGCCTAACATTAGTTTCCAAGTTACCCCCCAACAAAACCCAAGCCTAGCTCCCGTCTCCAGGTTACACCCCCAACAAGACCAGCATCTCCAGGTTATTACCCCAACAGATTTGCATGCCCAGGTTACAAGCCTAACGACCACCAATGCAGAGGGAGGCAGAAATCAAGTTTATGACTCCCAACACCAGTCAGTTCTGTTAAATGCCACGGTAACTCTCCAATTAGATGCTTACACACACACACACACACGCACACACACACACACACACACCCTGCTTGTAGCTTTCTATAAAGCCTTGCCCCATATATATTCGGGGCTCCCCATCACTAAAACCGTCCTGCATAATGGCAGTGCACTGGGGGCCTGAGCTAGCTTGAATAGAATAAAGACCCTGCTGTGAGTTGCATCAGATCAGCTCCTGTCTGTTTTGGGGGGGATCACTAACCCTTCCCTGGCACTGCAGGGAAGGTCAAGCAGTGGAATTCAGGAGAGGCCAAGAGATAAAAGCCAGATTGAATCAGTCAGCTTGGAGAGAAGTTTGAGTCAAAACAGCTGGGTTGACCAGCCAGTCAGAGATCCAAAGAACAAGAAAGGGTGAGCTTATTCTGCAGAGTATCAGAGGCTGAAAACATTCTAGGCCTAGATAAGATTGTACTGAGGCTGCTAGAAGCTAGGCCTAGGTTAGCAGATAGAGGCAATAAGCCTCTGAGACAACAATTGGAGCAGGAGAATAAAAGTTACATGCATCTGTGTATGTGTTACACACAGACAAAAATTAATATTTCGAAAAAAATCGAAATTTTGCTGGGCAGTGGTGGTACATACCTTTAATCCCAGCACTTGGGAGGCAGAAACAATGGATTTCTGAGTTCAAGGCCAACCTGGTTTATGCAGTGAATTCCAGGACAGACAGGCATTCATCCTGTCTCAAAAAAGGAAGAAAGAAAGAAAGAAAGAAAGAAAGAAAGAAAGAAAGAAAGAAAGAAAGACAAACCAAAAGAGAATCCAATTTTCTAACACACACAACCACACACACACATATATATACACACACACATATATATGTATGTGTATAAATATATACCTGATTCATCATTTAACCCAACATGGCCATCCCAGAGAAGGGGAATATTATTAATGTTTTGATAAGTCCTACATGTTCAGTAAAAATAGGTGTTCTCACAAGGCCCTTTACGGTCACATTTTACATGTCATAAATGACACACACTAAAGGCATATAGAGGATACATTTACACTCATGACTGCCTACAGTTATGGGGACTGCTAAATGAGTTTTGTCCAACAGATCGAGTTTATGACAAGATCCCTCCAATTATCCCTGTGGTTATGATTATGGATTTTTTTTTCTTTCTGGAGAGGGCTTTAGATGGCCAATGGTTGTTTACCATTCAAGGGAAATGAATATTGTAATTATTTTAAGGCAAACACTAGGGGAACAATTCTATTGATGCTCTGGCAGCCTAGCTTGGCAATGTCATTTCTGGATGTGGAGACAATGTGTTTCTGAAGATGGAAAGATGCTATTGTAATGACATGAACATTTTATGGCTGGGATCCTAGAAGGGTGGCCAGTGGTTTTCAAAAAATGTTCAAGACAAAAGCACCATGAAAGAAATACATTTCCCTTGGCATTATGTGAGCCTTTGAATACACACAGATTTCGGGGGAGGGGTGGTGTGTGTTTATTGTGTGTGTGTGCTGGCTCTTGCTCCCTGCCCTACACATACAAGCACATGCACTAAATGACCTCTACTAAATGACCTTTGTTTGCTGTCCTTTACAATTTAAATAGTTAATGATGAAAGAAACTACCAAAAATAAGGTGGTTTCCAGACAAATGCCCTCCACAAGGCCATAAAGAATGGACTATGGAAAGAGTGAGCATTTAAACCAAAAAGAACTTCTGCAGTCTCTGTCTCTGTCTTAGTCTTGTCCTCCTTTGGGTAAATAAATCCCTAAGATTCACACAACTCGATAAACATTCAGTGAATAAGACGTCATACTGCTGCAGCAACCTCTCCGGGAAAAGTAGTTGTTTTTCAGGATAACCAAAATTAGTATTCTGAAGCTTTGCTGATAGGGCTGGGTCCCGGTCGGCATGCAGCCAAATTATTTAATTTCCTGTTAACTGTGATGCTCATATATGTTCATCACCAAAGCCCAGAACAGAGAACAGGATAGCAAGGCTTGTGCCTTTAAGGAATCCTGTCTCTATTAGAGAAGGCAGTCAATAAATTATGACATAAGTATTGTTATTATTTCTTTTTCTACTGTTTCTTCATTTTCTTTCTCCTTTCTTTCCTTTTTTTCTTTCTTTCTTTCCTTCCTTTCTTTCTTCTTTTCTTTTTGAGACCAGTCTATGTGTAGATCAAGGTGTCCTGGAATTCAAAGACATTCACCTGCTTCTGCCTCCTGAGATTAAAGACATGCTCTGTTATGTCTAGTTTTAATGTCACTATTTCACTATTATTTCAGTAGACAGACATCACAATGTGCATGATGACATATACAAACGAGTATACAAGAAGGCCTTGTCACCCTTGGCAGATTATGGGAGGCTTCCAAAAAGAAGTGACACTTCTATTGAGGCCCGAAGAGTAGTGGACATTTATCAGAGGAAAGAAAGAAAAACGGAGGCAGAAGGGATGCTAGAAAGACTCAAAACACCTGTAATAGATGAATGGGAGTTAGAATTAGTGAAGATAAGGGAAAAGAAAGTCAAGAGGAGGTGTGGGCAAGGGATGGGCAGTATGTGTGTGTGTGTGGTGGTGGTGGTAGTGGATCATGCAGAGAACTCCTAGGATATCTGAAAAGCAGCTTGGGCATCATTCTAAGAGGAAAAAGTAGTGGAGGAGCTTTACACAGAGTGAGGTGGTGCTGGGAAGCAGTCAGAGGCAAACAGGCAGGAGGGTGAAGACCTGGGTGAGAGGACCAGGATGCCTTCAGAGAGTAATGTTTTGAGTGGAGGCAGCAGCTTAGACATCAGAGTAAGCTAACTCAGTTATTCAGAATCTAGCTACAACTCTGTGTGTCTCTGTTTCTGACACACATGGGCGCGCGCGCGCGCACACACACACACACACACACACACAGAGTTCCTGACAGGGTCTCACTACCGAAGCCTGGCTAGTTAAAATCACATGATCATCCTACCTCAGACTCCTGAGTTCTGGGCTTGCAGGCATGCACTGTGGTGCTGGCTTAGAACGTATCTTTTAAACATTATTATTTATTTACTTTCTATCATAGCAGCTTGCTTTCTTTCCTTTTTTTTTTCTTTCCTTCTTCCTTTTCCTCTTCCCTTCTTTATTTGGGGGCAGGAGGTGTTTGGAATTGAACCCAGGGCCTTGTGCATGCTAGGCAAGTAAGTTACACCTCCACCTCCAAGTTGCACCATATTTAATATAGTTTCCAAATCTTCAGAATGATACCTTGGAGAGACATGTCAGACTCATTCTAATTGTAAAAAGCTTTCGGGTATCAGTTCTCAACTTGTGGGTCACGATCCCTTTTACATTACAATTCATAGCAATAGCAAAATCACAGTTATGAAGTAGCAACAGAATAATTTTATGGTTGGTGTCATCACAACATGAGGAACTGTATTAAAGGGTTGCAGCATTAGGAAGGTTGAGAACCACTACAAGGGAAACACATGCTTAAAAATAACGTTCAATTATTCAGTATACGTTAAGAGCAACGTGTGTATGGCGGTGGTCCTACAGGTCTGTAGGAGGAGCTAAGGTGGGAGGAGTAAGGAGAGGAAGGGGAAAAGGAAGAGGAGGAGCTAGAGAGAGCAGAGATGTAGGAGGATAAAGAGCCACGCAGGTATGGAGAGCAGTCCTGGGTAACAACTTATATCTAGGTTAGCTAATTGGGATACACCTCTAATTTTATGGGCATATTGTTATTGTACATTACCAAACATATTAAAGCCTTTAATTCTTCTTTTTTTTTTTTTTTTTTGTTTTTGAGACAGGGTTTCTCTGTGTAGCCCGGGCCATCCTGGAACTCACTCTGTAGACCAGGCCTCGAACTCAGAAATCCGCCTGCCTCTTGCCTCCCAAGTGCTGGGACTAAAGGCGTGCGCCACCACCGCCCGGCTTCTTTAATTATTCTTTAAGCATTAGAGTTTCATTCGTACCGGGTAACGCATGGATGGCGGGATGGTCTGGGCACTGCCCAGCCTTGTAGAGACAGCGTGGAAGATTGGCAGAGCCATCTCCCACTCTGGCATCTCGTGGGTGGCAGGGCTGGTATCTCTGGCTGGCTGTTTCTAGCTGCGTCGTGCATGTGGCCTCTGGCTCCAGAACATGGCAGCAGAGCTAAGCAGAGTCGCTGCTGCTTAGATAGTCAGCTCAGGAAAACGCCATTTTTTAATTACTTCTACCAAGTGGTGCCTCACATTGGGCCCTACTTGTAGTGGTTAAAATTAAATCGGCAGCACCCAATCTGTCTTGTGTTACAGACCTGCCATGTTCCCGAATAGGTAGGCCTGAGGTCATGAGCAGAGGCATGTTCTCGATGCTGCTGCTGGCTCAGGCGGGCCAGAACACTGGCCCTGGCACCCACGAGATGCCATCATGGGAGATGGCTCTGCCAATCCCGCCGTACCAGCAGTACCCGGTAGAAATGAGAATCTAATGCTTAATAATTATCCAATAGCTTTATATGTTTGATAATGCTCAATTAACAAGATATTCACACAATTAGAGGTGTTTCCCACTATCTAACCTAGATATAAGTTGTTACCCAGGACTGCTCTCCATACCTGAGTGGCTCTTCATCCTCCTACATCTCTGCTCTCCCTAGCTGCTCCTCTTCCTTTTCCTCTTCCTCTCTTTACTCCTCCCACCTTAGCTCCACCTATACCAGTCTGGAGCCACACACCTTTGCTTTTACTCTCTTCTCATTTTAGCATCACTAATATATTCACTCACTAAATAGAGCTTAGAAATGCCATGAAATCGCAGATGAAAAACGGGAGATGTAGTCAGCCAACCTCCCATCCCATGCTACCTAGGTCAAGGGCCAAAGCAGTCAAGCCTTTGGATTTGGGTTGCTACAGTTGGTTTATTGTACAAGTGCCTATTTTGGTAGACAGGTCCCTGGTGGTAGCATTAGCTAGTGTTTATGTGTAAGCTGGGTGTTTATCACACTCAAGTATTTAATATACATTTCTTTGGTTATTCCTTATGTAACAAGGAGAGTCACAGCTTATTCCTTTAACAGAGGGCTGGTAAGGTGTAGAGGGTTACATTCTATCAGACAATGGTGCTACTAGGATTTAAATTTAATTTTGAGAGGTTGGAGAGATGGCTCCCCTGTTACGAGTCAGTAACACTGTTGCAGAGGAAGCTAAGTTTGGTTCCCAACAACCACACTGGGCTGCTCACAACAGCCTATAGACCCAGCTTCAGAGGATCTGATGCCCTCTTCTGGCCTCCTCAGGCCCTGTACATGTGCACATGCCCACATATGTACACACACATACACATAATTAAACTTAAAAAACAAAACCACTTAAAATTTAGTCTTAACTATGAGGAGAAAATTTAAGAGATGAACTAAACACCTTGTGCTGATAGCTGGGCAGTGGTGTCGCATGCCTTTAATCCCAGCACTTGGGAGGCAGAGGCAGGTGGATTTCTGAGTTCAAAGCCAGCCAGGTCTGCAGAGTGAGTTCCAGGACAGCCAGGGCTACACAGAGAAACCCTGTCCCGAAAAAACAACAAAACAAAACAAAGAAATGATAGAATAAATATTTCGATCAGCTCGAAACCTTTGAAGCAGTTCAGTTATTTTTGTATGTGCTCTGGTCAACAAGTCAAACACAACTTTGTAAAACACAACAAGAGATTATAGACAGCTCACTTTCACACTCCCCAAACTCAGATCATTCTTCCTGGAACAGGGAAGGCTACTCTAGACAGATAACTTATGATGACACTAGTATAATCAAGGTAAAATTTTTAATGATTTTTTAAAAAATAAACTATTCTACATATTAAATACTCTTTACTAGTTATACATACTTAAGATACACTTTTAGGCTTAAAATCATATGAAGAAAACATACACAATTCAAAAGCAATATCAAATAACACGTATTTAAAGTTTTTAAGTTTTTTTTTTTTTTTAAGGTAATAAGCAAGAGATGAGACATTTAAAAAGATGAAGCGGTCAGGTCATCTTAGTTCTTGTCTTCCATTTTACTAACTGTAATAATTCCTTTTCTTTGGATTGTTCTTTTTTAAATGTATTTCATTACAAATAAAATTACAACAACAAAAACACCCAAGTTTTTTGATCAAACAAAACAAAAAACAACCTGTGTTCAGGGACTCCTTAGGAGCTCTGAACAGTAGACACGTTTTTTTCAATGACAATGCAAACATGTTAGCCCAGTGAAGTCAGCACTGTGCCTGGTTCTCACATCTTCACACATATGGTGACACACACAGTTTTATGCTGCAGACTCAAGAGAATATGTCCAGTTTCGACCTGTGAAAAACAAAAACTAGAACAAAGCACTTCCTCGTCTGCCGGAGAAATCTCGTCAGAGGTAAAGGCCCACAAGGTTGTTGTGAAATGAATGGCTTTAACCGTGCATTATTCTTCAACTCACAGATAAAGTAAAAGGTGGCGTCCCTTTTAAAACAATGATGGCATGCATGTATGAGTGTGTGCAGGTGTTAGCCTTTTAAAGTGTCTAGAACATCCCTTATCATAGACAAGTGAATCTAAGGTCTAGTTAGAACTCTCATCTATCTACACAGGGGCTCCCAAGACCTGTCACATGTTCCAAGAAAGCACTGGTTCCTGTACTACCCAGAAATTTATATCATCGACAGAAAGGGGAAGGCAAAAATGGAAAATGAAAATACAGCAGGAAACAAGAATGTAAGGAGAATTGCCTGCCACTCTGTTAAGTGACACTTTTACACTGAGAAGGAATTTCTGAATCTGATTATGAAATGATGCCCATTTTGGTTCATCAAACATATGGCATTTATTCTTTATGAGTAAATACCAAATATTATGTCCTATAATTCTACATTTTTTGCAGAGCAGGCTATGATGATTTTAACTTACTGAATCATTGTTTTATGATCATCCAATAACTTTTTGTTACTGTGCATGTGCACTTGCTTTTGCTTTTGAGAAAGGGGCTCACTATGCAGCCCCGGCTGGCGTGGAGCTCACTCTGTAGACCAGACTGGTCTTGAACTCACAGAGATCACCTGCCTGTCTCCAGAGCGCTGGGATTAAAGGCATGGGCCCTGCTTGGGTGTTTTTAACTTTAAAAAAAAAATCACATGTATGGACATTGTGTTGCATTAATGTCTGTGAACTACACACTTGCCTGTTATCCTAACAAGAGGTGTCAGATCCCCCTAGAACTCGAGTTAGAGATGGTTGTAAGCCATCAGTAGGTGCAGGAATTAAACCTAGGTCCTCTGGAAAGAAAAACAGTCAGTGCTCTTAACCACTGAGCCATCTCTCCAGCCTCCCCTCCAGCCATTTTTGAGAAAGGCCCGAACGGCTTGGTACTCTCCAGGTCGTCCAGGCTGGCCACTAACTCACAGTCATCTTCCTAGGATGATAGTTGAGTGCCACCATGCCCAGGGCTACTGCTCCGAATCGAGATTTGATTATGCATGGTTTGGTGTGCTTGTTGACTTTCGCTTATGGACACTACAAATGCACTGTAGATACCAGCCAGCCTCTGGGAGCATATAAATGTCCATTTCAGAAGCAGACAGTGCAAGTGCAGACGGTTCACAGTAGAGCACTGAATGTGACATCCAAATGCCACAAAAAGCTGAAGCCAAGAGCATTGTGCTAAACCACAATTGTCAAAGTCGAGGAGACAGTCAAATTGATTTTGTAGATGGGACATATTCAAGTATTAGAATTTCCATGTAAGTCACAATTTCTGAGATTTAAGAAACAGCAAAAAGTAACCTCAGCCTTCCTACTAACCCTTCCATTGAAATCTCACTTCCAATGCATGCAAAAACACGATCATCGCTTGCTGTTCCAAAGTGCTCTGACACTCCACACAAACCGACACAGTCACATCTGTGAAGCAGACTTTAAAAAAAAAATAGGGAAATGAGAAAAGAGAGATGGCAGCAGAGAGGAGGTGTCTTGGTTTGAATCAGAATGCATCCCGTAAGCTCATATATTTATTTGCATTCTTAGTCCCAGTTGATGGGAGGTGTGTCCTTGTTGGAGGTGTGCCACCGGGAGTCTCTCTGCCTGAAGAATAAGAATGTAAAGCTCTCAGCTTCAGCCCCATGCCTCTCATCTTCCCAACATGATGATAATGGATTAGCTGGGAAAACTGTAAACAAGCCCCCAATTAAATGCTTTCTTTTATGAAAGATGCCTTGGTAAGGGGTGTCTCTTTATAGGAATAGAACAGTGACTAAGACAAGAGGGAAGGGAAAGGAGGGGAAAAGAAACAAGGGCAGGACAGGAAGAGATGAGAGCACCAATCTCAGCTTTTGCAGGGGTAGATGCAGTGTGGCCTAAGTCACTGAGAGGCAGCTGGCAACTTCTTACCACAGATCACAGGTTTTAGAAGTTCACTGATTAAATATATGGCTCTCACATTTCAAAGGTGTTCGCCAGGAAATACCAAAGGCAGAGAAAACCCAATAATTACCACTTTTAGGTTCAAAGGGTTGGAAGAGAATATTTTTCCTTTAAATTCTCCACTGAACACCTAAAATTGTAGGCCACACCATGGGAATTCCACCATGGGGAGTGGGGTGTGTGTCACATTAGGTTTTAAAGTGTTACATGATCATGACTGACCTTCTAGAATGTTTTAAAATTCTAACATTGAGCTTCAGTGGCAACAGTGCCGTGTATGCAGTTGGCATCAAACAGTTTCGAGTTGCAAGTGGACCTGCTTTCATAAAAACCGAAGGCACTGTTGTATTTGAAGGCTTCTCCAGAGACTTGATGGAAGGTCTTTAGATCGGGTAGCCCCTGAGGAGTCTAAACAGCACCCATGGGTTCACTGGGAGTTCTGAACAGACGACGAAGAGCAAGACTGGAATGCTTTATGTACACATTCTGGCTCCATCACTAAAACCCAGATTGTGAGTAGCTACCCCACACCCCACGTGCCCACAGCCGGAAAACCAAAAATAAGATGTCACGTCTGCTGGTGAGGACACAAAACAACAGTAAAAATGAGAGTAGTACACCACAGGGTGATTTCCCTAACAGCAGCAGGTGGTAGGCAAGAGAAGAGGGTGGCTGGACTTCAGCATTTCAGCATCACGTCTGTGACTACAATAACTGTGTCACACACTAACTGCCACGCAGGGTTCCTTTGTAGTGCTGAGGAGTCCATCTCAGGATGAGACATTTCTGCTGATACAATGGCTGTGATAACCTACTGATACATGGACTCTCGCACATAAATAAAAATAATTTATTTTTTTAAGTTTCCACTTTCAGATTGCTGTCTTGTAGGATGAAGAGAACTCAGGATGTTTATTTTCAAATGTTTTCCTCCCTGGAAAATAGAATCCCTCTTACGCCAACCTGTATTTTATAGAAATGTATGTATTCTAGGGTTGTTCCTTTTGCTGTATTAAAAGCAATTAATTAAAAGAAGAAGACTTTCCTCCTTTTAACCTCATGGAGATGATATGGGCCCCCTCCTAGTTCTCTCAGCTTCGGGAAACAAACAAAAAAAAAATCATTTATGCAAAAGTCATTTGAGAATAAAGCATTATGCAAAAATGTCCCTACGTCATCGATACCAACCATATAAGCATCTAGGGATTAAGTCAGATCCCTTTGGGGACAGATTAAGAGCTTTCTCTCCTGTAGCTCCATGTTAGGATTGTAAGGCTTCTAAGCTAACACAGTGAAAGAGAGTCCCGAGGCTGGCAGGAATTTGTGTTTTCTTGCCAATGAAATTATCTGAAATATTTACTTTGAGCAAATTAAATCTGAAACTGGAGCTGGGTGTGGGGGCACACACCTGTAGATCCAGGACTTACTTGGAAATAGAGGCAGGCAGGTTGTGAAACCCTGTCTCTAAAGCACAAAACAAAAGAACACCAAGGGGAGATGGGCCCATGGTTAAGAGCGCTTGCTGTTCTTGCAGAGGACCAAAGTTTAGTGCACAGCACCTAAGTCAGGGGCCTCACCACTTTTAACTCAAGCTCAAGGGGATTTAATACACACACACACACACACACACACACACACACACACACACGTCTTCTGGTCTCCATCGCACCTGCACTCACACGCAGGTACACAGATGCAGACACATAGTTAAAAATTATAATTAAAACAAAAACCCAAACAAACATCTGAAGTTGTCCTTTGATTTCTGCCCTCTGTCCAGTAGTCTAATCAAGTGCTCTTGTCTGTGGAGAAACACAAACTCACACCTCTTTGCTAAAGAGATCCCTTGGGCTTTCTTTTTAGAAGCTTTTGTTGCATAGAAATTTCTCATGATCGAGCCCTCCACAGAGCTCAACAATCCTCCTGAGATGCACTCTCAGACACATGCTTCATCTTGAAATGCTGCCCAATTAGCTGGTCTGAAAGCCTTTTCCAGACACAGCATGCTGTAATTATCTCCTCTGACTGTTTAGTCTCCTATATGAAATCTCAGCAAACAGGCTGTGCTTTACTGAGGATTGTATGTTTTCAACATGTTATAGTGGGAAATACAGAAGGGGGGAAAGTTTAAGGAGTCTGGAAGAAAAGGCATTCAAATGGTAACAACCTTTTCAAGTGGTTGGTAGGATTATGTCTAATCTTGATTGTAGCACTATTGACCTATATTCTCTTCACGTTTGTTTGTCTCATAACATATTATATTTTTTAATTTTTTAAAAAAGTTATCATTTTATTTTATGTGTAGCGGTGTTTTACCTGCATGCATATCTACACACACCACTTATGTGCATAGTGGCTGTGGAGGACAGAAGAGAGCATTAGATCCCCTGGATTGAAGTTGCAGATGGTTGTGAGCCATTTATGTGAGTGCTGGACATGAAACCCAGGATCACTGGAAGAACAGTCAGATCTCTTAACCAGCTGAGCCATCTCTCCATCCCTATTATTATTATTAATGTTTATTTTTTTTTTTATTTGTTGTATTTGGGTTTGTCGAGGACATTGGGTTTTCTTACTTCTAGCCTGGGTCTGAACTCAACCTTGTAGACCAGCGGGCCTCGAACTCAGAAATCGCCTGTATCTGCTCTCAAGAATCCGGAATTAATAGGCGCGCCACCACGGGCATCCTATTAGTTTTTAAAAGTTCCCTTTCTTTACTTGGGATGTGAATGTGGCATAAAAACTTAGCAAGGTCAGAGATAGATTCGGAGTATAATTACATATTCTACCTTTTGGGATATATTGAAACATAGCTTAGGCTTGGTGGAATCCTAAATTCACGGAGCCCATTAATTGCCACCAAGAAATCCAGAGTAATTCCTTGTTCAAGAAACCAGTGAATTAGATAGCGACACTCAGGGCTTTATTGAGGGTTGGAAAAGTCCTTCTTGCTCAACAATACGGTTGGACTGAATAGAAAACTGCAATTATTCATACAAAAGCACCTTTTACACAATAATAGGATTAAATAGTGAACTCAATCATTGGGCCTGTGGAACTGAAGAAACGCACTGGGGGATCCGTCCACACAGGGTATGCACTGTCTCCAAAAACTTCAGCTGCAGAGGGTAGTACATCGACTGAAAAAGATTGTCCTGAAAGGGAAACTGAAAGATAATAAGAGAGAAAGGAAGGAGAAAGAAAGGAATAAATTTGTCATTCAAGTGCTGTTTAAAACACAAGTCATTCTTATTAAAACACATAACACAGTGTAAGCTTACTAAGTTTTGGGCCAGTGGTACAGCCCCATGGCATCATGTAACTCTCTGGCCCCTCAATTCTGTTTTCTCTAGTTTTTTTTTTTTTTTTTTTTTTTTTTTTGAAGTAGAGTCTTCTATAACTAAGACTAACCTTGAACTTGGAATTCTTTTGCCTTCACTTCTAGTGTATTGGATATAGGCCTATACCATGATGCCCAACAACCCCCAAACAACCCCCAAAATATGATTAGCTTATCTTCCTAAGGCTCTTCAAGTCTGAAAACAATGTCTATGTCTAAGGGGTAGAACACAAGGCTAAAGCAGACAATCATTTGAAATCTACTACAGCTGGGCGGTGGTGGCGCACGCCTTTAATCCTAGCACTTGGGAGGCAGAGGCAGGTGGATTTCTGAGTTCGAGGCCAGCCCGGTCTACAGAGTGAGTTCCAGAACAGGCAGGGGCTATACAGAGAAATCCTGTCTCGAAAAACCAAAAAAGAAAAAAAGAAAAAAAAAAAAAAAAGAAATCTACTACAAATAAAACACTGAGTTTATTTTCAAAAGACTTATTTATTTTTATCTTATGCATATGCGTGGATACACACACACACACACACACACACACACACACACACACTACCTGCATGCCTGGTACCCACAGAAGAGGGTACTAGATTCTTTAGAACTAGAATAACAGGCAGTTATGAGTCACGATGTGGGTGCTGGAATTTGAACCTGATCTCTGTAAAAGCAGCAAGTGCTCTTAACCAAGGAGTAATCTCTCCATCCCTAATTAATCAATTAATTAACTGATTAGTTAATTTGTTTATTTATTTATTTGCCATCCAAGAAACTTAAGGGCATGTCCATGGTGGGCTAAGAAAGCCAAGAGTTGAGCAAATACAGGTGTCTTAGCAAAACACTCTAGGCACCAGGCTGGGGGTGCGGATCACTGTTAAAGCACTTGCTTAGCCTTTCAAATTCTGAGTTTGATCCACAACATAGGGTCAAGTGTGAAAGGCTGGGGGAAAGTAATTAAGAGGCCAAAGGTCAGTGATCATTTTGAGTTTTTAAAATTCACTCAGTATTGAATATGTGAAGATTTGACTTGTTTAATGTCTCTTAATTTCCTCGTGGAATATACGAAAGAGTAGAATTTTCCAAAATAAATATTTGGAACTACTTGGACACTAGCATGTGCCAAGCTTTATCACCATCCTATCGAAAGAGAAAGGGCAGCTGGTACATCAAGTCAGAGTTTAACTCTTGCCAATGAAAACCCTAGGGAGACAAAGAGGGAGAAACAGAAAGGTCAAAGGGCAAGCCACTCTAGCCCCAGAGCAGAGTGGATGGGTATCTACTTTCATAGAACAAGTCCCCTAGTTGTTCAAGGACATCAGAAACATTGCTTCAGCATGTGGATCACCAAGGCACTGAGGTAACTTGAAAATGAGCCACACACCAGCTCGGGCTTGGGACACAGTTGCTTTCTCCCACAACCCTCAGCCAGACAACCAGAAGTCCCATCTCCACAGCCCTGCCTGCCTACCTTCCCACTTCCACACAAACTCCCACTAGCTCAGTTCCGGCTAGCAACCTCACAAACAGCCCGGTGTCTCCTTCCTCTTGCAAGTCTGCAATTTGTTGACATAAGCCACCATAAGTCAGAGCTGTCACTTTCCTGCCCAGACTGCAGTCTAATTCTTGCTTCTAAAGCTCCAGGTGATCTGGAACCCTGCCTCTTCTTCTACCCTCCCATTATCTCTCCATGGTGGCTGAGGTGACCATCTTCCTGTGGCCTGGTACACCTACTTTCTTCCCCACTGCGGAGTTTCCTGATTGTGTCTTCTGGTTGGCAGGATCTTTCCTGGGTTTCCCCATGAATAACCCCATCTGACCCAGTCCCAGGCTGGCACAGGCTTTCCCTGACAGCCTGCCTGCTGAAACATCCCACCTGTTCCTCTTAGAACTTTAAATCTTTCCATTTTGATGGGATCTTTCTTTCTTTGTTACAGAAAACTTTTATATCATCTGGCTTCCTCTACTAGAACAGAGATTTTTGTTTGTTTGTTTTTTAAGACGGGTTTCTCTGTAGAGCCCTGGCTGTCTGGGAACTCACTCCTTGGACCAGGCTGGTCTCAAACTCAGAGATTTCACCTGCCTCTCCTTCCCGAGTCCTGGGATTAAAGGCATGTACTACCACTGCCTAGCTAGAACAGAGATCTCAACCACAGGGCTTCGTCTATATTGCTAGCCTCCAAATTCCAGGCAACTGAAATTATTCCTGCCTAAAGTAGTAGGCTTTATAGATGACTGTTTAAAGAATTACTGGAGAGTATCTGTCTGATGACGTGAGGAGGGTCATGACGGGGAGCAGTTAGAACAGTCCATCATACAAGCACATATATGCAGGGTTAGGCTGTGTGCATATGAGAAAGAAAGACCGCACGCTAGGGAAAGAAACAGATGTGAAATGCTTGCCATTAGAACAATGTCGCATGCCTTTAGTTCCAGCACTTAGGAGGCAGAGGCAGGCAGATTTCTGAGTTCGAGGCCAGCCTGGTCTACAGAGTGAGTCCCAGGACAGCCCGGGCTACACAGAGAAACCCGTCTCGAAAAAACAAAACAACAACAACAAAAAAAGAACAAAGTCTAAATACTGAGTACAACTGTCAGGTGTGTGATTAAAGTTTAAAAGCTGTCATTTTGTTAATCCTCATAACTATCTCATTAGGAAGATAATACTTTTAAAAAGTCTCTCTCTCACTCGCAAGCGCACACGCGCGCACCACACACACAACACAACACACGTGTATCCACAGAAGCAGAAGAGTTTGTTGGACTCTGTTGAGCTGGAGTCCTAAGGGGCTGTGAGCCATCTGACATGAATACTGGGAACAACTCGGGTCTTTTGGAAGAGCAATTACTCTTGACTTCTGAGCCATTTCTCCAGACCTTAGAAGGTAACATTATTATCTTCATTTTATTTTGTTTTTTTTAAACTTATTTTATTATTTTTATTTCATATGCATTGGTGTTTTGTCTGCATATATGTCTGTGTGAAGGTGCTAGATCCTCCGGAACTGGAATTACAGACATTTGTGAGCTGCCATGTGGATGCTGGGAATTGAACTGGTGTCCTCTGGAAGAGCAGCTAGTGCTCTTAGCTGCTGAGCCATCTCTCCATCCCTCTATTATTTTCATTTTACAATGATGAAATCAACTGAGGCTCAGTAAGGTAACAGCAGTTAATGACTAATCAGAGGGTGATAGAATTGGGGTTTGAGCTCAGGTCCAACAGGGAGAAAGCCAGCTCTGATCCTTTTGCATATGGTAAGAGCATCACAGCCCAGTAGGTGGGTATAGGGGAACACATATTCACTCCCATGTTGATTTGGAGCTAGTGACTGTCCCGATGGAAATGCCTGAATGAAAACTGTCTTTATGGCTAAACTGTGGAACCCCATGGAGTGATTATGTAGAACTGTTTAAGACAGAGTCATTTGGCTGCCTTTCTGATCCCCGAGAGAACAGAGCAAGATGAGTCATAACCCAGCCACAATTGCTCAATCCCCAAGCAGGGCCAGATCACAAGGGAAAGTGGAGCCCACACGGCTGCATGCTTTCCTGACTTCCACCCGTGCTGGGGATGGGTTTCCCCCTTGAGTCAGTGTTTGCGTAACCAAGTGTGTGAATGTCACGGAGTGCATAACAGATTGTGTAATTTAATCACTTGCCCTTTGAAAACTAAACAGCAGGAAGCAGGAGAAGAGGTGCTTAGAGGCTTGGTAAGTGATCCCCTGTGGGGAGGACAGCCCTGGCATCTCCAGAACTGGGATTCTTTAGTAAAATGCTCATCTTCATACAGAGAGATGTATTACAGGCTGGGGGATGGGTCACAAAGATGCCTTACAGGCTAGGAGATGGCTCCGTGGATACAGTTGCTTGCCACAAAGTGTGAGGACCTATCTCTGGAACCCCAGAACCCACAAGTTGCATGTATCTGTAATTCCTGTGCTCCTATGGTAGGATGGGAGACAGAGATGGTGGAGTCGTCAGAATCTCATTCTGACACACGAAGCAGTAAAGGACAGAGACCCTGCCTCCACAAGGTAGAAGGTGAAGAACAACATCTGAGGTTGTTCTCTGACCTGCACACATGGCTGTGGCATGTGCATGTATATCTGAATGCCAGCACTGGGTTCCCAGATCTTCAAGAAGAAAAAAAAAAACCCATCTTTAATACAGTCTATATCAGGGGATCAGCAAACAGTTCTTGTCGGGGGTGGGGAGGGATAGACAGCAAATAGTTTGGGCATTATTGAACCCACAGTCATGACCAATAACCTCTGTTGTTGGAATGCCAATGGCAGTGCATGAATGGAAAAGGTCACTGTGTTCCCCGTGACCTTATTTATGAATGCAGAAACACAAATCTCCTATGGATTCTTCATGCTGAAAAAAAATCTGCTGATCCCTGCTCTGCATCTTGGAGGGACAGCTTAAGGAGGGTACTCCTTGTAAGTACCTGCTGATGGCTTCCTACTAGTAATCTCGATATCAAGGTAAAAGGTAAGGGGGCAACACAAAATTTCCCAAGGGAATAGTTCACACAACCCTGAATCGCTCCTTAGCCTGTGTTCACACATCTCTTCAAGGAAGAAAGAGTGGGCTCGAACTGTATGAGATTCCACTCCCTCCATGGCAGCATTGTACATAATATCATCCTTAATTCACGGGGGTACATTCCTACACTCTTGGTGGATGCCTGAGACCACGATGAGTAAGTACCGAACCCGACAGACTGGACACCTTGTGGCTACTACACTAATGGTGGGTGAGTAACATATCCCGTGTGGCTACATGTACAAAGAGGTGATTCACATCCCTGGCAGGACGGAGCAGGATGGCATCAAATTTCATGTTCCTGGGAACAGCCCACAGTTTACCACTTATGAAGCGTGCAACTCTGGGATTTTCCATGTAGTATTTTCGGACCACGGTTGGACATGGTGACTGAAACCATGCGAAGTAAAACCAGAGGGAAGGGGCTCTACCATACTTGATCTCTGAAACCAAACACATGCAGCTCCAGGGCTCTGGCTTCCCGTTCCTGGCTCATGGTTCGTGATTATATATATATATATAGCTCAAGACCTCTTGTCTATAAGAAGATTCCTACCATCCAGGAGGCATCCACACAACTCCTACATATCCCCCTTGATGGTACAAATGGCAGGCACCTTTTTGCTTCTTGCTTGCACTTTAAGTCAATAAGAGCTTGGTCAGCTAAGGATCTGGCTCAGCAAAGAGCTTGTACGCAGACTTAAGGACCTGAATCTGATCCCCAGAACCCATGTAAAAAGCTGTGTGTGTAAGAGTATACCTATAATCCCAGCACTGGGGAGGTACAGACAGTAGGATCTTTGGGTTTACTAGCCAAACCAGTGCACTCTAGGTTACGTCTCAAAATATAAAGTAGAGGGGCTGGAGAAATGGCTCAATAGTTAAGGGTACTGGCTGCTCTTCCAGAGAACATGGGCTCAATTCCCAGCACCCACGTGGTGTCTCACGATCCTCTACAATTCTAGTTCCAGGAGATTCAATGCCGACATGTCCTCCAAGGACACCAGGCACACATGTGGCATACAGGCATGCATGCAGACAAAACACCCATACACACATTTAAAAATGGTGGATAGTGATTGAGGAAAACATCCAGTGTCAACCTCTGGTCTCCATATGCACACCCACCACACATGGACATACAGAAGACACAAACATGTACACACACATACACGAACAAAGAAACCGTCCAGCTGCTGCTTTCAATGGGGCAGCTTCTAATTGACCTGCCTGAGACCTGATTGCGTAAGACCTTAGAGCTGGTAACCAGGCAACATGCTTAGCTTGAACTAAATAAAACAATCTTATTTTTTGTTGCATTTTCTTTACCCGGAACTCTCACTCCACAGGATGGCAAAAGGCATAGGAGTTATCTTTGGGAGTATTTGGCATTCAAGGTACCCATGAACCACAGCACTTGAAGTGCATCATGCTGGTAAGCATATATCTGCTGAGTGGTGCTTTGAAGAGCACACTTACATCCCGGATTGCTTCATAGAGCGCTCGGAAAGTGGGCTGCTTGTCGTCATGGTAGACGCCACGGTTGCCATGCAGAACAGACACGCCTTCCCGCTCAGCGTCTTTGCAGTTGCTTCCATACATGCAGTGATCAGGGCGGTAGTTCCACTGGCAGGGGAACACGTAGAGACATTCTGGTGGCAACAGAGGAAGAGCTATGGTCAATGCCAGCTGTCGCCTGTGTGTCTGGTGCTTAAAACTTAATATTTATTTATTTATTTATTTATTTATTTATTTATTTATTATTTTCTGAGACAGGGTTTCTCTGTGTAGCCCGGACTGTCCTGGAACTCACTCTGTAAACCAGGCTGGCCTCGAACTCAGAAATCCGCCTGCCTCTGCCTCCCAAGTGCTGAGATTAAAGGTGTGCGCCACCACCGCCCGGCAAAACTTAATATTTATAAACCATACACTGAGCATGATTTCAATGCTTATGAGTGTAGCTATGAGTCCCAGGTCAAATATACCACTTGTTTAAATTCTGAGACCCATGATCGAAGGGGCACCCGTGAGTGATGCTGGAAAAAGGCAAACAGCATCTAAAACGAGAAGTTAAACCAGGGCATCAAATATCCTAGTGTCTTAGTTTGTTTCTCAGTTGCTGTGATGAACAGTATGTCCCAAAACCACCTTGGAGAGGAAGGGGTTTATTTCACACCATCTTCCAGATAACCGTTTATTATCACCGAAGAAAATCAGGACAGTTGCTCAAGGCAGGAAGCTGCAGGTAGGCACTGAGGCAGAAGTCATGGATGAATGCTGCTCACTGGCTGACTCTCCATGACTTGCCCACTTTGCTTTCTCATACAATGTTGACCACTTGCCCCGGGGAGGCATCACCCACAGTGGGTGGGGCCCTCCCGCATCGATCATTAATCAAGAAATTAATGCCCCACAGATATGCCCACAGGCCAACATGATGGAATTAATTACTCAACTGTGGTTTTTCCTGTGTCAAACTGACAAAGACTAATCAGTACACTTGGGTCTGAACCCCAACTTCTCACTCATGAACAGTGGAACCTGGAACTGGCCACTTCACTTTTAGATACCCCAGTCTCCTCATTTGTAAAATGGAACTAACAGGATCTTCCTGATTTTGTTTATTAAAACATGTCAGGCTGAGGGTGAGCAGTTGTTTAACATTCATGAAACCCTATGTTCAATCCCTAGAACCCCAAGGGGGGAAAAATCAGATACACAGCAAACATGTGCAAGCACACAGGACTGCCCAAGAGTGTCAGCAATGAATTATTTCTTTGGAAAGGTTTTGTCAAGTGGAGAGACTCACAAAAGAGGAGCTGATATTCAAGAGTTCTCTTCAGATTGAAAACAGCCCAAATAAATGGTACCACATCCTTCCCAAACAGGCTGGATTAACTGTCCAAACACACACATCTAGAGGGAACATTTTATTTTAAGGAGCACCAGTGGACAGCAGCACACAGTACACCTGTAACCAGTGTTAATGAAACCATTCCTGGACATGCAAGACCATTCTCTACCATCTCGTGAGCCACAGATCTGTTTGAGAATCTAATGGAACCTTTAGACCCTGAGTATGGAAAATGACAAGTCGGGAAAAACACAGACTTAAAAGAATGATTGCTTGTAAGTTCAGGGCCTCGTACGTCTCCTAAATACCAGCTAAAGTAATCCAGCTACCAAACCTCAAATACAAAACGAAACTCGAGAAGAAATTCAATTCACATTCTGACAGAATTTTCTGGAGTGAGAAATGCAAAATATGCATGTAGTCACGGGAAGGGTCTGTCCCTGTGTCACTACAGGGGAATGGTGTCCAGTTTGTAATACAGGCTTTAGTCAGGATGCAGTTCTGACAGAAACAAAGGCTTGGAAGAATACTCCAGGAAGAAAGTGGTCTAATTGTGTTCAAATTTTGTAAACCGGAATGTGTTTTAGAGGAAGATAAGTCGTCTGAGTTTTGCTGGAGAGTTGATCTCTTCAATGGGGGAGGGGTGATAGAGGACAAGCTGTGAAATCCATTGCTTTGGTCTGAAATAATCAAGACAGAAATCTGTGTTGGCTGCAGACGACTAAGTGGCTGATAAAATCTGAGGTGAGGCTGAATTGGGACCAGACATGGGGCAGGTCTCAGCCTCTGGGGTGGGGACTAATTAACGCTGGCTTCTCAGCCCTGCTGCCTGGGTAAGCCAGTCATGGATTCTGCTGTTGGGTTTGCAGGATGTAGAAACCAGGGAATGGATGGTCCGACTGGTTTAGCAGGGATTCACTGGAGGGCAGGGCTCTTGGACAGCGTGAGATGGGGAAAAGAACAATTCTATTCAGCAATGGAGATGCTCTTACCAAATTAAAACAAAAACAAAACAAAACAAAACGAAAAAGAGAAAACAGAAGAAGGTGGGCAGGCATAAGAAGTAAGATTTGGTCCAGGGGACAGCTTAGTTGGCAAAGTGCTTGTTATACAAGCTTGAAGGCCTGATTGATTCCCAGAGCTCATGTCAAAATAGCCAGGCATGGCAGCATGTTTGCATTTTCAAGCAGAGAAGACAAGATCCCTGTGGCTCACTGGCCAGTCAGCCTAGCCTATATGGTGAGTCCCAGGCCAATGAGAGATCCTGTCCCCCAGCCAAGCTGTGTCGTACTTGAGGAATGACACCTATGGTTGTCCTCTGGTATGTACACACATGTACATGCACACCCCTCAGTGTATACCTCCATCCCTCCACCCCCTCCAAATACTCAGTTGTGTATATTATTTACAGAGAAACTTTGTACCAGTTACTGTCTGAACTGTGCATCTTATGAACAGGAGGAGGAGTGGTGGGCTAAGCACACACCACTGAGAAGGCTGAATGCAGGCCACACAGTGAGACCACCTGCTCAAAAACAAATTTAAAAAATTAAAAAAAAAAATGAAAATTCAAGTCACTGTTTCTTGGATCCCTTGGTCTTTGCTATTTTCTCTCTCTAAGTTATATATTTAAAAAGGTCATTAATTGATTCTCTATGGGTGATAGCCATTAATGGTAGATAACTTTGATGAGTCTACACAGTGCCAGGGCCCACTTGCAGTTCTGATGATTCGTATCCAGTGGGTGCTGAAGATTTCGGAATGGCTCGTGCCTGATCATTTTAACTTCACAGAAAGATGAGCTTGCCACTCAATTACTACCCTCCAGCAACAGAATGGAGGCTCTTACACCGTGATAACTGTATTTGGTTATGGTGGTGCTGCACACCTATAATCCCAGCACTCAGGAGGGGAAGCAGAACTGTTACCTGATAGCTAGTCTGTGTGGAGAGATGCTTATTTTTTCACTCTCTCCACCCCCTGTGTGTGTGTGTGTGCGCGCGTGCATGCTAAATGAATGAATGAAGGAAGGAAGGCATAAGGATGAGTGAACTTTACATATTGTACCATACGTATCTTTGTCCCGTCTCTTGCTGTAGTCTGCCTTCCGCCCCGCTTCCCTTTTCCCTCAGGTCCCTGGCTGTGACTTTGTTTCTTTTCCTTTTAAGTCACTCGTCCACTCTATTTTCCTAATTCCATCCATTCAACCAACTAACACTTTTGAGGCCTTGCACTGAAATGATTAAACCAAGTCTTTCTCATATGGACTCTAATAGCCTTTTGGTCCTTGTGCTGTACATAAATTGTGGCTCGTGAGCTTCTTAGTCCACCAGTGTGCAGAATAACCCCTAATGTGAAAGAACTGAATTGATCACCTGCACTGTATTGTAAAGAGAATTTTGTGTGTATTGTATGGATGTATCACCTGTCAATTAAAAAGCATATGGCCTATGGCTTAGGCAGGAAATCAAGGCAGCTATCTGGGAGGGGAAAGAATTCTGGGATAGAAGAGTCAGGATGGTAGAGTAGCCATTAAGATGTGACATGACAGAGGCATGGTACCTGAGGACAGGTAACCAGCCACATGGCCGAAGGTAGCTAGAATAAATGGGATATTTTAAGTAATATCTAGTCAGAGAAGAGCCTAGCTATAAGCCAAGGTATTTGTAAATATATTATGAGCCTGAGTCTTATTTCTGGGAGCATGGGGCTGAGAGGAAGAACCAGGACCCTACTTGGGCACACGCACAGACAGCCAGCACAGCACAGCACTATGAGCCAGGACAGGCTTAGCTAGTGTTTTTCCACAGTGGTGTTCATTCAATGTAGCCAAACACCCAAGGCCAGAGCTCTGGGAGTCCTGGGAACAGTGAGAAATGAGGAACCAAAATAAAGCCATAAACAAGATTTAACCTGCGTGACAAGGGCCCTCCTATGTGTGTCCCACAGGAGATCCTCCTGACTCTCTAGAATCACATACTCGTGATCTACTAAGTACATGCCAGGGCAGGCTGGCTCTTCTCTCTCCCTTAGAGAACTCTATACTTCTCTTCTGGTGGGATGCTCTGCATTGCCATTTATACCTGGCTTGCTTTACTTTCTTTGCAGTATTTTCTAGAAATTTGCCCCAAATGGTAGCAGATGTATATGGTGGGTGGAAAAAGTGCTCCTCTGGCCCCCTGCAACCAGACCAAGGATAGTCTTACAGCTGGTCTATTTCTCTCCCAACTGTAAGAAAAATTTGCTGTGGTCTCTTAAGTATTGCATGACAATCAGGCTGAACTGGACAAACAGAGAATTCTGTCAGACACTGGAATCTCTTAAGAAGAAAAGATCCACAGCTAAGTAGGACTCTGGAGTCTGAAGCAATTACTACAGTCCTTGGAAGCATCACAAAGACAGCCTCCAGAAAGCCTGGCTTTACCTGACCAATGTAGCTGGTCTGACTGGAAAATGTGTGTGTCGTGTGTGTGTGTGTGTGTGTGTGTGTGTGTGTGTGTGTGCATGCGCGCGCGCACTCTGCTGTGCATGTTATGTGTGTATGTTGTATATGCATTGGTGTTTTGCTGTGTTTGGTGAGAATGTGGGGTCCCCTGGTACTAGACATAAAGATAGTTGTGAGCTGCCATGTGGTGCTGGGAACTGAACCTGGGTCCTCTGGAAGAGCATCCAGTGCTCTTAACCACTGAGCCATCTCTTCAGTCCCTTGAGTGGAGTTTTAATCCCTGGGACTGAAGCTCATTCATCCTAACAGAGCTCCCTTGAGTTTTGGTCTGGTTTTCTCTTTCTATTAAACTCGAGCCCAGCTGTCAAGGTATGAGCTCAGGGACTGAAGAGATGACTCAGCTGGTAAAGTGCTTGTCCTGCAAGCACGAAGACCTATGTTTGATTCCCAGCACCCATGTAAAAGCCAGGTGCAGCAGCATATACCTGTAATCCTACAGCTGGGGAAACAGAGACAAGAGGAGTACCCTTCAGTTTGTGGCTAGCCAGTCTCGCCAAAATGGCAAGCTACAGGTTCAATGAAAGACTCTGCCTCCAAAAAGAAAATTAGGTGGAGTGTGATTGAGGAAGACACCCAAAGTCAACCCTGGCCTCCATTTTCCACATGGCATGCACCACACATACATGTATGCATAGGCATGAACAGCCCCTTCCCCCTCCCCACATACAATGTGAGCTCAGCCTTCCATTCTGGAAGAAGCCACCTTGGCTCACATACCAGGAAATGTCCTGTGGGACCAGTTGCCTGCACAGTCCCCATGGGCTCCATTAGCTGCCTCTTGAGGCTGCCTGCAATCCAGCCAGGCACTCACACACCCACAAGCTACTATCTAATTATGGCAGGGAGTTTACAACAGTGTTTAGCTAATGACTTTTAACTACATCTCAGTAAGCAGGTTACTGGCTACAGGAGACTCTCCTCAGTGCGTGGCTTTATCCATAGCAACCCAATAAACTTCAACAATAAACATGTTTATCTCCTAGGCTGCAGTCAATATCATCACCCTTTTCTTTACAATGCTAAAGGTGACACATCTTAAAAAACAAAACAGAAAATAGTTGGTTCGGGTTGCAGAAAGTCCACTTAAAACATAAATGGGAAAAGCAAATGCTATCCTTAAGATGTTGTGAGACTATGTAAATTTTTTTCCTTGGTTTTCGAGACAGGTTTCGTGTCCGCTGTCTGGATTCATTGAGACCAGCTGGCCGACTCAAAACCTTCCCAGTGTGGATTAAGCGTCCACACCCGCGAACAGCTAAGTTAATACAGCGCTAGGTAAGTATAAAATGGGATCAAACAGCCACACAAAGAACAGTGAGTGAGTTCGCTGTTCTCGGACCAGAGTTCTTGGTTCCTGACTGGGCTCTGCTAAGAACCAGGATTTTGAACAACTTCAGAATTATGTCACAGTGTCTTTGGCTCAGTGGGTCTCAGAAGGAGGCACCCAGGCCATCAGATCCAGCTGGGCTCAGCCCCAATTAAAGGCAAGGCACTCGAGTTAAAGTACAAAGCTGTTTTCAGTGTTACTCACTCACTGATCCTGTCTTAGTCAGTGTTCTAGTGCTGTGAAGAGATACCATGACCATGGCAACTCTTATAAAAGAAAGCATTTGACTTGGCTTTGCTTACACTTTTGAGGTTTAGTCCAGCCTCATCATGGCAGGAAGTATGGTGGCATGCAGGCAGATAAGGTGCTGGAGCAGTAACTGAGAATTCTACCTCTGATCCCAGGTAGCAAAAAGAGAAAGCCTCTGGAACCCAGGACAGAGTTTTGAACCCTCAGAGCCTGCCTTCAGTCTCACACTTCCTCCTAAAAGGCCATGCCTCCTAATCCTTTAAATAGTGCCATTCCCTAGTGACTAGGTATTGTGTTTTATAAAAAGATAGGAAATGATATGTTTGGTGGAGGCACAAGTATGGTGTCAGGGGAGTGCCTCTGCAGGCCCATGCTGAGGCATCCCTTTCCCCCCTGAAGTACCAGCTACACATATCTTATAAAATAGAGTTTATTCAGGCCATGGGGAGAGGAGTTGAGAGAGAGAGAGAGAGAGGAAGAAGAAGAGAGAGAGGAGGAAGAGAGAAAGGAGAAGGAGGAGGAGGAGGAGAAGGGGAGGAAGAAGAGGAGGAGGAGAGAGAGGAGGAGGAGGAGGAGGAGAAGAGAAGAAGAAGAAGGAAGAAGGAAGAAGAAGAAGGAGAAGAAGAAGAAGAAGAAGAAGAAGAAGAAGAAGAAGAAGAGTAGAAGAGGAACTGAGGCCACATGAGAGCATGGGGAGAGAGAGGGGGAGGGGAATGGGGAGAGAGAGTGTAAGGATGTAAGGATCAGGGGCAAGAGGAGAAGAGAAGGGAGCAAGAGAGTGAGGAGGGGCAAGCAGCCCCTTTTATAGTGAGTGGGGCACACCTGGCTGTTGCCTGTGTGGGGGCGGAGCCTAGACTAAATGCCAACACTAGGCATTCAAATAGATGAGCCTATGGAGGACATTCTTATTCAAGCCACTGTGGTGGTTTGAGTCAGCTAAGATAATATGCTAAGTTCAATAAGCTAAGATGATTTGTGGCAAAGCCACTATGTCTTTCCAGAGGTTCATTCTCAGCTTGAGACTACGGATGGAGATGCTCATGTCAGATAGTTTTAACCACGTGACAAGAGAAAAAAACATCCTTTAAAAAAAGATTCTTCTCATTTTAAGGGTGGTGGTGGTGTGGGGTGTTTGTATGTGTGTCCACATGGGTATGTGCACATGAGTGCAGGTGCCTGTGGAAATCAGAGATGTTGCATCCTTTGGAGCTGGAGTTTCAGGCAGTTATGAGCTGCCTCATGAGGTTGCTGGGAACTGAACTTAGGTCCTTTGCAAGGAAAGAACACATTTCTCACCATGGAGTCATCTCTCCAGCCTCTAAAAGGCCTTATTTAAAGAAATAACAGAGTCAAAATGCCCATGCTAGGATACCTGTCTGGTGCTCTAGGGTCCTCCACCCCAGTCTAAGATGTTCCCCGCTGCCTCCCTAGGGCTGGAATCGAGTGTGTACCTTGGCTGTATACACCTGTGTTGCTGCTCATTAGCTTTGCTGACAATCATTACTGCTTTCCCCTCTGTAAGATGCTGCATCATTATGGTGGTTTGAATGAGAATGGCCCCCACAGGCCTACAGATTTCAATATTTGGTCTCCAGGGAGAGAGGGCATTATTGGAAAGGATTAGAAGGTGTGGACTTGTTGGAGGAAGTATGTCAATAGGGGTGCTTTGAGGTTTCAGAAAGCTCACTCCGAGCCCTGAATCTCTCTCTTCCTGCTGCCCAGGGAACTGGATGTCGCACCCACAATTACTTCTCCAGCACCGTGTCTGTCTGTGTGCTGACATGCTTCTGCTGCTGCTGATAACGGACTAAGCCTCTGAATCTGTAAGCCAGCCGCAGTTAAATGTTTTTCTTTGATAAGAGTTGCTGTGCTCATGATGTGTCTTCACAGTAACAGACACTGACTGTGACCGTCATCATGAAGATGGAAAAAGAGAAGGTTAGACCAGCACCGTTGCTGTAAATTAAGAGCCTCATCACCCTGCCTTCCAGCTACCCAGCACCAGCAGCTTATATCATCACGGGCTGCGCCAGGTACAGTACATTTCCATTGTTGCTAATAGTTGCATAGCAACACACACATCCTTTAAAAGGTCCCTCTGGGCATCACGGCTCTTTCTCACTCTTTCCGTCTGCCAGTCTGTCTCTCTGTCTCTATCTCTTTCTCATGTGCCCACTCCGAGATGGCCTTTTGCTCCCCCCCAATAAACCTCTTGGGTTAGTTATTTCTGTTGTGTCGCATGACCTTTAGCTGTACACCTTGACCTCGACCTGCTGCTCTATGCTAATACCTGCCTCGTGGTCACTAGTTGTTATAGTGTGAATATAAAATGCCCCACAAGCTCAGAGTTTGAGCACTGTTCTCCAGCTGGCGGCACTAACTGGAAACTTTAGGAGATCGTGCCTACCTGGAAGAAGTTGATCAGTGGGAATAAGCCTTTGAAGGCTCTACCTGGCCCAAGCCCACCCCCAATCCCTGACAGCCAGGAGGTAAGCTGCATCTGGCACATTCTCTGAGAACATGGTGTGAGCTGTTTCTCCAGATTGTCCCAGATTGATAACTCCAAAACCATGAATTCAACAAATCCCTCTTCATAAAGTTGTCTCTGTCAGGCATTTGGTCCCAGTGGGAGAAAGCTAACACACTGGTACAAGCCAGCCATTATTCCTGAACTCTATGCTGGCCCTGCTAATCCCCACCAGAGCCCTATGACTTCTCCCCTGGGAGTGTGGAATTGGCATAAATCTAGTCTCTGTGGGTGGCTGGAGCCATAGCAGATTTCAGTACTCTGCTTTAAGGAGCACAGGACAACCTTCAAAGAGAGGAATAAAGAAAATCAGTGGGAGGGATACATGTCACCTGGATTCCCCACTGGGCCCTACAGAATCAGTGGGAGGGGTACATGTCACCTGCAATCCCTGCTGGGTCTCATGGCATCACCAGGAGAAGGTGCATGTCACCAACATTCCCACCAAGTCTCCTCCTGCTGCGGTTGCTGGGCTGAGCCTGTGGGCATTCCTACTCCTTGTTTCTATGAGACACCATCTGTTTATTTAACCAGTGTCTGCTGGACTATCTCCAGGGCCCTAAAACCCAACTGATGCATCTTCACCTAAAGAAAGGACAATCTCTGCTTAAGAAGAAAAAGGAGGTGCAGACTGTGTTCTCTCTCTCTCTTCTCTCTGTCTCTCTTCTCTCTGTCTCTCTCCTCTCTCTCTTCTCTCTCTCTCTCTCTTGTGTGTGTGTGTGTGTGTGTGTGTGTGTGTGTGTAGGGGATGAATTAAGTCACCCATACTGACTTCCTTAGATTCTTTCCCCTATGGAATTAGACATGGAGATGTTTTTTTTTTTTTTGTTTTTGTTTTTTTTTTTTTTCTGATCCACAGTACTTTAAGGGTGACATGTAACACAGGCCAATCTTTATCAAGATCAACATCAGGAAAGACAGGACTGACAGGGAGTGTCAGATTCAAGTATATAAATAAAGGATTACTTTATTTCCCCTAGAGATTTTTCCATGGTTTTTATTTTAATGAAATTAAATAAGTTTTTAGCAGAGGGAAGGCATGGTAAGAAGAAGCTGCTATTAGATTTAGGTATTAATATGAAAACAGAGACAGAAATGTTCATCTCTCTTTGTTCTAATTACGTTTCTATTCACTGTGATAAAGACCATGAGGAGGAAAGGGTTTATTGCATCTTATACTTCAGGTAACAGTCCAGCACTGATGGAAGTCAGGGCGGGAATCTGGAGGCAGGAACGGGAGCAGAGACCATAGAGGAGTTCTGCTTATTGGCTTGCTCTCCAGGGCTTGCTCAGCAACTCAGAACCAGCTGCCCAGTGGGGGTACACCCACAGTGGCCTGGGCTGCCCACACCAATCAGTAATCAAGAATATGCCCCACAGAGTTGCCTACAAGCCAGTTTGAAGGAGTCGTTTTTTTTTCTCAATTGAAGTTCCTTTTTCACAAAGGACCTTAGCTTGGGTGGAGTTCACAAAAACAAAACAAAACAACAACAACCAGGATACCCTCCCCGACTCCCACCCCCAGCTACCAAGTTAACAACATATAAAATTTTCTTTTGCTCTAGATAACAAAACAAATCCCTGGGGACCCAAGAGCTTATTCTAGATATCTGCATTCTGGATATCTAGCAGTTGCTCCACCGTGAGGGTCTTGTGCTGAGACGACAATGGAGTCATCTGACTTTGGGTCTTATGCCACTTTGCACTGCACTTCTTGGAAGAATGGTGAAGACAAGCCTACAAAGATACTCTCTAAAACGGAGAACAGCGTTGGAGGCTCCAACCTTTGGCCTTTTGTCTCAGTTGCTGGGTCCCTGCCTCCGCAGATACCCAGGGGGCAGATACAGGGGTGGGCCAGAGGAACACAGGCCTCTCTGTGCACCCTGTGGGTCTATCAGTGGCAGCCTAGGCCTGGAATGTCCCCTGTGAAATGAGGTAGGCACATTCCTACACAGTGGCATTCTGAAAAGAGCACTTACCTGGGTTGAAATAAAAAATAATATTTAATAAATCCTGGTCTCCCCACGTGATGGCATTCTTATACTTCTGGTATAGCGGGAGCAGCATCTCCTCCCAGGCCAGGCCTGTTGGAATCAGGCTGTTCTGGAAGAGAGAGAACCATGAAAGCAGTTGAAGCAAAGCAAGCATGCCTTGTCCCGTGAAAATGGGGACGGCTTTCCTTTATCCTTGAGACAGAGTAAAATGCAGGCGTGGCCCTGCTACTCTGGTCACAGAACCAAGCAAAGCAAAACTTCGGGTAAAGTTTGGGGAGGATGTACCTATGGATGCAGGGTGGACCAGAGAGTGGAGAGGGCCCTATGGTTTTATCTTTTCAGATGGTTGTGCGCTGCCATGTGGGTGCTGGATCTTTTAACTACTGAGACTCTAGCCCATTCTTTTTTATTTGTCATTGTTTTGGCATGCTGTGGATTGAAGCCTTGTACAGACCACACACTGGCTATTCTTCCTGTGTATGTGAGTACAGGTGTGTGCACATTCATGTGTGTAGTGATGCAAACCTGTATGTAGGTGAACGTGAGCATGTTGTGTGCAAGTGTTTGTGGAGGCCAGTGCACATCAGATGTTGCTTCTTGGAGACCATCTACTTGTTTGATGAGATGGGATCTCTCAGTGGCCTGGAACTTACCACATAGAATATGCTAGCTGGCCAGTGGATCCCCAGAAATCTGCCAGCCTCAGCCTCCCCAGCACTGGGATGATAAGCCACATTTGGCTTTTGTTTTGTTTCAAGACAGGGTTTCTCTGTGTAGCCCTAGCTGTCCTAGAACTCACTCTGTAGTCCAGGCTAGCCTTGAACTCAGAAATTCCCCTGCCTCTGCTTCCTGAGTACTGGGATTAAAGGCATGCGCCACCATTGCCTGGCTTTTAAAAGGTATTTTCTGGCTTTTTTCTTTAACATGTCAGTCTTGCAAGGGAAGCACTTTACCAATTGAGCTATGTATCTCCCAGTCTCCTATTTTTTTTCCCCCTGTGAGCAAGCACAGGCTGGACTTGAACTCGGGAAAGACGGCTGCCTCGGACTTCAGACTGCAGCGTTTTGTCACCACTGCCCGGCTCCAGCCTCCTATTTCTTTCTTTTTTTTTTTTCCAGGCTGGTCTCGAACTCAGAAATCCTCCTGCCTCTGCTTCCCAAGTGCTGGGATCAAAGGCGTGTGCCACCACTGCCTGGCCCCAGCCTCCTATTCTTAACACAGGAGAATGGGGACTATCATTTAAAGATCTTCATTTTGGGTCTTCTTATTTATTCTTAACTAGTAGAAAAGAGACCCCAATCAGCGATGCACGGAGATCAGCGTACTCACATAAATACCCCTCTAGAGTTATTCTGAGTGGGCATGAGCTTTGAAGTCTTGGATAAACACAGTTCAGACACTAAATAATTCAGAAACATCACATAGTTTTTCTGAATGGAGACTATGAAGCTTCACATTCCATAGCCACCTGAGCTTTTCAGAGCAAAATTCCACAATGTTTCAAATACTTTCCTCTGGATCCTTCCATCCACGCCCACAGGCCAGATCAGCATAGCCACAGCCACACCCAAAGCACCCCAGCCTGTCCCTACTGAAAAGGCTAACTCCTGGATTGTTTTTTTCTTTTTCTTTCTTTCTTTGTTTTTCTTGATACAGTGTTTCTCCATGTTGTCCTGTCTCTCCTGGAACTCACTCTGTAGATCAGTCCGGCCTCGAATTCAGAGATATGCTTGCCCCTGCCTTCTGAGTACTAGGATTTAAGGGATTTGCCACCATCACCCTTAATTCCCGGTCTTTAGTTGGCATTTTCAAGCTCTTCCTTACCTTGAACTGGGTACTTCGTATGCGAGTCAAGTTCATGAGCATGACCCCTGAGTTAACCCCAGCGGAGCCGTAGAAAGGATGCCGGGCAAAGCGGCTGTACCAGCCAATCTTAGGGATTTCATGCTCTGGGGCCATGGCAGCAAGCTGGGTGGAGTTAAACTGCCTCAGAAGCTTCCAGATGTCATCCACGGGCCGCAGAAAGAGGACGTCAGTGTCCACGTAGAGAAGTGAGTCCACATCCTTTAAGATTGCCTTTGTGTACAAGGGGCGGGGAGAGGGGCGGGGACAAAACAAAGGCAGGTCAGAAACAATAAAAGTGGCTCAACAGGAAAAATGCCACTGATAGTGAGTGACCAACGTCGGATTCTATACCAGGTACCACTCTTAGCTCCCACTCCTCTCTCTTCCTGAGATGGTCTCACCTGAGGATGAGTGGCAGCCAAGGAGTGGAGGCTTGAAGGCAGATAAACTTGGCTCTACACTGACCGGACTTCAGGGACTCTGATCTAGTAGTATAGGGGCCAGACTTTAAAAGAGATAAAACCGGAAACATCAACTGAACACGGTAGCTCTTTTTTTGTTTGTTCTCTGCTCTCACAAGTAGACCACTTGTCTTTCCCTCCTAGTTCTTTGTTGGAATAGCCAGGTATTGACAATTCCATGTGGATACTCCAGGCCTACCCCAAGCTCTGGGACTGAGGACTCTGGGACACTGCTTTCATAGCTTTCTAAGGTGATATTTTCAACCTGTTTGGACTTGGAAGTAGAAAAAGCATGTCATTGGCTGTCTACGTTTGTAGATCAGGGATTGACAAACTTCTCCTGTAGGGAGCCAGACAGTACATACTGCAGGCTCTGTTGTAGCCAGTTGGCCCTGCTTTTGTATCCTATGAGCAGCACTCGAAACTTGTAAGTGAACAAGGGTGTTTGTAATCCAAACTCATGTAAGGACATTGAAAGTGGAATTCTATGTAATTTTTGGATGTCATAGAATATTCTTGCTCTGAGTTGTAAAACAAACAAACAAAACCCCATAGATTCTATTTACTAGGAAGCTTGCTGCATCTTTTCCGTAGTGTTCTCAGGTGCAGGGGTGTGCACCTACACCCCCACCCCAGCTTCCAGGGTTAGGCCTTCGAGTGTGAAACTTTAAAGCCTGAGTCAGCAAGTTGTCTCATTTTGTTGTTGTTCCCCAAAGTTGGGAACAGTTTAACCAAGGAAAGATTTAACTCTTTCTGAGTCCTCAATGTAATCATAGGTGTTATGAATTAACATGTGTGTGCCTCTGCGTCCAAATCCACAATGAAACCCTGACACCTCAAGTGACAGCATTTGGACATATGGCTTTGGAAGACCATTGGGATTAACTGAGGTTATAAGGATGTCATTTCAATGCATTAGTGCCCTTTGGACAGCAGGGACCAGAAAGTGCCCTCTCTTCCCTGCCCCATTACGACACAGTGAGAAGGTGGTCAGTCATGCACATCAGGAGAGAACCTTTGCCCAAACCCAACCCTGCTGGCATCCAGGTCTGGGACTTTTCCCAGTCAGAACTTCGGGAAACATGTTTCTGTTGTTTGAGGAACCAGTCACTCGTGTCTCATTGGGAAGCTGAGTAGATTAGTACAGCACTTGTTTGGATCCCCTAGCATTGAACAGTGTGAACGCGGGTGCCAAGCAATCCAGTTTCAAGAGGACTTCAACTGGACTTATTTCAATGCCTACTTGACTAACCTCAGGCTCTTTCTCTCCTCGTCTATTAGAGGAACAGATTTTATAAATCAGCATATACAATTAAAAATAACAGCTATTATCCTATTAAAACAAAATAAAACAAACTGGTCAGGTGTGGTAATGCATGCTGGAGGCAGAGGCAGGCAGATATCTGAGTTCTAGGCCACTTTGGTATACAGTCCAAGTTCCAGGAGAGCCACGACTACACAGAGAAACTCTGTCTCAAAAAAAAAAAAAAAAAAAAAAAAAAAGCTAAAAACACTCAAAGATCCTGATTTCATTCAGAATTGTGATGAATTCTGCAATGGAGCACATAACCCCCTCTCCCCCCATAATTTTTCAATCTACCAATCTACCACTCAACCCATGCCTTTAGTCCCAGCACTCGGGAGGCAGAGGCTGGCATATCTCTGAGTTTGAGTCTAGCTGTAGTCTACAGAGAAACCCTGTCTCAAAACAAACAAATACAAAAACAAACAACTACCCCACATACTCCCTATTTTTCCTTATTTCCTATGAAAATTCATTCAGAAATCTGAGTGTACTGTGGAGAGAGGGTAAACTCTCCACAAAAATGTCAACAAACATGTTATGGTACAAAATTGCACATCACATGTAACTAGGAACCTGTTGTCTGATGCCCCCACCTGACCATCCCAAGGGCTTCATGTCTTGCTTTCTTTGGAAGGAACCCAGAACACACCTGCTCCAAATATGAAGAACAACTCAGCTGAAGACAGGGCACAGGGAGCTATCTGCCTGCCCTGTCAGTTTTCCTAGAAACAGGACAGAGACTCCTAAAAACATAGACCCTTCTAATCTTCCTCCATTAGTTCCTACCCAAAGAGAGGAGGTATATTCTCCTCTGCAGACCTCTGCAGCTCAGAAACTGAGACTCTGCAGACTTTTCTCAACTAGCCTTTCCCCCACACTGCCCTTCCCAAAATTCCCCTGGAAGTTCGCAGCTGCTTTGCTTTGTCTTGTCATTGCTTTGCAATTTATTATTCTCAAAGGGCTGGCAGGATAACTGGGTAGGGGTGGGGCATAAAGGTATTTTACTCCTGGAAGTTGAAGCCCAGAGTTCCACCCTAGAGACCAATATGGTGCAAGAAGAGAACCAAGGTCTGCAAAGTGTCCTCTGATCTCCACATTCAAGCTACAGCATATGTATCTGTACAAACACACACACCCACAGCCCAAATAAATAAATAAATAAATAAAATAATAAAGTGGTGGTTTGAATAAGAATGGCTCCTATAGCCTCATAATATTTAAAAGCTTAGTCACTAGGGAGTGGCACTATTTGAAAGGATTAGGAGGTGTGGCCTTTTGAGAGGAAGTGTGTCACTGGGGGGGGGTGGCGCTTGAGGTTTCAAAAGCTCTTGCCAGACTCCCCCTCTCTCCCCCCTCTTTTTCTCTCCCTCTCTGAATCAGGGTCTATCTCTCAACTACTTCTCCAGCACCATGCCTGCCCTGCCTGACGCCATGCTCCCAGTCATGATGATAATGAACTAAACCTCTGAGACTGTAAGCCAGCCTCCAACTAAAGAGTTGCCTCGGTCATGGTGTCTCTTCAGAGCAATAGAACAGTGACTAAGACAAATAACGTAATGAAATGTATGGTTCTCTGTTAGATAATTAAATAAGCCAGTCTCCTGCCCTGGTGCCCTGTGTGTTCTCCTGTGTGATGTGTCATGTGCTGACAAACTTCCTTCTCTTACTACTCTCCTGTTTCAGACGCTGTCTCAACTACAAACTTAAGAGGATTGAGGGGGAGAATTATATCTCCTCTCCCTCACAGGGAAGACAAGAGGCTGAAGCACAAAAGTATTCTAAGTTCATGTGTCTAACAATGATTGCTGGAGTGGATGGGACACGTGAGCCTAGAGAAAGATAAAATTGTTTGCCAGAAGTGTTTTAGTGTCTGACACCGTAGAGTGGTAAAAAGAAAATAAACTAATTTAAAACCTTAGGATTAGAGACGGGAGAAAGGCACTTCAACTCTTGGAGAAGTTCTCTTTATTGTTGTATAGAACAAGACCCGATTAAGGCATATCCTACCAATGCTTTAATTAGCCATGGGTCTCGCAGAAATCTACTAGCAAATTGAAGTTCACCGACTAGAGTATTTTCATTGTTTTCCTTGGTCTTTAATCATTGCTATATTGATACTTTCTTTAATTAAAAAAAAATAGGTTATTAACCCTCATCAAAACAAAAAAGGAAAAAAGATAGGAGGAAGGGCCGGGAAAGGAAGAGGAAGCAGGGAGGTATTATACCATGAAGGAATGTCCCTCAAGAGGGGAAAGCTGATATACATGGCCAGAATTATATAAACAGAGTCCTTTTCTATGCCATTGTGGTTTTAGTTTCTGACACAAGATCTCACTATACAGCCTATGATGGCCTTGAACATGACATCCTCTGGCCTCTGCCTCTCAAGTGCACCACCAAGCCCAGTTAGGATGAAAATGGGGTGATATTTTTTATTTATAACATCTTATTGCTTCATATATTTGTTTACTATTAGAAAGGACAACTTGCTGATGTCAGTTCTCTCCTTGTTGACCATGTGGATTCTTAGGACTGAACTCAAGTCGTCAGGCTTAGCAGGAAGTGCTCCTACCAGCTAAATCATATTGCCAGCCCTGTCATTTCCTTTCTAACAGTAACCATTTATTTGGTTCAAACATATTGTTTGTCTGCCCTAGAGGTGTTGCAGGTGTGGACTATTATGGTTAGCAGATAGCAGAGAAGCTGGGCATTGTGGGAGAGCTGGCCCTGGGGTCATGAGAGTGGGAGAACTGGTCCTGTATCTCATTGGCTGAAACACTCAGAAAAGTAGGCCCTGCATCTTGCCTGAGCAACAGGGTAGAGCTGGCCTTGGCTTCAGGGATTCAGGATGAGCTCCCATGGGCATGAGAGCCAGAGAGCAGGCCCAACCCTTTGCCTGTTGAAGCATTTGGGAGAACCGGCCCTGCACCTCACCTGGATAGCACAGTAAAGCTGGCCCTGATGGTGTGGGCTTGGATGAGCTGGCCTCTAAGGCATGAGAGCTGGAGAGCTGGGTCTGGCCCTTGCTGGCAGCAGCATTGGATGGGTCAGCCAGGGAAAGGCAGGAGAGCTCGCCATAGTGGAAGAGCTGGTGGGCTGACCAGATCAGATACCTCTCAGGCCCAGATCCAGGGCTTTGAATTGGCCCACTTCAGCATCTACTCAATTGATGAATTGCTAGAGGACATGAAGGGGCCAGTACTGCAGATCCTGAACTACAGGGTCTCCATGACACAGGGCAACAACAGATATCCAAGTGGAATTCCAGTAAGGTTTCAGTATTGATTGAGTAGCAGAAGTCGGAGGCCTTAAACCAGTCCAAGGAGTCATTGCCATGAACATTTGCAAGCAAAGACATGTGGACAAAAGGGGCACCATGGGGCACACTGTGATGCGCTACAGCTTCTACAATGAGATCTTTTTTCTCTGTTGGAGAGGAGGTTACTAGGGTGGCAGAAACAAGGGGAAGGGGAGATGAGTGGGATTGGAGTACATGATGTGAAATTCACAAAGAACCAATGAAAAGTTAAAAAATATATGGTTTGATTCTGAAGACTTTAAGGGTTAGAGTTGAGAGATGAGGTTTGGTCTTGCTGTCTATTTTAATGTTAAGAGTGGCCCCTAAGACCTGCAGTCTGCATATAGACCCAAGTGACCCTGCCCCCAAGTTATTTATGATTGGTAAATAAAGATGCCAACAGCCAATAGCCGGATAGAAGAGACATAGGTGGGGTTTAGGATTTCCTGATTTGGGGTCAGAGAAGAACAGAGAGAAAGAGAGAGGGAGAGGGATGGAGGAAGAGGGAGAAGAAGAAGAAGGAGAAGGAGGAAGAAGAGGAGGAGGAGGAGAAGGAGGAGGAGGAGGAGAGAGGAGGAGGAGGAGGAGGAGGAGGAGGAGGAGGAGGAGGAGGAGGAGGAGAGCAAGAAGAGAAGCCCCCATGGGTTAGGCGACTCATGGAAACATGGCCCTGATGGCTGGTCAATTGGAGTTAAGAGCAGCCCAGATGAAACATAATAAGTAAAAACTTGGAGTTATTGATAGGAAAGTAGATTTAATAGCACAGAGGGTAGATATCTACCCAGCTTTTGTGCTGTTTTAGTCTTATTGTAAATAATAAAAGTTTTGTGTCTTTTACCTGGGAACTGAATGGTCAAATGGGCAGGGTAGAAACCCCAGATTGGAATTAAAATTTCTACAACATAATACATTTAAGAATGGAATTGAAAGTGTTCTGTTTGGATTTGATTTTCTGCTTAATAACAAATGTTGGAATTTCCTCCCTCATAGACTAGTGCCGAGAGGCGGCAGGACTTGTAGCAGATGATTCAGTCACCAGCAGGATTGAGATTTTGCTAAGAGCAGAGGATAAATGACAAAGTAAGACTATCCTTGAACTTTGCCCTCCTGATGTGTGCTGTTCTGCCCTAGTATGAGCTCTCACCCTCCGGAGAAGTTGAGCAAACATCACTGCTGGGCTCCTGCACTTCTGAGCCTCCAGATTTGTAAGCCAAAATAAACCTCTCCTTTGCTTTGTTTAGTTTTTGTCATGCTAAGAGTCGAGCTTAGGGCCTCATGCAATTAGTAGGCAAGAGTTCTACCACTGAGCTACATCCCCAGTCCTAGACTTCTGTGCTTTATAAATTCCCCATTCTGGGCCATTCTGTTATAGCAACAGAAATAGACTATAACAGGTTGCAGAAATCAGATGAACTGTACTGGCTGGTTTTGTGTGTCAACTTGACACAAGCTGGAGTTATCACAAAGAAAGGAGCCTCCCTTGAGGAAATGCTTAACAGCTGTAAGGCATTTTCTCAATTACTGATCAAGAGGGGAGAGCCCCTTGTGGGTGGTGCCATCCCTGGGCTGGTAGTCTTGGGTTCTATCAGAAAGCAAGCTGAGCAAGCCAGTAAGTAACATCCCTCCATGGCCTCTGCATCAGCTCCTGCTTCCTGACCTGCTTGAGTTCTAGTCCTAACTTCCTTTGGTGATGAACAACAATGTGGAAGTATAAGCTGAATAAATCCTTTCCTCCCCAACTTGTTTCTTGGTCATGATGTTTGTGCAGGAATCCTGACTAAGACATGAACATAATCTAAAAATGACAAATTAGGGGCATATATGGGGAGTTTGGCAAATTTAGTCCAAAGCTGTATTATTATTATTATTATTATTATACATTTTGGCATAAAGGGACTTTTAAAATTTTGAATTACTTGCCTAGCTTTTAAAATTTTTATCATTATTTGATGTAGATGAGTGTTTTGCTTGCATGTATGTAGGTGCACCCATGTGTGCCTGATGCTTGTAGAGGCCAGAGGAGGGCAACAGATCCCCTGAAACTGGAGTTATAGTCGATGTGAGTCACCACGTGCTGGTGGTGACTCACACCACCATTGCTCTTTTGGAAGAGCAGCAAGTACTTTTAACCACTAGGCATCTCTCTAGCCCCACTTACCCAGTTTTAAAATTTTTTTTCCTTTGGTGGCAGGCATGGTGGCACACAACTTTAACTCAAGCACTATGGAGGTAGAAAAAGGCTAATCTTTGACAGTCTGAGGCCAGCCTGGCCTACATAGGGAGTTCCAGGCTACATAGTAAGGCCCTGTTTAAGACTGTTTAAAACTTTTACAGTTATCTATTTATTTATTTTCATCATCATTAGTAGTAGTTGTATAGTAGTAGTTGTGTGTTTATGCATATGTGTGGGGCACTCATGCCATAGCACACATGTAGAAGTCAGACCATTTAAGTTCATTCATTCACTGTGTGGAATCTACTAGAATGGAATTCACATGGTCAGGCCTAGTAGCAGATGCATTTATTTACTTGTTGAGACTTCTTGCCAACATTGCTCACACTTTCTTAAAAATAAAGAGCTCACAAAAACATCTGAGTGTCTACTTTCCCATAGGACAATGTGCTGTTCTTGGTAACAGACACCCGTAGTGTTCTCAGTTCAATGGAGTAAACATTTATGGAAGTTTCCACAAGTGCCAGGAATGACCCAGCCAAACAAATATCTCTGCCTATAGGAGGCGGCAAGAAGATAAAACCTCTGATTATATAGTATATAAGAAAACACACAGGGTAGTTTACAGTGTTTGCTTATTCAAGATAGGGTTTCACTATGTAGCCTAGGCTGGTCTAGAACTCACAATACTCCAGCTTCTGCCGCCTGAGTTCTGCGGTAACAGGCTTGTGCTTCTCTCCTTGGGTGGGAGCTTGTGATCTAAAAGCTCAGTTCAGAACAGGTTCACATTGGACGCATGAGAACAGGACAGGGGTGTGTCTGGCGCACTAATAACAAGAGACCACGTGACTGGGCACAGCAACAATGGGAGGAGTCCAAGATGAAGAGAGGTAGCAGGGGCTGGTGGTTTAGGGCTGAGGACATTCTTGTTTGGACTCTGTGGGATGGTAGCCACTGGATGGCTCTTCACGGAGGGGCTCTATCACTCTGTTGGATCATCTGCTGAGACCAGACTGTTGGGAAGCATAGACGAAGCAGGAGATCGGTGAGTTGAGATTGGAGGGTGGACTGACTCTGGTGAGAACAACCACGGAGTAGGAAATGGTTCAGTCCTAAACAGACAGAAGCCATGGGGATGACAGATGGACTAAATGTGGAAAGGCAAAGTCAAGAGCAATTCCAGGGATGTTCACTCAAGCAATGAGAAACCATGGTAACTGAAACAGATCTGCATCACCCTGAGGTTCCTCAGAGACACTGGATGGTGTAGGGGCCAAAGCCTAGCTCCCTCCTTCCTCCTCTTTCTCCTCCTACACCCCATTACCTAGCACCAGCTAGCCTGGGACTCACTGTGTAGAGAAGGCTGAGTGTGAACTCACGGAGATCCACTCGACATGTGACACCATACCTGGCTTCCATTCTTTTCTTGTAGCAGTTAAAAATATACCTCAACAAGGCCAACTTAAGGGAGCAATGGTTTATTTTGTCCATGGTGTTGGAGATGCTGTGGGAGCTTGAAGGAGCAAGTCCCACTGCATCCACAAGAAGCAAACCAAAACAAAGTGCTCAGCTCATTTGGTCCCCGTTTTCCAGTCCAAGATCCCAGCCCCAGGAAAGGATACCTCTAGTCTTCCCACATCAATTAACACAATCAAGATAATATTCCTCAGGCATGCCCAGAGGCCCATCTCTTAGGTCTTTCCAGATGCTGTCAACTTGACACCAGAAGTCCTCAGATTACTGTGAACTCTCCTTTCTTCAAGGGAAGGGACACAAGATGGTAAGCATCTGACCTCATGGAAGGTGCCCAAGTTAAGCTGAGCATAGAAACTTTCAATATGCTCTCTCTGAAAGCAGATTATATAGCAAAAGAAACACACAAGGGCACCTCTCAGAGGTGGGGAAAGTCTCCCTGAGGGATTTCGAGTCTGGTGTATCCATGGAACCCACTTTAAGGCAATTATCATGTGACTTTGGACATGATGCTGGGTCTTTGGGGCCTCTCCTCCCCCATTTGTAAATAGCAGAGTTGAAGTAGAAACTTAAGGGTTCTTTGAAAAGTCAGTTGGATGGTGTTTTGCTGGGGCAAACACGTAAAGGAACATTTAGCTGAAGTGGACACAGTTGAAAGACTAAGGCAGACTCGTGAAGGAATGTTTAGCTGAAGCAGACACAGGGGAAAGGATGTTCTGCTAAAGCAAGCACATGAAAGGACATGTGATGAATGGTTCTTTGCTAAAAATACACATGTATTGGTCCACCTTACATTGTGGAGTTGCATTTGTGATATCCGCTGAGGCAAGACCTGTGTAGAGGCAAGACATGTGGAGGACTCTACAGACAGTGACATAGGCTGAGCGAGGCTTGCTTATACAGCTAGCTGTGCAATGCTTGTTGGTCTTCGCTGGTCTTCACTTCACTGAGAGAGGCATAGCAAACTGGCATTCCTGATGGTCTCTCCTGCTGATTCCTGCTGAGGCCTGGCTGTCTCTGCTAGATAGTGCCACCATTGCTGGTTCCTGTTCGCTATCCCAACTCTACCTAACTAGACTGCTGGTGCAGTGTGTGCGAACAGATCAAGCTGCCGCTGCTGACCTGTGAACTGAATTGCCGATTTCCAGACAACATGGATGGGAGTTGCTCCAAAGACCCTTTCTAGACAGGTCCACTTCCCCCGTATCTTTCTTTCCCACTACCTTTGGTGGGCTAAAAGGGAGGTTAAAGCATTTAAGAACCATCATTAAAAATAGGTTTTGAAAAATTAAAGTTACACAGAGTCATAGCACTAACGGATCACGTGAACACACAAGGCTCTCAAACAGCAGCCAGGTAAGTCTGTAAGCAGCAGCTTTGCTCGCAGAAACTTCTGTTCTTCCGTCTAAACCAAGGGCAAGTCGTTATGGTTCATGTCAGTGTACATGGCACATCCAGACAGGCGCCAACCATGGAAAGTATTTTACGTCATCAGAGTCAAGAGGAGAAGAAACACAATTTTAAGACCTTCCTAATATCACAATGCACAGGTTATCTTGACTAGAAACTGGCACTAAGCCTTCTCACAATTAACCTGTAAAAATAAAATACAAAATGACTATAATAACACTCCATCACCGTAGGCCTGCAATCATGCTAGTATCATTGCTGGTTATGTTATAATGGGAAGAATAATATTTACAGAGAGTATATAGAAGTCGCCATTCTGATTCCTTTATGGAAACTAATGAACACTTTTTTAACAATGAGAAGTAGGGTGGCACACACAGGCCATCTGTCCTCAGTGCTGCTCAGCCCTTCCATTGCCCCAACTCTGGACAGCCACTACAAGTGGCCTAGCTCAGAAAAATGTGCTAAGGGTGTAGGAGAATCTCTCAGCAGGTAAGAGCATTTCCTGCTCTTCTGAAGAACCTGAGTTCAGTTCCCAGCATTCACATTGGGTGATTCACAACCACCTGTATGTAACTCCAGGCTCAGGGGAGCTGATGACCTTTTCTGGCCTGTATGGGTACCTGCATACGTGTGGCATCACTCACACAGACACACAGATACACACACACACACACACACACACACACACACACACACACGTATGTAAGTATGTACAAAAAAATAAATCTTTTTAAAGAAGAAAAGAGAGAGAAAGAAACATGTGCTAAGTGTACTGGGGCCTAGTCACAGATAACCTGGTTATCGGGAACTCACTGTCTGTCAAATTCATCTTGCTCCACCTGTGGACCGATTTCCTCAATAAAACTAGGTACAAATTGTGTGTGTGTGTGTGTGTGTGTGTGTGTGTGTGTGTGTGTTAAAATCTGACTAACTACATTCAAACATCTGGATCTGCCCATTTCTCTCCATTTTCTGCCCAACACCAAGACACTATAGTAGTCCCCCAGGAATCTGTGACGTGCTCCAGACCTGCCTCCGTCTAACCCACTCCTCACAGATAGTCATGGAGACTCTCTTAGCTTGCATGTGATTTCAAGTTGACCCAGTGGGGATTTCCAACTGCTGTATTTAATTACTACGTCTTTGGAAGTTACCAGGTCTTTCTGCATCCACTGCTCATTTAGTTCCCTTGTCGTCAGGGAAACACTCTGCTTGACTTCAATTCACCAAGCCTTGTTTTATGGCCCAGCATATGGTCTATCTCTGTGAATGTTTCCTGCAGATTTGCAGTACAATGTTTGCTCAGCAGTTGGTGGGTGGGGCGTTCCACAAGTTCTGTGGCTGTCCCTGACTGAGGTCACCCGTTTGATAGTGTTGCCCCGGTCTTCTCCATCCACACTGATGATAACCATGTGTGCCCATGGAGCATCTCCTCCAGACACACAGAGAGAGGAAACAGTGAGATGATTGTGATTTTTACCCATGACACTATGTCGGGAGCCAAATTCAGGAAATTACCTGCTGTTCTGGGAAGCCTAGTCAGTACAAGGTTGAGAAAGGACGTTCTAGGGTCTCAGGTCTCAGGAAGTTAAAGAACATCTGGCATTTCCTGGGAGCTGGTTACGATAGTAAAATGGTCTAGGGCAATAACTGCCTCTTTTGGGAGAACCTGACCTTCAGCTAAGAAAGAATTTCCTGTTCGTAAAGAACTGTTGCCCCGGACTGGACAAACCGCAGAATGCTCCTCCGGATGACTGACCCTATCGAGAGTTGATAGAACCCTCACCCTGTTCCTTGCTCCCCTTCCTCCCTTGCCTAGAATATATATTGTAAGCTGCTTCCGCATTAAAGTGAGACCTTGACAAGACTCCATTTTGCTTGGTCTTCCGTCCCTTCTCTCGGCCCATGTTCCTTTTCAGGTGAGGTCCCCCTCGACACCCACGAATAACTGGACCCGCGGGTCGGGTCAACACTAGGTCTGTCCCCTTCCACACTCTGCCCCTTGCCTTGGGTTTGAGAAGAAGCCCCCGCAGGACACTTATGACTTAGGATGGTCAATTTTCCAGCACTATTCATTAAGGGCCTATTGTCTTAATGAGCTTTTTGTTGTTGTGATAAAGACCTTGACCAAAAGCACTCTATGCAGGAAAGGTTTTACTTGGTTTATACTTTCAGGCAATGATCCATTATCAAGGAAAGTCCGGGCAGGAACTCAAGCAGCAATCTGGAGGCAGGGACTGAAACAGAAGCTACGGATGAACATTGCTCACGAGCTTGCTTCTTCTAGCTCGCTCAGTGCAATTTCTTAGATACTCAGGACCATCTGCCCAGGGGTGGCATGGCCCATAAGGGGCAGATCTCTTACACATCAATCATCAATAAAGAAAATTGCCCCACAGGCTTTCCCACAGGCCAGTGTGGCTGGAAAATTTTTTTTCAATTCCAGTTACTCTCCTCAGATAACTAGCTTCTGTTAAGTTGACAAAAAAACAAGCAAATACAAGCCACTCTGGGCTTCCCCGATGCCAGGCAGAGCTGGGCTTGCACGGGGCAGCGTCCCTAGCTCTGGCTCCAGCCCTTCTTAGAAAGCCCCTCTGAGGGCCCGTCTCCTTTCCCTCCATGTACCCTCATCACACTCCATGACTCCCTTCCTCCTTCCACATCTCATCACCAGTGGCCTTTTCTTAAGTTGCCTCTTCCCTCCATTAGAACTGAAGCCCCACGGGAGCCAGAATGGAGTAGCACCTCAAGCCCAGGTGTCTGGGACAATGCTCCTGTGACACTGTCTCAGAGCCACTACATTCTTATTTATTTAACATGCAAATGAAAACTTCATCATTGCTTTTAAAAAATGATTTTATTTTCCTTGTTTTATGTATATGGGTATTTTGCCTGCATATATGCACCACCTGTGTATCTGGTGCCCGTGGAGGTAAGATAAGGGCATTGGATCCACCGGAACTAAAGTTACAGATCCTTGTAAGCTGCTATGCAGGGCTGGGGATCCAACCTGAGCCCTCTAGAGGAGCAACCAGCACTCCTAATGGCTGAGCCATCATTCCAGCCCCATTTTAATCTTTATTTATTTATTTATTTATTTATTTATTTAATGTTTGTATGTACACACATATGCCATGGCACATGTAGAGGTCAGAGGGCAACTTGTGGGAGCTGGTTCATTCTTGCCACCAAGTGGATCCCAGAGTTCAAACTCTGCTCATCAGGCCTGGCAGCAAGCACCTTTACCCACTGAACCATCTCACCAGCCTCACTTTCATTTCAAATGCACTTCAAGACTGATTATAGAACACAGAGACAGACTTAGCAACAGAAAGTGTCTAAGACTCAAAGTCTTGAAGAAAAGCTAATATGCCTACCATACAGAAAGAATATTGTTCTTTTGCTATGTGGGCCTGGGTATCACCACCTACCCCCAACATTTGATGACAGACATCCATGTCTCCAAGAGCATAACTGACTTCACTGTGCCTTCATTTTAAATGGTTCTGTTTTCATTTGTTTTATTTTGTTTTCTCTGGGACAAGATCTCACTATGTAGGCCTGGCTGGTCTTGAACTTACAAGGAACGCCCTGCCTCCACCTTTCAAGTCCTGAGCTTAAAGGCATGAGCCACCACAGCCAGTCATCTTAAATGTTTTGTTAGCATATATTACTTATATATATTACTAGGTTTCCTTATGACCTTTAAATATATGTACATAAGGTAGTTCCATCATTTTCACCATCACCTTCTCCTGTCCACCCCTCCCACTCCTGCTGATCCCTTGGACTTTCATGACTTTTTGCTTATGACCTAATGAGCTTCACTTTGGTTTTTTTTACAGGAGCGTGGATACCTTACCAGTGTCTACACCTCTGAAAGCATGTGTGTTTCCTTCCTCATCAATCATCAACTGGTTATAAGCCTTGGGGGAGTGGGACTCCATGAGATGCCCGATCTGTGCAGACAGTCACACTGCTATGAGTTCAAGGATGCGCCAGCAACATCATGCCTGGAACCCGGTGCTCCACACCTCCCCCCATCCTTCCTCTCATCTACATTCTTTCCACATCCCACCCCCATTTTTTTCTAACTAAACTACAGTTTGTTTGTTTGTTTGTTAATACAAATGTTGTCTAAGGAACATTCTAAGATCGTCCTTGATTTCCATAATGACAGCAGGTCCTTTTGCTGGTCCTGTTTGGAAGTATCTGTCAGTCCTGGAGCATACACATTTTCAGGTCAAACGCCATCCCCAAGCTGACACAAACCATCGTTGCCAAGACAGGCACAGGAGCAGGCGCAGTTGGCCTCTGGTGACCTGCCTTCTCTGTCTAGGCTTTTCCCAGCTGAGAGCCTTCAGGGAAAGTGTCCCATGCCCTCTGCCACCTCTCATTTCATAGAAAGGTCACTGGCTGCAGCAGGGATTTGGGGACGACATGGGCAGTTACAGAGACAATAGTTATTGAGCAAACATTGGAGGCCAGGTCCATGTGGCTATTTGCACTGATGACTGGCAACCTCTGACCGCTCCTCTAGTAACAGATGCAAGCTATGCTTGAAAGAAGCAAGAGCCCGGTACTCCAGCACATGGACTAATAGTGTTCTAACTAAACTAATTGTAACCATTTATAACTAGGTGATATTCAATTAACTATCTCATAAAAAATAGGAAAGAATATAGATAGCTCTATGAAGTTTTGGTCATCTAAAATAACATTTGCTTTATCCCTTCCTTGCACTTGATATGGAGACCTGAGAGATTTGATACCTCTGGGGAGAACTGGTTGATGAATCTGAACCCAGGTCTCCATTGGGAGACTTATGTTTTCAGCGTTAAATGGAGTTTTGCAGATGTGGAGGAGAACCAGCCACAAGGTGACCACATGTGCCAGCCTCAGCCATCAGGACCACGTGGCGACTGCCAATACTGTTCTGTAAACTTATTCTTTCCCCCTAAGTATTTTGGAGAAGATTCTTTAAAACCACAGGAGTGTCCCACTTCAATTAAGTTTTACAATCCTCATTTAGTGCTCACTGGTTAGACTTTCCTCCAGGAATTGTATTCAAAGATGTTCTCTCACCACCTCCCACTTCTTGCTCTCTCATTTCCTGTAGCCAAGGCTAGCCTTTTGACCCTCTTGCCTCTGCTTCCCAAGTGCTACCTAGGGTCACATGCACTCACCACTATGTCCTCATGTCCGTTCCCTCATTCTTTCTGCATGTGTTAATTGGAATTCTTCTGTGGGGAAGAGTTGCTATTTTTTACGATCATTTATCCACCCCATTGCTTATATTTATCAGCACGGAAACTATTTCACTGTGTGTGGGAGAGGGGGCGTATAATACAGTACAGATTGTCCCTGGTTTAACAACAGTTTGAATTATGACTGCATGGGAGCATTTTACACTCAGTAAAATCTCTGCTTTCATATTTGTCTTTGGATCTTTCAAGCCGAGGTGCCATCCTCTCTGGTGGTGCTTGGTGGCAGGAGCGAGTGCTGGGACACGGCACTAGGTTGTGCAGCCGAGCTTGTTGGGCATGGTAGGCGAGGTCAGAGCACCTGCACCTTTCTAATAATTTCAGTAAACCCACTGAAGTGAATCCCATGTAAGGCAAGTGGGTCTGTGTGGTTACTGTTCACTCACTTTGTCTCAGTGTGTTCTAATCCTGGTCATCTGAGCTTTTTCACATGAGCTCCCGTGTCCTGTCAGTGTGTGTGTTCGTGTGTGTGCCCGCTTATGTATGCGTATGTGTTCATGTGTATGCTGGCGAATGCAGGTCAGAGTTCAAATTTCAGGAATCCATCCTCTCTTTCCACTGAGGGTTCCAGGCATTAAACTCAGACCATCAGTGTGGCGGTTTGAATGAGAACAGTCTGCGAAGTCCGTATGTTTGAAGTTTGGTTCCCAGTTGATGGATGTTTAGGAATAATTAGGAGGTTTGAGGTTACCTTCCTTTGCCTCCAATCTGAAGATCAGGATGTAGCTCCCAGCTATTGCTCCAGCACCATGCTTGCTGCCATGCTTCCTGCCACGCTGGTTATGAGCTCACACTCTGAAAAACTATAAGCGAGCCCTCAGCTGCTTTATAAGTTGCCTTGGTCACGGCATCTTTGCACAGCAGTAGAACAGTGACTAAGACAATCAGCGTGTACAACAAACGCTTTCACCTGCCAAGCCATCTCTCGGAACATATACATCTTTGGAAAAATACAGGAACCCAGTGTATTTTTTGAGGCACGGTGCTTCACTTGGCCTGGACCTTCCTGTCCAGGTAGGCTGTCTGCCTACAGAGGCCCAAGGATCTCCCTCACTTCCAAACACATGCCACCACTGTCAGCTTTCTTATGTGGTTCTGTGAACCCTGAGATTACGAACTCTGAACTTTGAAGTTGATAAGAACTCTGGTCCTTATACTTTACACATCTCTGAGCCATCTCCACAGCCCTCTTTCTATTTGAAAAAAATTAATTCTAATTTTTTTTATACCACAGGACACTCCAAACTTGCCTTGTGTTTTCTACCCTAAGCCCTGGAATCAGTCAGCTTCCCCAAAGAACCCTACTGGAGGACTGTCATAGTTAGGGTTTTATTGCTCTGAAGAGACACCATGACCAAGGCAACTCTTATAAAAGAAAAACATTTCATTGGAGCTGGCTTACAGTTTCTATTATCATCATGGCAGGAAGCATGGCAGCCTGCAGGCAGACATGGTTTTAGAGAAGCTGAGAGTGCTACATCTTGATCTAAGACAGCCAGGAGACTGCCTTCTGCAGTCTAATTCCACACTGGACAGAGCTTGAGCATAGGAGACCTGAAAGCCTACTTATGCAATGACACACTTTCCCCATCAAGGCCACACTTACTCCAATAAGGCCACACTACCTAATAGTGACACTCCCTATGACCAAGCATTGAAACATGTGACTCTGTGGGGGCCAAACCTATTCAAACCAACACAAGGACAGTACTCAGAGGCCCAAATCTGAATGTGAGATATAATTCCACTACTTCTGACCTCTCTGTCAATAGAATTATGGTGATATGCACCAACCAAGGAATACACACACCTGGTCACGTGTGTGTGTGTTCGTGTGCACACACACTCCCAGTCTGGGATTATATTCAGTTGGCTGGCTTCACACATATGTGACTCTGTGTGTGTGTATGTGTGTGTCTCTGTGTGTGTGTGTGTGGTGTGTGTGAAAGAGAGAGAGAGAGAGGGAGAGGGGGAGAGAGAAAGAGAGAGAATGAGTGTGCATGTGCCTATGTAAATGTATGTGAATCATGTATATGTACATGCCACAGTGGAGGCCAGAGGGCATCAGATCCCTTGGAACAGGAGTTATAGGCAGTTTAAGCAAGTTTAAGAATGCTGATCTGAGTTTTGAGAAATAGGTATGATCTCTGAAATAGGACAGTAGTGGCCTTGCATTACCACCAAGTAATGGTATGAGGCAGGACTGGCCTTGAACTCACAAAGATCCAGCTGTCTCTGCCTACAGTGCTGAGATAAAAAGGTGTTCCAATATGCCTACCTATGCATGCAGCGGGAAGGACAAGGACAGAGCAGTCTGGCTGGAGCAGGAAACTGTCGGGAAAATGCTGATTGTTTTCCCAGGAGAACTTGCTTGGGCTATGCTAGGATTTGGTCATACAAAGCAACAGATGCCCTAAGCCATCTGATGAGAAAGTCACGCAGGAGGGAAGGGACACAGGTGCAAGGGAGATGGGGCAATAGACCATTACAATAACCCTTTGACCTGTTGACACTACACATTTATGTTTTGTGTTAGTGTAAATGTATCTAGACATAGCGAGGCATGATGGAACATGCGTTGTATCTCAGCACTTGGGAGGCAGAGACAGCTGATCTCTGTGAGTTCCAGGCCAGTCTGGTCTACAAAGTGAGTTCCAGGATAGCCAAGGTTCTGTAGAGAGATCATGTCTCAAACAACAAAAACAAAAAATATCCAGGCCCAGAGCACTGGTCTCAAAATGCCTACAACTTTAGGATGTCCTTGTGCATGTTAACAGAGGATTTGCATGTTTTATGAAAAGAAAAACAACCACAATTTTTTAAAAGGTTTTTTTTTTTTTTTTTTTAACATTTTATGTGTATGGGTATTTTTCTACATGTATATTTATGCACTATGTGTGTACCTGGTGCTCATGGAAACCAGAAGAGGGCATCAGACTCCACAGAACTAGAGTTACAGACAGTTGTAAGTGGTGATTTGGGTGTTGGGAACCAAACTCAGGCTCTTTGGAAGTGCTCAAATCTCCAAGTTGCTGATCTATCTGTCTAGCCCTTCACAACTTAAATTCTTAAAACACACTCCCATGTCTTATGTTACAAAACTGCACAAACAATTCAGCAGTTGTCGGAGTAAGAAGACGTTGAGCTTGCCATGGTTATATGCTTATAATCCTGGGCCTATGGAGGATCTCAAGTTCATTCAGGGTCATTCTGAGTGACAGAGCAAATTCAAGGCCAGCCTGGGTTACACAGTGAGATGGCACTGCTTCAAAACCACCAAGGGCTGGGGTAAATCTGAGCAGGTTCTGGCTGAGAGAGTACACTAAGAAGGTTAATGTGTTGCAAAAATCTTTGAGTGGTTAAACAAAATGAAACAAAACCCAAGGGCTAAGGGTGAGGATGTAATTAGAGGTAAAGAATTTGCCAAGTACAAAGGTTCTGGGTTATTCTTAATCCCTAGCTTTGCCAATGAAAATGACAATGACAATACTACTATTATAATTATATTATAATAGTACTACTAATATAAATATTAAATAATATACCATTATAATAAAATATAAATAAATACCATTATTACAATAATAATGTAATATAATTACTATACTATTACTACTAAATATTCTTATCATTGGTTCCTTACCAGCACTTACCCCTGTCTACTACCATCACACAGCCTCATAGCCCTCCCTCCTCTTGTATAATGTGACAACATACCAGTGCAGTGTCTGTCTTAGTCCATTGCTATCAGACACCACAACCAAGGCAACTCTTATAAAGGATAACATTTAACTGCAGCTGGCTTACAGGTTCAGACATTCATTCCATTATCATCTTGGTGGGAAGCATGGCAGTGTCCCAGCAGGCATGGCACTGGATGGAGATGCTAACCTTGCTTTGAAGGCAAACAGAAGACTGGCTTCCAGGCAGCTAGGAGAAGGGTTTCAAAGCCCACACCCACAGTGACACACTTCCTCCAACAAGGTCACACCTCCTTACAGTGCCACTCCCTGAGCCAAGCGTATTCAAACCACCACATTTGCTCACATCTGTGCACATGTGGCATAGTCAGGAAGTCAGATCTCAACTCAATAATTTCCATTTCTCTCAAAAAAATTCTTTTCTCCATTTTTTAAACTGACTACTAGAAACTAATTCACCCTGTTGTTAATAGTTAGTATTATTAGTTAGTTAATTAGTTAATTTTGAGACAGGGTTCATTATGTAGCTTGAACTGTCCTGGTATTTACTATGTAGACCAGGCTGGCCTTAAACTCACAAGAGATCCGCCTCTGTCTGCCTCCTGAGTACCAGAATAAAGGTCAGGCATATTCTTGAGGTTCAATAAGTATTTTTAAAGAATAATAACTATTCACATAAATAAATATATATCCATATGTCCTTACATATATACACACATGGATTTATAAATATCAACGAGGTCCTAGTATCCATTCCTCTCCTTCTACTTTCAAGTATTTTCCTTCATATGTGCAGAGAGCAAAGAGCTTTCTATGAAGCTGCATATGTCTAATCTTCCCCGTTAGCGTTACTGAAAATTTAATGGAGGCAGTAATATGGGAGCACTAGTCATGTAAAATCCTATCTGGCTTAAAAGAATAAATATACACTGGAAATTTTACATAAATATGCAGTAGAGGGTAGTGTGTGTGTGGGGGTCAAGTTTAACCTGGCCCTTGAGTTGTTGTTTTGTTTCTTTCATAAAGGGGTACATTATGTACCTAGGCTAGCTTTCAGTTGGCTACAAACCTCTATGTAGGCCCTGACTGAACTTATGACCTCCTGCCTGGCCTCCCTAGGGCTGTGATGACCTGTGTGAGGCTAGAGGGCTGCACTGAGTGTCCCCTGTCATTCTTTATCCTGATTTGTGGAGACAGAGTCTCTCACAGAGCCTGGAGCTTACCATTTCAGCTAGGCCAGCAGGTCAGTGAGCTCTGGGCTCTGCCAGTTTCTACCCTCCCACCAGGGATCTGGGGATCCAAAGTCAAGCCTTCATGCTTGTGCAGCAAGTGCTTTGCTCACAGAGCACCTCCCAGCCCCGGTAAGTACTTGTTCTTGGCTAAATGGTGTTGCACCATTTTAACTTTTGATTTGAGATTTTAAAGTTGTTTATTAAATTATTAGCCTAAAATAAGGTGTTAAAAGTCAAACCACAAACAAAAATTTTATTGTTACCTCTACTGTGCCCCCTTGTGGAATTACAAATAGTATAATGGTATTTATGTCATTTCCACGGCATGCTTAAAGACAGACTACCAGTGTCAGGGATATACTTTGCAGGATTTTCACTAGGAAGTAGAATCTGCTGATCTGGCCATTTTGACAAACAAGATTCTCCTCTGCACCAGGCAACTCTAGGATGGCTTTGTTCAAGATGGGCTCCCTAAAACCCTGCTCCATCAACCTTTTATTTGACCTGTGATTTCATGATCTCAGCTGTGTTGGCCAACTGTTGACTCTACAGCCCATTTTCCACATGGCTTTCATAACTGGAGGGATCCGGTTTCTCTGCTTTGTCCTGAGATAATGGCTTTCTCAGATCTTCCATCTGTTCCCGTGTGCCCAGTTGCTTCTGCCCCTTACCAGGTGTTGGCATTTAAGCTAGTAAGTTCACTCTTTCCTTACTGGTATCCCAGCAGCCATGGCAACTGTTGTTTAAAGCACAACTGACTGTCTTAGTCAGATGGTAACTCCCCAGTGCATGTGCTCTCTGCCTGAGTTGCTGAAAATCTGGCCACCAGTACACAAGGACCAGCAGGTCTGCATAATACAACTGAGTTTCAAGGTTTCCCTCTCTTGTATACTCAAGAACCAAACCCAGCTAACATTTTCTGAATAGTTGTTGGGTTGAAGGTTGGGCACTTTAGGAAGCATTTCATCTTTAAATCATTTGCCAGCATTTGAAGATATTCTTAAAGTTTCCCCATGCACTTTGTAGGGCAAGGTGTAGTCCAGGTTGGCCAGAAGCTAGGACTATTTAATAAGACCATTCATCCTTGTGTCTTTTTGTCCATCATCCATCCGTTTATCCAACCACCCACATCCCCTCCTCTCATTCCTTCCAAATAGTTTTAGGGGATGATTTCTTTCTTTCTTTCTTCCTTTTTTTTTTTTTTTTTTTTTTTCGAGACAGGGTTTCTCTGTGTAGCCCTGGCTGTCCTGGAACTCACTCTGTAGACCAGGCTGGCCTCAAACTCAGAAATCCACCTGCTTCTGCCTCCCAAGTGCTGGGATTAGAGGTGTGCGCCACTGCCTGGATGATTGCTGCTAACAAAGGCACGTGCTACTCTAGAGACCAGAAACCAAAGCACTGACTTTCTATATTCATGAGGCAAGCATAAAACAAAGAAACAAACAAAAACCACAACAACAAAACAAAAACCAAGTGAATAGGTACAGTCTGACTCTGAGGGAAGCAGGATGGGGAAAGCAGGAGGGGCAAGCGGGAGCACAGGAGCCTACGGCCTGGTGACTTGAGCGATGGCAAATGCTAACATGGAGTCCTGCAGAGAGTGCAAAGCTCGGGGACATTCTGGGACACTCTGGGAATTCTTCATACAAATGCATGAGGAAATGATTCATGAACCAGAGCAGAATAATAACACCATAGGAGAAGTTGGGCTACCAACTAAAGCCTAGAGTAGAAATGGTTAAATTTGCCAGAACAGCATCGTCCTTATTTGCAAAGAGGACACAAGAGGACTCAGGCTGCAAAGAATTAATGTAATATTATCAACCTAAATGTCCTGAGAGACCAACAAGTGTAGAAAACACTGGCTCTTTGGCTACTTACATCCCTCTTTGATGGTATGTCCAAAGATACCTAAGTTTTCTTTTCTGATGCCTAAGCATGATCACCTGAGTTCAAATCCCTAGGACCCACGTGAAAAGCTGGACACGGCTGCACATACATCTTGGAAGGAAAGATCCCCAAGGCGTACTGGACACCAGCTTAGTTCCTGGTCAGTGAAAGACAGTACTTCAAGGGAAAAGGGCTTTGAGTTATAGAGCAGGACACCCCAGAGTCCTCCATACATGTGCGTGAGCATGCACACCTGCACACACACACATTCACACACACACTTGAGAAGTTAAGAAAGGGTCTCTACTATGTGTGTCTGTGGTAGATGCTAACTGTATTCATTTTTTATTACATTTTTTTTAAAAATTTAATTTCTGCATGGGTGTGAGCACCGACACCACAGCATGTTAATATCTTTAGGCTTCAAACAAGCACCTATACTTACCCAGTCATTTTCCACTTCTTTTTACTTTTAAAATTCTCTTGTGCTATTTTAGCTCCTTTATGGTGAGTTTTATAGCATATCTTTTTCTATCCATAAATATCTATCCTTTCTTTTTATTTAAACATTTAAACCATACTTAGCAACTTTGACAATCTTCACTTTAAAAATATGTATGTGTGTGTGTGTGTGTGTGTGTGTGTGTGTGTGTGTGTGTGTGTATGTTTGAAAGCATAAGATAAGTGTGGTCAAAGGACAACTTGAAAGAATTTATTCTTTCCATATATCATGTGATCCCAGGAACTGAACTCAGGTAATCAGGCTTGGTGGCAAGTAATCTGCCTTACTGACTCCATTTCTGCTTTTTGATTTTATTGTTTTCTCCATTTACATTTAGTGTTATTTGTATAAGGAATTTATGCGAACCATTTTGCTTTTTCATTTTATTGTTCCTGTTTATTTTTGTATTCAGTATTTGCTAATATAGAATTTTAAAGTTTTCAATATTTTTAGAATTCAGCAGGCCACAAATTGCTCTACAATCTAATTCAATGGACTTTTCAGGCCAAAGGTGTAATGTTCATTCTGACACTAACAGGGTATATTTAGTTATTGTTGGGTGGGGTGTGTGTGTACTTTTGCTTGCATGTTGAGGTCCTAGAACAACCTTGAGGTGTTAGTTTCACTTTGTGAGGTTTCAAGTATCAAACCCAGGTTGCCAGATTTTGTCAGCAAACCCCTCACACCTCTCCTTAATGAAGAAAGAGGTTGATTTTGAGGCTTGTGGAATTTAGCCTCTTCAAAACAACGACTACAGAAATGAGAGATGCTGATGGCTTGTCTTTCCTAAGGAGATTCTGGGAGCAATAGAAAGAGGGACCCCATGTTCACCTGCCTGGAATTAAGTTTCTGTTACAGTGAGCTAGAAGGGTGTCAAAAGCCATCTAGGAAAAACTAAGGATACAAATGAATTTTCTGGAGATGGCCCACCGTTTTGCATGGCCTGTGATGGGTGAATTCTGAGAATGCGAAGTCCTTAGAGACTTCATCCCAAGATTGCTTCTCACTGCTGATATGTCTTTCCTGCCATTATTACATCAGCTAATGATTCTTGGGCATCAGCCCGTCCTATTGAGCAAATTTCCTACAGATCAACATGAAGATGAACTTTCATAAATTAACAGTTTAGACAAATTAATAACTTTATAGAATTCCTAATATGATTAAAATAATTTTAAGAAAAAAATTTCAAGGAGATGGTTTTAGTTGTTTTGCCAGAAAGACATAATAAATCAGAATCAAGAATAGAATGTGATCTCTCCTCATAGACTAGTAAGTAAAGGCTGCATAGTAAGGAATACAATGAGCTTTCTACTCTAAGAAGAGAAATAGGCTTGGGACAAATATGTGATTCAGGAAAAACATTCATTTTAGGTCAAGTCCCAGGATGAAGCCACAGGTAGGCACTATGATAAAGCAAGGCTATGTGAAATTGTTGCTTTGAACTTATAATGAGCTTACAGAACAAGACCCTGCTTTGAACTCACTACTGACATCCTTCCGTAACTCCCTTTTATATAATATTTTACCCATGATGTAATTCTTTTTTACATAGACAACTTTTTGTCTAAACACTATGTAAAGCAGAAAGCAATAATAAAAATTGCGTGTAGCCATTTCTATTACAACCCAAGTGTGTGTGTTTTCTCCATGTGTGACTCTCCTTTCTCTTTCTCTCTTCTTCTTCTTGCTCTCTGACTTACAAAGTGTTAACCAACTCAGAGTAGGGGCTCTGGATCCAGAAAGAAAGAGCCCTAGCAATTAAACTTTCTTAATTCCCTGCTGCTGAACAGCAGGAGTTAATCACCAGAAGTCATCTGCCTTAGGCCTTAAAATAGCAAAGATTTAAAGAAAACATTTACTAAAAGTAAGCTACTTTTGCCCAGTGATCATAACTTTTGCCACCACAACCACCAATCCCACATAGATGCCTGCCTCAGTTCACCTAAATGCTGTCACCGGCAGAAGGGGAAGGGAGGAAATGTGTCCTGGCATCTTCTTATCATGTTTTAGTAAATTTTATTAAACAAATATTTTATTTCTTTAGTCCAGATAATTTAGACAGTTATCTAGAAAACAATTTCCACCAGGTCTACCTGCTTCATTGGGATGCAATTTCCCAGAGTTCTCCATTCATTCTACCAGTATGGATATTACTGCCCTGGCATTTTTTTTTTTTTTTAAATGAGACAGGGTCTCTTTATATAGTCCTGGCTGTTCTGGAACTCTCTATGTAGGCCAGGCTGGCCTCGAACTCACAGAGATCTACCTGCCTCTGCTCCTCAAGTGCTGGATGGCAAGTCTTTTCGATGCTGCTGCTATTAAGCTTGTAGAATTTGGAATCCAAGACTCTTGAGCAACCTTTAGGCTCAGCAGATGAGGCGTACAAAGGCTCTAGAGACAACAGATGAGCCCTGATGACGTCACACAAGACCCTGGATCTAGCTATGCTTAGAATTAGCCCTCTTAGCTGGACTTCTCAGATTAACCAACAAAATAATTTTTTTCGCTAAGCTAATGTAATAGCTATTTTCCTGGGGCTGCGATGAAATGCCATAACCAAACGAAACTTATGGAAGGAAGGGTTTAGTTTTGCTTACAATTCCAGAGAAGTAAGAGTCTATCATAGCAAGGAAGCATGGCAGCAGGAACAGGAAGCTAAGAGCTCATATCCCCAACCAAAAGCAGGAAGCAGCATGAACAGGAGGTGGGAAAAGATTAGAAACACTCAAAACCCGCCCCAGTTACATACTTCCTCCAGCGAGGCTTTGCCATTTAACCCTCCACCAACTAGAGAGCAAGTGTTCAAGCATAGAAGTCAATGGGCACGGGAGCATTTCTCATTCAAACCACTACAGTTAGAGATGCAGGTATCTTCCACATGTAACCAAGAGCTGGAATTAATATTCTGAATGCCAAATCTTTAGTCATATGTGAATAAATAGTGATACTGTAAAAGTTTCTTCGCAGCTTATTGATAATTAACATGACCATTTTGCTAGCAAAGGCTCATTTCAAAGCTCTGTGGCTTCTTGTTGCTCGGTAAGATTGCAAGCATCACCCAAGGTGATTCCAGTATCCCTCTTGGGTATTGGCTACGCAAAGGTATTTAATGTATTTTATACATTTGTCAATGTGTGTTCACAGCCACAGGACTGATTCCCTGGTGCCTCAATGTTAATTGCTAATGTTGAGGTGCAACACTGGGAATAGCAAAGGTCTGACCATAAGTTTAAAAAGTTCAAACAAATCTAACAGGTCACCCTTTCCATTAGCCCATAGCTCACTCATTAGAATACCACATACAGGGCTGGAGAGATGGCTCAGCGGTGAGGAGCACTGACTTCTCTTCCAGAGGTCCTGAGTTCAATTTCCAGCAACCACACGGTGGCTCGCAACCATCTGTAATGGGATTTGACACCCTCTGGTGTGTCTGAAGACAGCTATAGTATACTCATATACAAAAATAAATAAATAAATAAATAAATAAATAAAATAAAAAAACCACCACATACCTTCCCACATGTTGGAACCAGTTATAGACCCCATTAGCAAACTGTAAATGGACAAGGGAAATGTTGCATGCTTGTTCCCTCCAATGTATATAGAAGACATATGTAATATTTTTGTTATTTAGCATGGGGCACTGCTTTTGAAATATTCAAAAAAAATCAGGCAAGTTACCGGGAGCAACTTGGAGTCAGACTGTGCTCAGGATAAACCTGCAGACAGGTCTGGAAAGCAATTTCATCGTAACTCCTGCCAAGAATGCAGATGCTTGTGCAAGCAATGGTGGCATGAACTGAAGCTCTCTGCAGAAACCACATTGTGTTAAAGACTCTGCAGACCCAGGGACCAGTTAGAATGTCCTGGTTGTGGAGAGCTGGAAGGCTGTTCATCAGAGCCAACATTATCTTGTGTCATGGTTAGCCCCCTTTATTGTTCTTCATCACCCATCTCTGTATCTGATTTAGCATCCCTTTGACTATCAGGGAAAAGCGCTGGCATGCTTAACACAGCTATAACTAAGTTCTAACAACCCAAATGTAGTGTAATTAGTTAAACAGGTTTGGCTCCTCGCTGGTGAATGCACACACCTGCCCAGGAGCTATCTGGATTCGGGAATGAAACACACACACACACACACACACATTATTTTTAATGTGTCTTGACTAGCTCAAAGGCTGGGCATTTTCACAATCGTTGGCTTTTAAACTATCTCTTATTCCTTTGGCGGAAACCCATTTGATGACAACCAAGAAACATCAGGTTTTAACAGCAGTAGATCATACTCGCGAATCTTCCTGAGGAAGCCTATATCGTGTTCTTGCACGCTAGGTGCTCCCCACGAGTTCTGAGTCAGCGTGCCTCAGGTACTTCGCTGTTTAAAAATTACGTGCACCTCCCACTGCATGAGGAGTATGGTCCCGCGGACATTAGCAATATTGCTGTTAAATGAACGCACTTCCTTTTGGAAATATTGTCTGATATTGAACTATTTCTGAGTGATATTGGTTCTGGATATTTAAATATAAATTGAGGTTGCAAGATACATTAGAGAGAACTTGAAGCCAACTGTAGTGAAGCTTCACCAATAACAGTCCTACCCTTGGACCATTATCCCCAGAAGTAGAAAAGTAAACTGATCTCCAGGGCTTCATAACCCAAGCATTGGAGAAATTGGAGTTCCCTTAAGAGTGTGTCAGAATCAGATAGGCATGAAATGCAAAAATCTTTTCTCTGATGGTAAAATATTAGTTGAGTGTAGCAGAATATTTTCCCCCACTACAGTTTACAAGAAACTGGGTAATTTGGGCGGAGCTAATATGGGAGGAGTAAGGAGAGGAAGAGGAGAAGGAAGAAGTGGAGATGGAGGAGGAAGGATGTAGGAGCCATGGAGAACCACAGGTCCAGGACCGTCCTGGGTAACAACTTATATCTAGGTTAGTTAATTGGGTAACACATCTAATTGTATGGGCATCTTTGTTAATTGAGCATTACCAAACATATAAAGCCTTTGGATAATCTTTAAGCATTAGAGTCTCATTTCTACCCAGTACCACTCGATGGCGGGATGGTGGGATGGTCTGGGCTCAGCCAACCATTGTGGAGACAGCGTGGTAGATGGACAGAGCTATCTCCCATGCTAGCATCTCATGGGTACCAGGGCTGGTGTTTCTGGCTGGTTGTTTCTAGCTGTGGCGTGCGTGTGGCCTCTGGCTGTTTTTGTTTTTTAGCTGTGGCATGTGGCCTCTGGCTGGGGAACATGGCGGCAGAGCTAAGCAAAGCCCTGCCGCTTAGATAGTTGGCCCAAGAAACAGACTTTTAAAAATATTACCTTAACAGTTGAGGACTGGGGAGAAGGCTCCGTGGGTAAGTCTTTGCTGTGCAAGTGTTAGAACTCTAAGACCCACATAAAAAGCTGGGTGTGGCCATACACACATTGTAAACAGGAGGCTCACTGGGTCTTACTAGCTCCCAGCCTAGCTCCATGTTGAGAGACAAGTTCTGTTCCAAGGAACAAGGCTGGGAGTGATCAAGCAAGACACACAATGCTGTCTTCTGGCCTCCACACTGGACACCCTCACACATGCACTGGTCCATATACCATATATACTTATTGTCATATCGAGAGAAATGTACATTAGTTAAGAAAGGGTCTCTACTGTGTGTCTCTACATGAGGGAGATGCCAACTAGCTACTTTCCTCATAGTTGTGACAAAACACCCTATGAAAACAAACAAAAGAAGAATCAGTTTGCTCTGGCTCACAGTTTGAAGACATACAGTCCCTCATGATGGGGAAGGAGGGGCAGTAAGCAACTCAAAACAAAAGGTCACATGCATCTGCAGTTAGGAAGCAGAGAACAGGCAGAACACAGAGCCAGGCTAAAGCCCACCAGGCCCACCTCCTGTACCCACTTCCTCTAGCACAGTCCACACACTAGTTCTGGAACCTTCTAAAACAGTATGTTCAGCTGGAGGCCGAGAGCCCAAACATTGACGGTGCAGAAGATACAGGCCAAATCCATGGTTCTTTTCCAGCCAGCCACTTGCTAGAATGCTTGTATCACAGGGCTCCATTGTCCATGTGCAGCCTTAGCAGCATATCAGATTTGGTTTCATAGAGAGGGGTTTCATGGGACATATGACTTAGACTTTACTTCAGACTTCCCTGAAGGTCAATCTATCTCAACAATGCTCCCTAAAGCCGTGCTCATAATCTGCCATTATGATGTAGAACTTGGGAGGAGGTAAACATCCCGACAGCCACAATCTCTCTTTATTATTTTTAAGAAGGGCTGTTTTCCATTACCAGAGGCAGATAAGGAACACTAACATCCATTTGTCATTCAAAGCAGACAGCTCACCTAGCTTTAATGAATCGTTCTCATCCTTGAATGAGCCTGGTTGGGTGGAATTGCTTTAGTAGGGAAATGAAGTCACAATTGAAGGTCAGAGAGAATTCAAATGTTCTTCCATTGAGTTGCTCAAACCTTGCATAGGTTGGTAGACAATTTCCCAACATCAATTCTGGCTTTCTAATACTTCCCTTTGCCTTAAATAGAGAGGAAAGCAACAGCCTGGTATCATTTCTCACCTCAAAGGACAATTATGGAGACCATCCTCATTCCAGAGGTTTTAGCTCCATTTTCAGACAGTCATTCCTCACCCATGTTTTTGTACAAATAACTCATCTCACATGGTGTAGATGGTTCTGCATGTGGTAGAAGCAGGCCATTTAATTACATGGCAGATGAGACTGTTGAGATGGCTTAGTGGTTAAGTGTGCACACTGCCCTTGCAGAGGACCTGAGTTCAGTTCTCAGCACCCATGGCAGGAGGCTTTTAACTGCCTGTAATCCAGCACCAGGGGATCTGATGTCCTCTTCTACCCTCTGTGGACATGTACACACATGCAGTATATATACACATAAATAAAAATAAAATAAATCTTTAAAAAAAAGTAAAATAAATAAAATAACCCTAGATAGCAGAGTGGCTCCAGCCATATGCCCAGGCTATGTTCTCCTCTGTGTTGGAAGTGCTAAGGTTATTACTCACCATTTGAGTTTCTAAATCAACAGATAGAGAAGCATCTTACTCTCAATAACCCTAGATACCCCAAAATCAAACACCATGCAATTTAAACTTCCTTACCCAAATTGTTGGTCCTGCAGATTTCCTCATTTCTATAAAATATTCTATTTCTCAGACAGAGCATTATGAGAAATTGCCCTTAAGTAGGTCATTAATGATTAGATACTGACATTGGAACTGAATCAACCAAAACCTGGCTGAAATCCTTTCCATCTCTCCCCTCAACCCTCTCACTTTAACTCCAATAGGAGTTGGTAAATCCATTCGTCAAGCAGGTCTCAAATCTATCACTAACAGTTTGTTTTTAAAAACCACAGATCGGGCTATCTATTCTAGATTCATACAATGTTTTCCCTCTGCCTTTAAATAAACAGCAGCCATCTCAGGGGGATTTCAGAGTCTGCAGCTGGAGCCCTGCTGACATCTTCAACCCAATCTCCATCTCTACTATGGTTCCATGAACCTTATTATGGGAAACATGTCTCTTCCCACACACTGTTCTCTTGCCTGAACCTACCTCTCCTTCTCCTTCCCTTCCTCCCTCCCTCCTTCCATTCTTCCATCCCTCCATCTCTCCCTTTTTTCCTCCCAAACCTTTCTCACCCATTAACCTCTCTTCATTTATGTCTTGCCACAAATGGTTGCTAAGATCTCTTCCAGGACACAGTAGGACTGTCTATAACATATAGCCATGGTGCTTTCTCTCTGTCTCAGTCCTGATTAGACTTAAGCTCCTGTCAGACTTAAGATCCTGTCTAGGGAGCAGGACCATGGTCACTTAATTGTCAGTATATCAAATGTCTATGGGAAGGCACAGATCCCTCAGAAATATAAAGGTTGTAGTTCTCAGTGCATTTCCCTCCTAGTTCAATACCTCAGCTTTGATGGATCCTTTCCTATTCTCCCCCCTGTCTCTTTTTCTACACCCCCCCCCACTGTCCTCTTTTCTGTGCAACCAGGGATTAAACCTAGCTATGGCCTGGTGCATGGTTGGCAAATCACTGAGCTACAGCCCCGCCTACATTAACAATTTTAAATAAACAAAAATATTTTATTGAAAAATCCAAAACTGAAAGGCTAAGCCAGAACTCTGGAGCCCTTGTGAATATCTGGCTACATCTAGTTGTGGTAGTTGCTGTTTGAGAACTGCTAATAGAAGCTAACATTGACCAAGTGCTTTGAGCCATCCACCAGGAGGAAGCTGAGGCTGAGGGTCACAAACCGGTAAACCAAAAAAAACGGTCACCAAGTCCTTGTATAAGTCATGCTTTGGATGCCCTCAGACCCAAAATCTTGAGGAAAGCCTTCAAGACTAGAACTAGAGGAGCCACCTGTCTGCACACTCCAGGCTGAGGACATCAACCACAGAACGGAAGGGGACACTTTTATTTCCCCTACCCGATCCCCACAGTAAGGGTCTCTAAACACCTTAGCTGATTTCCCTGTTTCCAAGTGGAAGTCTTTCCCAAGCTACATCGTGTTAACAACAGGGTTCCTACCGGAAGAAAGAGTCTCTGGGCCGCACAGGGTTTGAATAGTTTCTTCCATTCCTGAGGGTTTCCGACGGAAAATGTGATAGGGTAGAGTTTGTGTTCAAACTTCTTTGTATATGAGTCGGGCCACTGGCGCAACTGCAAAACATGGGAGACACAGACGGATGGTAAGACACTGGGATAAACGGGGACACCTGAGAGGCCTCTGGCTGGACAGTGAAATCATCCAGGCAATTCACAGGGATAGGGGAGTCTAGGTTCATCTCTGTTCCTAACCAGTCAGTTTCCTATAATATTGCTAGGACTGAAAACAAACAATGTTTGCTGTTGGCAGAGAGTTGGGAGACTGGTCCACAACACCACCAAAGGGAATATAAACTTGGAAAACCTGCCAAGAAGGCAATTCAGAACAATTCAGAAGTTGGCTAACAAAGACCAAGAAGAGAGGTATGCTGGCTTTCATCACGATGTAGTATGTGGTAGCAAAACCTGGGAGAGTCTAAACACCAATTTATTTAGAATTGGGAAAATAGAAGTTATGATAGACTTATACAACAGAATGATGTAGGATAAAGAAGATCTCCATGTGTCTATTTGATAATGTAAAACTATTATATGACCCAGTGTAGCGGTACATGTCTGCCATCCCAGAACCAGAGGTTGAGGTAAGAGGACTTCAAGTTTGGGGCTAGCCTGGTCTATGTAAAATACAGCCTCAAAAAATTCTAATGCAGATCCATCCAGTTGCAAAAGTAAATGCATCTTTATTTCAAGATTTATTTTTATGTGAACGAGTATTTTGCCTGCATGTATGCATGTGCATCGTATGTGTAATGTGTGGTGTGCCTATTGTCTGCAGAGACCAGAAGAGGGCATCGGATCCCCTGGAACTGGGTTACAGTTGTAAGCCACTCAATGTAGGTGCTGGGAACTAAACCCAAGTCCTCCGAGAGAGCAGAAAGAGCTCTTAACTAGTGAATCATGTCAGCATCTCCTGTGCACATGTCTTTTATATATGGAGAAAAACCTAGACAGACAGCATCCTAATAGGGCATCTCCACAGTTGCTGCTTATGGGTCTCATTTCCTGTTAATATTTTTGTATTCTTCAGAACCTTTATAGCGAATATGTTTCTTTGTTGCATATGTTAATAATTTTTTAAAGCTTTATTCTTTTATGTGTATGAGTGTTTTTCTTACATGTATGGATGTGCACCACATGCGTGCCTGGTGTCTGCAGGACACAGAAGAGGGCATCGGATGCCCTGGAATAGATGACTATGAGCACCATGTGCGTGGGAATCAAGTCCAACTCTTAACTGCCATGCATCTCGCATCTGCATATTTAAAGATAAATTCTTAATGGAACTTTTTTTTTATATATATAATTTGTGCTTTAGAGAAGAATGGAGCAGGAAGTAAACAATTACCGTCCTCTCACCTTCCCACACAGTGCATCCGCGCACCCTGCTATGGCATGCTTGCTGCAACTGACGGTTAATGTTGATTATTATTTAAAAAGAAAACAACTTGTTTTTATTGAGACAGGGTCTCAGTATGTAGAAACAAAACTTGTTTTTATTGAGATAGGGTTTCATTATGCAGCTTTGGCTGTCTTGGAACTAACTATTTAAACCAGGCTCACTTAAACTCATAAAGATATAGCTGCTGAGTGCTGGGATTAAAGTCATGCAGCAACATGCCTGGCTGTTTTTTTGTTTTGTTTTTTTTTTTTTAACCGATGGGCCAATATTAATTTTTAAATTAAAAATGATTTATTTTATTCTCTGTGGATGATTGCTTTGCCTGTAACTTAGCCCTCTGAGAACATGTGAGGGTCTTCCTGACTTGGAACCTCAGTATCTATCTAATCTCTCTTTCCTAAGCCCTGTCTTCAGGGAGAGCGGCCTCAGCCCATTCACCCTCATTACGGGGCTTATTTAAATCTCTTCTACTCTTTGGGTTTCTTTCCCATCTCCAGTCTTGGTTTCTTTTACATGAAGATTTTCTCTCTTTTTTCTACTTCCATGTTCTATATATCACATCTTTTTTTTTTTTTTAGTACTTCTGTTCAAAATCTTAGCATCCGTATGAAGTCAGATGCTGATTGCTGTCATACTCTGACATACAGAGACTCATAGAACGCTTATGATTCACTTGATATATTTCAATCTGATTTTTAACATTCACTCTACAACTTAGGCATTACTTTTTAAAAAAATCATCATTCTTCCACTTTATCCTATAACAGTCTCCTTAAGTGAGGTTCTTTTGTTGGTTAATTATTTCATTCTCTGTTGTAGTTTAACCAGGGAAGATGACCCAGGTTGATTTATTCTCTGCATTTTGAAGGTTTTATCTCATTAGGTATTAGCTAGTGCTACTGTTGAGAGGTTAAGCATTATAACTGTTAATTAATTGGGAGGCTGTGGTGGCATGAATGAGAATTGTCTCCCACAGCTCGGATGTTTACATGTTTGGTCCCCAGTTAGTGGCACTGTTTGAGTAGGTTGGAGGTGTGGCCTTGCTGGAGGGGGTGTGTTACTAGGTTCAGGCTTTGAGTTTTTAAAGTCACACACCATTCCATTTTTGCTTGTGGTTTAAAGATGTGAGTCCTGCTCCGGCCTGTGCTGCTATGCCTTGGGCCATAATGGACTCTTACCCCTCTGAAATTATAAGTCCAAATAAACCATCCCTTCTAATACATTGCTTTAGTCAGGTGCTTTACATGCAATGGAAAGAAGCTATGAGACTATATCATATCCAACATACCAGGTTTCTACCCAAGCAACTGAGACCCACTTAGTTTAAACAGCTACATCCCAGGCCAATGCAGAACTAACAACTAACCTTTAGGGACTGCTTGCTACTTAAGCTCACCCAATCAAAGACTGTCAACAAAACCCATACTAGGGACTTCCCTCTGGAATGATCCAAAGATGACTACTGATCTGTGCTAAACTTTTTCTCTGGCTTGCTTCCCTTTCTCCTTACAAGGCCTCCATTCCCTCTGGCAGCCCAAACATATATAAAAACTGGCATTCTAGGAATCAGTTCTCCTTCCCACCAGGAGTTTCCAGGTGGAACTCAGGTCCTGGGGCTTATGGTTTTTTCTGTTTGGCTCATTTTCCTCTCAAAGTACAGCCTTCTTGTCCCAGATTTTGTGCATATGCGATGTGTGGTGTGTGTGTACTGAATGCAGGAGAGAGGGTAGACACATACATGCCAGAGCACACAGCTGGAGATCAGAAGGCCTCTTTCATGAGTCAGCTCTTCCCTTCCATCCGGTGAGGCAGTCTCCTGTTGTTGCTGCCCCTATAATTCCAGGCTGGCTGGCTTGTGAGCTGAGTGATTCTCTCCTTGCTATCATCTCACAGTAGGATTTCTGGCTAACAAATGTTTAGTTACTTTGGCCTTTTTACTTGTATTCCGGGGATCAAACTAGGGTCATCATGCTTGCTCAGCAAGCACTTTTACAGGCTGAGCCTATCTCCCAAGCCCCAGGATACCTTTTTAAAAGGACCGTCTGGGGCCTTTGTTCTTTTTTCTTAAAGAAAGCTGTATCTGATACAACCTTTTTAAAAAGAAGAAAAGCTGTCTAAATATAGAAGACCTAACTCGATAGTGCAGCTCCCAAAGCACGGCAATGGTGGTTGACTTTTTTTTTTTTTTAATTTCATCCTAAGGTAAAAATATATGTTCTAAATATCTCAGGAAATTCTGAATTCACCAACAGTACTCAGTGCTGGGTGACAGGAGAGGAGAGCAGTAACATTGCCCACCTTCTTCCAACCAGACTCAGCCAGCTGTTGTCACAAAATACACAATGGATAGCGCATGTTCCAGAGAATCTTTGCAAAATGGTAGAATAAATGTATACCAAACTGGCCCCAAAGTGATACTCTGTATACATAGTCAGATGAAGAATAATTTGTCCCATGATACAGATGACAAAAACGACGTGGACGAACATCTATGACCTACATAGAGTTTCAGGTTTTAAACCTAAACTGACACCATCAATTATTCACACAGAAAGAGGTGACACTACATACTCTGCTGAGTGTTTAATACCTGTATCAGTCAGCTTTACGGTGCTGCAATGAAATACCTGAGGTGATCTACTTAAAAAGAGGAAAGGTCCCAAGCAGGAGGGCACACACTTTTAATTCCAGCCCTTGAAAGGCAGAGGCAGGCAGCCCTCTGTAAATTCCAGACCAGCCAGAGCTTTGTAGTCAGACTCTGTCTCAACCGAAACCAAACTAAACCCACACCAAAACCAAAAAACCAAAGTGAGAGAAAAAAAAAAAAGTTTTCCCATAGTTCTAGGCCCTGGTTTGTTGGTCCGGTTGCTGTGGCAAGGAAGCAGATCATGACAGAAAATAGCAGAAGAAATACATGACATGGTTCCACACCTAGGCACTGGCTGTCTTTCCAGAAGATCCAGGTTCAATTCTCAGCATGCACATTGTGGCTCAAAACCATCTGTAACTCCAGTTATCATCTTCTGGTCTCTGTGGGCGCTGTAAGCATGTGGTACACAGGCATATATGTGGCAAAACCATCCATATACATAAAATTAAATACATCTTTATTTAGAAAGAGTGAAAAGATATAAACTGATGGCTTTATAGACACTTACAAGCACAGATGAGCACAGACCTTCCTTTCCTGAGGGTACACTATCTAGAAGCACCATGGAGAGCCAGGACTTTAACCGTAGCATCTGGGGAACAGTCTATGGTATTTGGGGGACAGTCCAGAGCCAAACTGCAACTCCTACTACAGCTCCCTTCCCTAGTCTCACAAAGACTCAGAACAATTCAAGGGAAGGAGTAAATGAGTCAGGGAAACCCACATACAGCAGAGCACGGTGAGCAGTCGGCCATCACTTCCCAGAGGCGTCAGTTCCCAGTTCCCAGCAGTCACTGTGGCTCATTAAACAACCACCTAGTGCACACCCAGAATCAAACAAACAAACGTGGGTCAGGAATTCAGACAAGGCACAGTAGGAACAGGGGTGCTGTTTCACCAATCTGGGGCCTCAGCCAGAGCCTTGAAGGCCAGACACAGGCCTTGTGGAGGCAACTTCTCCACATGCCTGGTGCCGAGGCATGTTGTTGGCTGAGGCCCTCGCTCCTCTCTCTGCTGGAGTCTCCTATGCACAGTCTCTCCACACAGACTTCTTTCAACTTCCCTGAGCATGGTGGAAACTTCTAGGTGCAGGCCACTCCAAGCTGTCTTCTTTCTATGACCTAGCCTTAGATGTCACATGCCGTTACACCAGTCACATTCCCTCATCTGCATGTGTAGCTACATGGAAGTGTGTATGCACAGAGCTTGTATTAACTGCTACCTTGTAACAGATGGCTCCAGACAGTAATAGCTTAAGACCATAAATCCATAACCGCTATCTCAAATAATTTTTTAAAAGTATTACATTGATTTGTTTGTTTGTTTACTTATTTATGTTCTGTGCATGTGTACATGCATGCTACTGCTCGTGTGTGGAGGTCAGAGGACAACTTTCAGGAGCCAGTTCTCTCCTTCTACCATGTAGGTCCCAGAGATTGAACTCCGGCTTGATGGCAAACACCCTTACCCACTAAGCCATCTTGCCAGAACCTCCAAATGGTATTTCTCTCTCCCTCTTTCTCCTTCACCTCCCTCGGGGTATGTATGTATGTGAAGCATAGAGGAATGAACCCAGGACTCATATATGCTAGACAAGTGCTCTATCAGCGTTATATCCCCAGGCCTCTTTCTACGTTTTGTCTTGAGTCAGAGTCTCACTAGGTTGCATAGGTTAGCCTTAAACTTACTCTGTAGCCCAGGCAGGACTTGGGCTTGTGATTCTCCTGCCTCAGCCTCTTATGTGGCTAAGATTACAGGTCTGTGCTAACAAAATGGGCTCCAACCTTTTTTTTTATATGTGTAAGTGGTTTTGCTTGCACATATGTTCGTGTACCACATGCATGCCAGGTACCTAGGGAGTACAGAAGAGGGTGTCAAATCTCCCAAAAGTGGAGTTTGGTTTATCATGTGGGTACTAGGAACCAAACCTTGGTCCACGGCAAGAGAAGCAAGTGTTCTCAAATTAAAGCCATATCTCTAGCCCACTCAAATAACTTCTTAAGGTCAGGAGTCTGTGAGCTGAGATGCTTGGTTCTGGGAACCCCTGAAACTGGGGGTGAGATTCTATACTAATCTAAAGGTTTAACGTTGCTTTTCCTGCAGCTGAGACTAGAGGACCTGTCTCTAAGCTCATACATGAGCACAGTCCAAAGAGATGTATGCCTCATCACGTGAATCTCTCCAAGGACGACACAGACAGCAGTGGGCCTCACCCAGAATGCTAACCCAAGACAGTGCAAACTCTCAGGCATGGCCCCCTTCCACTCCACCTGATACTCCTGGTCTACAACTGCAGGTCAGTACAGAAGGAATGTATTTGAGGAGTGAGCCCTCTGGAAGGTACGATTGGCCATACAGATATGGTCATACACATATCTTTTCCCCCAGCATCTCTAGCCAAATGTGCAACTCAGTGCTCGACATCCAGCGTCCAGGAGATGCCACTTGGACTCTGTGTGACATGGCTAATGTTTATCCATAGCCGGTGTTCCTCCATTCTTCCGTATTAACAGTTCTGAGGCTGGTCTGCAGTTGGATGGTCCGTAGCTGCTTCTGGACAGTTGCAGAGATGCATGTCAGTGTCACACAGAAGGAGCAAAGGGAGTGGTCCTGATGATGCTCCAGTCTGTCTTTCCCCTAAACTAGCATCCTGGGAACTGTGACTGGCCAATAATGCTCCAGCAGTGTACGCTGGTGAATGAGTAGTGCCCTTCAGCTCCTGATCTACAGCCAAGGCCATGTGGACCATTTAGTCCCCATGGGAGAGAAGCATCGGCATGTAAGGCCCTGAGCTCTGCAGGGGCCATCACTATAGCTCACTTGAAACATCTCACACCTGTTTAGAAAGGTTCTTTGGAGCAACTCCCATCTGTGTTGTCTGGAAATCCCAGGTTATAGCAGGCAGCAGCAGCTCAATCCACTTGTAAACACTTCACGAATATACCAGCAGTCCAGTTCAGTAGAGGTGGGGTAGCAACATCAGTGACACAACCTAGCAGAGACTTCCAGGCCTCAGCCCTGGCTCGAGCCAGCAGGTGGAACACCAGAAGTTTTCGGCTGTGCTTCTCTCAGAGAAGCGAGAGATGAGAAGACAGGAGACCCACAAGCGTTGCACAGCTAGCTGTACAAGCAAGCTAAGCTCTGTCTCTCACTCCATTGAGTCCTATTTATACCCTCCAAATATCACATGCCCTCCACGTGCCTTGCCTCAGCACCTGTCTGGCCTTAACATATGCATCCAATCAGCCCGCATCTGAGGAGTCCCGACAAATGCAGCTCAACTGCACAAGGTAAGGCAGACCAATACATGGTGTCATTAGCAAAAAATCCTTCTTCATGTGTCCTTTCTCCTGTTTGCTTTAGCAGAACATCCTTTCTCCTGGGTCTGCTTCAGTGAAACGTTCCTTCATGAGTCTGCCTTAGTCTTCCACTGTGTTCCTCACGCGTTTGCCCCAGCAAAACCATCCAACACAACCGACTCTCCAAAGGACCCTGAAGTTTCCACTTCTGCGAACCAAGTTTTGAATGTGAGTTCTTTGTTCAGTGGTTCAGGAGGAGGTACTTGAAGCAGTAAGTTTAACCTGACCATTTAGTGTGAGCAGACCAATGGAGCTCTCTGACTCCAGGGTTTTCTCAGTCTGCTATAGTTTGAGTTCACACCCAAAAGTTCATGTATCAGGAGCTAGTCTCAGTGGGGCAGTGGTTAAAGGTGATGTCTAAAGGAAGTAGGTGAGGTTGCTTGGATACACCCCAGAGGAGATCAAGGTAGTTCTTGAAGGACTCTTGAGCCAATTCTAACAAGAGTACCATTTTAAAAGATCGAGCCTTGCCACACCCTGGCTTTCTCTCTGCATTCTTATTTGGCAATATGTTGTTCTGCTATGGTAGGGCACCTTTTGCCCCACCTCATCAGTCAAAGATCCTTACAACTAAGATGATACTGGGACCATAGCGGTGAGTTAAATGAACCGCCTTTCTTTAGAACAGTACTCAAGTATTTTATTATAGTAATCAAAAACTAAAATAGAGTTCCTTTCTGTAAAAAGTTGCAAGATGAAATCAGGAATCATCAGCTGGCATAATTGCTATAATCTTAATATTATCGCTGTCCTTTCCAACATCACTTTAGAGCAGATAATTGGGAGTGTTTCAATCTTTTCATTCCCCTGTCTCCTGAGGCATTTCACAAGGCATTGTTCCAATCGACTCCAAAGTCTTAAGGCTATAGGCTCCTAGCTTCTATTGGTGACATCTCAAGGCGACTTTCCCCTGAGGAAACATAGCTTGATCTCTAGTTTTCTGTTGTTAGTCTTTCTCTGCCCAATGTATTGTTTTTGGCATTCCTCAGGAGCTCCACTAGCCTGGTGACAGGATGCAGAACTGTTGACTCGGTCAGCAGAAACAAAACAAAGTAGGTTCGATGTCTGCCAGAATCCAAGACCTTGGTACAGGAGAAAAGTTCCAAGGTAAACAAGGCCTGGCCTGCTGAGGTCAGGCAGGGCCTCTCCTGAGGGAACTGCCCTTTCTGCAGCTCTTCTGTGTGGGTCAAAACTCAGAGAGGGAAGAGCCAAGTAAACAGAGACCCAGCTGCATAACAAAACCTCCACAGTTGCTAAAAAGGAGAAGAGGGTGTTGGAGAACCGACCAGGGAACGAGGCTGACATGGCCTCACAGCTGAGAATCCAGGAAAGCCCGGCCCTGATCTATGTATGTATGTATGTATGTGTGCACACGAGTAAACACATGTGTGTCTACACATAGAAACAGAGAAGCAGACACTCACTTCTGGGTACAAAGGAAAACATGGTAGAACTCCCTCAAATTATTAACACTGACATCTCTTACATAAGACTGGAGGGCAGTAGGGACTCTTATCTTCTAGCCTCTATAATTCTGGGATTTATTCCACTGAACCTTGTTAGTGGAATATCTGCGACTTGTTATTCTCTCATCAACACATAAAAATAAGCTATTTGGCCCAGAAGGTGGATAGTTCTAATAACCCAGCACAGATGAAACGCCATGTTATTAGCTCCCATGCTCCCAATATGTTTAAGGGGAGGACATGATTGCCCCAATTTAAAAAAAAAAAGTATGTGTGAGCGCACATGTGCATGCATACGCTTTTGTGTGTGTGTGTGTGTGTGTGTGTGTGTGTATTGTGTGCTGATGTATGTATATATGGGCACACACTCATGCCATAGAACACAAGGTTGTTGTACAACCTTGGGAATTGGTCCTCATCTTTCATCTTGTTTGAAGCAGGATCTGTTATTGGGAGCTGCACAAGCCAGACTTGCTGGCCCATGAGCTGCTGTAGAGTCTCCTGTCTCTAGTTCCCATCTCCCCTTAGGGGTGCTGTATTACAGACACATGCTATGATGGGTTATGGAGACCCAAACACAGGTTCTCATGCTCAGCAAGTGCTTCAGAAACTTAGCCATCCCCCCAGCCCATCTCTGAATCACACTCTTGCAAGTGAAGGAACCCTCTGAGCCAAGGATCCAAGCTCCTACAACTGAGCATGCAGCCAGCCCCAGCTGTGAACTGCACTGCAGCTAGGCCACTGTGGACTCATGACCCTCCCAGAAACACGGTGCCTCGCTCGGTTTATCCTGCTTCACCTGTTTATCGAACTCGGGCTTCAGAGCATCTTCCGTGAAGATGTGAAAGCGCATCTTCCTGTGGCTGAAAAGCACAGCTGACTTGAGCATGACCAGAGTCTCCTCCAGCCTGTTGCCACAGGCCACCACGGCCAGGTGAATCCAGAGCTCGGGTGGCACAGAGTGTAAACTCCTCACTTCCCCAGGCCTCCTAGAAAGAAGAAAAACAAGCTGAACTTAAAAAAAAAAAAAAAAAGCCCACTGAATGGTTGGATGGAACATTTCAAAACATGACCAGGCACAATCTGTTATATTTTATAAAGTGATAAGCATTTTGACAATTCTTCCTGCTTGTAGAAAAACACCATTTATTTCCATATTTATCCTGGCCATAATGAGATGAGTCACCGTTTGGATGGCTATAGGTGTCTGGGACATTTTTCTGCCAGCACTCAGCTGTCTAGTGCCTGCTGGCTGCCTACAGGACTGTGTTTGGAAATAGCATTTCCAAACTCCGACAGCTGACTGGGGGCTGTGGGGGCTCCCACTGTCACAGGGCCATGGAAATTAGATTCGATGCAACTTGAACAGGAGGAGGGTGGGTTGTAGCTTTCCCATGTGAACCTCGAAACATGATACTCTCATCATCTGGAGGTTTTTAGGTTGCGGTGGAATGCGTGACTGTTGGCTGCAATCACGGGCAATCCCGGGAGGTGAGGGAACGGAACAACCCACATGCCTCCACTCCCATTTTGTCCCAGGGTAGTCTTAAAGAAACAGGTGTTAATCCTAATTGTCTGGCCAAGGAAGGCTGAGGTGGTGGGTATGGAACTCCTCTTAATCAGATGCAGGCAGCGGGGAGGTGGGCAAACCTGTGAACATGAAGGTATCTAATACTGAATGAACAGCTGGGAGGAGAAATGGGATCCAAGAGTCTAGGATCATCATCCAGCTATTTCCTAGGAATAAAAGATTGGTCCCAGCTAGTGAGATGAAGCCAAACCTCAAATGCACCACTGAGAAACATTTGCAAGCAGGCTGGAAGAAGTTGGGCTGGAAAAGGTGCCTTGAGACAAATGAAAGCAATTTACTCGCACAAAAGATTTGGAGAGCATGGGAACTTGGATGTCAAATGCCACCTTCCTTCCAAAAACCTTCCCGTTTACTCTGCAGGCTGCCCTCGCTGCTCTGGCGAACTTGCAGGCTCGGTCCAGACTGCTTTTACTAAAAGGGAAGTTGAGCTTGTGGGTGGAGCTCCCTGGAACGTGTTCCAGTTTGATTACTTAAGAGCACGCTTGGCAGAAGCATGGCCTTGTGGCTCAGCCCAGGCTAGATGCAGCCAGTTCTTGGATTTCACTAACTTTGGGTGGGGTGGGGTTGTCACAGGGAAAGATGGTATCTTTCTAAATTGCTCACTTCTCTTCAGCCCCCTTTTCCCTTCAGATGTGGCCACTGATTTCTCTCCTCTATTACTATGACATCCCTCTGGGAGGCCTGTCTGTCTCCAGACTTATCTTTACACCCCAAATTATGTGCTGTCTTCATCAGTGTGTGGGTGGGAAGGTGGGGTTCCAGGATGTCAGACTTGTTATTTTTCCAATTAGAATAATGTTTGGCTTGTTTGGCTCAAGCACAAACTGTCAATCAGGAATCCAAAGTTCATCTCCCAATTGCCGTCCATACACCTAGGTGGATGGCCACCCATCAGCACACTCCGTCACACTTCTCGTCCCGTTCATGGTTATGATTCAGTCCCCAGTGTCATTTCTAGGACTCGACACATGCTGATTCATTGAATTCCTTCATCCTAATTTCTCTCCAGAATGTTCTTCTCTCTTTGGTCTTTACTAACTGCCACCCATTCTTTTATTGACAAGTCTTTATTAAAGACCTATTATGTTCCAAAGAGTATTCTAGAATACAGGTGAGCAAATGGAGTCGCCTCCTACAGAGGACAAGGGAGGACGAGAAATAACCCTGAGAAAGCCCCTGAGCGTTGTTGGTGTAATGCTTTCCTGGCAATCACAAGGACCTCGATGTGAGCCCTACCTAGAACCTGTTTAAGAAAGCTAGGCACGATGTTACCCCTTTGTCATCCCAGCACTTGGGGAGGCAAAGATGGGTCCCTAGGGACTCAACAGTCAGCCAGCCTAGCTCAGTTGTCCAGTTCTAGGTGAGCAAGAAACCGACTCAGGAAAAAGAAAAAAGTTGGATGGATCTTAAGCAACAGCATGTATACACACACATTCCCACACACACACTTTCCCATGCGCACATGTTCCCATGTATACACATTCCCAGACACACTTTCCCATATACACACATTCCTGTGCACACACATTCCCGTGAAAACACGTCCCCATGCACACACTTTCCCATGCACACACGTTCCCATGAACACACGTTCCATGACGCATGTCCCATGCACACATTTATGCACATGCTGTGAGAGTGACAGTCCCTAAGTGTCTTGCAGAGTCCTGAAGCAGGTGCTGACAGAGCACTCACTGCTGACAGGGTGGGATCCCATTAGTGACTGTGCAGTGTGACACCATACAAGTGAGAACAGGCCTTCCTGACCAGAGATCCATCAGTGGCTTCGGGGAGTGGATCCAGAGGATCTCTGGAGACTGTGGTAGAGAGAAAGCTAAATCAGGACGAGCCTGGAAACCACTTGGACTCCACCCCTCAGAACTCATATGCCTGTGGTCTTCCTATTCTTCATGGAGATGTCACGCCTGTTATCAAACCAATTCCGAATTAGTTAACTTATGGGGACCAGAGGAAAGGCGATCTCAACAACACTAAGATGGTGATTTAAATACAGTTAAGGCACCAGCCAAGAGGCCCATAATGCTCTGGGGCCTCCAAGATGTTCTTGCCCAGATGTTTCTTGCAGTCACAGCCTAGGACCTGAGTTTGAGTCCCTGGAACCAGTGGCGCAAGAAGGGAACCAACTCCTAAACTCCTGCAAACTATTCTCTTACACCCACATATGTGTCATGATACACACACACACACTACACACACACACTTTGTGTGCACACCTGTTTTAAAAAATACTATAAGACCCAATGTGAACAGTTGGTTAAACTGTTGTGTTGCAAGGTCATGGGAAATGGGGCTGGAATAAAGTGCGCTGGTAAAGCACCTGCTAGCATGCATCAGACCTTCCCTTCCATCCTCAGTACCTGAAACATAAGTGCCTTCCTCACCCCTAAACAGAAGGAATCCACTGCGCTCAGCTTCACACGAGGGATTTCTGCATGGGTAATGAGTATGAACCTCGGTAAGCTGGGCCATACAAATTTCAGTAAATTAATTTGTTTAGACTAGCTAAGATAACAAAATAAATGAAAAGACAAACTTGATGAGCTTCCCCGTGGATGGGGAGAGGGAACAGGCAGCTTGGGTACCAAACAATTTGGAAACTGACCCAGATTTTAAAGAGACATATGGCAAGTTACAGGTATAAAGATGGACATACAACCTGTTCTTCCACATAGACTCCTACTGAATAACCTGCAGAAACTCATGTGTTTGTACAATCCCATGCAAGAACATGCAGAACAGATCTGTTTAATAATGAACTGATGACCATGAAAAGGACAATCACCAACATATTTGCCATGGGGAGAGCATGGAATACCATACAGCAGTGAAAAAGATAAACCAGACCTGCATGCTCCAGCACAAGGTCTAAGAGGAAATGAAGAAGTCTGTAAGGATTGCAACGAGATAAGCACGTTCAGATTTTTTTTTAAAGAAAGAGTGTTGTCATAGTATAATGTCACCGATGTCTGGGACTTTAAATGAATTTTGTGGGTTAAAGCACCAGAATTACTGGTGTCAATTTTCATCCAAGATTTTTATTCTCTAACATTCTTTGTCCCATTGACACATTTAAGTATCTAAAAAACTGCAATGTTAATACCCAAGAGAATGGCCATTATCACGTGACTGCTGACCACCATGATCAGTGTGGTACTGCTTTTTAGTTTGTTTTTGTTTTAAAATGAACCATCTTGCCCTTAAATAGAAGAAAAAAGACTGTTGTATCTTATTAGCAGATGTGTACGGAGTAAAAATAAAGTATCCAACAAGAGTGGGACAATCCAGTACAGGATGGTAGTTCTTTCTGGAGGCTGATTAAAGGCTGTATTTCTTCCTCTTACAGATAAGCTCATTTTTACTTATGTGAATGTGAGTGTGTGTGAGTGTGAGTGTGTGGATGCATGTGGATATGTGTATGAGTGTATGAGAGTGTGTGTCTGTATTGTGTGAGTCTCTGTGTGTATCTGTATCAGTGTGTGTGAGTGTGTCTGTGTATGAGTGTATGTCTCTGTGTGTATATGTCTGTGTGTAAGTGTGTATGAGTATGTGTCTGTGTCTGCGTATGAGTGTGTGTCTCTGTGTGTGAGTGCGTGTCTGTGTGAGTTTGTGTATTTGTGTGTCTCTGTGTGTATGTCTGTGTGAATGAGTGTATGTCTGTGTGTGAGTGTGTATGAGTGTGTGTCTGTATGTGTGAGTGTGTGTGTGGGTTTCTATGTGTGTCTGTTTATGTGAGTGCGTTTCTGTGTGTATGTGAGAGTGTATGTGTGTGCCTGAGTGTGAGTGTGTGTTCTCCAAGTGTGTGTGTTATCTGTGTGGGGTTTCTGTGTGTGTGAGTGTCTGTGAGAGTGTGTGTGCACACTTGTGTGTGAATAGATGGCAGCAAAGGCCAGCGGGAGTGTTAATCCTCTGGAACTGGAGTTGCGGCACTTGTGGGCCACCTGCTGTAGGTGCTGTGACCTGCAATCTGGTCCTCTTCAAAAGCAGAACACATAGACTCTCAAAGGCCGAGCCATCTCTCCAGTCCTGCAGTTGCACTTCTTAAGCTGAGTGTTGTGCATACAGAAATTCATTTCATTATCTGTATTTTTGTGTCTCCCAAACTGTTGGACAAATAGTTTTTCCACTGAAAAAAGTATGGAGACCAGGGATGTACTAGATGCTACAGCGCCTGCAGGCTTCAAGCTCTGGTTCCCACCCCCAACACCAAATTCAAAAGAAGGGAAGGAAAACTCCCACTTCCCAAGGCAGAGCAAGCCATCTCTTCCCTTCCCTCCAGGCTCCAGTATTTAGGCCTGCACAGTGCAGAAAACAAGGGCTAGGCTTGCATAATTCATGGTGTCTGGTAACAGGTAATGAAAAGCCACTTCTGGTGCCAGGTCCAGCACCAGTGGGTGGGATTTAAGGAGACCTCCACTCCCCACTGCTCCGTCTCACATTACATTACAAACCTCAGGCTCTGGGTCATAGGCAGCCCTGTGTGCTGTCCCATGAATAATGAAGGGGTGTGTCTGTGCTGCCATGGTGTGCCTTTCACCCACAGCCCACTCACCACCTCTCACATGTCCCCTGGGTCTGCAAGGATCTGAGGAGTTCTGTCCAAGAAGTTGGAACTTCTTAACCCCTCTGGGCTCTGGACTCAGCCAGATGTAGGGTGGTGAGCTATGCTCTGGCTTGGGATTTCTAAAAAAGCAACTGGAGTGGGCATTTGCTGTTTGGAATTTTGGGGATTGTGTCGAGTGCATGTGGATGTTTGCACAAGTGTACATGCACGTTGTTTGCATGTCCATGTGCACACGTGTGAACAGTGTTTATGCAAGCTGGAGGACATCTTCAGTGTTGTTCCTCAGATGCCCTCTACCTTTTCAATTTTTAGACAAGAGTTGTCATTGGCTTGGAACTCACTTATTAGTCTGAGCTGACTGGTCAAGAGCTCAGGGTCCCTGCCACATCAACCCTGAAGTTACAGGTATCCTGTGTGCATTACCGTGCCTGTCCTCGGGTTCGAACTCAGATCCTTCTGCTTGTAAGGCAATCACTTTATCAATTGAGATGCGTTTGGTTGATTGGTTGGCTGGTTGGTTAGTTGGTTGAGGCAAGGTCTCTTGTTGCCCAGGCTGGCCCAGAGCTCATTCTGTAGCTAAGACTAGTCTTGAACTTCTGATCCTCTGCTGCCCATTGCTGGGTTTGCAGACATGGCCACCACACTCTGCCTTGATCCATCCTTTGAAATCCCACTGAGTCACCTCTTTCTTGGTGGCCCTGTCACACAACCCTGATCTACACTCCCATCATGCCTCCAGCTGTGACCAGAAGAAATGGCCTATACCACAGATGATGGGAGACTCTCTGCCTGGCAAAGTACACTCATCTGTTGTTTGTTATCAGGTAGACACACACACACATGCATGCTTGCACATGCACACACACATACACACACAAACATGCACACATAGAAACACACCCTCTGACAAACATACTACACACATATACAAACATTCATACAGACACACACATGCAAGCACACACATGCCACACACACACACACACACACACACACACAGAGTCTTGGGAGCCCCCGGAGACTGCTAACACACATGTATAACACACAACCATCCCACCCACCATTCAGCCAGTCCAGGATTCTCACAATAACCTTTTACCTTTGCCTGCCCCACCCCACCTTCCTTGGAAAACCTGCTCTACCTCGACTCTTGCTTAACCTTCCCTTCTCTTGCCTTGATGAAGTCAAATCTGTCTTGGGAGGGCCCTACCTCCTCACTGTGCTTGTCCTGTGGAGGGAACAGGATGTTCCTAGCTCCTCATGGCCATTCCCAGACACAGCCCATGTCTTCATCCAGAGGGTGAAGGGCACTGAGAAACTCTCCTGCATTTCCTCTCTCCTCGTGGTATCATCTACTTCCAGAAACCCTGTCTCTAGATATGGTTCGGAAGTCCATTGCTAACCTGGCACATTCGGAGTGTTGGATTCAATCCCCAGCACCAGGAGAAGAAACAAAGGGACCTAGCGAAGGGGAGCCCTTCAGCACAGGTGGTAGCATTTTAAACTATGACATCCACCCCGGAAATCCAGCAGTTTCATAGAGTGCACCACCTGACTGAGCAATCTCACTCCAAGCTATGTACAAGAACTGAAAATATATGTCTACACAGACTCTGTACACAAATGTCCACGCCAGCTTTAATCACGATCACCAAGTCCACCCTATATACCCTTCAAATGATGAATGCTTAAGTACAATGTGGCGAGTTACACAAGGAAATATCATTTGACAACAGAAAGAAATGTGCTGTAACATCTGTGGAAACAGAAAACAGCAAACCTCAAGTCTTTGGATAACTTAGTGGATATAGTTTCCTTTGGGATGGTGATGAACACAGTCTGTAGTTGAACAGAGGCAGTGGTTGCACAATTTTATAAATAAACCAAAAAAAATATATGGCATTGTATATGTGTCTAAAAGCACTGGATTAAACTACGGTTGTTACGTAGGTAAACAAGCACACGCAAACTTATCACATAGATTTTGTAGAAGAGATTGTAAAGCAGGCCATAGTGGTACAGCAATCACACATGTGACATGGGTGAGCCTGGAAGCTGCTGTCCCCATCGTCCAGGCTCCAGCTTGTCCACACTCACATGAAAAATGATCTCCAAACCCCAGAGGCAGCTCAGGGGGAGCCGGGAGCTCCCATGCCTCCCCTGCCTGCTGTCTGAGACATGCGTCTCCTTTATCGCTTCAAAGTCTCAAGTGTGTGACTTAATTAAACTTCCATTTCTGGAGTGGATAAATAATGGAAAACGGCATTTATGCGTAGTGCTGTTTACTCTGTAGCCTATTACTAAGAAAAACACTGGATTATTAAAGTGGGTAATTGGTTCTGCTCTGCCCCTCCTCCCACTGCCTCCTGCCCTCTCTCTTATCAGAGCTCCCCTTAAGTGACAAGCAGAATTAACTCAGGCAAGCCTGATGGTGCGATAAGGCCAGGGAAAGCTGCGAGCAAGATCACACTTCTTTAACAGCAGAGCCAGACTGCCAGCGAGGAGCCTTACACAGGAAAGGAAATGCAGACATGTCCTGTGGAAGATAAAGTCTAAGAAGCTGACTGTGCTACTGTGGGCAAGAAGGCATTAGAAGTGTTTCTCTACTGCAGTGCTCTGCAAGATGAACCCATTTGGCTCTCTGAATATGGAAGGTAGGCCATGAAGGAGCCTGAGTGGTGGGTGAAGAAATGGAGACACTAAATACAGCCCCTGCAAAGGCAATCTACTGATGTGGAGATCGATTCAAATCACAAGTGGGCAGTGACAGTCGCTTCCAAATGTTCCTGAAAAACCATAAGTTTTATCTGTGTGTGTACACATACGTGTGTATGTGCACATATGTGTGCATGTGTGGAAAGGCCAGAGGACCATCTCAGACTGTTATTCTTCCTCAGGAGCCATCTTGTTTTTTGAGTCAAGGTCTTTCACCGCAATGTAGAGCTTTCCAATTCAGGTAGGCTGGCCAGCAGCTATGTCCCCGGTCCTAACCCAGGTAGGCTGGCCAGCAGCTATGTCCCCGGTCCTAACCCAGGTAGGCTGGCCAGCAGCTATGTCCCCGGTCCTAACCCACATGCTTTAGAAACATGAATGAACACAAGCACCTCCCCCACTGAAGCTGCGATCAGACCTTTCGCTTGGAAGGCAGACACGACATTGAAAACTTCGCTAACACTTAAATCACTTTTAATGACCCGTGGTTTGGAGTCAACTCAAGTACCATTAATCTTTCAAGACAGCCAAGCTGACAGCTTGCCTCGGAGTCACAGTAGAATATGAATAATGTCAAATGGCATGCCAAAAACTTGTCATGGGGGGCTTAATAAAATAATTTGATAAATGCATTAATGAGCAGTACACTTTAAATTTGGTTCCTGGTGTCTGAAACATGGCTGAGTTCCTAAACAAAGTCTAGAGCTAATGCAGGGTAGGTGTCTGATGTCTGAAGTGGGTAGCCACGCCCATGTGGGGATGAGTGTGCATTTGCTTTCTGACGTCTCTGCACACACATACACATGCTGCATGATTACTGAGCATCCCAGCAAGGAGTCAGACCCAGGGAACATACTTAAGAGGCCAGGCTCCACCTCTTCGCTCTTGGTGGTTTAACCCAACAAAAGTACTTCTCACATGCTGCCAATTATGGGCAGGGCCAGGTTTCTTCCACAAGGTAAGGAGAAAACATCTTCTGCATCTCCCTCTAGTCTCTGGGTCCTAGCAATGCCCAGAGTTTCTCAAAGGTGTAGCCATGTCACTTCAACTGCCACTGTCCAGGGCACATTTGCCCACATGTCTCTTAGGTTTCAAGTCTCTTCTCTCCCGTGCTTCTTTTATTCCCCCTATTTATTTATTTATTTATTTTTATTTTTTTATTTATTGTCTTTTGAGATATATATCTTACTTACTATGTATCGCAGGCTGTCTCCAAACTTGCAATCCTCCTGTCTCAGCTTGTTAGGTGTTGGGTTTAGAGACATGTGGTACTCCGCGCACCCTATATGGGCCATTTGCCCTTTCTTCTCATAAGGACATCAGTCTTCAGACTGGGCTCCCCATCCCACAAAGGCTAAGTTCTTCTTGAGATGCGTAGCTAGCTGAGTCCGTGAAGACCTCTCTAATGCTGAGCTCAGGTTCTGCAGCAGTTGCAGTGGCCAGAGGCCAGGCCTTCCATCATTGTGCTAAACATGCTACACAACGGAGTTAGAAAGAGCCCTCTGTGGACTGATGGAGTTTCCATCCTGGGCTCCTGGAGTAGACTGGACTCCAGTCCTGGACTCACAGCCTTTTTTGGATGCCCTTGTGTGGGGTATGATTCTCATAACACACCTTAACCAACTCTCTGCATTTATCTAACAGCTTTTCAGTTTTCTATTGTAAAATCCTGGGCTGGTGCCTTGGATCACACTCATTTCACCGTTTTTGCCTTGTGATTGTTCCCGACACAGGGGATTTGATTTCTCCACCTCCTCTTCTGTTCAAATTAGGATGTTGTTGGGATTTTTAAAATATGGCAGAGCAGAGTGAGCCTGAAATAAATGGCACTTGATATGGGAGGGAGGAGAATCAGAGGATCACATAGAATCAGAAAATGTTATCTCTGCCCCTGAAAGAGTAAGAATTACCACCTTGAATGGGACATGTCGGAGAAATGGTTTCTCTAAGTACTTCCCATCCTCCAACACCTCAGAACAATCACCAGGTTTTCATATTTATGGTCCTTTATAAATTTTTAGTTTGGGGATTTTTTTTTGTTTTTTGTTTTTTCTTCTTCTTTTGGAAACGATACAAGAAACTGTTATGTAGCAATTTGCTTCAAGCTGAACATTCTATCTAGGAGGGAAGCTATGAAGAACCAAAACGTAGGGGTTGGAAAGGTAAGTTAAGAGCAGTTAAGAGCACTGGCTGCTCTTCCTGTGGACTAAGGCTCTCTTCTCAGCACTCACATGGCAGCTCACAACCACCAGTAACTCCAGTTCCGGGGGATCTGATGCCCTCTCTGGCCTGTGCAAATTACAATAAACAAAACAAAATGCCAGATGGTGGTGGTATACTTCCTTAATCCCAGCAGGCAAATCTCTGACTTTGAGGCCAACCTGGTCCACATAGTGGGTGCCAGGATAGCTGTCTCTTGTGATGAGGAGGGGGACGGGGGGGGGGATGAAGACAGCCTGGTCTACAGAGTGATTCCAGAACCATCAGGGCTACACAGGGAAACCCTGTCTCTGGTAAGGGGAGGGGACAAGGGGGGAGGGAGGGAGATCTGTGGGGAGGGAGAAGAGGGGTACAGACCATGGCTAGGATTGAATGAGGACACTGGACTGACACTAAGTATGTAACAGTTCATGACTCTCAGGAAGTTCCTGAAACTTAGCAGATTCACAGGGTGCTCCCTCCCTCAAGGTTATCTAAGCAGCCAGGACTGCTGAGAAGCAGGGCCTTTCTTACCTGTAAAGCTGCCTGTAAGCTCCACAGTGAATTCCAGTGCTCTAGCTTTCAAGGGTGGTCACAGTGCTAAAGTGAGCTTTAGTAGGATAGTTGCCTTTGGGTCCCCATGCTTTTATAAAGTCACTGGTTCATCAAGGGGGACTCCAGTGGCATCCTTACTCTGTCCTGTCATCAGTTCTATCTGAGATGCACAGACATTTGGAAACATCTCCCGAAGACTATCACATAACAGTAATACACATACTCCTTACAGAAAGCTTTGAAAACACAGACAGGCACAAGGAGAGCACTTAACAACCACAGTTTCATAACCACTGCTAGCATTTTGGTTTTTAAGAACCATATACAATATATATGAGGGTGTGAATATATGCACAGTTTATTTTTTATTACAAAATTTTAAGCATTCATTGTGTGTGTGTGTGTGTGTGTGTGTGTGTGTGTGTGTGCGCGTGTGTGTGTTCATGCATGCTTGTGCTTGCAGGTACACATGTGCCATAGCCCATGTGTGGAGGTCAGGGAACAACAAGCACGTTTATCCACTCATCTGTCTCCCTGGTCCTACAATTTTTTTCAAAGCTGGAAAGGGACAGTTTTTATAACTTGCCTATGCTCTTTACAACTACATTTCAATAAAAAAAAGAAAAGAAATCAAGAGACTGTATCAAAGAGATCTTTTCCAAAAGGATTTTTAGTAGTGATAAAAGGTTCAGAGTCTGGGATTTGTTTCTAAAAAAAAAAAAAAAAAAAAAAAAGCATGTGGTTAGCAATTCTTCTCTTTGAAGGCTATGGACATGGCTCAGTTTCTAGGTTCACTGTTTGGCTGTACTATCTAAAGCAAATGCTTTCACCGTCTCTACCCTGGTGCTTCCCATATGTAGGATGGACACACGGATGATTCTGGATGTTCACTGGCCCTTGTCTTTCTCATCAGCACCTACTCTCAGAAGTTTCAGGGAAGACCACCTCAATTATATTTAAGGGGACTGCTCTTCAGTTATCAGCCCATGAGGTTTGAACCAAAGCCTCTTACCCTCACAGCTGCAGGCACATGGCCCAGGTGTGGCCATCAGAAAGTGCAGGTGCCTGCAACCTAAGGGGACAAGCCCAGATCCGCTGGTTCCACAGGATGAGAGCCGCTGAGAGTGTCATTCACACAAAGCTTAATGACAGGGGCAGGATGGCCTTGGTCACACTGTAACTGGACGTTTCTCTCCTCTACAGTCTCTAGTTTTGAGTCAGTTCATGATGTAGCAATACTGTGCATGGGATAGACCCCTACTGCCTGCTAGAGAAGATGCTCTGACTTACCCGGTAACAGGAGTGACCTTTCAGGTGACAGTGGAGATTCAGTGAAGTAATGCTGCATACAACAAGCTTAGCACCTGTCATAGCGAGCTTCCAATGTCAACTCTGGGGAGAACTGGGGAGAAGGAATCTCCACTGAAGAACCAGCCCCCTGGACTGACCTGTGAGCACATCTGTTGGGCTTTCTTGATTAATGATTGATGTTGGCGGGCCCACTCCCAGACTACTGTGGAAAAGGAAAGCAGACTGAGCAAACTCCGAAGCTCAAGCCAGCCAGCAGTGTTTCTCCTTGGCCTCTGCGTCAGTTCCTGACTCCAGTTTCCTGCCTTGGTTTCCCTTGATGATGGATTGTGACCTGTAACCCAAAAAAACTCTTTCCTACCCAAGCGGTTTGGACAGTGTTTTATCACAGCAAAAGAAAACTAACCAGCAACACACGTGAGTGGTCTCTTTCTCTCTCTCTCTTTCTCTCTCTCTCTCTCTCTTTCTTTCTCTCTCTCTTTCTCTTTCTTCCACCCTCCTTCTTTCCCTTCTTCCCCCTCTCTCTTTCTCTCTCTTTATCCCTCCCTCCTTCTCTTCCTCCTCTCTCTCTCCCTTTCTCTCTAGCTCTCTAGTGATCGGATTGCAGGTATGTGACAGCCTTCCTGGCTCAGTCAGTACTGTCCCTAAAGTAATGATTAAATCATCATTATCATCATGATTCTAATTAAATATTATCTTTATCAGGCATTCTTCTGATTCTCTAAATACATTGTATTCATGCTCAAACCAGGCTGGGAGGCAGCTCAGCAAAAAGCATACAAGGTCTAATTTGCTGCCGACCAAATTAAAGGGTGGGCACACTTTGTAAAATTCTCAGACAATGATCTGGGTTTCCACTAGCCCATTCTTTCTTCAGATAAGGAAATCTATTTCTTGAATGTGTATGGCTCTGTGGTCATTAGTCTGACAATGTTAAGACCTGAAAATTGTCAGAAAAAAATGAAAGGAAGAAAATGGAGCACAAAGGTTTACACCTCACCACAGTCATGACTCTGAGGAGGTATGTCATGGATAGAATCTGGCATGGAGTCTCCTGGAGCATACTGCTTAATTCACAGGAAATGTGTAGCCCACATCCTTCTTTCTTAAGACTAAAACCACTGGTTCTGTCTCCTTGAAGAGACATCAAAATTCTAGTTGGCCAAGATACTAGGTCTGGAACTCTCTAGGAGTCAGTCAAAAGGCTTCTGTCTCCTACACTCTATCAGCTGTTAGTCATGCCAGGAGACAGGGCCTTGTGTCCATCCATATACATGGAAAGCAAGTCTCAGTGTTCTCGTGTTCGAACTCCTTCCCCTTTCCATAGAGCCTACTCAAATGTGCCTGTGTGTTGTCTCTGCCACCCACAGTTCCTTGTGCCACATGCCCCAAGCAGGCACTTCATTTGCACCATCTCATCTCACCGGTGAGCTTGCAAGAGAGCCAAGAATTTCTGAAGATTGATGTATTCTGAGTCACACATGAAGCATCTGGGTGCAGTTATAGCTTACTCCCTAACAACGATGGGCAGTGATAGTGCCCAGGACAACAAACTACTCTGAGGGGGACGGTGAGTCAGCCCTGTACCAGATGCTTTACACCCATCCTTATTTGCCTTCTCTGGGTCTCAGGTTTCCACATCCATAGAAGGAAGTCATTTCTTTGATTATGCATCCTTTATGTCTTGTAGAAGATGTGGGTCCCATATTAAACAGTATGCATTTCTACCAGAAGATTATAGTATTTCATGTACTAACAGTCACGTCATCATGTGAAAGTCATGTTTAAGCAGCCACTCTACTGGCACAAAATCAGGGATTCTCAATAGAGGGGCTATGACGGTTACTCTTTACTGTCAGCTTGACTGGAAACACACATCTGGGTATGTCTGTGAGGGTATTAGTAGAAAGGTTTAACTGAAGTGGGAAGACCTGCCCATGAATGGGGGGGGGCATTATCCCTTGGGCTGCTGTGATGGTTTGTATATGCTTGGCCCAGGGAGTGGCACTGTTAGGAGGTGTGGCCTTGTTGGAGTAGGTGTGGCCTTGTGGGTGTGGCCCTTGTCTTAGCTGCCTGGGAGTCAGTATTCTGCTAGCAGTCTTCAGATGAAGATATAGAACTCTCAGCTCTACCTGCAGCATGGCTGCCTGGATGCTGCTGTGCTCCTACCTTGATGACAATGGACTGAATCTCTGAATCTATAAGCCAGTCCCAATTAAATGTTGTCCTTATAAGAGTTGCCTTGGTTATAGTGTCTGTTCACAGCAGTAAACCCTACCTAAGATAGCCGGGGTCCTGGACTGAATAAAAAGGACAAAGAAAACCGAGCCTGCTTCCTGACTGCAGATGCAATGTGACCATCTGCTTCATGATGACAGACTGGATCATCAAACTGTGAGTCAAAATGAACCCTTACCTACTTAAGGTGCAGTTTTAAGTGTTTTGTCACTGCAACAAGAAAAGTAACCAATAAGGAATCAAGTCAAGAAACCCCTTTTTTCCCAGGGGTAGTTTTCAGAACCTCATCTAAATCAGCCCAATTCTGGGAAATATCTGAAGAGATATAAAATGAACTTTATCGTCAATAAAATTCTCGTCCTTTGTTGATTTTCACATTGGGATGAAACATGGGTATTGTAAAAGTTTGTTTATTAAATTGTAGATGAAAATAAGAAGAAAAATGAAACTGTTATCAAATTTCCTTCCAAAGAACCTTGCCTGTGTATGTGTGTGGAGGAAGTGTTAATTTGTCCAGTGTTGACTGAATTTAGTAAAGGCATTAGGAACAGGTGCTGTGAGTCTGAGTTAGTTGTGTTTACTCTGGGCTAGGTGATAGATAGGCAAGCCAAACTAGATTCAGAGAGCAGGGGAACCTGTTAGGTTCTGGAATCTAGAAAAGGTTGGGTGGAAAGCAGAGCTGACCTTGGAATTAAAGATGGGACCACCATCAGCCTGATCCAGTGCCTCTGCGCTCCCCTGTAGCCTCACGTGTCCACCCCATGTGGGTTTCCATACTCTCTCAATGCAGTTCAGATTTCTCAGTGGACCAGAGGTTACCTACCTCGAAATCACCCACAGCTTAGGCCGAAATGAAGCATACAAAATGGCTGCTGTGGAGCAGCAGATGCTTCCTTCCTGTGTACCCCTGAAACCATCCCCCTCTGCTTCCTTCCTGTGTACCCCTGAAACCATCCCCCTCTGTCTTCATCAATGGCTCCAAGATTTTGATTAAGGAAATCTAGTTCAGCTAGATGGAACTCCAGCATGTGCAACGGAAGGATCCCAGGCTGGACAGACCTCAAGACCCGTTCATTCTGAGCCTCGACAATTTTCTCAAGGTACCTACAATGGCTAATATTGGTTGTCAACATGATAGGATGTAGGATCATTATGGAAACAAACATCTATGTATATCTGTAATGGAGTTCTAGGCTAACTGAAGGACAAAGACCCACTCCTAAGTGTAAGAGGCACCATTCCATAGTCTGGGGTCCTGGATTGAATTAAAAGGACAAAGAGAGCCGAGCCAAGCACTGTCTTTCATCTCTGCTTCATGAATGCAGTTGCTATGTTGTCTGGGGCTCCTGCTACAGTGACTTCCCCACCAGGATGGACTGTACCCTCAACTGTAAGCCAAACTAAACACTTCCTTCCCTAAGCTGCCTGTGTCGGGTAGTTTGTCACAATGTTTAGAAAGGTAACTAATATAGCCCCTTCATTCTTTTTCTCTACTGCCCCAAATGAAGCTTTCACCCTTCAGTTGATTTCCTCAGGAGTAGCTAGGGAGATTCCTCTGGTTTTATCTAGAAGATAGAGTCTTCTGTCCAATATTCTAAGTTGATTCCTTTGGGTGAATAACTGTGGCTAGAGAAATGAATGGGTTGGCATGCTTAGTCCTGGATACACAAAGCTTACACACTGGAATGGGTTGTTGTCTGGGCTTAAGCCATCTACCCCTTGGTGCTGTGGCTCACAAAAGTGTTGTAGAGGTACTGGGAAAATGGAAGTCAAGTGCCAAGCATAATATCTACCATAGAAGCTCGCCCAAGTGGTGTGGGTAGTATCAAGGGATGAGGCTTGCTTAGCTTACATCAGTTGGCTGAGCTGATGTAAATCTGACCCTCTATCTTTTCCTTCTCCTTCCCTCCAAATTCCGGTCATTCAAATCAAGCAGAGCTAATGGGATTTGAGAGGAGCTCCAGGGAAACTAAAGCCCCCTCTCCTGCTCCTGAGAGGGAAGGAAGGAAGAAGGATCCATGAAAGTTAGAGATGGAGACATCAACAGGAACCCATGTTTAGCTTAATGTAGACACTGATGTTCATATATGGAAAGACTTAAGAGGTATGAAAATGCACAGATAATTATACACATGTACATATATTCATTTTGCTCTGATGGCTTTGAAGGCCTATAAGAATATAGAATCCCAGTAAGCATGCCTACTGTCACTAGGCTCTTACTTACAAGTACTACTCCTTTCCCTTCCCCCAACACACACAAGGTACCAGAGTTCCTTGAAGAAATAGCTAATATAATGACTGTACAGGATAAGCCTGGAGCATTTTATGTAGTACTAGAGAGTAAAGAAATACCCAACCCCCAGCCAAACTACAAATAAAACCAGGCTTGTCTGTGGCTTAGCGGGAGAGTGCTTGCTTATTATGTGTGAGATTCCAGGCTTGATGCCGAACACAAAGCCAAACCAAAAATGCATTAAGGAGACACACGAAGTCAATTGGCCAAAATGGAAACAGTTTTCCCAACAGAACAGCCATACTGAGGCACAATGTAAAGCATGGGGATGCTTGAGTCTAGACCAATAGAAACAATCAAGAAAATGACAGGTGAAGAATCAGAAGGGATGCCAATCTCTTCTGAAATAAATTAAGTCAACACTCCGGCCTCAAAGAGCAGAGCAAAGATCAGAAGCAAACATAGACCATGGTCTTGTACACAGAACAGGAAGGGAGATAGGACAACCACCCAGAGAAGAAACCCAGCAAGTCCCACCTCAGCCAGGTGGCCAGGCCCAAATTAGTAGCTGTGAATCTTTTTGTTTGTTGGTTTGGTTTACTTTTGGTTTTGTAGCCTGGCTGGCCTGGAACTGTCTACACAGAAAAGACTGCCCTTAAACTCACAGAGATCTGCCTGTCTCTGCCTCCTCCATGCTGGTAATAAATGTGTGTACCACTGTATGCAGCCCATCGTGAGCCTTATAGATAGTACACATGAGAACTGATATATGGAGATGGTTTCCCTTGAGATCTCTATAACTCAGAAGCTAGATGATCAGAAAACACTTCTGATGAGACCTTCCTAGGACAACCTGCCAGTGTTCTTCCAAACTGCCCAGATCCTTACATTTCCATAACAAAACCCAAAAGCAACCCCAAACCCTGTCAGAAACAGGCAGTCTGAGAAACTACTGTAGAGTTCAGCCTGAAAGAACAACAACATACAACAAAGTCCGCTAAGTGAGACCCTGTGCGTTAGTTAGGGTTTCCATTGCTATTGAGACACCATGACCATAGCAACTCTTACAAAGGAAAGCATTTCATTGGGGCTGGTTGTCATGGCGAGAAGCATGGTGGCATGCAGTCAGACATGGGACTGGAGAAGGAACTCAGAGTTCTACATCTTGGTCCATAGGCAGCAGAAGTGAACTGAGCCACTGGGTCTAGCTTGAGCTTCTTAGACCTCAAATCCCATACCCTAGTCAGGCACCTTCTCCAGGGAAGCCATACCTCCTAATAGTGCCACACCCTATGGGTCAATGGGGGACATTTTTTCAAACCACCACACCCTGGAATAGGGAATCTAAATGAACATTAATAATAATATCTCAGTGTGACTTCATTAATACAGTTGAACCCTAGCAGAGGAGGAGCTTACTGGTCACAGAGGCTGGGCACTGTCTGAGATAATGTGGACCCTGCCTCTGTTCTCTAGTCTGTTCCATAAATATTCACTGGGTACCCACCATGAGGTCATCTGTGTGTCAGCTGTCAGGGAGAGCTGTGATGGGTGTGGTAAGTCAAACAGAATGCTCATGAGGCTTTGAATGCTACAAAAACAAACTACTGGTCAGGATGAGTTAGGAAACCTAGAGGGGTGGGGATTGTGCACATCTGCACAGCTTAGAAGGCAGCTTTGTGAATAAGACATTGGGACAGAGACCCAAAAGAGATGAGAGAACCCTGCTGCATGAGGATGCAAACAGGGAAGGAGGCCCAGTGATGGAAGGGAGGCTAGAAAGAGATGAGGGCAGAGGACGAAGCTGGGCTGATAGAGGGAAGGGGTCAATGAACACATAGAGAAATTAAACATAAAAGATTATTTGTTTGTTTATTTATGTGTGTGGGGACATGCACATGTGTTGGGGTCAGAGGACAACTTTTGGGGTTTTCTACCTTGCTGAGTAAGGATCTCTCTTGTTTCTGATGATGTGCTGCGTACGGCAGGTTAGCTAGTCCTCAAGATTCTGGGCAATTCTGTCTCCACCTTTCATCTCACCAAAGGACTGCTGGGACTGTATTTTACGTTGATCCTAGAGATTTAACTTACAAGGAACATGCTTTTACAGCTTGGCCTATCTCTTCCACCCAAGGAAATAAATTGTATTCTTAGTGTGATGGGATACACACACACACACACACACACACACACACACACACGGGACAGCTTTAAGTCCACATAGTGACCTGCTTTGGTCTAAGTTGTTCAAGATTATTTCAACAGCTGTATGGAAAGTGAACTGTAGAGAGTGCTAGAGTAGACCCACTCAAACCAGAATAGGCCTTTGCAGCATCCAAAGAAAGTATGTTTTGTGGCAAAGCTAACAGGACTAATTTGAATAGCTGTGCATTTGTGTGAGTAAAAACAAACAAACAAACAAACAAACAAAACAAAACAAAAAAAAAAAAAAAAAAAAAAAACCAACCAAACAAAACTGAGCTCTGTGGTCGACAAGATGCCTCAGCAAGTAAAGGTGCTTGCCACCAAGCCTCACAAATTGAGTTCAATCCCTGGGACCTACATGGTGGAAGGAAAGAGCTGAGTCTGGAAAACTGTCCTCAGCCCACCTACCACATGTGCACATGCACATGAATGCACTCTCTCTTGCCCCTTCACCCCCCTTACACATACACACACACACACGATTAAAAACTGATCTGTGAAGAGCATCAAGACTCAAGCAAGCTACATAACGTCATAGATATTGCTCAAGACCTTGAAATCTTGACTGTCCTCTAAGGCCCCCATCTAATTCCAAGAAGGCCAAGAAGTTAGACTGTGCTACATGACATCATCCCTGTTTATTGAGACCTTTGTTCAGGCATGAACCGTCTGATGAGACTCCTCTCCTAGATCAAAGGGAATCGCAGGAAACCGGTGATGAGCAAGGAAGTATTTCCTCTCACTGGGGTGGCTGGGGAGGCGGCCAAGTGCAGCCAGCTTCTCTATTGTCTCCGCCTCCTTGCAAATCCCAGGAGGGTGGAGACTCCATCCTCCACCACACAGCAAATGCTCGGCAGTCTATGTGCCAGAAACATTTGCCCAACAACTGTGGAGTGTATTGACAGAGACATACCATGGGACTGGACCAGGAGGGAGCTGAAGTCTTTCTCAGAAACCACGGTTTAGGGGCTGGCTAGATGATTCCATGGGGAAGGAACTTGCTGCTAAACCTGACAGCTTGAGTTCAATCTCAGAACCGACACGGTAGAAGAAACGAACCAGCTCCTGCAAGTTGTCATCTGAACACATATGCACCATGTCACAAGCTCGCATGCGTATACTCACAAAATAAATACACGTAGCATTTTTTTTTCCTGAAAGAAGCCGTATTTTAAGAGAAAACAAGCTAGCTCAAAAAAGAAAGAATAGAGTTCAGGAGGAGGTCTGAGTCTGAGCAATCTGTAAGGTGGGATAGTGCCAGGAATGAGAAGCTAATCTTGCAAGGGACAGTCATGGTTGCAATCTTGCAGATGAAGTCGACCCGATCATCATGTCAGAGCTGGATGAGATCTCAGGAACCTTGGGATAAATCTGCTCATTTTTATAAATGAGGGAAAGGAGACGAAAATGTTTAGGATCAGAACCTTCTTCTGAACTCTTCTTTTCCCTTTTTAGTATTTGTGTGTGCATATGCGTGTGTTTGTGTGTAAGAGTGCACCATCATGTGTGTACTACACTGCATTGTGTGCTTGCTGAAGGACACCCTTAGGGGTCTGTCCTTGCCTTCCGAAAAGTCTAAGACAGGTGTATATGCCAGGCTAGCCAGCCCTTAAATTCTGGGTGTGTCTCCTTTCTAAGCCTCCCATCTCAACACAGGAAGGCTGGGGGAGCAGATGTTACCACATCCAGCTGTACCTGAGTTCTGGGGATCCAAGCTCAGGTGCTCACACCTGCACACCAACCACTTTACTAACGGAGCCATCCTTCCACCCTATTTATATTGCTGGTCCCCAGTTACATTAAACTTCTCTTTGCACATGTAGGCTCACAGAGTTTTCTGAAGCAAAATGGAAATGCAGTCTTTTAAAGTCTGAAATCTATTCATTCCCGAGTAAAACTCCTATTTTAAAATTTAGCTTCTTTTGTTTTTCGAAAAAAAAAAATCCCTTTGTAAACTTGTCTTATCATTTACTGAAGATTAGGCAGCTCACCATGTTCCCTTTTTATAAAGCTGCCAGGAAGCTCAGAGCTAAATTTAGCACTTAGTCTTTCAGTAATTCTCAATTTTACCAAACAGTGCTTACTACTCCCTCCCCCATGGCCTTTTTCTACAATTATTTTAATGATTTTATTGCATATGTATTTTTTTACTATAGTCACCTCAAATTCTTTTTCGAAGCCAGCCAGGTATAAATAATTACTAAACCAAAACAGGAGGAGAATTGTATTTCTCCTGGGCTCTACAGTGATGGCAACTTCCAGGATGATTTCCATTGTGAGTTCGCACTCATGACTGGAAAGCCCAGCGCTTACTCCACAAGTCTTCATGTTTATATAGAAGGAAGCCACCCCAGGACAGATTGCATACAAATAGCTAGTTCCAAAATTGTAGGGTCTGCCTGCTAGCCAGCCAAGCCATGGAAAATTTGCTGAAAATGAAAACAAGATGTGGAAGAAGGCTTCATTCTCCACACTGACGTGGCAGAGCTTCGTTCACTTAGA